>CM067355.1:16083212-16365712 GCA_034190875.2 Urechis unicinctus
AATATTCGACCTGGTTTATCAATTTTTTTCCCACCTTTTCATAATGCAGCACCATCTTGAACCCTTTGAACAACCTGTGAGACTTCACTTCCTCCTCTGACATGGCGCTGTATTGGTCCAAGGCGTCATATCCCAGAGCTACAAACTTGGTGGCGGAGTCCGTCAGTACCACTGTAGGCGTCTTGACGCTTCCAGTACAAGGATTGAAAATGCGAATATCCTTTGGATCAGCAGCCAAGGAGAATGCATATCCGCAAGATGACGTCCCAAAATCGATCGCAATAACCGCCAAGTAAGATGAAGCCTCGGCCATGATTATCTTAGTGTAAGTAGACCGGCATCCCTGGTTGTATAAGGAGATATCTCGAATATCACTGCTGCACTCTTATCGTCTAAGTTCCACAAACCCGGTGTGCACTGATGGCTTTTTCGCCTCCCACTTTTGTCGAATGCTAACATGAAAACAACAATATAACTCATCAAGTTATGTCGCCATAAGTACACCTTTTAGTAATTCCCAGAAATCTCAAGCATAAGAGGTACCGATCAATGAATGTATGTATGTATATAAGTATGTATGTATACAAATATGTATGTATGTATGTATGTATGTATGTATGTATGTATGTATGTATGTATGTATGTATGTATGTATGTATGTATGTATGTATGTATGTATGTATGTATGTATGTATGTATGTATGTATGTATGTATGTATGTATGTATGTATGTATGTATGTATGTATATGTATGTATGTATGTATGTATGTATGTATGTATGTATGTATGTATGTATGTATGTATGTATGTATTGTATGTATGTATGTATGTTTGTATGTTTGTATGTATGTATGTATATGCGATTAGGGCTTCGGGCGACCTTCCTCAGACAATTAATTTTGTAAACGTCACTAATGAAGCCAAACGCTGAGCATATGACGTGCTTGTCATATGGACGCAAAGGGTTTCCTTAATTTTCGTTACCTAAGCTCAATGTTTTCGCTTAAGGGAACACGACATGAGGTTGATGGCACAACGCAGCATACAACACAGATTTGGCCTGTTTTTTGGGGGCATAACAAGATTTTTACTTGGTGAATTTGGTTGAGTCCTTACATTTTGCCAGTCTTTAACTCAGTGTCTAATCAATAGTAACGTCGTGCTAGAGCGGAAATGTTTTGCGATGAAGAGGTGTCAAAACTTACAATCAAGAACATACAATCAACGTGTGCCTTTTTAACAGGCTATCGCTCATTTTATGGCCACTTCCTTCTATAAGGGGATGGCTATAATATATCCGATGCTGCTAAGGGGAGGAGTTTGAGCGGTAAAATCCGAAAATGGCAGAATTGTGCATGCGTAGTGTCATGTTCAGGTCGCAAATCATTTGGATAATTTTGTGAACTAAGTTCGGAGGCCGCTTTCAATGTGCTTTTAGCGATTAACTATAGATAATTTGGTGTTCCCAATCTCACACAAAAACTGTAGCAAAATCCAAATTTCGCGAAATGGCAAATGTTACATAGCTTGACAAACGAAGGGTGTGACAAACAGCTATTTGTCGGAGCATGTTTATCATCACGGACGCTGTGTATTGAATGTATGTACTGATGGAACTATTAAACAAAATAACAGCCGATCAAAATAGTTAAAATTGTGGATCAAGAGGAAAAACTTCAACGTATAATATTATAAAGCAGATACATGCAGGAGATAACGACAATGGGAAGGCCATATACTCGGAGAGGACGAAGGTTGTCGGGTATTGAATGAATTTGGTCTATTCCCTGCTGGCCGCAGTCGAATAGCTAGAGATCGCAATATGATAAGGCAGTGAGCGAATTCATTAACATATATCTATATATATATTTAATTTATATATAGATATATATATATATATATATATACATATATATATATGTATATATATATATATAGAAATATATATACATATTCATATATATATGTATATATATACATATATATATATATATATGTATATATATACATATATATATATATATTCATATATATGCATATATCTATATATATACATATATATATACATATATATATATATACACATACATATATATGTATATATATACGTAAATACGAATAAATATATATATATATTTTATATATATATATAGATATATATATATGTATAAATCCCTCCGATGAATGGCGATATATATAGATAGTATATCTCTATTTTCTATCTCTATAGATATCTATCTCTCTAGAGAGAGATCTCTCTCTCTAGAGATATGTCTCTTCCTCTCTCTCTCTCCCTCTATCTTTACCTCTAATCTATCTATGCTTCTATATCTCTCTCTCGTAGAGAGAGAGAGTCTGTCTCGATATCTCTCTCTCTATCTCTCTCTCTTTTCTCTCTCTGTCTCTCCCTCTCTCTCTCTGTCTCTCTCCCCTATCTCTCTCTCTCCCTCTCTCTCCCTCTTTCTCTCTGTCTCTCTCTGTCTCATACCTCTCTCTCCTCTCTCTCTCCTCTCTCTCTCTCTCTCTCTCTATCTCTCTCTCTCTACCTCTCTCTCTCTTCCTCATCTCTATGCTCTCTCTCTCTATCTCCCCCCTCTCTCTCTCTCCCTCTATCTCTCTCTCTTTACCCTCTCTCTCTGTCTCTCTCTCCGTCCCTATGCCTCTCTCTCTCTCTCTCTCCCTTTCTCTCTCTCTCTCTCTCTCTCTATCTCTATATCTGTATATATATGTATAAATACATGAATGGCGATATATCCCTCTATGTATATTCATCTCTATCTCTAATATCCTATTCTATCTCTATACATATATATTTATATATCTATCTGTTTATATATATCTATATCTTTTTATATATATGTCTCTCTATATTACATATCTATCTCTCTCTCATAATATCTCTATATCTATCTCTATCTATATATATATATATATCTCTATCTATATATATATATCTATATATATATATATATATATATATATATATATGATAATGGTGAATTGCAAAGCTGGACCAGCGCGCATCAACTAATTCCATGCAATTACGCTGCGTTAGCCAGTTTTCCCGCCTTCTCTTCTTGGTATTCAAGTTGTTTTCTGTAGTATATAATGGCGGAACTGGGACAGATCAATTTGTCGCTTCTGGGACATCCAGAGCCCCTATAGTAGCGTACACGTGCAGTGGTTGTTTTGTCTCGCCATCAGCGGTTAAGGCGCGGGCCTTTGGTGCTTTGCCTTAATCTACTTTTTCATCTGAGGGTACTTGGTTACCTCGTTAATAATTAGCTTGAATTCTTCGTGAAAGAAATCGAGGTAAACATCTGACTTGTAATCGTGTCTAGCTCGCTGTCAACTGAGTCATGGAAGATTGGATTATAGAGATTTTTTAATCACTTAGGCGCATGTGCTCGGAACCATGATATCGGAAAGCGAGTGACGGTGGCGGGGCGAACGATACCTTGAGGCGCGTTTTTGAGTGGGGAACAGCAAAAGAACACTGCATCAACTGCTTGTGGACATGTGATATCACTGGCTAATAGTGAGTGGCTGTTTCCCAATATAATAATTTAGAGGGGTTGTGAATAAGTGTACAAGCATTCATCCATTCAATGATTATATGAAGTCAATCATAGCATGACCTATGCTTCCCAATATAATAGTAAGTTGAAGATAACAGTTCCTTTTTGATGTACATGACACTCTCAGCAGTAAAATAAACACATATATCCCATTTTATAATATTGAAATAAGTTTTTAGATACGAGACATTTGATTTACAGACAAAATAATTTGCACTTATATTCTCCTTTATAAAGCAATTGGACATAGGTAATTAAACATATAGATTTGATTTTACATTTTGCAGGATAGTGGTCAAAAATAGGGCCAATATTAGAAAAATGTTGAGGACACTAGTTAAAAAAAAGAGTCTAGAGCGCATTATCAACATTTTGACCATCTGTATCAAAAATTATTATTTTAAATTTGTATTTCTAGGTGCATAATTTTGTCAAGGAGGCTACAAATAACCCAGTTAAAACTTTACTTTACGTAAATGTAGATTTTCTCAATTTTAGGCAATGATGTTGAATAATAACATAATACAAAGTTATGCATCACAGTGCAGTATCCAATTACCTACATTCTGTAAGTTACAATTTACCAAAATGGTGCCAAATACCACGAAGGTAGAACGTCTAGCAAATACTGACACATGAATTGTTAGCACATATGACTGAATGGGCTAAAATGTTTCAACATCTGGTAGAATAGAAGTGAATAGTTCCTAGCACCATTAAATTGTGGAATGCAAACCAGTCAAGAGGAACTCGGTAACCCACCCGGGTCAGGGACCTGCGTAAGTGCTGATGGAAACCCAGTGATTTACCATGGGACCCTCAGGCGAGCATTTTTCGCGCGTCCTATAGTGATGCTAGGTGGTTTTCTTTATTGCACCAACCCCTCCTGTAATACGATTTGGCAAATCACACGATGCTAAGGCGGCAATGTAGCAGGTTGTTCAGTAGAGTAAAAAGACTGATATCGCACGAGTAGTTGATTTCATTCCCCTGAACAGTGCACTCCAAACCATTGACAGAGCTTTAAGACCTTTAAGACGTAAGTTCAGGCCTGTGGGCCGTTTTGGTACGTATGTGGAACGCGTTTGAAGCATGATCTAGGGTCAAGCTCGGGTCGCCAGATACCAAGATATAAAACTGAATTGGTATGTTTTATCAGTCGGTGAAAATATGTTAATGCGAAGTCAATGTTGATTGGTGAGGGGCAAAGGTGAAGGGACAAAAGTCAGGACTCAAAATGATTAGTTAAGACTCAACTCAATGTGGTTGGTGAATAAGGGCCCAGGTCATACTGAAATATTATAGCACCGTGCTATCGCTTAATTCATCGCTTCCAGAGCTGTGTATAATGATCATACGGTCCAATAGCCTCTATCCTGAGGCGTATATGAAGTTTTGTGACACACACAACTGACTAGGTGGTGGGATGTATGAATGTTTTAAAGTGCCTATCGCACGAAAAAATCTTTTTTTTTCGCCAGATTACGGAAATATGACCCAAAAGTACCTATTCTATTTATGTATCAGCCATGAAAGTGCGCGCTTTCGGATCGAAATTCGACTTTCAGACAAGTTCGGCGTATCCAAACGACGAGCACATGAATAATTAATTGCCTCCGCGAGACGTCAGACCCGGCAATGTTTTATTTGATTTGATATAGGCAGCAGAGCCCTTCCAAAACACGAGAGACGATCTCAGAAAAAATACAATGTAAACAACGGGGAACTCCCTACTTCTCTGGGAACGGGCTTACTTTGCTGACGTCACACGCCTGGGTCTGACCTAGCTCATGTCTGCCGCAGCGATTCGTCAAGCGCGCTAATTTGAGCTGACATTTTATCAAATTGTGGCCTTAACAGATCAGATGCCACGGTTATTGGAACGGTTTGAGTTTATTGATCACAATATGAATTGATTTCAGCAAAGTATCATTAATCGTGCGATAGGCACTTTCAGTTGTGATTTCATTATTAGAGCGGTGGGATTGACAAGAAGACTAAATAGGCCAGACACAAACCTTATTCTAGTTAAAGTGTTGTCCGGACTCTGTTATTTCGGATTTGATTACCTCGTGTCAATGATGCATTGTTCTGGCTGTATATGACAGGCCGTCTGGAGTGATGGATATGACGCGAATGCGCTGCTTCATACAATCCGGTCTGGTTTACTTGATCAGGTCAGTGACGTAAAGCGAAAGTGGGAATCCCTAGTTTCGGTATCGGTGATATCATAAATATTTTTGGAAGAATGCCAGATGGCAGTGTCACGATGAGAGGGTATGTCGATGCGTCAGGCAATCAGCCAGTGTGCATGAGTGAGTAAGCAAGAGAGTGAATCAATGCTTCAGAGTATGAGTGAATGAACGAATGCGCGAGTGATTGATTGACCAGTGTTTGAATGAGTGAGTGAGTGAGTGAGTGAGTGAATGAATGAATAAATGAACGAGTGAGTGAGTGAGTGTGCATGAACGAGCTAGCGAGTGGGTGGGGGAGTGAATGAGTTAGTGGTAGATTGATCAGGGGATTGAGTGGGTGGGGGAGTGAGTCGGCGAATGAGTGGGTGAGTGGGTTGGTGAGTGAGTGGGTGGATGATTTTTTGAGTGGGTTGGTAAGTGAGTGGGTGAGTGGGTGAGTGAGTATGGGATCGGTGTGTGCGTGAGTGAAGGTGTGAATGGGTCGGTGAATGATTGGATAAGTGAGTGAGTAAGTGAGGCAGTGTGTATGTGAGTGGATGGGAGAGTGCATTAGAGAGAGAGAAAGTAAGTTAGTTAGAGAGTAAGTCCGTTTGTGAGTGACTGAATTAGTGTGATAGAGTGATCAGTGTGTTAGTGAGGGTGTGAGTGAATAATTGGGTGAGTGAGTGAGTAATTCAGTGAATGAGTGGGTGAGTGACTGAATGGATGCGTGTATAACTGAGTGAGTAAGGAGTGGGTGGGTGAGTCAGTCAGGGAGCGTATGTGAGAGAGTGAATGAGTAAATGCGGAAGTGTGTTTGTGAGTGTGCGTGAGTGAGTGAGTGAGTGAGTGAGTGAGTGAGTGAGTGAGTGAGTGAGTGAGTGAGTGAGTGAGTGAGTGAGTGAGTGAGTGACTGAACACGTGAATGTGGAGGTGGGTGAGTGAGTGGATTAGTGAGGTAGTGGGTGGGTAGATAAGTGAGTTGGTAAGTGAAATGGTGAGTGAGTCTGTGTGGGAGTGAGTGAGTAGGTGAATGAATGGGTGCATGAGTAGGTGACTGAGCGGCGGAGGAGTAAGTGAGTGAAAGGGTGAGTGGATGAATTGGTTAGTGAGTGAATGAGTGGATGAAGCGGTGTGTGTTTGAGCGTATGAGTGATTGAGTCTGGTTGAATTGTGGCTGCCAAAAATTAAAAATCCATAATAATTGAACGAACTGCCTTTTGTTGGAAACGAAACTACAATACGACCATAAATGACTAAGATAATGTTCATTTACTTCCGATTTCACTTTCGGTCGAACAATAATTCATTCCGAACTGGAAGTGCCGTCATCTACATCCATATCATTTCACGATTCGATTCGTTTAGCGCATGACCATAACTTACCCAATTTTTATGACTATTGAACCGAAATATACCATTTTATAAGTGATAGAAAACTTTTCGTAATTTGTCTATGGGAAATATTTCCCAACTCAACAGGCTTTGAAAACGACAAATATTTTGACAAAACATGAAGACTATAAAATATGGATAATGATTTCAGCTTTCAGCAAATGTGATCGTTTTTTTCAATCAGACGATAATTGGTGACTTAATTGAGAAATTACAAAATGTACAGATTTGGGCTATCAAAATTGGGCATTATTCATAATTTCACATGTTTAGAAAACGTTTGCTATTACAAATAACTTTAATAGTTAGTAAAACTTTTAAAAATCGGAGTATTGTGCACGAAGATATCACGAGCTATAATGGTAACTGATTTCATAAAACATTCCGTCTTACAGGCGAAAATATTCGGCACCTCGAACGTATCTGGGTCAACTTATCAAGCAGGTGTCATCTTGCGTAGTACACCTGAACAACCAATATCTGCATCGCAAATTGCGATCACTTCAATTGATAACGGCTCGTCATTCAATGCTGTGCGTTGTCGTTGGTTGATAAAATCAAGATGCTAACTGCAAAATTCGTACTTCTTATTCTCAGTTAGCGTACACAATAATTGGCGATTCAAGTGGTCAATTGTAGCTCTGTATTGTAAATCAAACATCCTTTTCATGGCGATTGAGGCCTTTTCGGAGCAGCAATCAATATTCGCGTGAAGGAGGAGGCGCGACTTCTTCACTACCAATGTGAACGATTTGCCACACTGATGCACGATATAAGACATTTGCGTAATGATTTTATATTTTACTTATGCAGTCGTAAAACCAGTCAAAAAAGCATTAATGCAATACTGGTTGCGATGCTGTTGTCGTTAATTCGCACCAAACACTTGACACTAAGTTAGAGACAACATCATGTGACCAAAAATATGATACTCTGTCCCCCACCATTCTGAGGCACTTCACCTGGATATATTAAAGGGATAACATTAACCCCAGAAAACTTGCCTACCTTTTGTTTACCAAATCATTCAAAAAGTTTGTTCTTTAAAAACATCCGCACACATGCGGTGCAATATTACAATTTCATTAATGAAACGATACGATCAGCAGCGGATCAATTTGTTACTCGACGGTCAAAATATCGAAATTGATGCGTAAAACGCGGATATCAACATGGTATCCGCTTCCTTTTTTGTATACAACAAGGATTGCCATTTCTATTCTAGTTGACCAAATGAGATCATAGGATGTATACTAATACTAATACTAATGCTAATACTAATGCTAATATCGCCGTCGTGATAAGAGAACCATGTGATTACAAATAGTTACCCATGACAACACACGCCTTGTGCATACTGGGATTGATTCCCCCTTTACTTCGCAATGCGAAACACTGTAGACTTGACGGTGGCGCCATTTGGTGTAACAGAGTTGGTCCTATTGGCGAAGTGGTTAACTGTTTCTCATTTCCACCCAGAGGTAGTTGGTTTGATCCAAGAGTGTGAGAAAACCTGACTCTATGCATTGGGGACTCCTCCTATCTCGAACCCCTCCTATCTCGATTGACCAAGTACATTTGCAGTCCTACATACGTACGTACATACGTACGCACGTACGTACGTACGTACGTACGTACGTACGTACGTACGTACATACATACATACATACATACATACATACATACATACATACATACTACATACATACATACATACATACATACATACATACATACATACATACATACATACATACATACATACATACATAAATACATACATACATACATACACACATACATACATACATACATACATACATACATACATACATACATACATACATACATACATACATACATACATACATACATACACACATACATACATACATACATACATACATACATACACACATACATGCATGCATGAATGCATGCAGGCATGAATGCATGCAATCATGAAGGGATGCATGCAAACATGCATATGTATGCACATATACACGCACCCGGAAAAAGTGGGGAGTGCACAATGATGGGCGTCTGCGTATTAAGTTTGTACACATTCAGGTTATATACGGGCGGAGACATTCGTGATGTCGTGAAATTGAAGATAACAGTGGACACTTCTACCTTACCATGGGCATATTCGTTATGGTTCTTAAGGAGCTTGCCGACCATGTGCTGAAACTGATCGGTAGAGAACTGGAAGGGTACTTATTATTATATCATGATATAAATCATTCAATTCATAATGCAACGAAAGAATCGACCTCGGCAGATGAAGAGCACCTAAAGGAGCCTACAATAATTGTACCATTGTAGCATACCTGAATATGTTAACCCATATATTAATCACATGCAGAAAAACACTTTGCACAATGTTTCCGTCCGATTGTGAGCCCTCTTAAATATCTCACAAGAGCGGCATAGACCAGAACACCTCTGTTATGTAGCAATGGCCGTTTACGTATTATCGATTAGTGGCCATTGCGGGAACATCTTTTTGTGCCGAGAAAAAGGACCGACACGTGTATCAATTAGTGACCTGCCAGCAGCAGTACGGGCACAAAATGACATTAGGTGACGTAAATGTGTTGATAAGTTGTCAGATCATCTAATGCAGGCCTTCTACAGATTGCCCGAAATCATGGAATAAGTATAGGAGTAAGAGAAGTCAGCAGGTTGGTCATAACGTGGCTAGACACCGGTGTATTCACTGATAGTCCGAGTGTATAGTCGTCCTTGCATGAACACAAGGCGGGATGACCGCCAGAAAAACGCCTTTTCCCGAGGCAGACCTGCAGGTGACACTGCAGCCTACTGCCCATATTAGGACCAGTGGTGAACTTGTCAATTAGTGCATCCTAGTGGCACAAACATTTTTTGGAACAGGCCGCATTATACCACCGTTGAACATTTGTACAATCAAATCCATGATAAACCGTTACATCGCTGACGGTGCGCCTAGGTTCGGGATGTTTGCAGAATAAGCCCTTCTGGTACGGTAGTTTAATGGCGAAGTTACAAGGCAGTGGTGAATTAGTTTGGGCCTTCAGTTTTGAAGGCATAATGGCGTTGGATTCTCTGTAATGCAACCTTACGACCACACAATTCACAATCCTGGTTTAAAAGATTGTTATAGACTTGTGTTGTCAAATGTTGGGAATATTTGTGGCACAGTGTGATGCTGTCATAACGGACGAGAGGGTGCGGAAGACTCCCGGACTGACTGCTGGTCAGCAGGAGGACGATAGGGTGCTGAAGACGCTCGGAACTACCACTAGGCAGAAACAGGAAGAGTGTGTACTGAAGACGCTCGGACCTACCACTAGGCAGAAATAGGAAGAGTGTGTACTGAAGACGCTCGGACCTACCACTAGGCAGCAACAGGATGATGGGTTGCTGAAGACGCTCGGACCTACCACAGGGCAGCAAGAGTACGATAGGGTGCTGAAGACTCTCGGAACTCCCAATAGTCAGCAAGAATGCTGTGTTGCTATTTATACCACACTAACCAGGACACCAGGCTCAGGGGCTCACCGATGTGTAAATCAATCTATGTTATTTAGCAGGATTGTTATTGAGGGGGAGATAGCTTTATGGCTATTAAAGTTGACTTTTGCTCGCGCTAATTCTCGAGATCTCATCATTTCGGTCTGTTGTTTGTGGTAGGGGTGTGTGTGTTAAAGCTCCATTGGTCGTTAAGGTGGTGGTGTAGGCTGGTGGGGTGGGGTGGGGTGCTGGAAGAATTGGAATGGCGTATATCCCTGTAAGTAACCTCGGGGAACGATGTTACATTTAGGGATGAATACCGCACATTGTTTATATCACACATCATGACACATTATTTCGCAGGGACGACAAATATCTAGCAATTAAGTCATTGCGGCTGATGCAGACAGCTTCACAGCAAGTGACCGAATCGTGCTCAAGCTGGCCACATAATCCGTTAAGTCATTCAAACATGGTTTTTTTGCGATACCATCGCCCTTAACGAATCGAATGTCAACCAGCTGCCTTATGACAGTATGGGGAAGCTGACCAATGACAACACAGGTGCAACGACCCGTAAAACCGGGCGCCTTATATGGCTAGAATTCCAAAACGAATCAAGGGGAAGCGTCTTAATAGCTCTACGTGTATATAAATGCATTAGTTATACCTTCTGTCATTGGCTGTTTTTAAAGAAGAGATTATCCTTTAATTTGATTCCTCATTGGCTGTAATTGTCGCCCTTTACCAATGATCTAGATAAGGTGAAATACACAGGGCTCTCCACTAACCCAAACGCCGTCTTTTTCAGAACAATGAAGCAATAGTTTAATAGAAAATGACGATTTCGGTTAATATTTCCTACAATCTAGCGATTATCTATTTACCATTTGATTTGTGATTTCGTCTACGGTTTGTGCAACCGAGTATGTATGAGTAATTCACTACTACTCAGTCGCTAGATCATTGCTCGGTTCAGTACATTCGTGTCTTAGTTTCATGTACTGCCATTGTTCCAGTTTAAAGCTATTGACACCAAGTTATCATCGGCTTGCTCTTGCTAACCCGTGACAGTGACCCCCTGCTCCTTATATTCCCATATTCAAACCAAGATTTAGGGAGCTGGGAACTGACCAGATATACTGGTGTGCGAGTCACATTAAAGATAGATCAAATGCTTAATTACCGCTTAGCTTGTATTATAACGAGGAAGAACACATACTTTCACAATAGTATATAAATTAATTGTGGCTGTTATATAATCATAAATCAGGAAAATTGCATTCGAACCAACGGATCGCTTTAAGATAGCAGAGCAAAATTAATGCGTAGGGTATCAACTTAACGTTGAGTTCAGGGTACATCAAGTACCAGGCCGGGAGGCGATGCTACCTTGTATCACCCCCCACAAACGCGCTCATACACGCACACACACCATCTGCTCGCACTCGCGCTCATAACACTCCAACCCAAGGCACGCCACAATTCAGATACCTTTATTTACAACCTCTGTTTTCGGCACGTTGGGACAAGCAAAATTGACCCTCATTCAGACCCGCATGTTCGGTGGCCCTTATTCCAAATTAACACTTTACCTTATCAACATGTCCCACTCAAATTTAAAGCGCTTGTAAACAGATACCGCCTTTGTTACATAATCCAATCAGCGATAAATACAGGTAAATGCCAACATGTTCAGATACGCACAAGCTGCCCTCATACCACTCGAAATTGGCTACCAATGCCTTACATCCATTGCCCTATAAATACCAGGCTCCGCTCACACACAAGACATTCGAACTCAACCAAGACACGACGACACTACGAGACACCCACGAAACAGAACTCGAAAAAGGAACTCACGAGCGTGGCAGAATTTCATACCAAAATAAAGGAAAGTCGTAAATATAAAGTTAACGTGTCTCATTTTCATCAACCGGTACCTCGAAAGCACCCCCGAAGTGACCCAAGGCAAGAGACCATCTATAGCATAGAAACTACGCGGTCACAATTGGTGGAGAATTCGGATCGATCACCTTCAGGCTGATCGTATTTAATGCCAATTACTCGCGGTCAATCAAGAGTTCCAACTATGGCGCAACCCGTGTTCTACCCACCACGCTTCGCCAACGGACGAGCAGGTGAATGGCTAGAAACACTAAAATCGCACGCAACCATAAACAAGTGGGACGATACAGCCGTACTCTCTTACATCCCCTGCCTCCTTGACAACCCCGCCCGCTCCTGGTATTACGCGTTGTCGGACGCTGTGAAGACGAACATTATCCACTTGACGACGGCGTTCAAACAACGTTTCGACGCAACCGACAGTTCGAGGCAGAGTCTTCTGAAAAACTTCAACAACCGACGGTTGCAGCCCGAAGAAAATCTGGATGAATATCTGGACGATATCCGAAAATTAGGCAAGGCGCTTGGCCGCTCGGATCAAGATTTACTGGACGCTTTCGTCTACGGCCTTCCGGACACCATCAAGCCCCTTGTCCTCGTTCACGACCCACAGTCGATAGAAACTGCATTGCGGCACGCCAGACTATGCCAAGCCAATGCTACAACGACCAATCCCTTCGCCGTCACGACAGACCCCAAGATTGTGAGTTTGTTAGAAACTTTAACCACGTCAATTCGACGAATCGAAGGAGCTCAAATCAACGCCACAGCCCCAACTCCACAAGAACCAACTCAGCAATCAAGACCCTCCACAACGCGGTACCAAGGTCAGTCTAGGTTATCATGCAACAGATGTGGCTTGAATAATCACAAATCCAATGAATGTCGCTTTAGAAATGAAATTTGTCGATATTGTAACCGCATTGGCCATATTGAGAGGGTTTGTCGAACGAAGCAGCAACAACTACGTCAACCGCCGCACAATCAGTACGCATTCCCACCCGCCCCAAATCACCCTTCCCGCGCCCTCCCCTCGTCATACCGTACCCCCAATCGATTCTCCCATCCTCAACCCCGCTAGGAATTTGCGCCTATCTCTAGAGTCTCAAGGGTGCAGATAACAAACTCAAGAGATAGGCACCAAGAGGATAGAAATAGTGCCAGAACTCAAGTTAGCGCTGACGAAAGAGCCACTATTTCCACAAATGCTCCCACTTGTAACTATGTGAAATCCGTGCCTAATCCTGTCGCACTACATACACATCATGTACCGTCACTTTCTGTCAACACCAGTGAAATTGACATGTCCGGCAACATCATCCCAGTGACAGTTAATAATCACAAAGCCCAAGCCTTACTAGACACCGGTGCCTCAGTTTCTTGCATCTCACATAAATTACTCGCTCACCTTTGCAACAGCAATTTTGACCTTAAGTCGTGTAACCTTACATCTGTCACCAGTGTAGGTGGGCACATCATTCCTGTGTTGGGAAATTTTTTACTTTGTTTTAAAGTAGGGTCATTGCCAGTTCAGCACAACTTCTACGTCCTGGAAGAAATACACAATGGTATGATATTGGGAATTGACTTTTTACAGTCTCAAAAGGCGGCGATATGCTTTGAAAGCAACAAGTTGAAACTGAAAAACGGGCAAGTATCTGTCAATATGTTCAGCATACCGGACTCAACCATTATGAGATCCGCCGTAGGTTGTAATGTTCCACCCAGAAGCGAATCACTCGTGGCCGTCGTAACAACTAACATTACCGATCCTAATCAACCATATCTACTCCAACCCATCAAAGGCTTACCTGCGAAAACAGGCCTGATAGGCGCCGCATCAGTGACTAATGTCAATGAAGGCTTGACCAGCTTAAGACTTTTTAATCCAAATTACGACGCGATAAGTATTACAGCTGGACAGCGAGTAGCGACCATCACTAAGCTCCAGCACAATGAAATCCATGCGTGGGATGAGCAAAAACAAGTCAATGAAATTAAGCCAAATACATCAAAAGACACAATTGACAAATACATTTCGATAGCAAAAGAATTAGGCTTTTCGGACGCAAATCCAAATCTGACCCCACAACAAAACAGAGAAATGCTGGTTTTGATTGGGAAAAATCGTGATGTCTTTGCCACCAATTTAAAAGAGCTGGGTTCCACTAACGTTCACCAACATCATATCGACACCGGCTCAGCAAGTCCCATTCGTCTCCCCCCGTATCGCGTTTGTCCCGAAAAGAAAGCTGAAATCGAGAGACAAATACAAGTTATGGAGGAAGCCGACCTCATTGAACCTTCTGTCTCCCCATGGCAAGCCCCTGTCGTACTTGTAAAGAAAAAGAATGGTGAATTTCGGTTTGCCGTCGACTATCGAAAGCTAAATAAAGTCACAAAACCCCTCAATCAGCCCTTGCCCCATATTGAAGACTTTTTTGACACAATAGGCAAAAATAAAGCTACACTTTTTTTCCACGCTGGATTGCGCTAGCGGATTTTGGCAAATTCCGCTTGATGAGAAAACAGCAAACAAAACCGCGTTTGTGACACACGAAGGCGTATATCAGTTCAAACGTCTTCCATTTGGAATGATGAATTCGCCAAGTGTGTTCGCAATGGTTATGAACCATGTATTACGAAATTTGTCCTCGAAATACGCAATGGTATATGTCGATGATATCCTTGTGTTCAGTTCTGATTTTGCGCAACATATGCAGCATCTTGAAGAAATTTTCACACGCTTGCGAAAAGCCAACATTCGTCTTAAACCGCCCAAATGTAAATTTGCTATGCCCAAAGTGGAATATCTTGGACACATGATTTCAAGTTCGGGAATAGAAATGGAAAAAGCAAAGCTTGATAAAGTTCAAAATTATCCCCGCCCCAAAAACATCAAAGGTGTTCGTGCGTTTCTCGGTCTGTGCAACTATTACCGACGCTTTGTCAAAGGGTTTGCCCACATAGCAAGACCGCTAAATGAACTCATGAGAAAAGAAGTCCCCTTTCATTGGAGTGACAACTGTCAAAATGCTTTCCAAAGTCTCAAAGACAAGTTGACTTCAGAACCCGTAACGTTAAAGTTCCCCGATTATGACCAACAATTCATTCTCTATACAGACGCATCTGATTATGCCATCGGCTACGTATTAGGACAAAAATCTCATGACGGAAAAGAACACGTTATCGCGTACGCCGGTAAATCGCTATCACAAACAGAACGCAATTGGCCTGTCCACGAAAAAGAATGTTTGTCAGTTATTGAAGGCATCCGACATTTCAGAATGTACTTAGACGGTACCCAGAAGTTTCTCATATATACGGACCACAAAGGCTTACAATATCTTAAAGACGCGAAACAAAATAAGTCGCCAAAACTTCTAAGATGGAGTATCGAACTTCAGAGTTATAATTGCGACATTGTCTATAGAGCTGGCAAAAACAACGGAAATGCGGATGCATTATCCAGAATGGAACATGTCTACGAAATAACTTACCAATCCCCGATGACTAAGCAAACTACTACTCATAATGTCAATGCTCTTTACGGACTCGCAGACAGTCAAAATGCATACATCGACACCGATCCTGTCACGCTGATTTGCGAAATTACCGCGTCCAATCCCAAATCTCTCGCTGATTATCAGAGAGCGGACGACCACTTTGGTCCAATCCATGCGTACTTGCGTGATCCAAAAGTTCTCCCTCCTGATAAACAAGAAGCCCATAGAGTTGTGGTGGAATCGTTTGACTGCAGCGTACAAGATGGTGTGCTATATCATCACTACGCTCCGAGAGGGAAAGGAAAGAAAATCGACCGTTTGATCAAGCAACTGGCCGTACCGACTGCGTTGCGAGACGACGTCTTACGCTCCTATCACGACTCCCTGGCTGGCGGCGGCCACCAAGGAGAAGAACGTTGCTTTGAAGCAATACGTTTTTAAAGTACTTCTGGCCGAATATGGCAAATGACATAAAACAGTATGTCAAATCCTGTCTAGCGTGTCAACAATCAAAACGCCATGTACATGCCCGTCCTGCCCCTCTTAATCCTATACCTCCCGATGAGATTTTCTCACGCTGGCATATGGATATTCTAGGACCCATTACAAAAGCCAAGGACGGAAGTCAATACATTTTGTTGTTTGTTGACTCATTCAGTAAGTGGTGTGAAGCGTTCCCACTTAAGTCACAAACAGCTGCGGAAATTGCGAAGCATTTGTACAATGACATAATTTGTAGGTACGGAGCCCCGCGAAAACTTGTGTCTGATCGAGGCAAAAACTTCATGTCCAATATCATCAAAGAACTTTGTAAGCTATTTGAAATTGTCAAGGTTGAAACAAGCAGTTACCATCCTCAAACTAACAGTACTTGTGAGAGAATGAATAGCGTTATAGGTGCCTCGTTACGAGCCTACGTTGATGAAGATCACTCCGATTGGCCCGATATACTGCCCAGTATTATGATGTCCTATCGAGCTTTCCCATCCACTCAGTCAACCCAACAGTCCCCGTTCTTCCTTCTCTTTGGAACGGAATGTAAATTGCCACTCGACACAGTAATGCTCCCGCCACCATGTATGTCAAAGACAACAGAGAAACACATGACAGACATACACAAGCGTCTTAAAATAGCCCGCACGTTAGCAAAAGAAAATCAATTAGTCGCGCAGCAGAAAAACACTAGAATCCACGACCGCAAAGCACGCGACCCCCCTTATCAAGTAGGTCAGCGAGTATGGCTACATAGCCCTAAAACGCTTAAAGGAAAATCAGCAAAGCTAATAAAACGTTGGATCGGACCATTCTATATCTGCCATCGTTCAGACAATCACACATATCAGTTAGCTCGTTGTGGAACACATCGATTATTACGATCAAGAATTCACGCAAATAGACTCAAGCCTTACAATGATCCCGCCGAAAGACTCACAAACACAATGCCAGAAAAGCACTTAGATAGAGATTACCAGGAGGAAACAGGTGTAGAACAACATACTCACACGCAACCACTGCCAATCACACAATCACTACAAAACCCGACCACAACTACACAAGTTCAAACTCAGACACCCCCAACCGAAGCTAAAGACGCAACAGTAATACACACTCAATCCACGACTCATATTTCTAATAAATCAGCCACAAACACTTCTCAATCATCACAAAAATCACAGAATGACCCGATATTCCAACAAATTGATAAATTGCTTGGAAGAAGGAAGAATAAAAACGGCCAAGTTATCTATAAAGTCAAATGGAAAGAACTTATACCATCAAGTTGGGAATTAGCCTCCTACATTCCGCAAAGTATCATTGAACATTTTCACATCCACAGAACGAATCTAGGACGCGCTAGAAAGCGTAAAAAGACCAAATAATTTCATATGCTATTTGAATTACCCCTTATCCTCCCGCTTTTAAGTTTATCTTGTGTGACTCTAATTCTGTTAGCAACACTCCTTTAAACATTATCTAACTGCAATTACGAGTAATTAGGGCACCATTTGGTATCGGCATCCATTATCTTGTTTATTACGTTATTGCTCAAGAATTATTGTTGAACCATACGTGACACTTTGTAGGTAATTATGCCTAAATTTAGCAAAGCAAAATTGTGCACACCCTTTTAGTTTACAGAAAAACATTGTGGCGCCTATTGGTAATATTTAGTTTTATAGCATAACTATTAACAGATATATCTATCTGGATACGTTGGTACCAATCAATATGGTTTCCTTAATTGCAGGTCCCTTCTCGAACGTCATGCTCGTCGGCGTATTAGTGATCATGTTCCTAATCCAAGTCGGTGCCGCTGCAGCTAATACAGAGGACGTAGTACAAAGGCTTAACTATGGCGTCATTTTCGAAAAAATGGGCGTCATGAACAACGCTGAACAGGTGTGGACCCACACCATTCATATACCGCTTAACGCAAAATTATGGGCACCAACCACATTCCCCTCGTGCGAAAGGCAGAATATTTCATGTGACCAAATATGGCAACTGTTGTCATCATTCACAACCATCCGGCAAGAAGTCGAAAATCATGTTATCAATGCGACAGAGGAAATATTTGCTCTGATACCCCAAATTGAGCGTCACATGAAGACAAGAAGCCATAGAGCAGTTTTAGGTTTTATCGGAGACTTGTCAAAATCCATCTTTGGAACGGCAAGGATGAAAGATGTAAACATCTTAAAAGACCACGTTAATGCAATGGTTGCCCAAACCAACAGGTTAACACATGCGTTCGAGACTCATGCCTCTGGGATGAGTTCGTACATGTCTATGGCGAACCATAGACTTGACAATGCTTTAAAATCTCATAAAGCAAAATCACAACGAGCTCTCTCGGTTGGCTACGGGTATCCAAAGTACGGTTAAGGTGATGCAAAAGCGAGTGTTGCAGATAACAGAATTATTGATGTCATACAGTAGGAATGCCAACTTAATTACAGCACAAATCAACCTTTTGAAAGAGGGAATTTACTACTTGATTCAAGGAAAAATATCACCAAAATTAGTGCCCTTCTCCTTCTTGACAGAATTGCTACTACAAATCAATGAAATGGTTCATCAAAAACATCCCGGATTTAGTGTTCTACACTTGTCACCTAATTATTATTATAATGTAGAAAATGTCCACTTTGCCCGACAAAACAATTCCATTTATGTGTCTCTCCCCGTGCCAATTTCATCGTCCGCCCACCTTTTCAATATCTTCCAGCTAACGAGCATTCCCGTTCCTTTAAATCACTCCACTACCCATGCCTCTATTCCGACTAAACTTCCACAATATCTAGCAGTGTCCCAATCGTCATCATCATATTTGGAACTATCATTGTCACATATGACACAATGCCAAGGTTCATTTTACAAACATTGCCCTCATCTAATAGCACAACAAGATATGGAACATCTAACATGTGCAAGTGCCCTCTTCATAAATTCAGTTGCTGAAATTACAAGGTTGTGTGAATTTAAATTTATATCTAATAGTGTCATATCTTCAGTGAAAGAAATATCTTCTGGCGAAATTCTCCTAAGCAATATAACCTCAATTTCCATTATTTGTCCCAGTAAAACAATTACCAAACCTGGCTGTATTATCTGCATTTTACGCATTCCTTGTAAGTGTTCGGTCGTTGCAGACACATTTCATTTGCCGGCCCGTATAAACAACTGTGCCCATTCAGACAATTCTACTCTGTATTACCCAGTTAACCTCGCACTATTGCACAATTTTTTCTCCCTAGAACAGCTATCCTTCATCAAATCAAACACAGTATTTGAAGAGCCACTAAATTTCTCTGTTCCATTATTCCACATCTACAACCACAAATACTCTAATGCCACCATCACTGACCAGCAATTGAAACTTGATTTAAACCAAATGGCTCTACAAGCAAAACTTAATAACAGCATATATCAGTCATTAGCCGACCCTATTTATTCGGAACAATGGCAACCTGAATCTGCTTTGTCTTGGTTCACATCCTCACACCTGGTCAGTTATACTTCCATATTCATAACGATTCTCAGTGTTTCCCTTACTATCCAACTTCTTTTTAAAGTCAGGCAACTTACTCTCACAGTCACAATTCTCCAAGCAGCGACACATGTTAAAGCCGTATCTATAGGACAACGCCAATCACTTCACTGGCAGCACCCGCAGATTAACAATGCAGCACCTATTAATAACACATCCATTCAAAACCATTTCACTACCCCTCATGAAATCCTCACTTATCTGTCATCTTCAATTCTGATCATTATAACCATTTTAATCCTGATGTTTTTTGTCCGCAAATTATACAAAACAATTACGCACACTACCCTTCAACTGGTTCTTACCAATGGTACAAGTTGCTGCTCTGTGAATTTACTTTACTTGACATTTTGCCCCCACTATTGGAAAATTCCAGATCCACTTTCTTTAACAGCGCTAAGCTTGGGTTCAGCAAAATTCCAAACTCAGTTGCATCTTTCTTGGGATAACCCTTCTGTAACCAATTGCATAACAAAGTCTATCCTTTGCCTTCCAAATTCTATACCCATACCATTTTTTAAAATACGCACGGTACAAACAATCCTGTCATCCAACTATTGTTTGTACCTACAATTTAATCATTCCAACCACATCCAAATTATACCCTGTTCCTTCCCTACCCCCGATTCCCCCTCAGTCTGACCCTCGCGACTGCCCCTGCTCTCTACCCGCTGCTCGACCAACCCTCTCAGCCAAAGCAGGACAGTCAGTGGTAGAGTTAAAGTTAATCATATTTCACATATACTTGTGTATGTAATTAGAATACATTTTAGAAAGTTTATTTATACATATTGTTTTTACATGTAGTTTACATGTATCAGTTCTCCATTTCTTTGTTCGGTATTATACATAATGTATTGAGATATAATAACTTTATATGTCTATTTAATGTAGACCAGTTGTATATATCAGGCCTAATTAAATGTCATTCATATTACACATAATTTACATAACAGCATTTGTAATCAAAACTATGCTACTTTCTAAGCAAAAAAATGTATATCACCACATCTGCTAGCGTATAGAAATACAAATATTAGTTTATATTATGGACCTGGGTACCGCGTGAAAACAAAAGAAGAAGAAGCAACTATGAGACGCAAGATTTCCGAATCAAACAAGTGATTTTAGCCAAATACAAATGAGCATTTTATTGATAAATTTATATGTATCTACAAGTACTAAAATATTGTATTATGATTCAAGTTCTGCATGTGTATTGTTTCGAAACACAATGCTCTTCATATAATATTGTTAATTTATATCTTCTTATGTATTGTAAGAAATGTATCATATTTGTTTTTATACGTGCATGAATGTATGTTGCTGGCACGCTCAAAACACGATTCACCTATACAACTATATACATATAACATAAGGACAGCGGAGCGTCCTTTTTCGAAGAACAGGCATATATCACACCCCCCCCACAAACGCGCTCATACACGCACACACACCATCTGCTCGCACTCGCGCTCATAACACTCCAACCCAAGGCACGCCACAATTCAGATACCTTTATTTACAACCTCTGTTTTCGGCACGTTGGGACAAGCAAAATTGACCCTCATTCAGACCCGCATGTTCGGTGGCCCTTATTCCAAATTAACACTTTACCTTATCAACATGTCCCACTCAAATTTAAAGCGCTTGTAAACAGATACCGCCTTTGTTACATAATCCAATCAGCGATAAATACAGGTAAATGCCAACATGTTCAGATACGCACAAGCTGCCCTCATACCACTCGAAATTGGCTACCAATGCCTTACATCCATTGCCCTATAAATACCAGGCTCCGCTCACACACAAGACATTCGAACTCAACCAAGACACGACGACACTACGAGACACCCACGAAACAGAACTCGAAAAAGGAACTCACGAGCGTGGCAGAATTTCATACCAAAATAAAGGAAAGTCGTAAATATAAAGTTAACGTGTCTCATTTTTATCAACCGGTACCTCGAAAGCACCCCCGAAGTGACCCAAGGCAAGAGACCATCTATAGCATAGAAACTACGCGGTCACAATTGCCCCTGGATGTGTTACCTCACCACCTTAGCGTAACTGTTGAACACAAATAGGAGGAATGTGTTCACAAAGAATACACACTGCCCTGTCTAACGTCTCTTATTGATTGAAATCAAGAACACTTCGGTCTGCAGCATATCGTAGGAATTGACGAATGTTGTATTGATTGACCAATATCCCAACCAACCGAATTCACAACTCACTGTAACAAGGCGGGGAGAACCAGCTACAGTGTATTGACTTGGAGATAATCAATAATGGATATATGCCTTTTGGGCTGGGGGTGGGGGGCGTTTCTGTCCTAAACAAATGCAAGGAGGTAAGTCTCAACTGGGCAAAAAACGGTCTCGCAAACAAGAGTGCGGAAAAGGGACCCATCTTTATCCGTAATCTGTCAAAAAGGGAACCATCAATATACCAAATCTTTGAAAAATACGCCCCAGAAAGGTGTAAACATCAGCACTGTAAAGTCTCTTAAATTACTGACTATTTTGTCGGACACGCTCAGCTGAAGGACACATTAATCTCAGCATCCACGTGCATTAGTGTTTACTCTAGATAAGACTCAATCAACGAAGTAATTAACTTTTACGTTTGTACAAGTTACACTAGAGACTTTTGTATGTACCACTAGCAAAAACACATGTCCCTGACAAGAAGACCATCGTTGTTGTCAGCGCTTAGCAAGTTCCCTCTTCACTGAGGGCTGTTGACGATCTGATATTACCATCTACAGTGCGGGCATGAAAGATGGAGATAAGTAAACTAAGTGAGAGAAGCGAAGATTGTTTGGCTATGTCTTCCTCTGATGGGCCAACTTATTTGCTTGTGTAAAAACAAATTCCGACCGATTCGATAACCTGGCCATTGCAAACAAATCTACACACTGCTTAACAAGGCATTCTCAATAACCGACCCATTCGTTTACCAAAATATCCCCAAAACCGACTCATTCGTAAAACAAAATATCCGCAAAACCAACCCATTCGTTCACCAAAATATCCCCAAAAAACTGCAAATTCGTATACCAAAATATCCCAAAAACCGACCCATTCGTTCGCCAAAATATCCAAACAAAAAACACCCATTCCCATTCAAAATGTCAACAAAACCGATCCATATTAGCGGCACATCCCTATACCTATTAACCTTAACTTCACTGGGATCTTTACCCGTTCATCTTGTGACAGCTCCTCGGGCCATACGCGCAATATCTATCTACTTTCGTTTCCGAAAAATCTTTCATAGTGTTATTTTGTGTTTGTTTTCCGACCAATTTCTGCTCACATGAGGGATATAAGATAATAACAATATATTCTACCCCCACTAATAGACATAAAAACGGACTAAAATAACACTGATCTTACCTTTTATTCTCAAATCCGTGTACCTCAGGATTGTGGGAGACAAAATGGGGTGATTTTAACTGCGTACTGGAAATGCGCGCGCAGAGTAGGTGTCTGGTGACGTGGCCGCATCGCCCAATAAGGGGCGCGTTACGGAAATCAATATGCTTTTGTACATTTACAATTCATTTGAGTACGAAGTCTCAACCATCGAATATTGCATTAAGTACTGCAACTGCGTCTTACACTTGGCAATTTTCAAATAGGTATGAGATGAACCTGTTAGTGCAACGGACATCTGGAAACATAAGTCATCAAATAACTTCCGCGGGATTATACTGATCTAAGGGGAACTGAAACAACTATGAGATAATGGAGACTAGTAGCACTCGCGCCACCCGCAACAAGGCATGAAAGGACGTGCTCATGCTATTGTCACCTGGTGGCTACAGTGTTTCAGCCTATCAGCTTTGGGGCCATTTCCTGTTGCCCGCAAAAGTATAACTTTGGGCAAAAATGATAGTCCTACTCTACTTGATGATAAGCTTAGCGTTAGAGGTCCATGGTTAAAATCAATCATCATTGGTGACTGAAAAGTTTTCAAAGATATTGACGCTAAAATAGTAATCACAATGCTCATGTATTGCAAAATTTTACTTATTTGCAATATCGCTAGACGACAAACGGTTTACATGTAATTGCTTGCTGTTTTTGTCTGGTGCACTTTTACTAAGGTTAGGGTGTGTGGTGTATGAAACGAAATTTTGAGAGATCAAAAGCTTCCTTGATATGCTTTGGTCTGACAGCTTGCTGTAGAACTCCGGGATGGGCATTGAACTTCCAAGCCGTCCATGGACTCATAGGTGTACACTCTCATGCATAATAGCAGGCAGTGCTTTGCCCTGTCAGACTCATACTTAGCCGTCACTGCAAAAGCCTCTTGGTTTTTTGCAGAAACCAGCCTGCCAAGAGAGGATTAGAGGAACTGTGTACTGTCAATGAAGTGCAACTGTCCGATCGATAGGAATATGTACTTCTCCATGTTGTTATCGACGCTGTTGATCTGCCCATCTACCTTGCTGATTGTCTGCATCAAGAGTTGGCCGTCATAGCTGCGTCATTGTGATTATTGAGAGCAGGATAATTGTCGTTTCGCAGATCATTTCCACTGCTAATACACATCACACAAAAGGCATAAAAATAGCTAAAATAGCAAGTACAATATAACTGGTACAGCCTTTGCGCTCGGACATCTGCTATACTTGGCACAGTTATTTTATTATGTACAGTTATTACATCGGATTTTGTTGTTGTGTAGTTGTTGCCCTTGGTACACTCGTTACAATTAATAAAGTTGCTACATTCGGTACAGTTACTACTCTTAACAGTTGCTACACTCCATACAGTTTTTACACTTGGTACGGTTGTGAAGAAGGATATATTTTTATAGTTACTACACTGGATGTATTTTTGCTTGGTCGAGTTATTACTCTGGATATTGTTATAACCCTGATTAAGGTTGTTACCCTTGGTGCAGTTGTTACCATTGATACGATTGTAACCCTGGGTACAGTTGTTGCCTTGCTTACAGTTGTTACCCTGGGTACAGTTCTTATCCTGAGTAATACCCCATGCCAATAATCCCACCTCCTGCCATGTGTAGTATATGTGGTGACTCAATATTTAAGTATTTTTCGCAAATTGGTTTGATATTTGTTATCTGAGTATCTAATGATAGGTGGTTTGACTAATTCTGGGTGTAGAGGATATGGTATCTGGGCTACATTGAATATAGATGACAGGTGATGTGTGTGCTACAGTGAGTATAGATTACACGCTATATTACAGTACTGCATATTGCATTTTACCTGCGATAAAGTTGTTGTTGTTTCCATCCATTGAATGAACCGTCACTGAATAATAACTACTTGGGGGAATGAACGAAGGTTTTAGCTACCACTTGCAACAATGATATGACCAGTGCGAATTAGGTAGGCTACACGAGCAATATATGTTTTCACTGTAATGTTGACGAGAACCTTCAACTGCTCTAACGTGTTGACGTACATAGTTACTCAAGAACACATACTTAAATTATAGATTCTTAACTATAATTGAATGGAGCAGTGACCACTGTTATAATCATTCGGTCTATGTCTACATGAAAACGTTCGATCTCTGTGAAAATATTCAGGAATGGCTGATCTTTACAAAACTGGCACACACCGTATAAGTATAACACGGGTTGATGTCAAGCGTCGCCCATAAGGTACGCAATAAAGCGTTTTAGTGCATACTAACTTTGAATACTTTTCTTCAACGACATTTGTGGTTAACTATCCTGCAATAAAGCTGATCAACCAAGACATAAACGGAACTCTTCAGTTGAGGGTGATCATATAAGAAGACGTGACTCGAATACACTGGAATGTGGTGCAAGGTGAGATATTACAACGTGGGATAGACAAATACTGTAAGACATTCTGCTTTAAATACAATGAGGAGGTAAATATAGCATACACCTCACATTCCATGTATGAAAACATTGATCAGCGCACTCTTTAAGTTATCATTCCTAGCTGGAAGATGTGCTAACATAGTACCATTAACGATGTCATATCATTTATTATCTAATCAGATTTGTCGCTATCTGGCATACTCTCTAAATGGTATACTCATTAAATCGTAAAATGAAGATTCGAAAATAATTACAAAATTGCGTTCTGTATCGTGCGACAAAAAAGTATAACAAACATTGATTCAGAAGCTACTCAAGGTTAAACGTGAAGAGGTCCATAGGTACATGAGAGAATTTGGCTAACTTTATCAGGAAGTTTTAAAAGATTCAAAATCCGCCCAAAATTGACCAAGTTATTATGGAAATATTTATGATATTTAATTTCTTTCGATGACCTTGACCTTAGTTTACAATCAAGCATCGACAAACGACGCTATAACTTTAGATTTCAGTCCGATTCTATCTTTGATTCCTTCGAAACCGGAAGAGAGGCAACCGATATTGATAAAATTTACGGATAAGATTTGCGCTGTCAATGTCCATAACTGAACACATTTTTTTTGACTATTGAATAGATATTTACTATTTTATCGGCAATCGAAAATTTGATGAAAATTTACTAAATGAAATTCGCTTTTCCAACTCAACGCGCTTTGAACACGACGAATATTTTGATAGCATATATCAATTATCAAAGTTTGGTAACTACATCAGCTTTCAGAAAATGTTATTCTGTCTAAGATCGGACCATAATTAGTCAATCAATTGCGAAATTAATCTTAGTTTTAGGCTACCAGGAATTTAGACCTGCTAGAATTTTTGTGTCACGTTGACTTATTTACAATTACATATATATATATATATATATATATATATATATATATATATATATATATATATATATATATATATATATATATATATATATATATATATCTATATATATATATATATATATATATATATATATATATATATATATATATCTATATATATATAAAGTTTACAATTACATTACACTTTCAGAATATGTAATCTGTTTTAAAATCAAATTCTCAAGCATGGAAATATCAAGAATTGAACTTTTGTCATTTTTTGAAAAAAATTATGCTGTTGCAACTGGAAATGATGTCACCAAGAACCATAAAATGCTACGATTCAACTAACCATTTTACCATAAGCATAGACTCATAACGTAGATGAGATAAAGTTGTTCGTGACAACACATCCAATTGCACATAGAAACCGCAGACACTTATATTAATCGTCTGCCAATGGCAAGAACGCGTTCCCTATGCGTCCACATGCTTGTTGACGGCCGAACAAGCCAATGTTCATGCAGGGGACTTATTGTAGAGCGTATCCACTCGATTAAAGAGCTTCGGGCACACCAATAACTTCAACCACTCGGTTGGTTTTTTCGTCAGCACATATTTGCTAAAGTCCCCCACGTCTCCAACGTTGCCTTTATGCAGAACAATTCGGCTCTCGGTCGACCACTAGAGCATTTTATTGTGGCCGGAGTTCTGGCAAACAACCTGTTAAGACGAGACAACAGCATGATGAAGTCTCGTTCCATTCTTATAGCTTGATACTAAACTCGACGGCAAGTCGTTATTAGAGACACAAGTGATAAAGTGGGAGATTCGGAATAAATCACAAATTGTACCATATATACAGATTGAAGAGAACCTACGAGTTTATATGCGGCTTACATATAAATGTTATATTTAGAATATAAATTCCACCGAATCATAGACGAGCGCGCACTTCAGGGCAACACGACAACAGCCAGTTACCAGGACAGACTCTCCCTACTTTTAAGTGGCAGTTTATATCAGGGACTGTCCCTTTAACTGATTGTGATATGTGAAATAGAATCCCTGTTTCTCATAAGTGTATGTGATTTTGACTGGCGCTCGTCTCTCGAAGCGCATAAAGCTGCGTACGTATAAATTTGCTTTTCCTGCTTTTATCGCCTCGTCAATAAAAACGGGTTTTTATTCATTGAAAATACCAGTAAGTCGATGGTTCGTCGAGTGTTTCGTCGGAAGCAATGAAACACATAAATGGTTTAGTCATTGGAGTTGTTATAAAACTTTTTTGTCAGAATTGCTCAATAATGTGCTTTACATCAAAGCGGCATGTCTCAAGCATAGCGATAACTATGTAAAATAATCCAAAGGACGAAATGTACATTCCATGGCGTTACTAATGGCGTCATCTATATATATATAATCATGACACATGGTAAGGTCAAAAAACGGTTTACTGATGTTTATAGAAACTCTAACCAGCAACCGTTTCGAATGTGATCGCATATGTGCACTTAGTTTTTCACTCACACACTCGTCCACCCAGTCACCCATAAACTTACTCGATCACGTACTAACTCACTCCTGGACTTATCTGTCCATTCACCTATACCCGCCCCCCCCCCACCCTTATGACTTTCACTGAACCCCCTCACACTTTACGATAATCACTGATACCCTCCCGCTTTACGCCATTCACTAACCCGCTCTTGCCTTACGACATTCACTAACCCTCTCCCGCCTTACGACATTCACTAACCCTCTCCCGCCTTACGACATTCACTCTTTCCTAAATCCACTAACCAACTCACTAGCCAATTAACCTCGGGTGTATGCCATTATTCACTCATTATTCTTAACACGCACAAATTCATTAACTCACTCATTCACTCACTCACTAACGCGTACCCCCTCACTCATATACTTACTCACTAACACGCACACATTCACTACCTCACTCACTCACTCATTCACTCACTCCCTAGCACACACAAACTCACTCACTCACTCAGTAACATGCAAAAACTCACCCACTAACACGCACGCTCGAACTCACGAACTCATTGATTTAAGCACTACCACGCATAAACTCGCTATTTCACTAATATGCACAAAAATCATTCACTCCTTCATTCACAAACAGGCAAAAAGTCACTCACTCACGAATACGCACAAAATCGCTCTTTCTTTCATCGACAGCGCAAACTCACTCACTCACTCACTAACACGCGCACACTAATCACAAGACAGGTCGCGCACTGCAGCTATAATTCGATGTCTCCAGCATTCACTGGTTGTTTAGGTTGAGGTTTACATGAAACTGGGGTTACATAAGATGGAGGCTTATGTGACTTTTAGGTTTACACGATATTGAGGTATGCAAAGCTTAGGTTGTCACTATTTCGAAGTTGATATGAGTTTCACGTTTAATCAAGGCTTTGATACATTTTACATGACATAGTGGAAAGCGTCACGAGATTCAATCGATAGTGTGCTCCATCATCTGATCATATGGCTGTTACTGTTCCAATGACTGCATTCCATAATCCACTAAGGCGCTCGGCGTCTCCTTCTTGTGCATTCTCACGTACCTGCCTAGATAAGTCTGTCGTTACCACCGCCTCCTGTTAACGTATCTTCCCAGGTAAGCCTGTCGTTACCGCCGCCTCCTGTTAACGTATCTTTGCAGGTAAGCCTGCCGTTAGCACGCCTCCTGTTCACGTATCTTCGCGGTTTAGCCTGTCGTTACCGCCGCCTCCTGTTAACGTATTTTTGCAGGTAAGCCTGCCGTTACCGCCGCCTCCTGTTAACGTATCATCGCAGCCAAGTCTGTCGTTACCGCCGCCTCCTGTTAACGTATCTTTGCAGGTAAGCCTGCCGTTACCGCCGCCTCCTGTTAACGTATCTTCCTAGTAAGCCTGCCGTTACCACCGCCTCCTGTTAACGTATCTTCCCAGGTAAGCCTGCCGTTACCGCCGCCTCCTGTTAATGTATCTTCCTAGTAAGCCTGCCGTTACCACCGCCTCCTGTTAACGTATCTTCCCAGGTAAGCCTGCCGTTAGCACGCCTCCTGTTCACGTATCTTCGCGGTTTAGCCTGTCGTTACCGCCGCCTCCTGTTAACGTATTTTTGCAGGTAAGCCTGCGTTACCACCGCCTCCTGTTAACGTATCTTTGCAGGTAAGCCTGCCGTTACCACCGCCTCCTGTTAACGTATCTTCGCAGGTAATATTGTCGTTACCGCCGCCTCCTGCTAACGTATTGTCGCAGCTAAGCCTGCCGTCACCACCGCCTCCTGTTAACGTATCTTCCCGGGAAAGTAACGGCGCCTACTGTTAATGTTACCGCCGCCTGCTGTTGTTGGTGTTGCACCCAATAAGATTCATATGAATACAGTTATTTACGCGTTTTGAAAGCAACATGCTGATGTGTAGACAACTCTGTCGCTCGATAAATACTGTTTATTTTCCCTGAATGAAACCATTGATAAATGTTATTAAAAGAACAATTCTAATCAATCGCGCAATGACATTCTCAAGACAAAGAGCAATCTCAGGGATTTTCTTTTTTTCTCTTTGTACGTTGCCTATTTTACAGCATGTGACTGAGTACGGAAGTCAGTGAGATAGTGAGCAAGTGAGCGAGTGGGTGAACGAGCGGGCGAGTAAGTGAGAGAGTCAGTCAGAGAGGAAGTCATTGAGCGAGGCAGTGAGCCAGTGAGTGAGCGAGTGAATGAGTCAGATAGTGAATGTGAGCACTGGGGATGAGTGCCGGAGGGTGTGGGCGTGTCAATGAGTCATTCGTTGAACTGGATGATAAGATGGGTGAACAAGTAAGTGAGAGAAAATTGAATGAGTCAGTGGGTAAATCAAATGATCAATGAGTGAAATAATGAGGGAGTGGGCAGATGTGTGTGTCAGCAAATCGTTGAGCGAATGAGTGATTGAATTAGGCATCTAGTTTTCAACTGAGTAAGTGAGTGAGAAATCATAATGCCCCATACGACATTCGACCAAATTGTCATGACCATCGATCACATATTGTCGATTATATAAGCGATTGAGAGATGTGGCAAAAAACACTTTTGGACTGATACCACTCTTAATCGACTCTGGGAGCTTCGGAAACTATTGGTTTGATGCACTGACATATATTAAAAAAAAGTAAGCACTTGAGCTGCAAATTTTATAACTATTCCACCATTATTAGATATACTTTTTCGACTTCCTTGACCTAAGTTTCAGGGGTGTAAGACAACGATAGATACGTTGGAACCGACACCGACTAATACACAAAGACCCAATGGAGCGAATATTTTACTGAGCTCATCATTGAATTCGATGGATACTTTCAGCGAGTACTCCTCTAAATATAATGTGCATAAAAATGGTGAGTGTAATATTTTGCACGCCAACATAAAAAACAAAGGCAGCGCTACCTTGCGGATATTTTCACAACACTTGTGGATATAAAATGACAATGGAATCTTATGATATTTGTCCTAGTGTTCGCATCAGTTGGCTGACATTTGGTTTTATTTGGTGGTTAATATGTTTCTCGCATGGAGATTTCACTTCTGCGCTGCTGTTTTCAATAGAAACCCTACACACAATTGGATACAGAGTTCGTCATATCACATCTAACTGCCCCGAGGTTATCCTCATCATGATGTTCCAGTCATGTTTTGGAGTCATCATCCAGGCCTTAATGACCGGGGTCGTGTTTGCCAAACTTTCTGTCCGAAAAAACGAGCGGAAACTTTCATGTTTTCTAAAAAAGCAGTCATCAGTTTGGTTTGGCCGATGATAATCGAGCACAAGATTGACGATTCCATTCCGTTCTGGGATATATCGCCCGACGAAGAGAGCAGTTCGAACTCATCGTAATTCTAGAAGGTATCGTGGAATCCACGGGAATGACAACTCAAACCAGGACGTCCAATTTACCAGGAGAGATTCTCTGGGGTCATCGATTTGAGCGGCCTGTTACATCCCAAAAAGAAAATGGCGAATATATGATTGATTATTCACGTTTCCATGCAACAGTTCCCATAGAAACACCCCCCTATAGTGCCAAATACCTGGCAACGTTGAGGAAAATGGGCAATATCAAGAACATAGAGAGGAAATACCGGAGGAGAATACATCAATGGCGTCCTTAGCAACGACAGTTGAAAATACAGAGGATATTTAGGCGAACATGATGATATAAAAATGGCCTCTTTTTTAGGCGACGATTCTCATATTTCGTCGGACTTGATTCCAACGGCTGTGAGTGACTGTTACCGGTAGGCTAGCGAGAGATTGTAACGCTCATTACTGTTAGACTGATACAACGCCAGGTGTGCTCCAGGTGTTTCGCGATTGGGTGTAGGCATATTACAGGTGACGACAGGTATAGCGAATTAGAACAACAGGTTTCGCAGGTGAATACTGGTGTTATACAGGTTCACAAGAGCTGTTGATAGGTATACCAAAGATTTATAGCAGGAAGACAATAGGTATAACTGAGGTGTGTGCAGGGTTCGCAAGCTTATGTCCCAGCTGGAGCGAGCAGGTTGAATATTGGACATGCAGTCAGGGCTCGCAAGCTTATGTCCCAGCTGGAGCGAGCAGGTTGTATATTGGACATGCAGTCAGGTTTCGCGAGCTTATGTCCCAGCTGGAGCGAGCAGGTTGTATATTGGACATGCAGACAGGGTTCGCGAGCTTATGTCCCAGCTGGAGCGAGCAGGTTGTATATTGGACATGCAGTCAGGGCTCGCGAGGTTATGTCCCAGCTGGAGCGAGCAGGTTGTATATTGGACATGCAGTCAGGGTTCGCGAGCTTATGTCCCACATGGTATGAGCAGGTTGTATATTGGACCTGCAGTCAGGGTTCGCGAGCTTATGTCCCAGCTGGAGAGAGCAGGTTGCATTCCATTCTATCTGCGCTTAATAGCGAATAATCTGTCCAATATATCGAGGTACTATCGGTGTTGCGTCGAGCTGGTAGTCTGCTGTCAGACATTATACAGGGAGCTTTTGGAAATTTGTGACGAAGTTTTGATAAATCTCTCCAAGTGTTTCTTGGCTATTTAACTATCATATGCGGGTGACGATCCGCCGATGAAAAGTGATTGATTTCCCCCTCCCCTCTCCAAAAAAACCCCCACGAATTAAGATCGGCGGTAGCGGTGGTAGTGGGGTAAAATATAGGTTATGTTTAACATGACACTTCGTTTGTCACTATTTCATCTAAATGCGACTTGAAACATTGAACGGGTCTTAAAGCATTCTATCTATCACAGTCTAGCCTGAATGATTCGTAGGTAATTTATCATCGGGTCGTCCACGAACACTCGGTCAGCAAAGAAAACCAATCATGCATGTCGCTCGCTGTAGCTTGGAATGTTCTACCTGGTAATAATACGCAGCTGCTTTGTTACTGACGTAAGGAATTATGGTACCTTTGTCACCACAGCAAACAGCCTACTGAACTATTGTTAATCCCTTACGTCTGATCATGATTCTCACTCCATGAAATGTAATAGATAGATCTTCTAGCAGCAATACATAATGTTTCAATGTACTCATCAGTAAGTTATTTGTTACTTGTATATGATTAGAACCAGAAGTAAGTACGCTTGACTTTGGAGAACAGGACGGAACAACTAACGTTATGATCTCTTAAAAGGAATGTGATAAGTTACGTTATGATGTATTAGCGCAGTCCGACGCAGTCTGGCTAAAAACTAGTGAACTTAGCTCGAGCACTATATCCAGCTTTAATACTGCTCTTGCGGTAAGATATATAGATGGAGCCATAGATAACTAACCGTGTAGTTACCGTGTATTCCACACGATGTGTCGCAAATGTCCGTGCCAGCGATAAATAATGACATTGACATAAGACCATTTTGGCTGATGCATGCTTTAATAGACAGCCACACTAATTAACATCAACAACATCTCAACCACACAAAGATGGCATCGCGGCTTTTGACCTTGAGTTGGTTTTGCGATTGCACTAGTATAGTATCACAACAAAACGCCATGGTGATATATCGAGCATCAGTGTAGCAAACGATAAACATTGGTTGTGATAAAGTCGCCCCACCTCCCTTTCGCAATTGGTATAAGTAAATCCGAAAAGAATATTGATAAACTTCATCGGAATTTGTTCAACGGCAAGGACGAGGATTCTTGATCGCGTTCAATTTACAATAGAGTCACCACATAAATCGCAAAATTTGAAAGATCATTGTGCGCGGAAACAAGAAACGATTTCGCTTTCTTACCAAAAACAAAAAAAAACCCATTAACTGCTCTTCTTAATGCGTATTCGTTCAAAGCGTCATATCTGAGTGTCACAAATTGGTTGTTAGTGTCATCCATTATCGTCCTAGTCATCTTAACCTTCTGGTTTATCACCCAATGACTGCACGCAACACAGAATGACGCGCCGTTATCAACAGCAGGAACATGCAATGAAACTGGCGGCTGTTAGGGTGAACTACGTGATAAAACACCTGGTTGCTAAGTTGAACACGACACATCCTATTTCCGCCTGTAAGACCGGATGTTTCCCTGAAGCTTCTCATCTACCAGATCCTACAGATTGATGTTCACTGATGTTTTGCAGGAGACTTTACCGCAATGAGCGAATCTATGCTTTGTCGGAAATGTACAATAAGACAAGATGGCGAGTTACCTTGGACTCACGTTCGATCGCGGAAGGAGAGTAGGTTTGGCAACCTCCATGAAAGGTTCATGCGCGATCCTAAGGGTTACATTCTAATTCAACACCAGATGCCTTCCCTGCACCATGCTCTGCTGCATCCAGTCAACCAATCATATCATCGGTTATCAAATATCCAAATCACTTGTAAAGAACAAGACCATGGTATCGGGAATCAATACTTTCACGTCATTACCACCTTATTTCGTCTATTTGCGGCATGATAAATTGAATAAAAACCCTACAGTGTCAGGGCGAGTGAATGTGTTGGTGTCCGACACATTAGATAAGTATGGTACCAAATCATCAACTGCATTGTGTAGGAAAAGAAGAATTAATTAACCAGGACCATTAAAAATGCCTCCACCTGTTTTATTTAATTTGTGATATCTAGCGCCGCAAAACACATTGAATAATGACATAGACGGACTATGAATCCGTGAACAACACATCGCATCCATATAGAGCAAACTTGTGATGCAAAATAACACAATGGTCTGCTAATTGTCCTGCGCAAGGGTACAATAAGAGATGACGTAACAATGAAGCTACAGGATGAATGCTTATCATTTCCGAATATTTCACATCATTCACCACGCCAATCATATTCAGTTAAACGCTCAAGAATAACCATATGCACTCCACCTTAATCATTGGCAATTCTACGCTACATACTTAATGTCACAGAATACACCCATACTGGCGCTAAGTAGTAGCACTCATAATAGCAGCGTGCTTTGGCATAAAATAATCAACAAATACATGTAGAATTCAACAAGCTCCCACATTACTTAATAACTTCTCAGAATAATTGATGCTTTATTAGCGCCCTTTGTAAAAGCATACAAGTATTAGCGCATTACAGTTAATCCATGCAAAGATGGAGACTATGTTATGTAGTAGTATACACAGGGAGAAACAAACATAAACAGAGGAAAAGAAGCCTGATCAAGTGAGTCAATCAAACACTTCATACCGAGAATAATACAAAAACATGACAAGCAGTTACAACAATTACCGCTAGGAAGATCGGTAGGTAATGTCTTGAGAACGAGAATCAGCGGGAGAATAAGTCGACTTTAGTAGCGATCAGATCACCTCCTGCACGTTTATCACGGGCCTCCACTTCAATAGCAGTCCGTCCAAAATACATAGCTACTTCCACGCTTCGATCTAAACCATAGCCAGGGAGCTTCACTGTTATCGACCCGATCTTCTCCACGCCGGGTTCGTCAATGTACATGGGTGTTCTGCTTAACGCGGTATAAATGTCAATGGTCATGCTTTGTCGAGTAGCAATTACGGGTATGTACGACTTTGGTATATTCATGTCAGTTGTGACTACATCACCTTGTTTAACGAAAACGTCAAAGCAATCATCACAATATTCCTCGCCATCATCTACAACCTTTTTGGCAGGGTCGTGAATCTTCTCGTCAAATGGTCGCCTTGTTCTAACCCCGTATGTCTTCCTAGCGATACGGAGGCTGATGGCGGACGGATTGTGACCATACATCACGGCGCCTTTGACGACAGCTCCCCCGGCCTCTGCAGGTATCAAGATAGAATACCTGTCTCCAAATGTCTCACTGATGGCTGTCTGGAGTATGGCGCAATCACTGAAGCCGCCTACCATCAGAATTCTTTTGACATCTTTCAATTCTGGTTTCTCCAGCAATGTCTTTGTGTGCTTTATGATGTCATTTACTACTGGTGTAAATATTTCCATCACAACTGAAGTTGGTATCTGTAAACAGCTACTAGCTATCTTAACACCTCGCTGTTTATACTCGGCTGTAACAATTTCATCAAATACCTCTTTCATAGGTTTTTGAATTCCTTTATATAGCTCCTGGTAGACTTCCACAATACCTGTAGAAATCGAAAGAGCAAAACGGCTTGACGAGACATCAAAAGACTTCTTTTTAGTTTCAAATGAATCCATCAAGGTGATGAAGTCTTGGTTCGTTTGTTTATATTTGTCCATGAGCAGTTTTCCGAAAATCTTGTCCAGAAGAACAAGGAAGTTGTCGTTCACCCTGCCAGCGCCAATTGGGCCACCATTAGCGATGCATATTTCTGCGATATGGTTGTGGCCACGAACTTTATGGGCGGTTGCATCTAAAGTTCCACCTGGTTACCAAACCGAGCCAAGCACCAAATAAAACCTCAACAAACAGAAAGCTAAAATATTGACTTCATCGAGCATCAGTCATGTGCAATTGTAAATTATAAACGTATACACTAGTAGGGTAAAAGGTGCACTTTATAATAAGTCTGCGATACCTCCACAGTCAAGGACGAGATATTGATCCCCGACTTCCATCTTGCATATGGTCTCTCTCGTTGATTTGACAGGTACTGAGTGACAATAAAGAGACGCGGCCTCAGGCTCTAAGGCAAGGAATAGGTTCCTTGTTTCTATCGATTCCACGATACCGGACTAATCACAAAAATCAATTGTATCAGCATGGTATACATATCAAACATATATACATATATATATATATATATATATATATATATATATATATATATATATATATATATATATATATATATATATATATATATATACCTGTGTGTATTTGTCTATATGAGAATACTTACATAAATGTGTGTAGCTAGATGTATGTATATACACATAAACATACATATATGTATTTAAACATATATATTTATGTGTATGCATATATATGTATACATATATATATATATATATAAATATATACAGATCGTTGTAATAGTTACGCATGCATAAGGTGTTCCAATTTACCCGGTAAGCTGCTTCCTTCATGAATTGCTTTGCTGCGTCTGTCCATATGGCCGGCACCGTGATGACCCATCTTATCCTATGTTTAAGTTCTTCTAAATCACTGTGTGAGATAACGAACCACTTAGAAACAACTCGCTCGCACACACAAACGTATTAACAAAAAGTGTGTCCTAACATGACGCCTTATCTGTGTTCTGCACCCGCCATGACTGCAATATTTGTTACATAATGTATGAACTACATGCGTCACATACCATTCAATTTCTTTTTCAATTTGTCTCAGCGCTCGGTCGGCTAGATCCTTGAGAACCATAGCGAAGATGTCTATTGCAGGGCAGGGTTGCCCTTTGCTATCTTTAATGAGAGTGTGGTAACTAAGGTCCTGCATACATGTTAATAAGCGGATCCGTATCTCAGGTGAATGGGCAAAAGCGATATTTCAATGTGTCAGACAAAATATACGAGCCGGTTAATCAAGGTTTTCTCACCTTTTCATAATGCAGCACCATCTTGAACCCTTGGAACAACCTATGAGACTTCACTTCCTCCTCAGAGAAGGTGCTGTATTTGTCTAAGGCGTCATATCCCAGAGCTACAAACTTGGTGGCGGCGTCCGTCAGCACTACTGTAGGCGTTTTGACGCTTCCAGTACAAGGTTTGAAAGCGCGGATTTCCTGCGGTTTATCAGCCAAGGAAAGTGCATATCCGCAAGATGACGTCCCAAAATCGATCGCAATAACGGCCAAGTAAGATGAAGCCTCGGCCATGATTACCTTAGTGTAAGTAGACCGGCATCCCTGGTAGTATGGGGAGATATCTCGAATATCACGGCTGTACTCTTATCGTGTAAGTTCCACAAACACCATGTGCACTGATCACGTTTTCGCCTCCCACTTCTGCCGAATGCTAACATGAAAAACAGCAGTATAACTCATGTCGTCATAAGTACACCTTTTATTAAATTCAACGAATCTCAAGCATAAAAAATAGACTTGAGTCTGTAATTTCCCTCATCAAGACACCTAGATGAATCAAAAAGCTGAGCATATGACGTGCTTGTCACATGGATGCAGAGGGTTTCCTTAATTTTTGGTACCTAAGCTCTTTGTTGCTCGTCAAAGTTTTCGCTTAAGGGGACAGGACATGCGGTTGATGGCACAACGCAGCATAAAACACAGATATGCGGGGTATAACAAGATCTATATTTTATGGAGTCCTCGTGTTCTGGCTGTTTCGAAAACGGTGGAATTGCGCATGCGAAGTTTCTTGTTCAGGTCTCTTATCATTTGGATAATTTTGTGAACTAAGTTCGGAGGCCGCTTTCAATGTTCTTTTAGCGATTAACTATAGATGATTTGGTGTTCCCAATCTCACACAAAGATTGTAGCAAAATCAAAATTGCGCCAAATGGCAAATGTTATTTCGAGTACAATTCTTGACGATCGGAGGTTGTGACAAACAGCTATTTGCTGGAGCATGTTTATCATCACGGACGCTGTGTATTAAATATATGTACTGATGGAACTATTTGACAAAATAACAAACGATCAAAATAGTTCATGGGATATAATTCAAATTGTGTATCGAGAGGGAAAAACTTCAACGTATAATATTACTAAGCAGATATCTGCAGGAGATAATGACAATGCAGGGGCGTCCCACCATATTTGTAAATCATTTGACCCAGTTTGTTTGATAGTAATCTTCGTTTTATAAAATTAAAAACCTGTGCAAAAGTTTGCAAAAAGCGTGAAGAAAAATCCTGGGATTAAAAATCGATAATCGAAAGAAATCTGAATATGTGTGATGCTATGATTACTACATCGTGTGCTGTGATATGTTTTCTATATGGTTACCTCCTTTTCTTGGTCCTATCTCGCTTACACGAGTCAAATATTGATAATTTGAGCGTTGTTTAAACTTTAAATTTTCCTTTAATAATGGCGCCTGAAGATATCCGGAAAAATACGAGTGCAAGCGGAAACTCCCGAATAAAGAATTGCGTAACTTTAAGACAGCTATTTATGTGAAAAACAGCTATTTTAACAGTTTCGTAAGAATCTCACCCCAAAAACTGTTTGGGGGATTTTCAGAGTGGGGTGCGTTCGCAACCAACGCACCCCCAAAAGGACGCCCATGCAATGGGTAGGCTATATACTCGGGAGAGGACGAAGGTTGTCCGACAATATATACGGGGCACAATGAAAGCGCTCATGACCAAATTTTAATGAATGAATTTGGTCTTTTCCCTGCTGGTCGCAGTCGAAGAGCTAGAGATCGCAATATTATTAGGCAGTGAGCGAATTCATCAACAACAACTAACCCATATTGATGTACTGAATTTCCTGGCGAGCGTCCTCATGAAGTTCACTAAAATTTCTAACAAATACGGATCATATAAAGATAATTCATATATATATATATATATATATAGATAGAGAGAGATATATATAGAGAGATATATAGAGAGATATATATAGAGAGAGATATATATAGATAGAGATAGATAGAGAGAGATATAGAGAGAGATATAGAGATATGAGAGAGAGATAGAGAGAGAGAGAGAGATCTATCTCTCTATCTCTATAGAGAGAGATCTCTAGATAGGATCTATATCTCTCTCTATCTATAGATATAGATATATCTATATCTATACCTCTTCTCTCTATTTCCCTATATATCTATATATATATCTATATATCTGTATCTCTACATATATATGAATAAATATATATCCCTACATATATATATAGAGACAGGGAGAGAGATCTATATATCTCTATATATAGATATAGATATCTCTCTCTCTATATATCTCTCTGTAGTCTATCTAGAGCTCTTTTCTCTCTATATAGACCTCTATATATATATATAGATCTCTCTATATATAGATATATATGTAGATGTATATCTATATATGTATATATGTATATAGGGATATCTATATATGTATATATATATATATATATATATATATATATCTCACATATCTATTCTTATATATATATACATCTATATATATGACTATTTCCAATTGCCCTGCGGACCCGCGCATCGGACCAGCTCTCGAGAGAGGAGAGGGGAGATATATATACATATATAGAGATATATAGATATATAATATAATATATGTATATATATAGAATAGATCTCTATATATGATATAATAGAGATATATGGAGAGAGAGAGGGAGATCTTATATATATATATATAGATATATATATATATATACATATATATCTATATATCTATATATCTATATATATATAGATATATATCGATATCTAGAGATATATACAGAGTATATATATCTTTATACATATATATATATTATAGATATATATATAGATATATATATATATCTATATATAGATATATATATAGATCTATATCTATATATATATATATATATATATATATATATATATATATATATATATAATGACTATTTCCATAGGTGAATTGCCAAGCGGACCAGCGCGCATCAACTGATATCATGCAATTGCGCTGCGTTCGCCAGTTTTCCAATAAGTTCCCGCCGTCCCTTCTTGGGTATTCAAGTTGTTTTCTGTAGTATATAATGGCGGAACTGGGACAGATCAATTTGTCGTCTCTGGGACATCCAGAGCCCCCATTGCATTGGGCACGTGCAGTGGTTGTTTTGTTTCGCCATCAACGGTTAAGGCGCAGGCCTTTTGTGCTTCGCCTGAATCTCATTTTTCATCTGACGGCACTTGGTTACCTCGTCAATAATTACCTTGAATTCTTCGTGAAAGTAATCGAGGTAAACATCTGACTTGTAATCGTGTCTAGCTCGCTATGGCGGTACATTTAACTGAGTCATGGAAGATTGGATTATAGAGATTTTTTAATCACTTTGAAGTCTTAGCGCGGCGGATTGGCGCGCAGGCGCATGAATCACTCTGCGCTTGGAACCACGATATCGGTAAGCGAGTGACATTGGCGGGCGAACTATACCTTGAGGACGTTGAGTGGCAAACAGCAAAACAACACTGCATCATCTGCTTGTGGTTATGTGATATCACTGGCTAATAGTGAGTGGCTGTTTCCCAATATTATAATTTAGAGGGGTTGCGAATAAGTGTACAAGCATTCATCCCTTCAATGATTATATGACGTCAATCATAGCATGACCTATGCTTCCCAATGTAATAGTAAGTTGAAGATAACAGTTCCTGTTTAATGTACATGACACTCTCAGCAGTAAATAAACACATATATCCCATTTTATAATATTGAAATAAGTTTTTAGGTACGAGACATTTGATTTACAGACAAAATAATTTGCACTTATATTCTCCTCTATACAGCATTTGACATTCAACATATAGATTTGATTTTACATTTTGCAGGTTTGTAGTCAAAAATAGGGCCAATATTAGAAAAATGGTGAGGACACTAGTTAAAAAAAAGAGTCTAGAGCGGACTATCAACATTTTGTCCATCTGTATCAAAAATTATTATTTTAAATTTGTATTTCTAGGTGCATAATTTTGCCAAGGAGGCTACAAATAACCCAGTTAAAACTTTACATTACGTTAATGTAGATTTTCTCAATTTTGGGCTCTGGGGCCGTATCCATAAAGAATCTTAACTTGAGTCGTCTTAACTTGAGTCGGCGTGCTAAGCTGAGTCCGCGAACTCAGGCGTATCCACAAAGCCAATTTTTAGCGAACTCAGCTGAGACCGCCAGCTCAGTGCTGGCAAACAGCCAAAACGAACTATTTTTGTACGAATGGAACTATTTGACGATTTTTTGGGCGCAACCACTGTATATATACGCCAAGCAGACGGCAAAAACGAAAATGGCTGCCAAGCAACGATCAGGGAATTGGTCCGAGCGAGAAGAGTTGTTATTGATGGAGGCTGTTCGAGAGAGAGAGGAGGTAATCGAAGGCCGGTTCTCGGTTAATTTATGTAAGGCCGACAAGATCCAAGCATGGAACGAAGTTATTTTAGCAATAAATAGGTGAGTTTTCGATACATTTATAACCACAGAATAACCACTATGAACCATTATGACCAACTCGGTAAGCTGTGCATATTGTCAAATAATATTTTTAGTAGTCGAGGTCTAATCATAATGTATGATGCTTTGTTTATAAACAAAATCTGTCGTCGGACCCTATCATACATTATAAATGACAATACTGCCCCGTAATGTTTTTTCGTGACAAAAACCTAGCACCGAAGATCTTACTTGAATGATAACTCAATGCTAGCAAGGTTTATTAGTTACTCTTTTCATCAACAAAGCATCAATTTATCCCACTCATTTTTTGAACTCATATTCATAATTGTTGACTCAAAATGTCTATTTCATTCATACTACTTTTATTTTTTTTCCAGTCAAGGAGTCAGCTCCACCTTTCGATCTGTTGAAGAGTGCAGAAAAAAATACTCTAATATAAAGACAAGAAGTAATTATTTTTTAAAAATATCTATGTAATGTTGATAATTTATTAATTATAAATATCAGTCTTCACTAATATTTTCATTGCATCATTTGTGTAGCGAAGGCCAAACATGACGAAGCAAGGAGAACTGGGGGAGGACCAGTGATACGACCGACCCTTGCTGAAGAAGTATTCATCAGCATGAGCCAGGGTTTGCCAACAGTAGAAGGCTTCCCTGGATTTGAAAGTTGGTGTTTTTTTTCACCTAATCAGCAATTTGTTTTGCATATGTTTGTGAATGACAATCTTTAATGGTTTTTTTTATCTTTATGACTGTTACAGCTGTGGGATGTCTCCCAGTAACTTCTAGTTTATCTGAGCAAGGTCTGTAAAATCAAAAACCTGATTGAATGTTTAAAATGTTAATAATCAATTGCACATGCTACTTATTATTTGTCTGATAAATCCCTTCTTGTATGTTTGTTGTGCCGCAGCTATCCCGACAGGAGCTATCATCCCAGAAGGTAATAATATATTTGTGGCAATCACCATTTATTCTGTCCCTTGTGAGGTTCCATATGTTATGCACTGTTTTATTATTAATTTTATATATAAATTTGAAATCATGTTTGTGTGTAATATAGTAAACAGAAGTATAGATGCAGGCAATGATAAACAGAATCCCTGTGATTTACCTCGACCTCAGGCCAAGGACATTACAGAGGCTAAGCAAGGTGGGTCTTTACTTTATGGAAGCAGTGGTACATATAATACTACTTAGCAATCAGTCATATATAGATCAATCAATAATTCCCTTATTTCTCTGTTGTGTGTGTTATTATTGTAAAAGGTGCACCAAGAGGTCGCAAGCGGAAAGTTGTCGGGGATCTAAACATACAAGTGCTTCAGTTAGAGGCCGATTATCTTAAAAAACAAATGGCTAAGGTTGACCTGGAAATCGATGTTCTGAAATTGAAAAAAACTTACTACGAGTTGAAAATCAAAAATAAAAAGTAATTCCTTTTCATTTTGTGTTGTAATTGATAATCCTGACAAAAGTACATAACAGTGAAGATGATATAACAGGTGTGGTGGACAATGAATTGAAATTCAACAATGCAACAATATACAATGCATTGACATGATAACATGATTATGTTCAGTTTAAAGTGGAAATCACAAGAAACATTGAATAAGATATCAACCGAAATGCGTATTCACAAACAATGTTCTTGCTCTTGCAGCAGCAATGTTCAAAGGCACATCAATTGCATTATCATCCTGGGGAACATAAGCATTGTTAGCCTCCTCAGGGAGGTATTCCCTTCTCTCAATTGCAAGATTATGCATCATTGCACATGTTACAAAAATAAGAGCACACTTCTCAGGAGCAAATCGCAGCTCCAGGTGTAGGCAGGCAAACCTTCGTTTAAGCAGTCCAATTGCCTGCTCGACCAATACCCTGGTTTTTTTAGAGCCACATTGTACCGATTTTCAGCTAGTGTTGCTGGTGCTAGGTACGGAGTGAACAGAAATGACCTCAGAGCATATCCAGAATCTCCAATGAGCTGTCCAACATGTTGACCTGCATTTTTATATAAATCAAAGCAATTTTTATAATTTGTCATGTTTGAATAAATACCATATATTCTACTTACTTTTATTAAATTTTGTAATTTAAATACATCAGAGTATTGTTATGACTTGTATATGCTTACCACCTTCCAACATTTGGCAAAGGTCTGACATTCTGAATATTCTGGAATCATGGACGGATCCAGGCCATTTTGCCACAACGTTGATCAGTTTAAGGTTTGCATCGCACACAACCTACACAAAAACAGTTTAACGCCTATTTTAAGCATTGTACTGTTTAAACTCTGACACAATTGCTATATATATTCAGAGATAAAATTTCATTTACCTGGCAGTTGATGGCATGGTAGTTCTTTAGCCCTACAAGACGTCTGCGTAGACGTCTTACCTTTTTTCGAAACAACGCAATGCGAATATTTTTAGATCGATTCAGACAACTACCAAGCACAAAACATACACAAGTGATGGAGTTATAGAATGCAATGATGTTTTATGGACGATTTTATCCCTTTTCGGCGGGGGATTTCATCCATGGTAATTATTTATAGTTCGATCAATTTGGGAAGCGGTAAAAAGTCAGAAACACAGCAACATGTTTGTTTACAAGTTCAAGACCACATGCATTGCCCATGCGCAGCATGACGAAGTCTAATGCTAAGCCCGGGGAGAGCACTTAAGTGTAATGATATAGTATACATGTGCCGCACGAAGTGGGTGGTTTTTTCGACATCTCGACTTTTACGACGGGTTAGACATTCGCATAATACCTTGTACGATGGAGTATACTTTTTCTCATTCTCAACGAGTACAACGGGTACAGGTTTTCGAGGTCCCGCGGCACACCCCTATCCGAGTTAGGGTAAGTGCCCCCCCACTTGGGATGCTAAGGCAATGCGGGAAATCGCGAGAATTAATAGTTTCCAAAATGGCAGACATCATATCGCGATTTGTTCGGAAACGAACTATCGATGGCATTTATTGAAGAATAGCGTCGAGTGGTGGTAAGTTTTTTGGAGCGAAAGGTCTATTTTTAGTAAAGGCTCTTGATATATGTTATTTTCTAGGTGCGAAATGTAGCCCTTCGCGAGATATAGTCCAAACTAAATATCGCCGACTGTGTTTTGACTAACTGTTCGTAACGGTATAAATTCATGTTACCGTTACACCGGAGCTAGGTAGTTCTTACGACACACATACGAGACCTCGTGTAATGTAGGGGCCTGTATCTTGACAAGAGTCCCGTCTACGATGCCGATGCAACCGGGAAATCCTTAAATGACATGTAATCATTATGCACATTAGAAATAGGAAACTATTGCTATAATAGATATTATGTTTGTTTTTAATCGGACTGGTGGTTACAAGATGGTCTAAACAGCTGGCTAGTTTTTTGTTTTCAGTCGATACCGCCTGACGTGATGATTACAACGAAGACGTCATGATGAATTTATTTACGTTCATGGTTGCATATTTAATTCACTAGATGGCGATTCCTCAGTGTTTGGTTATGAGTTGGGGTGAAGGACATTATTGTGACATTGAAAGTGAAAAGACACTGTTTTGTTTATAAAGACTTACCGGCTACATCAAAGAGTTCCCGGCGAACTCTGGCTATCTCCTCTCTGGTATTCGGAAAATGGATAAAACGATCCTTTCGTCTGACGAGTGATTTGCATACTTTCCACAAAACTCTGGATATTGTCGATTGGGATGTTGAAAACAACCCCGCAACCGTAAGCTCGAATGAACCAGTTGCCAAGATTCGCAGTGTTATTAACATCATGATCAACGGAGGCAGGGCTCCTCCACGATCGGTTGGATTTTCAATGTCTGGTTGAACTAAGCGAACTAGTTCCATAATAACTACGGGGACAAAACGAAATCGCTTTCTAATTTCCTCTTCGGTGAGGTATTCCAGAGGGTTGTCTCTATCCAATATAACTCGGGGTAGCCTCTGTTGGCGACCGAAGCGGCGTCTAATTCTTCTAATGTCCGCCATTTTTAAGTTTGAGCTAGCGAACTTAAGTCAGCTACCTTGCTGACTCAGAGTTGAGCACGCTAGAAGACTTAAGATTCTTTTTGGATACGGATAAGACGGCCAGCTCAGCTTGCCGTCTCAAAAACCTGAGTTTGCGGACTTAAGTTTCTTTATGGATACGGCCCCTGATGTTGAATAATAACATAATACAAAGTTATGCATCACAGTGCAGTATCAAATTACCTACATTCTGTAAGTAACTTTTTACCAAAATGGTGCCAAATACCACGAAGGTAGAACATCTAGCAAATACTGACACCTGAATTGTTAGCCTAAATGACTGAATGGGCTAAAATGTTTCAACATCTGGTAGAATAGAAGTGAATAGTTCCTAGCACCATTAAATTGTGGGATGCAAACCAGTCAAGAGGAACTCGGTAACCCACCCGGGTCAGGGACCTGCGTAAGTGCTAATGGAAACCCAGTAATTTACCAATTCGAGTCAATGGAACCCGCAGGCGAGTATTTTTCGCGCGTCCTATAGTGATGCTAGGTGGTTTTCTTTATTGCACCAACCCCTCCTGTAATACGATTTGGCAAATCACACGATGCTAAGGCGGCAATGTAGCAGGTTGTTCAGTAGAGTAAAAAGACTGATATCGCACGAGTAGTTGATTTCATTCCCCTAAACAGTGCACTCCAAACCGTTGACAGAGCTTTAAGACCTTTAAGATGTAAGTTCAGGCCTGTGGGCCGTTTTGGTACAGTATGTGGAACGCGTTTGAAGCATGATCTAGGGTCAAGCTCGGGTCGCCAGATACCAAGATATAAAACTGAATTGGTATGTTTTATCAGTCGGTGAAAATGTGTTAATGCGAAGTTACTGTCAATGTTGAATGGTGAGGGGCAAAGGTGTAGGAACATAAGTCAGGACTCAAAATGATTAGTTAAGACTCAACTCAATGTGGTTGGTGAATAAGGGCCCAGGTCATACTGAAATATTATAGCGCCATGCTTTCGCTTAATTCATCGCTTCCAGAGCTGCGTATAATGATCAGACGGTCAAGTAGCCTCTATCCTGAGGCGTATATGAAGTTTTGTGACACACACAACTTGAGAACCTTGGAGTTCATAGTGAACTTCTGACTTAGTACTGCGATATATGAATGTTTCAAAGTGCCTATACCACGAAAAATCTTTTTTCTCGCCAGATTTCGGAAATATGACCCACAATTACCTATTCTTTTTATGTATCAGCCATGAAAGTGCGCGCTTGCGGATCGAAATTCGACTTAGAGACAAGTTCGGTGTAGCCAAACGACGAGCTCATGAATAATTAATCGCCTCCGCGAGTCGTCAGACCCGGCAATGTTTTATTTGATTTGATAAAGGCAGGTCTGTCTTGAGCTGGGTTGGGAGGGGGTCACTTATCTCACCATCATTTCCCGTTTGCCTGACAGCAGAGGCCTTCCAAAATACGAGAGACGATCTCCGACAAAATACAATGAAAACAACAGGGAACTGCCTACTATTCTGAGAACGAGCTTACTTTGCTGGCGTCACACGCCTGGGCCTGACCTAGATCATGACTGCCGCAGCGATTCGTCAAGCGCGCTAATTTTAGCTGACATTTTATCAAATTGTGGACTTAACAGATCAGATGCGACGGTTATTGGACGGTCTGAGTTTATTGATCACATTGTGAATTAATCGTGCAATAGGCACTTTCAGTTGTGATTTCATTATTAGAGCGGTAGGGTTGACAAGGAGAGACTAAATAGGCCAGACACAAACCTTATTCGGATGAAAGCGTTGACTGTTATTCCGGGTTTGATTTCCTCTTGTCAATGATGCATTGTTCTGTCTGTATAAGATAGACCGTCTGGAATGGTGGATATGACGCGAATGCGCTGCTTCATACAATCCGGTCTGGTTTGCTTGATCAGGTCAAGAAATCTAACAGCAATCCTGACACTGCACATCTATGTATACATTATGATATTTGAAGTTATAGCTCGAATTTGAAATGTTCGGATATATTAAATAACTCGAAGTTTACGAATATCGGATGATGGAAACCGGAAAAGGTGTCTACTCGTACCTAAAACCTTCGTGCGGTAAAGACTATTTTGCAATTCCCGTTTTATTTTTGCGTTTAATGCTGTTGAACAGTTTAAATGGAACAGTTGACACATCCAGACAATCTCCATGATCAAACTGTTAAATATTAAAATGTCATCCATAGGCATAGAATAGCATAAGATAAATGGAGTTGGTTAGAAGTGAATATCCTCGACGAGCGATAATACAGTTCCCGCCCTCCGGAATTCTCTGCAAACAGGAAACACCACTAAAGCAGTTGCGTCAAAATAAACAATCATGATATTTATCATACCTTTCATATGAGAAGAAGGAATTCCTTCTTAAAGTAATGACACCTTAGTTGCATCACCTTGAGAAATATAAAATGTTTGCCATTTCATTTTGATACCATACAAATACTTTTGCAAAACTTTTTATTCTTTAGAGATCCTCTACTAGCGCAGGAGAGACTGAATAGGTAAACTGCATTCTAGAGTTGAGATTGGGGCAATATGTCTTATCAAATGCTGAGCCAAATCATAAAGTAATAAAACATACCTCACTTCTTAGAAGAGAACCACCAACCAAGGACTTGATATAATGCCTTGTATCAACCCTGCCCCTAGCCGTGCACGGCATGTATTATACATATAGATATATACTATATATTTATATTACCACCGTGCACGGCTACCCAGCCCCTACCTGTCTACACCAGCCCCATCAATGAAACCAGGGACTGCATAGCTATTGGTCAGTCTTTTCATTGACTGTTTACATTATCATAGTTTGAATGCTTATACTGATCAGGAAAAAGTGGTTTCATGTTAAATATTATGAATAACCATATATTTACTGATAAAAAGTATGTAATGTGCTTCGTTTAAAATTGCCGATTAAATATTCAACAGCTGTATGGTGGTCACTTTATGACAAGAGTCACTTCGATGTGAGGGTTTTCCTTCAATCGATGTATATCACTTCAATTGACGGCCGTCCCCTACCTCTTGAATGGTCAATCAGCTTCATTCTTAGCCTATAGTTGAATATTGAAATCAGTTTTTATATATGCAGCATTTATTTACAGGCCTAATAATTTGCATGATAGATATCCAAAATAGGGCAATAATTGGAAAAATAGCTCACACTAGCACAAAATAAACATGGCCCTCTGTATCACAAATAATCACTTTAAATGTGGATTTCTATGAACACAATTTTTTCAAGGAGGCTACAAATAACCCAGTTAAAACAAGAAAGTTATTGTATATTGACACATTAAATGTACCCCATACTGGAAAGGCAATCTTTTACTAGAAAATGTGCAGTAACTTTGTAGCTTGAGGTCCGATTCTAACCAAAGAAAGCTCACATGCTCACAGTAAGAATATGCAATACAACCCTTTTAAATATTTCATTGACCACCTACTGTTAAGCTCTTCAGTATAAGACTTGCCTTTGGGGTTTAATATGGACCAGGGCTAGAAATTAGGCAAATATTTCACCGGCCAGTCGGGCCGGTAACCTTGAAATTCTACCGGCCCTACAAATTTTCTACCGGCCCTACATTTTCAATAATAAATAATAGTAAAAAACAAAAATGTACGTGTATTTATTATTTTTTAATATTTTATTCTTATATTAAATGCAACATTCAAATAAATTTTTACAAACTTGTCAATGAGGTCAACAGCACAATTTTCCAACACACACACATACTCTTCCTCCTCATCATCTACATCATCACCTCTTATATCTAGTCTGCTACCTCTCAGTCCTGAGGGCAAGACATCGTCAGAAATTTTGTACTCTTAAAAAATCGCATGCCGTTTCCCTTTAAATAAAATGGACCCTTCTAGAAGTTGCACCAAGTTTATTGTCAGTACTTCTGTCAATACAAAACACTGCATGAAGTCATGGGATGCAATGTCAACATAATACTATCCAAATGATACAAATAATAATGATCATTGTATACAAGCTGACACAATATGACATAATCATAAGCGTTACGTAATGACAACAATATCATATTAGATATGATAATATGAATACCATTATACGATCATGAACAGGTGGGAGTGTGAGGGAAGGCGAGGGTATAGTGCCAGGAGACGGGTGACTGCCGACGCTGGACAAAGAGGGTGACCAGGAAGCCATGGAAGAGGGAGGCAAACAATACGTTGGCGGAACACAACCGGGATCGAATGCCCATAATGATGTCGGGCGTAATGGGTAGTTTACGGCCCGACGGGTGACCTATGTCGCGTTTCACACCTTGAAGCATAGATCGAACCATCCAGTTGTCCTTAAGTGGGTTGCGCAGCCCTCTTTCCAAATGTAAGACATGAATTATATTCAAATATTTCCCAATAGACACAAAAAACAACCAGTTGGCTAGGTAGGCAATGTAACGCTGTAAAGTACTCACCAGTTTACTTTCAGTTTCTATACTATAGGTCAATAAATTACGCAAGACATGATAGAAAACAGCCGGGAAGCTTTCTTATCACATGTGTTTGTCGGGTTTATGGTTCAAGCGGTGCTTAATCACGCGAGCCCCTCTGCTGTTGTATTGAACTGGGCGCGAGGCGTTAGCGCGAAAAATCTACCCGCCAGCCAGGCTGGTGGTTGTGATTATTTACCCGCCCGACTCAAATTTCACCCGCCATTGGCAGGCGGGCGGGTGGTAATTTCGAGCCCTGGACCTATTGATTAGGGATTTGGCTCCTCGCACTCTCATCCTAAAACCCAAAACCATCTACACATATGCATCTAGGTATGTGTTGACACTAATTCATACTCATCTGATCATTTATCATACAACATGAGATAATCTACACTCCCTGTGAGTCCGGTGGTAGAAGACCAACTGTATCCTTCTGCATGTCCTTAGAGGTGACTAAAAGGGGACAACCTGTTGGTCGTGGGTTACGACTCGTGTCAGTGGACAATGGGATCCAGGTGGCTGAGTCGAGCAGTCATACGAGGGCCATATCTGCAACACATTGCTTGGTCTGGATTACGCTGGGATTGCCTGGTCCAGTCAATCAGCTGGTGGCGACATGCCCTAACACAATCATTTGAATTTTTACCCTTTTTTTGCCATGCAAAGCTTGCAGACACGGTGCTTTATGTCTATCTCTATCAGTATTAGCATCACATTATTACCATGACCTTCACATCTTATATTCTGTCTTTCTTTTTGGTGACTCAGTGAAGCATGGCGTATGTATCAACATATGAAGAGTTTCTGAAACTGAAAGAAGACTATTAACTTAACAACAATCTATATTTTGTGGCCGTGAAAGTCCTTGGAGTGAAAACGAAAGGTTAGTCCTGAGCATCATCTTTTTATTAATTGTTTGGAATTACTAACAGGGCTCGAAAGTAACGGGCCGACCCCCCCCCCCCCCCCCCCAAGGCCGTGACAGGCATCGAAAAAGGCAAGAAAAGCATGTTAATTTAAAATAAAGAACTGTAAATGAATGTAAATTGACACTAAGGAATATATGCTTGATTATTTCAATATTTAGTGGAGGTGAGATGTGATAATTGGTTGTCTTGTCATTGAAGGACTTCGGTGGTAAACTTTACTAGAACTTTGTTGGGAACATCTCATTTGGTCCTGCTCTTACTAAGATATCTTCCCAAATCTTAGTTGTTGCATTATTGAATTGACAACAAATTTTTCATATTCTCCTTGCATCTCTGCCACTTTGTACTCCCCCATTTTGCCACTTGCTTTACCACTTTGTCCTCAGAAGTACAAATGATTTTCCTCTGCAGTAGTATCCATCATGTTCAATAAATAGGTGCGGGGTGAGGGTTACCCAGATGACATCCTTATATGTTATATGCATTTATCTTTCACTATGTTTGTTTACATAGCCAACTGATCAAGCATACAAATGCAATAGACGTCTTGTTCAAAACACCAAGAAAGTGGGGTGCACCGCCCAAGTGAAAGGTCGAGAAGTTTTGGTTTTGAAGTCGGTGCAGGTAATGAAATGGAATATGACCACGAAAAGTCACATTCCTCAATCAAGTAATTTGTAGCTGAAAGTATTGAAAAATAATTATTTGATAGTCTTGCTTAAAACAATTTTTTGCCAGGACTAAGTAAGATAAAGGAACTTAGTTGCACTACCGTACATGTGCTTTTCATCTATCAAGTAAAATCTGGTCAATGGGAAGACAAAATGTACTTTGATTAAAAACGTTCTGGTTGGAAGGGGTGGGGGTGTCAGTCCATAAGTGGTCAACTGACTGTCTTGCCATCCTCCACAGATCAGAACTCTTAATTCCTGAACGATTATATTCCCTGTTGTATTGTCCTGCAATAAATTTCACTCACCTATTCATTCATAAAAAGTACATGGTCATTTATATGTACAGATCGGTAACCCCAGTCGGAGAAACAGAACGAAAGTCAGGGCTGTGATGAAAGAAATACTGCATGACCCCAACTTTAATATGTCTCTCCTTGAAAGACGATTTTACTACTCATTTGCTGATTTGAAGGACCATAGTGGCCATCTTCTTGGTGAAGTAAGAGCAGGCTATTACCCACTCTTGATTTTGTTATCCTGATCATCATGCCTTTTACTGAAAAGTTTGCATTGATATGTATCTTACTGATCTTTGTTAGTCTATTGAGTCAGTTAATCAACTTAATTTAAGTTGTTCATTATCTTCTGTCTTGAAATCTTATTTTGTTCATGAAACTCGATTTACGATGGCACAGACTGCTGGACACCTACCAATGGTGCGTACCAAGGTAGAGGAGCTGGTGAGCAGTGGGGTGAGACAGCTGGGGGAGATCAGGAGGCACCTTGAGCTGTATGTTAAGAAAGACCTCTTCGGAGGAAACCCGCCTCCATCTTCTAACAGGCGATTTCATCCGACAAACAAAGATCTAGCAAACATTGTCCAGTCTACTTTAGACAAAAAAAGGTTTTACTTAGAGTTTCCCCTCAAAAGCTGACATGAAACTTTGATCTTCTGTTTTATGATATGAATACACTAATTCTATTGTATTGAAGAATTTAGCACCTTTGGAGAATGGAAATGAGATGTTATTCTTGTATTTTTTGTGTATCTTCTCAAGGCATTCCCTCAGCGACCAGTGCAATTTAGCCAAATTTGTGGAAGAATCCAAAACAGCACCTGACAACCACTTTTTCCTTAGAAAGAAGAGGTAGCTTTACATTACTTCATTTTTAACATTTAGACAAAATCTATTGTACACCACCATACATATCAATTCATAATAAAAGTGTTATTATGCAACATATATCTTACACAAGGATATCTTATTGTTATTTATTGACAAATGTTATATACATTCCACAATATTGTTCTAACATAATTCTGAAATAATACTGTTTGTTAGAAAGGTTGTGATAAAATAGTATATTATTGTAAGGAACCTCATAAGTATACTTATGACTTTCTATTTTTAACCCGGAGACTTCTGATGAACAGGAAGAGTTTCTGTTTGTACATCAAAACGAGTGGCAGCAGCAGCTTCTGGGGAAATATGGCCAGGAGATTTGCCTCTTGGATGCAACTTATAACACATCAAAATATGACATGCCATGCTTTTTTGTGTGTGTGAATACAAACTTTGGTTATGTAAATGTGGCCATGATGCTTCTTGAGCATGAGACAAAAAAAGCATTTCATCACTGACTTTGATGAAAGAGAAATTGATGCAGTAGAAACTGTTTTTCCTGGTAACAATATAGAAAAGAATGAATAAGTTGACTCTTTGTCAATGGCTGGGTGATCTTTAGTTCTTATTAATGCCACTATTTTTTCTTGCATGTTTGAATGTTACTAATCTTGTTATTGTAGGATGCCCAAATTTATTAAATACAAACTCTGAGCTAGGGATCTTTGTTCTTGAATGGTGTTACTGTATATGTTACCATCCATTATGAAGGTTCCTGGAAGATGAGTTCCAATCATCATAGACATTGTTCAAGCATGCTTTATGTCAGAACTCACTTGAATAATATGAATATTTCAGGTGCTGACATTAAATTCACTATGAAAGGTTAGTAACTTAATTTGTTATGCTCTAAAACATTTGTTTATCCTTCTCAGGAACTGCAGAAAGGTTCTTCCATGGTCAGCTGTAGTTTTGTTATGAAAGATTACCAGTTGAATTGTCACAAAATAAAGCTCGTTGGTTTGGTCAATATACCCGTGGGCATTTTTTTCAATTTTGAATGCAGTTGCAGGTTTTTTCTTAATTCACCATCACATTATTATTCGAAGTACTCCCATAACCATACAACTTTTATCTATTTTAATGATCTGGAAGTATAGTCATCTCAATATAAAAATCATTTACTGATCAATGGAGGTAACAGTTACATCACTTACCATGTTCTTTATACTAAATATTGATGCCATCTCACTCTAATATCTTTCTGACTCATGCTGGGCGGGTTTTTAACTTTAATTTTAGCCGTCTCGTCATAGCCAGGCTTACAAACTTCATTATTACTTTCTATTTGTACCTTGACGTTGGCCGGTTTAATATATGGTGCAATCAGCAGAAGCATTTAGTGCCAGTGCTCTTGAGTTAGACCTGTAAGGTTTTAACTACATTAGCTCTGTAAGGTGTTAACTTTTGAGACAACTGAATTGTTTGTTCAGTGTTTAGACCAAGAAATGTATGATAACCAGCAGACTTCTTTTTCTTTTAACCAGACTGTTTCGTCTATCTCTGTGATTTCCAACAAGAGCAGGCTTGGAATAGATGGCTGTCCAAGGATGCCCATGGCTTACGTAGTTCCGAGGATGATGTCAAGGAAATGTAAGTTACCATGCATATAAACCCAGGCTATTATTCTGGTCCGAACATATGTTGTATGATCATGAAAGGGAATGCAGATGGGTGTGTGTATACCAAGACCGTGCCTCTCGTTGCACAAGGCATGAAACTTTGGTACTTATCCTGTAGGCGAGAAGAGTAATGACCCATCAATATTGGACCGAGTCTGGAATACCTCTCATTTATAACATTATCTTAACAATATATGACTCATGTGTGTGTCCACATGAACAAATAAGCAAAATTTTCATGGCTGATTATCTTTCCGAGTCATTGATAAAATTCAAATTTGTCTCGTCAGATTAATATGACCACATGCATGGGTGTATTAAATTTTAAGATTTGATTCTTTCAAATCTTAAAATTTAATACACCCATGCATGTGGTCATATTAATCTGACGAGACAAATTTGTATATGTGAATCAAGAACTTGACCACAGGTTAAGAACATTGGCCAATTCGAGAAGCAGAGAAGAATACTTGAAGTCCCTTCAGCTGTTTAAGGCTAGCTCACTCTGGACCTCTAATCCACAGTTACAAACATGGCTGACAACAAAATGGCTTCCAAGGTGTTCTGTCTTTATGTGTGTTGTGAATCAGGATCTGTCATCGATCCAAGAGGATTTGACCAGGCAATATGTCATCAGTAATTGCAGGTACTTACCATTATTGAAAGTGCAATGGTTTTGGCTGGTAATCATTTAACATGAAGTTGAAGTGCATGAAATTTTCTTTTTCCCTTGTGTTTTAGATTTAAATTTTGTCAGATGTTTGCTAAGTTGCTTAACCATGAATGAATTGCAGATTACCAACAAGTCTGGCCCTTAGAATGTCCACCACTCTAAAAAAGGCAGTGAAGGAACACAAAGGGTATGGGCTTATTTCCCATTTGCCAAAAAAATTCTGTTGATCCATGGTTACAGTTGGTAATTGATAAGGATCTCCTTAGTTCTGGTCTACAGGAGGAAAGATCTAATTACCTATTTTGCATTCATGAGCAATCAAATTTGTATCTACTCTTTGCAGGTTCTTCGTGCCTTCTTCGTTCTAATGAAAGAAGCCCTTGTCGCATGTTGAATGGCCAAATTTAAACAAACTTATTTAGAAGCTGATGTTGTGTGCACAGCCTCTGAATTTATTTATCGTTTTTCATTTTTTGCAATAAACTTATCTGGTCATGTAGAAGTTCTCATTCATTCATTCATTCAGCATCTGTAAACCCAAAGATGAAAAGAAAGAGTATGATATTCCCTCTGAATAATGCTATAAGACTTGTTTTCACTCAACTTATGACCTAAATATTTGATAGATGTGCATAGATTTCTTACAGAACAAATCTGATCCAGTATGAAACAAGTTGGGTAACATGTTGAAATGCACATTGTGACAATTCAAAATAACTAAGACTTTTTGCAATAGGATATTCAACCAAATGATTCTTAAACAAAATCTATTAAAAGCAGTGAAGTGAATGGATGGATGGACAAGTAGCTAATCATTCGAAAGAAAACACTAAAGTCTATGACATAAGGGCAATAAAAATCACTTGCTGTTCTACTTTAAGTTCAATGAATACCAGCCATTACAATTGCACAAACATATAGTACTTTCTGTGCATGCACAGACTTCATAGATGATTACAAGCATTGTATGTACCTGCAATTCCTGATGACACATCCCCTGGACGAACGCACAAACATAAAACTCACTTAAGAGTGCACGGATGGGATTGCAAAATGACTGAGTTCAACTTGAGGTTTGTACAGCTATGGGATTGCCATATTTGACTTGGAGTGTGTGTGCAGCGATGGGATTGCCATATTGAATTTGGAGTATGTGCACGGATGGGATTGCAATATGACTGAGTTCAACTGGGGGTTTGTGCAGCGATGGGATTGCCATATTTGACTTGGAGTGTGTGTGCAGCGATGGGATTGCCATAAAGAACTTGGATTATGTGCAGCGATGGGATTGCCATATTTGACTTGGAGTGTGTGTGCAGCGATGGGATTGCCATAAAGAACTTGGATTATGTGCAGCGATGGGATTGCCATATAGAACTTGGATTATGTGCAGCGATGGGATTGCCATATTTGACTTGGAGTGTGTGTGCAGCGATGGGATTGCCATAAAGAACTTGGATTATGTGCAGCGATGGGATTGCCATATAGAACTTGGATTATGTGCAGCGATGGGATTGCCATATTTGACTTGGAGTGTGTGTGCAGCGATGGGATTGCCATATTGAATTTGGAGTATGTGCACGGATGGGATTGCAATATGACTGAGTTCAACTGGGGGGTTTGTGCAGCTATGGGATTGCCATATTTGACTTGGAGTGTGTGTGCAGCGATGGGATTGCCATATTGAATTTGGAGTATGTGCACGGATGGGATTGCAATATGACTGAGTTCAACTGGGGATTTGTGTAGCGATGGGATTGCCATATAGAACTTGGAGTATGTGCAGCGATGGGATTGCCATATTGGTCTTCGAGTGTGTGGACAATTCGAAGTTCTTATATAAATATATATATATATATATATATATATATATATATATATATATATATATATATATATATATATATATATATATATATATATACTGCGGCATGAAGTTGATGACAGTAAGTGAATATAGATCGACCAATTTATTTATGGGTGCGTATGAGTTGAATGTTTATATAAATAATACGTTTATATTTTAGTTACCCATTTTAATGCATACAATCTGTAATTTCGTCGAATTTACATGCTAATATTAGAGCCAACTTAAGTCACACACCCACTGTCGGGGGATACAATGAATCATAGCGTTCAATGTGCAGTTTCAGGATTGCTCCTAGCGCTCTCCTTGATCAGGTCAGTGACGTAAAGCGAAAGTGGGAATCCCTAGTTTCGGTATCGGTGATATCATAAATATTTTTGGAAGAACGCCAGATGGTGATGACTGGCTAACGTGGTTATTGAAGGAGAGGTTATGTCGATGCGTCAGGCAATCAGCCAGTGTGCATGAGTGAGTAAGCGATAGAGTGAATCAATGCGTCAGAGTATGAGTGAGTGAACGAATGCGCGAGTGATTGAGTGACCAGTGTGTGTATGAGTGAGTGAGTGAATGAATGAATGAGTGAATGAGCGAACGAGTGAGTGAGCGAGTGAGTGACTGAGTGGGTGTGCATGAACGAGCTAGCGAGTAAGTGAATGAGTGAATAAGTGTGGGAGTGGGTGGGTGGGGGAGTGAATGAGTTAGTGGTAGATTGATCAGGGGATTGAGTGGGTGGGGGATGGGATTCGACGAATGAGTGGGTTGGTGAGTGAGTAGGTGGATGATTTGTTGAGTGGGTTGGTGAGTGGGGATCGGTGTGTGCGTGAGAGAAGGTGTGAATGGGTCGATGAATGAGTGGATAAGTGATTGAGTAAGTGAGGCAGTGTGTATGTGAGTGGATGGGAGAGTACATTAGAGAGAGAAAGTAAGTGAGTGAGAGAGTGAGTCCGTTTGTGAGTGACTGAATAAGTGTGATAGAGTGATCAGTGTGTTATTGAGGGTGTGAGTGAATAATTGAGTGAGTGAGTGAGTATTTCATTGGGTGAGTGACTGATTGGATGAGTGTATAACTGAGTGAGTAAGGAGTGGGTGGGTGAGTCAGTCAGGGAGCGTATGTGAGAGAGTGAATGTGTAAATGCGGATGTGAGTTAGTGAGTGTGAGTGAGTGAGTGAGTGAGTGAGTGAGTGAGTGAGTGAGTGAGTGAGTGAGTGAGTGAGCGAGCGAGTGAGTGAGTGAGTGAGCGAGCGAGTGAATGTGGCGGTGTGTGAGTGAGTGGATTTGTGAGGTAGTGGGTGGGTAGATAAGTGAGTTGGTAAGTGAAATGGTGAGTGAGTCGGTGTGTGAGTGAGTGAGTAAGTGAATGCGTGGGTGCATGACTAGGTGAATGAGTGGGTGTATGAGTAGGTGAATGAGTGGGAGCATGAGTGGGTGACTGAGCGGCGGAGGAGTGAGTAAGTGAAAGGGTGAATGAATGAGTGGATTAATTGGTTAGTGAGAGAATGAATAAGTGGATGAAGCTGTGTGTGTTTGAGCGTATGAGTGATTGCGTATGTGTGTGTGAGTGAGTGTGCGAGTGAATGGGTGAATGAGTTCATGAGTGAGTGGGTGAGTGGATGGAAGAATGAGCAAGTGTGTTCGTGAGTGGGTGGATGAATGAGTGAGTGGATAAGTGTGTATGTGAGTGGTAGAGTTGCTGAGAGGGTTGGTGAATGAGTGGATGAATGAAAGAGTGAGAGGGGGTGAGTCAGTGAGTCAGTGAACGAGTGGGAGAATAATTCAGTGAACAAGTGAGTGTGTGAGTCAGTGAGTCAGTGAGTGATTGAGTGGATGAACGATCAGTGTGTGAGTGAATGTGTGTGTCAGTGAGTGAAAGGGTGATTGAGTGAGTCAGTCAGTCAGTCAGTCGGTCAGTCCGTGCATAGGTCTACAATGGTGTGCAGCATAGATGAATAAACTTCGTAGTCGTTTGCATGCTGGCAATTTCATTGTCGTTTCATTTTCACAAGGGTTCCCTGATAGTATTTTTTTGGATTGAATCAATATATGCCGTGACAAATGTGACGTTCAGCTATTCCGATACAGCGATCATGAAATCGATTCATCCCACATATATACACCCGCAGTGTGGTTGGTATCGATGGGTTCGTATTAACCCCGCCCAGGACGGACACGTGTTTGCCACACGATAGGATCGTGATGAAAATCGACTCAGTCATAATTATTATCGTCGTTAATTAGTCATAGAGTAAATGCAGGGCATGAAAAAGACATTCGCTGTCTGGGGAGATTTTTTTAATGATACTTTCTCAATTCTTCTCATTTTTATACGAGCCAGTGGCCAAATGTTTTGTTGCTACTCATATATAGGGGATATGTCAGTTTGTACTCCTACGCAAAGGTAATCGATCTTACTATTCATATAATTGTGTATAAGACGTGTTGACTGCCACAACGCCGATCAGACGCGCCATCAACATGGTCTGATGACAACAGCGCCTTGTTGAAAGAAGCATGTCTTCATGGGTGTCATTGGCGTTGAATATGCGTTTGTTGACTTAGTAGACTCATGGACGAACTAGTGCATTGCACCGCTATAAAATAACCAAACTCAATCACTTAAATAGTTTATTTTCATTAGAGCCGAATGAAGATCTTCAAACTAGTGTAATGGCATTAAATAGGCGAGGATCTGATGAAAAAAGAACACTCTCTTTTTGCTTCCATCAACTGTCTTTAAAACGAATGATAATAAAGTGTAGTGACAACAGATTCAAACTAATGTAATATTTACGCCCAGGAAGTGATTTAATGCCATATTCAACATCATAACAAATACAAAACACAATGTATCAAATAATATGTAATTTTAAAACGATATGGATACAACACACACATAAAAGATATGCAACTAAAAAGTTATCTAGTGTTTAGTTATAAATAGCACTCATCGACAATCTTTACACAATAGAAGTAAATATATGTCATGGCCGCATCCAGTAAAATCAAATATATATAATAATTCACCAAAATGAATTTAGAGAATTGTTACTCACACCGAACATTAGCTTATATTGACATGATAATAAACCTGGGTAATCAACAAATAATCAAATATCTTGAACTGATCAATAGTTAATTATCTTTGGTTGATCAACAATTAATCAATATCTTATGTTCAGCAGTTAATCAATTATCTTGGGTTGATCAACAATCAATCTTAGGCTGATCAACAATCAATATTTGTTTTGGCGCCAATGAACGCAATCAATAACAACGGCAGGGCTGTAAAATACAAAGACTGAGCAAATCATTTGCTATATAAGTGATACCGTTGAAACCAAGGTGAATTTTGAATGGGTTGTTTATGAACAATAACATTCGTGATTCAACAACTCAAATCAAAACTTATGATATAATCCCTCCCAAGTCCCTGGTCAAATGTATGATATGTACAGATTCGTTGATTACTTTAGGTCTTGAAGATAAAGGAATTTCAGTAGAGTTGACTTCAGGAATTCTCCACTGAGCTTTCGATACAGCGGTAATCAATGCTCTAGCTCTCCCTCATCAAGGGGGTCGACAATGTGTCGGTCGTATTGACCAGTAATATCGGCATTGGGAAGCTGGATCTTATATATTTCCAAGCATCTCTTCTACCTAAGACTACCGGTATTTGGCGGGAGACCTGACCAAAATGAGAAAAAACTTAATCTTAACACGATTGCGAGTTACCTTGGACTCACGTTCGGTCGTGGAAGGAGGGTAGGTTTGGCAACCTCCATGAATGGTTCAGGAACTATCCTAATTCAACACCAGATGCCTCCCCTGTGCCATACTATGCTGCATCCATCCAACCAATCACATCATCAGTTATCAAATAACCAAATCACTTGTAAAGAACAAGACCATGGAATCAGTCATGGTCATCTTCTTTCGTCTAATTAAGGCGTGATCAATAGAACAAAAATGAATGTGTTTATGTCCAAGACATTATTTAAAATATGGTAACAATTTATCAATCTCATTTTGAAGGAAAACAAGAATTGATTAACAAGGACTATTTAAAATGCCTCCTCCTGTTTTATTTAATATGATATGCGCCGTAAAACACATTACATATTGACATGGAAGGAATATGAAACAGAGAACAACGCATCACCACCCATACAGACAAAACCCAAGAGCAAACTTGTAATGCAAAATAACACAAAGTGTCCGCTAATTGTCCTGCGCAAGCCCACAATGAGAGATGATGTAACAGAAGCTAAGGGTTTTATGAGTGTATTGCTTATATCATACCGAATACCGATTACATATCAATAACCAAGCCAAATATTTCAAGAATATATACGTTCTAGAATAACCATATGCGCCCCACCCATCAAATGTGAGCTACATACTTAATGGTCACAAAATACACTCATAATGGCACTTATAGTACCACTCTTAATAGTAGTGAGCTTTTGCATTAAACAATAAACAAATACATATAGAATTCAATCAGCTGATACATTAGTAACTTCTGAAAAAAATCAATACATTAATAACGCTGTATGACAGTAAATTGTTGCACACATATCTATGTTCTTAATTAGGTTTTCGAGTATTACTGTAAACACATACAAAGATGGTGACAATTTCATATAGTACTATACACAAGGAGAAACAAATCAAACTCAGGGAAAGAAATCCGATAACGTTAGTTAAACAACTAGCTTATCGCGGTTATCAAGCTTATCGCGGTTATCAAGCTTATCGCGGTTATCAAGCTAATCGCGGTTATCAAGCTTATCGCTAGTAGGGTTTGTAGCTAATGTCTTGATGATCAGAATCAGCGGGTGAATAAGTCGACTTTAGTAGCGATAAAATCACCTCCTTCACGCAGATCACGGGCCTCCACTTCAATGGCAGTCCGTCCAAAATACATAACAACTTCCACGCGTCGATCTAAGCCAGAGCCAGGGAGCTTCAATGTTATAGACCCGATCTTCTCCACGCCGGGTTCGTCAATGTACATGGGAGTTCTGCTTAACGCGGTATAAATGCTAATGATCATGCCTTGTCGAGTAGCAGTTAAGGGTACGGTCGTCTTTCGTACCTTCATGTCATTTGTGACTTTATCTTCTTTTTTCACAAAAAACGTTAAATAAATCTTTACACTCCTCCTTGCCATCTATTATAACCTTTTTGGCTGGGTCGTGAATCTTCTCGTCAAATGGTCGCCGTGCATTAGTCCCCGTATGTCTTTCTAGCGATACGGACGCTGATGACGGACGGATTGTGACCATACATCACAGCGCCTTTGAGAACAGCTGCCCTGGCATCTCGTGGAATCAAAACAGAATATTTGTCTCCAAATTTTTCATGGACGGCTTTCTGGAGAATGGAGCAATCACTGAACCCGCCTACCATCAGAATTCTGTTGACTTCTTTCAATTCCGGTTTCTTCAGTAATTTGGTTGTGTGCCCAATAATGTCATTTACTACAGGTGTAAATATTTCCATGATAACTGAACTTGGTATTTGTAACAAGCCATTTTCTATCTGGACACCTCGCTGTTTATACTCGAATTTAACAATTTCATCAGATAGTTCTTTCAAAGTTTTTCCTATTCCCATTTGAAGCTGTTCCTGATAAACCTCCACAATACCTGAAGGAAACGAAAGTGAAAAACGCGCGGACGAGACATCAAAATTGTTCTTTTTAGTTTCAAAAGCACTCATCAAGTTGAAGAAGTCCTGACTCTTCACACGCTTATATTCGATCATAAGCAGTTTTCCGAAAATCTGGTCCAGAAGGGTAACAAAGTTGTCGTTCACCCTGCCAGCGCCAATTGGGCCACCATTAGCGATGCATATTTCTGCGATATCGTTGTGGCCACGAACTTCATGGGCAGTTGTATCTAATGTTCCACCTAGTTACCAGGCAAAGCACCACAAGCAAATTATATACGTGTGCAGAAGTCTGGTAAAACACCGTTTTCGTGCAAAAGGTACATATTATAATAAGGCGCAATACCTCCACAGTCAAGGACGAGATATTGATCCCCGACTTCCATCTTACAAATGGTTTCTCTCGTTGATTTGACAGGCTCTGAGTGACAATAAAGGGACGCGACTTCAGGCTCTAATGCAAGGAAAATGTTCCTTGTTTCTGTTGATTCCACAATGCCGGACTAATGAAAAAATCCATAGTATAAACATGGTATAGATATGAACATATGTGTACATATTATATATATATATATATATATATATATATATATATATATATATATATATATATATATATATATATATATATATATATATATATGTATATATGTGTGTGTGTGTGTGTGTGTGTATGTGTGTGTGTGTGTGTGTGTTAGTGTGTGCATATGTGCGGATCACTTGATGGACTGAAACATATATATACATGTGGTTATATATATATAGATATACATGTTGTTACATACATATTGATTTATATATATATATAAATATATATATATAAATATATATATGTATGTATATTTTTTGTATAAAGATATAATTTTATGTATATATATATACATGTTTTCACATACATATATATATATATATATATATATATATATATATATATATATATATATATATATATACACGCAAATATATGTATACATCTCCATGTATATTGATGTTTCAATATTCATTAATATATGTATAGATATGTAAACATATAAATAGATATTTCTAAATATATGCAGGTACATTTATATAAATATTCATATATATAAATCAACATTTATATATATATTGATATATATTTATATGTATATACATTAATGTATATATGTATACATATGTATATATATATATATATATATATATATATATATATATATATATATATATAATACATATATACCTATATATATATTATATATATATATATATATATATATATATATATATATATATATATATATATATATATATATATATATATATATATATATATATGTACATAGAGATATATGTACATGTATATGTGTATATGTATAGATATATATATGTATATATATGTATTTATATATATACGTATTTTTGTTATATATATATATATATAATATATTTATATACATATATATATATATATATATATATATATATATATATATATATGCTTATATATTTGTATACATATTTATAATTCTATATAACTGAATTTATATATATAGATATATAAATATATATAAATGCGTATGTATATAAAATTTATCTATATATATGTATGCATTCTTTTCAAAAGTTACGCATGTTTTGATTTTTTATTTTACCCGGGAAGCCGCATCTTTCATGAAATTCTTTGCTGCATCCGTCCATATGGCGGGCACGGTTATCACCCATCGTATTTTCTCTTTATGTTCTTCTAAATCACTATATGAGCGATAACAAATCACTTAGAAACGACTACCTCGCACAAACACACACACACGCGCATACACACGTATGAATCCCAGTGTATCATAACATGGCGCCTTATTTGTGTTCTGCATCCGCCATGACTGCAGTATTTGTTACATGATGTATAAAATACATGCGTCACATAAACGAAATACATACAATTCAATTTCATCCCGAATTTGTTGCAGTGCGCGGTCGACAAGATCCTTGAGAACAATAGTGAAGATGTGCATTGCCTGGCAATCCTGCCCACTGCTATCTTTAATGACAGTGTATTCAGAAAGGTCCTGCATACATATAAATAAGTGGATATTGTATCTCACCTGAATGGGCAATAGCTTTATTGGAATATGTAAGACAAATTGTCCGAGCCGGTTAATAAGATTGTTCTCACTTTTTCATAGTGCAGCGCCATCTTGAACCCTTGGAACAACCTGTGAGACTTAACTTCTATCTCTGACATGGCGCTGTATTTGTCCAAGGCGTCATATCCCAGAGCTACAAACTTGGTGGCAGCGTCCGTCAGCACTACTGTAGGCGTCTTGATCATCCAACCAGAGCTTCCAGCCCATTTATTAAAAGTGCGAACTTCCTTTGGTTTATCAAATAAGGAAATTGCATATCCACAAAATGATGTACCAAAATCGATCGCAATCACGGCCAAGTAACAAGAAGGTTCCGCCATGATTCCTTTAGAATAAGCGGACCGTCATCCCTGGTTATACAAGGAGATATCTCGAATGTCTCCTCAGGTCTCAAGAGCAGACGTGGATTTACCATTTTATTACCTCTCACTCTGGTGGTATGCAAGTTAAATAGGTCATCTCGCCAGAAGCACACATTCAAGGAGTTTCCAGAAATCTCAAACATTTAAATTAGACACGAGCCGGTTGGTTCCTACTTAAGAAACCTATATAATTTTCAAGTGCCGTTCTATATATATATATGTGGGTGCAGATATTCACATGCACACACGCACGCACGCACGCACGCACGCACGCACGCACGCACGCACGCATGTACGTACGTACGTACGTTCGTATGTATGTATGTATGTATGTATGTATGTATGTATGTATGTATGTATGTATGTATGTATGTATGTATGTGTAAGTATGTATGTATGTATGTATGTATGTATGTATGTGTATGTATGTATGTATGTATGTATGTATGTATGTATGTATGTATGTATGTATGTATGTATGTATGTATGCATGCATGCATGCATGCATGCATGCATGCATGCATGTATGTATGTATGTATGTATGTATGTATGTATGTATGTATGTATGTGTATGTATGTATGTATGTATGTATGTATGTATGTATGTATGTATGTATGTATGTATGTATGTATGTATGTATGTATGTATGTATGTATGTGTATGTATCATCGACGAAAAAAACACAAATTTATTTGCTGAATTTCTTTGTGAATAAAGTCCTAACAATGCGGATCGCCATTGATAACATTCGAAATCCGTTATCAGCTTAATTCACGGCCTCTCCTGAGGTGTTTGTATGAGCCGAATAAGAGGCTGTGTCCCGTGACAATGCTCGAACACGGATAAACTAACATTTCAAGAGGGGTTCCAGCCCCATATCAGGGATAGCTTTGTTTCTACATCACTGGGTTTAACGCAGCAACAAAATAATGCAGCTTGCTTAGCAAACCCGTTCCAAATATGGGGCTGGACCCCCTCTTTAAAATCCAGTTACAATCAGCACCAGACCTCCCCGCACTCCAAGTCTTCAGTGATTTCAATAGGTAGTGTCGAAATCGTGGGTTTTATCAATATTGATTATTTTCCTGTTTATTCTCAAGCAAATGTAAAAGTTTCGGTAAGGAAGAGAGTTGGGTATTGTATGTGAGGAAGGGTTGTTGTGCTTTATATCAGGCACACGGGTTAGTGTTGTGGAGCGTAACATGAATTGGGGAGGGGGCTTTGGGGCGAAACTCCAAAAGCACTATTCAAAGAGTTTATAGCTACGCTAAGAGGGCTCATTCGAGTGGCTCTGCAGTGATCGCTTCCCTAATTATAATACACTGCAATCGTAAAGTGGCGCTACAAAAAAAACCACATGGGATTACTGGACTGACGTCACTGCGATTGGTGAGAGCGGGAAAAATGTCGTTTCCCTTGAGCCTTGCCGCTGCCAAAACACGTCGCATAATAGACTAAAAAAATAGCAAAAATAACAAGTACACTAGTTAATAGATGTCTACTCGATAAATTTCCTAGTCTGGGGTATACCTATCGAAAACAGTTCACCTCTCACAGCGTCCGTGCTGTTTACGATTCTCGATCTTTCGTGCCCGCGTTGTGGATAGCGGTGTCAATAACTGTCTAGAGCGAGGGAACTGGCCTGGGGAAAACATTGCCATTTGTTGTTGGCTTGTAAGGAACGTATCGAGCAAAGAGTATATAGCTACGCTTAGCTGTGTGGTGATTATGAAATGACACAAAATACACCCCGTCTGTTAAACATATGGAGTCATCTGATTGGCCGATGTGACCACGACTCCAAATGAAACAAAGAATTCCATGTGGTTTTAAGAGACACTATGACAAGACGCTATGACAAAACGTTCGGTTGGCAGGTGGCGTCTTCACATATTTCCCCGGGCGGAAGGCTCGAGTGAGCGCTCTTAGCGAAGCTATAAACTCTTTGATTTACTTACAACCCGAAATTGAAATTATTTGTTTGGGCTTTATTCATCCCAATTAATCAGGTAACATCCGTTGTAAAAGTATCGCTGTGGCAACCGAAGAAGATAAGGTACTTTCCTATCAGTAAGATAACGCAAAAACTCGAACAAAATATCATCGAAAGCGAGCGCATGGTATTTTTGAAAAGGTTCGAGGTACCGTCTCAAATTAGTCATCACAATATGAGAGATAAAATTCCGAATTCGTCAGTAGTGTCCAAACAAACTGATTGTCAAGCAGATGGCTCTACGCAATCAGAAAATGATGACGATGGTCCCCACACAAAAACAATTGTGGCATGTCCAATCCACTGATGACAAATATGAAGTGTCCATTCCGATAGTCCCAGCTGATGACAAGCACGATCTGTCCGTTTCGCTGATGGTAAACGTGACGTGTCCATTCCACAAATAACAACCATGACATGCCAATTCCGACAGGTGACAAATATGGCCTATCAACTTCACCGAAGACTCATACCTTTAATCATACCAAATCGACAAACTGCGGGACGATGACCTTTGCCAATATTACTGACAGCATTGACATGAAAATAAACAAGCCAGGTTTTATTCCAGATATTCATTTCCGGACATTAAGTAATGATAAGCTACCCCGAAGCACATATCTACGAAATATCACCCTAGCTGGTCCGTTATATTGACCAGTTCTAGCCGCAAGATCAATCACCAGAGTTCAGTCAAGAACAAATTTGTGAAAATGTCTGTTTGACCACTGATGTCGCCAGCCAAAAATTGAGATCGATTCAGACAACTACCAAACACCAAACATACCAACGTGATGGAGTTATAGAATGCAATGATATTCTCGCCTTGGAGGCGGGGGATTTCATCCATGGTAATTAGTTATAGTTCGATCAATTTAGGAAGCGGTAAATAGCCCAAAACACAGCAACATGTTTGTTTTCAACTTCAAGACCACGTGCATCGCGCATGCTCAGAATGACGTGATCCATCGACGACTAATGCTAAGGCGATGCGGATGAGGCGGCGGGATATCGCAGGAAATCACGCGACCCAATATTTTCCAAAATTGTGGTCATCGTATCGCGATTTGTTCGGAAATTATATACAGATAGCATTTCTTAAAGAATAGCGTCAAGTTTTAGGTGCGTTAGAACTTTTTTTTTTACAGGCTCTTGATATATGTTATTTTCTAGATGCGTTATGCAGCACTTTAGCCAAACGCGTTTTTGTGGACGCGCCAAAAATGTTGAAGCAGAACGGTATATATTCATATTACCGTTCGACCGGAGCTACCAAACACCATACGTGCAAAAACGTCGACAGTGCCAGATCACAAAGCCCCAACGATGAGTTAGTTAGCGAGTGAGCGAGTGAGTGAGTGAGTGAGTGAGTGAGTGAGTGAGTGAGTGAGTGAGTGAGTGAGTGAGTGAGTGAGTGAGTGAGTGAGTGAGTGAGTGAGTGAGTGAGTGAGTGAGTGAGTGAGTGAGTGAGTGAGTGAGTGAGTGAGTGAGTGAGTGAGTGAGTGAGTGAGTGAGTGAGTGAGTGAGTGAGTGAGTGAGTGTGAGTGAGTGAGTGAGAGAGTGAGTGAGTGAGTGAGTGAGTGAGTGCTACTCGAGTTTGAGTCAGTTCCAGCCACTGTGGTTACGTATGAATGGTAGTAAGTGTTTTGATGAAGATGGCCATTGCCAGGTTCCACGTCGTCAGGGGGACTAGTATATCCCTTGCCGTCATTTAACGTGATTCTCCCAGACACGAGGGGTACATAGTCCTCGGGATCCAACCGACAACCTGTCAGTTTAAAGGAGAACCAATTAGCCGCGACGACGCCATGACCAACGCTGTCACACCTGGTGGCGCCACCGTCACTTCTTACGAGTCTCTCAACGCAGGGCCAATGCGGACACATGGACACAGCCCCCAGCATGCACCAAGCCCGTGTGGTTAGTCGTAATCACTCGGATCTCTAATCACGATAACAGAAATGGGTTTATTATTGTGGTGCTTACCATTGCCTGCAAGGCCTAGATATTTATTCCGTTCGAAGCGATTGAATGCATAATCGCCACTCACAGGTATGTATTAACTATTCTGGGCTAACATTAGGGGCAGGAGATTAGAACGCTTGAAAGCAAACGACTTACGATATCATTATGTCAACATGAGTCCAATTTAGAGACGCTGTCAAAACACCTTATTCATAAAACTGTGACGTGTTATGACATTACTTGCAATACTCAATTAGAAGGGGTTTATGGCCATTGTTCTAGGCTTTAGTACAATCCGATTTTGATATTTTGAATATGGTGAATTTGACTAATCCGCTACTTAATATAACCTTGTTATTGTAACTATTGTCCTTTGTACTTAATGGCGTGGTTGTTTAAAATTTGCAACATCGATTTGTATTTATTATGATGTTGTATGATTAAAAGCCACACAGTAAACTTGAGGTGTTTATTATAAATTGCTCGACAATTGCCGCTAATCGAAAGCTGTCGATCGCTTTTTATCAGACTTGGCTCCTCGTGAAACCAGGAGCTAACCTTATTCAATTACGACATAGGGAAAGATCCATCGCGAATTATAAATTTCTCCTTCATACATTATTGAGAATAGCCGACGAGGCATGTGAGTGTCTCATTGCGAAATATTGTCCTCATGAGCCCGCTCAATATAGTGCGACATAATGGTCGTCTTACAGAGGGCCAGCCAGCAACGCCACTAAACGTCAATATAAAGGTCTCTGCCGAGGTTTCTGCATATTGAATACTGTGTCAGGGGGTTACTTCTGATGTCAAATATAGTTCGCTATGGTCATGGGGGCACATATACACTGTACATATCAAAGTGTCGCAATAATTCTTTAGAAATTAATCACATTTCTGAGTCAAACATTACTTTATTTAGTAAAACCTCTTCCACATGGGTAGGTATTTTTATGCCACTATTGACTTTTCTGTATGAAAGACCGCAATTGTGAATTAATGTTCGGGATTATAATATGAGCAGCTCCAATTCTTTTACATCATTGCATCAAAACAAATAATTATTTGTAGAGTGCCCCCACCACCGCACAGTACTCCACCTGCGCTCAACGACGGCAGTGTCCAAGTCCATGGAGAGCCTCTCAGATATAAAATATATTGACAACGCTTTCACGGGATAGAAACACGCTTGTAATTCCTTCCTTCCTGACATCCTTCGCTGTTAATCGCCTGACACGCCTACCATGTGTTAGTGACGCAGGTAAACTACCGAAAATAATGGAGGGCTTCTGACTGTACCTGCAATTATCGCACCTGACAATTCTCTGCAACCTCTCTGTGTTTATGAAGCGGTGAATCATAGCCCAACCAGAGGGTTTTTAACGCGCGGAGTTGTTAATATAACTCTCAGTGCACTGACAAAATTCACTGGACACATCTCACGCGGTCTCCCGTCCTTTATTCATCTCGTGAACCAGAAAAGTCCATCTGTTTTGTATAGGGACATCGATCCCGCCGGATGACTTGGTATACCTTGTGGTTTTTGACACAGCGCTAACGGACGCAAGATGTTCGTGGAGGTCTTATTCGGAGGTAAGAGCAGTCATAACATTTTCACCTAAAATTTCCCATCTTGCAATAAAACAGCTGTGTAAAGTTACGAAATGCTTCCAAGCTAACAGAGATTTTATTGGAAAATATGTTCGCCCAAAGCAATACATAGAGCGTTTATCATGGAAATGTCAACAGAGTTGTAATAGTGGGTGATTACGTGACGTCGTTAGGGCTATTGTAGTTGAGATTGGAACGCAGTGGAAGCGTCTAGACCTGACGTCGAGTTGACGTAACTAAGTAGAGGTGTTATCTGCGGGGCTGGGTAGAGTGATGGGAATGAAGGAAATAATAACCTAGCGACAGAGATTGATATGAGGCCACCACTTCATATGCCACTTCACTATAGTGTCACGGTCATATATTGTGTCACGGATGAAGGGAATGATTGTTATGTGTCGAGTTCGCATTATTTCCACATCTCGCCACTCATTCCCTTCCCAGAGTTCGCCTTATTTCAACATCCCGCCACTCATTCCCTTCCCCGAGTTCGCCTTATTTCATCATCTCGCCACTCATTCCCTTCCCCGAGTTCGCATTATTTCCACATCTCGCCACTCATTCCCTTCCCCGAGTTCGCCTTATTTCAGCATCCCGCCACTCATTCCCTTCCCCGAGTTCGCATTATTTCCACATCTCGCCACTCATTCCCTTCCCCGAGTTCGCCTTATTTCAACATCCCGCCACTCATTCCCTTCCCCGAGTTCGCCTTATTTCAACATCCCTCGCCACTCATTCCCTTCCCCGAGTTCGCATTATTTCCACATCTCGCCACTCATTCCCTTCCCCAAGTTTGCATTATTTCAACATCCCGCCACACATTCCCTTCCCCGAGTTCGCATTATTTCCACATCTCGCCACTCGTTGCCTTCCCCGAGTTTGCCTTATTTCAACATCCATCCACTCGTTTCCATTCTCCCGCCCTATTCAGCCGCTCCCTCCCATCCCCGTGTTTTCCCCATTTCAACATTCGGTCTCTCTATCCCAGTGCCTCATTTCAACATTTTGCCACTCGTCCCCATTCTCCCTCCTGATTTCAACATCCCGCCATGCGTCGCCATCCCCGAGTTTAGACAACAAACCATGAATCTTCACCAGCTATCATCATATTGTCCACGTTACTAGCGGTTATATTATAACCAATTCCCAATAACCTCCACTCTGTTCTTGCTCTGAGTGCCTCCAACACAGCCGGGTAATCAACTTCCAACCCCGTCCACTCGCAGAACCTACCTCGTGGTGTAGAGCGTTACAGGGGGGGACGTCCTTTGTGAACACAGAAAAGGCAGACAGCATGTCGCTTTGCCCAAGCTAGTACGCGTTCAAATCAGATCAGATTATCTGATTCAGTTTTAAGAAATGATTTACGAACACTCATGGAGATTTCCTTAATCCTATCCTATTTATACGCGTATTGCTTCACGGGTCACTAGCTTCAACGCTAATGCAAAAATAGAGAGTAGATGGTGTTCGGTAATTTGGGCTAATATAGCTGACAATGTCAACAACATACTTATTACTAACCATCCATCACGCCAGCTTTCTTGGCCAAGGCGCGAACATACATTGACGGTTATGGTATGTTAAGTGTTATTCCGGACTATGAAACAATTGATCGATCTGGTAATTGGCTGTATGGGCATTGTGATGGGTTCGAAACCGGGACCTGATCATCAATCTCGTGCCAAATAGGCGATGACACGGTTATACGTATCCTCACAGTCACCTCTATTCACTCGGACCACAGTTAGACCTGTGACGTCAGAGTTGTATATAACGCTGTAATCCCAGCTGCCTACCTCGGTACTGTGATATAGCTGCTCAATATAGAACCATGATTTACTAGGTTTCTGATTGATGTTGCCAGTTCCAGGTGTAGACATGTGATCGGGGTTAATTAACCCTACCTGTTTATGGTTACTGTCCGTCTGATATTGCATACCTGTATTCTGGGGTGCAGGCGTAATCAATCACGCCAGGTAATAAGCGATATTATCTTCCACATCTATTAAGACTACCCGACGTTAATCGACAGTCTTGGCTGGTTAAAACATGGGTCTTATCTATACCCTAACTATCATTTATCTGATATAACATCAGTGCCATATTGCTATTGTGTAGGAAATAATTACACGTAGTAAGTCGGAAACCACGAACATTCGATGGGTCAACTGAAGAGGTCGTTTACCGGGGTAAACATGACGAGCATATGTTTGCAAACCATTACCGACGGCTGCTTTGAAATGACATTTTCTAGAGGCAGACGTGTCTTGTAATTGATCGAAGCAAGCAGTCCTATTCGTGCTATGGTTTCAAGTAATGGCTCCTTATTTCTACAAAGAGCAAATCTCATGATTATCAAGTGCACCTGTGTTTTACCTGTTTGATACCTGAGCCAGGTCGTACAAGAACGTGCCCGAGTGCTCATTGATCTCGATTGATTCCTCTTAACCAGTCCTGTTACCTGTTCCGGGTGACGATGGTGCTGCGCAGCGCCCTAACAAATTAGCTCTACCTGAGAACCTGACATGGCTTAAAATAGTCAGTCATTCCTGGCCATCCCACCTATCAATGCCTCAATACACGTTCACCGGGTGTACTTTGTACTGTGCTAACGTAATGCAGTGGGGATTTAAACGGTGTTGTGACTCCGTAACCACGCAGTTATAACGCGGGTACGGGCGAGGACATTTCCGTGACCTGATTACAGGTAACTTGGTGAATGCCGATTATGTTCAAGGGTTGTGAGCATTTTCCTGATTATGATGAATCATAAAAGCAATCATCTTCTATCGTTCAATACCTAGGGTGTGTATGATCACCTGGTGATTAACCGCTATATAGAGTGACCATATAAAAAAAACACCTGGAGATTAATAGGTACATATATCTGGTGATTAACAGATACATATATCGAGCATGTAATAGAACGCCTGGCGATTTACAGGTACGTAGAGTGACCATGTAATAGACCACCTGGTGATAAATAGGTGCATATATCGAGCATGTAATAGAACACGTGGTGATTAACAGATACATATATTCAACATGTAACAGAACACCTGGTGATTAACCGGTGCATATATCGAGCATATAATAGAACACGTGGTGATTAACAGATACATTAATCGAGAATGTGATAGATTGCCTGGTAGTTAACAGGTACATATATTGAGCATGTAATAGAACGCCTGGTGATTAACAGGTACATATATCGAGCATTTCATGTAACACTTGGTGATAAACAGGTTCATATATCAAGCATATAATAGAACACCTTGTGATAAACAAGTACATAGAGGGAGCATGTAATAGATAACCCGGTGGTCACTAGGTGCATACGGTGAGCATGGTATAGAACACTAGGTGGTCGATAGGTGCATAGGGTGAGCCTGGTACAGAACACTAGGTGGTCGATAGGTGCATAGAGAGTAATTTCCATCGATCACCATGTACATAGAGTGAGCATGTAGGTGACATTTTGGTGATAAACGAGTAGCTAATGAGGATGCGCACGTATCGATTAACAAGCTCACTAAGTGGGTATATGGGTGAGCATTCAATGATTAACAGATACATTGGGTGAGAACGTGGTACATCAAGTGAGATTGTGCGCTAATACTGACCCTTTACCAGGTGCAGAGACGGTATATCGGGGCGGTAAAAACCTTCTATTATCAGTTGCATAGGGTGAGCTTGTAGCAAGATGCTTGGCAATTTGAGTCGTGAATTAAATATTCTGGTTTGGCTTTCCAGAGAAGGAGAAGGAGATATTTAATCCCAACTGCCGCTGTATCTCTTTCCTGGCCACGATCAAGGAGAAGTGTAACTACTCGGACGACAGTGAGTTCACTTTCACTCTACCAATGTCCTAATCATGAAAACATGGTAATCATCGTCATCATCAATATTTAATTGATCACACTGTATCACCAGCAGCCTCATCATCACTATTTTTATCATCATCATCATCATCATCATCATCATCATCATCATCATCATCATCACCATGATCATCACCATGATCATCACCATCATTATCACCACCATCATTATCACTTATGCCAATCAGCCGTGTGTGGTTGTAGGTCAAATATCGCACCTGTCAGGCGTGTTGCATTGTGTTTGCTGTTATCCTATCGCCCTGAATCACTAATGTGTTTTTGATCCAAGTAGCGTATTGTCCAGGGCTGAGTTTGTGTTAATTTCCATTTGATTTTCACCCTGTACCATAGGTCAGCTGTGTTACCACCACCATTGCCTCCTCTCAGGAGGGATCCTTCCTTCGCTAGTTTTGACGAAAGGCCCGCGGTACCATTGAACTGAAGTGTGTAATTTTTTTTGGTCTACATACTCTACCACGATCCTGTACTTTTAGAGTAAGTTCACCGGTATCGTCAACAACCCCCCCCCGTGGTCTTCAACTATGAGTGTATTTAAATGCCCCATACCAGATACCAACCAAACCCCCTCGTGTCGCGCATCTAATGAATCACCCACCAGCTGCTATTGACAAGCCTATATGGTTTAACTCTCCACCTACACCACTATGATCCTGTCCAGCTTATTGACCAGGATCAAGCCCTGATTAATTACCCTGCTCTTACGTACTTTTCCTCTGGTCATACTGGCTGTATTTTGTACCTGTTCATATTCCCAGCGTATTGAAGTACGCTTGCTCTGTGCAAGCCAGTATGTCAACCAAACCACTCAACGTTCATGTTTACCATCCCCCTGTTACCCTTCGTGTGACGTCAGTCCTAACCTGTGGGGCAGGCCTTCAGCTTTGACCCTCAGCTACGACCTGGTCATGTACCATGAGCGTCACTATGACGTCAGCTTTGCTTTGCCTAGCCGTTCATACCCATAAACTGCGAGGTTGACACTTCAATCTCACCATGATCATGAGAGTTTTCCTTGCCATTTGCGTACCTTACCTGATTACCATCACTCACATGTTAATCGACTCATGCTCATTGACGTCATGTCTGCCATTCACGTCTCGTTAAAAACATAGGCTTTCACTGTATACGCTTATCTATGTTACGTTCACTGTGCGCATTCACATGACATACTATCTGATGTACAGCGGTAACTTGTCTGCCATTCATGAATCTGCCATAACCGCTACGCCTTGTACGCAATGTTGAAGTCGACATTGACTACCAGATGAGAGTGATTGCTCAAAATACTAACCTTCGTGATTATTGCCATAGCCGCTTACGCTCTGCAGTTCACTCATACGAATTCGTGAGCGGGTCGTCCTCCTCCGCGTCGACAGTGAGTGTTCAAATTGCCTAACAAGTAACATTAATTACATATACGTCATTTACAATGCTTGGTCCATGAACCTCCTGTGTCGTAAAATTAACTTTACATCAGACGAGTTCGTTTGAAAACTGCTGGCGGATAAAAACCTTGTGTATCACCCTAATTAATTTATTGGTGTCATTATGATGTACACATCCCTTAACGTGAGACTGGGGTCTGCATCCCACTCGGTCCATAATGAAGAAATTGGTGCAGCGAAAATTCCTCGTAAAACCTTACTTTATATAACGTGACTGTCTCTAGATATATACGTCATGCTGCCATGTCATCATAGAGTATATCAGCTTCATGTGCTCCATGGTGCAGTCATCATAGAGTATATCAGCTTCATGTGCTCCATGGTGCAGTCATCATAGAGTATATCAGCTTCATGTGCTCCATGGTGCAGTCATCATAGAGTATATCAGCTTCATGTGCTCCATGGTGCTGGAGAATATCGGGTTGATTCCGTTCCTCGTTGTTTCAACACAAGCCCTTCGCCCGCCCGAGCATGGTTCATCCCCAACATAGCAGCGTTCGACGAAACATGGGCTGCAGCGGCAGAAACAAACTCTCTCCGATCATACCAGTGAGTGTTCAAAACACTGCTCCAACTCAACATGGGGAGCTTAATTGGAGCATTGGAAAACTTCTGGGCAATGGAAAACAGGGGCGAAGGGGGCTTGATCATAAATTAACTCACCTGTCATCTTACAGAGTCCGTCCATGCCTGCCTAAGAACGGTGTATCGGGTGTGTTAATTTAGCCATGGTGGTCATACAGAAGACTGCAGTCAAATACGGAAGTTTCAAATGCTACGATGGGTTTCAATAATGAAGTGTGGTATGCGATCAACTTCTCGGTGCTTATTACTGATGCATGTCGTTAACTGTCATCATTAGAGGGGGGTCAGGGGGGTTGCTCCATGTTGCAGTCATCATAGAGTATATCAGCTTCATTGAAAAGGCCATGGTGTGGAAAGAAGAGGGTTGGACTTCCGGAAGATAAGGGGGGGGAATGGGTGGAGGAGGAGGGGGGGGGGAAATGTGCGAGAAAGGGAAGAAACATCGGGGGGGGGGGGGGGGGGCGTGGGCTCATGGTTCAGTGGGGGAACCAGAAAGCGGACAAAAATCTCTCCAAGTGATGCTCTTTAGATGTGCAATGGAGTTTTACGGCGTTGATCCGTCCCTGGGGCGCAGGGGGCGGAGCATCCATGAACAGAAGGGGAGGGGATAGAAAGGGGGATCCATTGGGGCAGTGGAAAGGGGGGTAAAAGCTTCAGGGTGGTTATCAGAAGGACTAGGGGGTGCTAAATCAGGGGGGGCACTGAAAGGAAGGGGGGGTTGCAGGACATGGGCAGCACGAAGGGGGTGTGGTAAGGGGGATGGAGAAGAAGAGTAGGAGCGGGTGACTGCTCTTATGCCTTCAGTTTAGCATGGTAGAATATACTTTCCTGCATTAAAGACGTCGATTTCAAGAGTAGAGATATGTGACGGCTGGACTGCTATACATGTGTACAGAGATTCCGTCCATGTCTGTCACATGGCAGTCCCGGGTGTGGTAATTAGCCATGTGGTATTCAAGTATACAGATAAATGCATATTATGTATTCGTTTGAAAATGCTATATACGTTCCTGAATAAAGTGCTATTTATTTTGATATTTTGTCCTGCGACATGTGACAAATTGTCGTTTTTGTTTACTGAAGTATAGACAGGGTTATTGTGTCTCAACAGACTTGCAAAGTTTGTTGTTTGAACAGTGTTGATTGAACTCATTTAACGTTTATCGTCCCGGAGCTCAGTTGCAATGAAGATGACTCGGTCATAAATTCATGTTTACCCGTTACAAAAATCGGAGCTAGGGTATGGTGAATGTTGTGTGATTGGTCACTCCACTCGATGTAAATATCGACGCCAATATGAGCACAGAGCACCGCTTTATCCGGAGCTTCCCCATGGTGCCGGACTTATTAACAGATCCATCGCGGTAATTTAGGTTTTGGGTGTATGCGTTTTGCAAGTACTCCTTGATACATGTAGACATCTTTTGCAACGAATCGCCCAATAAAATTGATATCTCAACATTAAAATGGCGCCCGTATAACCACGTCAGACCGTATAACCACGTCAGCTGTAGTCTAAGAGGCACTGAGTGGCAGGTGGGTTAGTCATCAGAAAGAGGTTCCTGGGTCTAGCAAGCAAGCAGCCCTTGCATATTATGGGTGGTGTTCGGGCAAGGGAGGAAAAAAACTGGCAAGAGGAGAGGATGGAACGAATGGTTAGCACTCTTCGCGTCACATATGGCGCCGACGGTGGATCAGCGTCTGTACTGTTATCGCCGACGGGTTAGCACACTTGGCGTTATGGATGGCGCCCTTGTGTGGATCAGCGTCTGTATGTTACGGGTGCCCATTGTAACTGGGCTCGAGATAGGAGCTGTGGCGTGCTGCGGCATCTCAGAGGCCAGGAAACTCTGTCACAAGTCAGGCTGATGATCCAAGTCAAGAAGCACAATGAAGTCAGAGTCTTGGCCGACAGCAAGCTACCACAATTACTGATGGAAAAATCACTGACGAAGAGTTCAAGCTAATTATTGACGAGGTATCTAAATTCGATCAGATGAAAAAGGTGATGCAGGCCGGAGCACACAATGCCCACGCCTTAACCATTGATGGTGAGACCCAAAAAACAAACTCGCTAATACAGCGTGGACGCGACGAATCCCGGGCCGGTTTCATGCAAACTTTAGCTGCACAGAATTCTATGGCGAAGTGGTGTATATCCAATAGAGTGTGCTCCTTGCAGCTCCCAGTATGACACATAAACGGCCATTATGTAAACTACGGGAAGAATTATTGTCTTTTTCGCGACGGTATCGTAATATAAAACATACAAACAATTCTACCAAGAAAGCTATCAAAAACATTCTGCTTGCTGTTCATTCATTTAAAAATTATTTCGTTGTATGCACGCACGCGATACACCCAGGTCGCAGCAGCGGAAGGCGTAAGGTCCACCGATTCTAGAAGCTTTTTTGGCATATTTAGATCTACTGTGCATTGCGTACCAACAACTGGGCCGTTGACAAGTTTGTGAGCTTATCAAACAATGATCTAGTTATAATTGAACATGGCCTCCTAGGCTGATATAACAATATGCAGATGCAGCATACATGGCACTTGGTCTTCATGAAATTCAAAACGAACACGACCGCATGCTTAAACAGCCCACGTTAGCAATAATAAACATGCAATAATCACCCCCAAAAAACATTGTTCCTTGTCTAAAGATTCCTCCTCATTTACCCTGCCCCCAGGACAAGGTTACAAGGTCACTTGCGATGTTACTCGTCCGTAACGGTTAGCGAACAATTGCACCACGCCAGTTGTAAATAGTATACACCAGTGCTAGCTTGACGTCGGCAGAAAAAAGCGGATTGCTAAGATGCTCCCAAGTCGTTGTAGGTGGCTGCATGTTTATTGCTTTGGAAACATGGAACAAGCTGCGAGATATATATGGGACAGCATGGAAATCAAATGCAAGTAGATGTGAAACACATGTAGCAGACAGCAACCACGACGTCATCTGCAAATATCCCCGTTTTATTGTCATTTGCGACCCTGTGTGTCTCATTCATAATGTATTCGGTAATTTTAATCCTTACTTTGGGTTATATGTCCTTGCCATTGGGATAGAACCTGCTTATAAATCCTTTCTGTAATCGTGGTATGTTTGATCGACTGAGATCAGCCAGTATATCTATCGCATAAGCGCTGTCGCTCCCCAATCAATAACTGCTTATCGTTGTCACTCACCCCCGTGTATACATAGTTGACCCTGTCATTCCCCCTCCTATATACAGACATAGTACTGACAGCACCCCCTGTAAATGTCAGCTGTCGATTGTTCAGTGTGTTGCTAAGCTTATCATTTTTATTCTCTACTGTATGTAACTACCTCAATTTGTGATTCTAAACTACGCATACGATTATAACACTCTCGTGTATAAACAACCTTAACACAGTCATACTCCCTTGTTTATACAACTTTAGCACTGTCACACTGTATGTGCACACATGACACAGTCATATTCGTCTGCATAAAGGACCTTAACACAGGCAGACAACCTTGGCACTATCACACACTCATGTATAAACAACCTTAACACTGTCATACTCTCTTGTATATACATCTTTGACACTGCTGTACTCATTTGTATATTCAACCGTGGCAGGGTCATATTTTCCTGCGCATACAACCATACAACTTTCATGCTCTCATGTATACACAACCTTAGCACTGTCATACTTGAACAAGTTAGCGAAAACAAGAAATTAATAGATATTGACAGAAAGATCGTGTGGGTGGAGCGGGTGATGAAAGAAGAGGCAAGCATTATTGGTAGAGAAAGGAGAGGGTGATGAAAGAAAAGGCAAGCATTATTGGTAGAGAAAGAAGACAAGAGTTATTAGTAAAGAAATGAGTGGCAAAGCCATTGGTAGAGCAAGGAGAGGCAGGAGCTATGGGTAGATACAAGATAGGCAAGAGCTATTGGTAGAGAAAGTAGAGGCAAGAGCTATTGGTAGATAAAAGATTGGCAACAGTTATTGGTAGAGGTAGAGAGTAGAGAGGCAAGAGCTATTGGTAAAGAAAGTAGAGGCAAGAGCTATTGGTAGAGAAAGTAGAGGCAAGAGCTATTGGTAGAGAATGTAGAGGCAAGAGCTATTGGTAGAAAAAGTGGAGGTAAGAGCTATTTGTAGAGAAAGTAGGGGCAAGAGCTATTTGTAGAGAATGTAGAGGCAAGAGCTATTGTAGAGGCAAGAGCTATTGGTAGAGACATAGCAGGTGAGATGCCAGGCGGTAAAGTTGGGCTGGCGATTGTTGCTGTCTATATAAGTGAGATATTGAAATAATACTTAGTCAATGCACGAAATTTATTCAAAGAGGTTATGCAATATAATATATCGTTGCAAACTCATTATTTTCTTGATCTGTTGATATGTTATATCATGCAAAACATATGTACAAGGAAATAATCCCAAATTTCCATAATATCGTTGCCCAGTCACCAATCACCTCACCAATTTGTCTATCAATTATATATCATATGTACATCTGCAGTCTGATAAGTCTTCAATTCAACAAGGCCACATTTTTGATGATTATTTTCCCCAACGGGGTTATGGAAGAAGTGATGATAGGTTCCGCCCATTTCTTATCTGCATAAACGCTAAGTAATAAACCCGAAATTACCCTGTTTACCTTTCCAAATATACTCCATATTTGATATTACTATTCACTATAAATTTGACGTGAAGGCGTCATTAGCTACACCTTCGCTGTGAACTGCATTTCCATTGACACCATGTTTATAATTGATTACCTCAGCCTCATTATCCAGCTCCTCCATGTCCTCTTTCTCGACCTCACCAGTATCCGTAATTCTAAGTGGAACCACCTGCTTAAGGAACATGAAACTGACACACACCCCAATCATATATATCCCCACAAATATTATCATCAGAACAGTTAGATCCATTTTCCAATCGGCATATTCAATAGCCACAGCCAGCCCAACATGCAGTGCATAAATCAAAATGGCCGCCGACAGCCATAGGGTTTCCTTGGCAGGGGTGACTTCCGGTGCCCTAACTGGCTCACTGCCTCGTGCGGAACAGCGTCGCTCTAGAGCCAGGAAGCCTAAAAGCAGCCCCCAGCCAACGAATAGGAAGAGATAGTAGATACCGGGGATGCGGATGATCTCTTGCATACGGACGAAGTACTGGCCGTTACTGTCCGGGATCCAACTGTAGCACCATATGGTCACGCCGAAGTAGATGAGGAGGGGGAAGATTCGACACCACCAGGGGATGTAGGTCCACACGGGAAGACTGAACACCTGATGATTAACAGGTACATAGAGTAAACACCTGATAATTAATAGGTGAGCGCAGATACATAGAATAGCATGTGAATTAACACCTGGTGATCAACAGATATACACGGTGAGCATATAGGCGAACACCTTGTGACCAGAAGGTACACCAAGTGAGCACGTGGTCGAACACCAGGTGATTAACAGGTACTTAGAGTAAACACCTGGTGATTAATAATACATAGAGTGAGCATGTTCGTGAAAACCTTGTGATTATCAGGTACGTAAATACCTAGTGATAATGGGTTCGAATGAAAATTCGATGATTAATAGCAACCATGAGTAAATCTCATGTTCTTCATCCACAGAACGGACCCAATCAGAACAAGTTTACAGTGAGACTCGCCACTAACCTGAGCAAAAACGAAGCACAAGAGAAAGTCAAAGACAAACCAGAATGATGACGAAGCACAAAAGGAAGTCAAAGACAAACCAGAATGATGACGAAGCACAAGAGGAAGTCAAAGACAAACCCGAGTAATGACGAGGCACAAGAGGAAGCCAACGACAAACCCGAGTAATGACAAGCACAAGAGGAAGCCAAAGACAAACCAGAATAATGACAAAGCACAAGAGAAAGTCAAAGACAAACCAAAGCACAAGAGCAAGACACAGACAAACCAGAATAATGACGAAGCACACAAGGAAGTCAAAGACAAACCAGAATGATGAAGAAGCACAAGAGGAAGTCAAAGACATACCAGAATGATGACGAAGCACAAGAGCAAGACAAAGACAAACCAGAATAATGACGAAGCACAAAAGGAAGTCAAAGACAAACCAGAATGATGACGAAGCACAAGAGGAAGTCAAAGACATACCAGAATGATGACAAAGCACAAGAGCAAGACAAAGACAAACCTGAATGATGACGAAGCAAAAGAGGAAGCCAAAGACGAACCCGATTAATGACGAAGCACAAAGGGAAGTCAAAGACAAACCAGAATGATGACGAAGCACAAGAGGAAGTCAAAGACACACCCGAGTAATGACGAGGCACAAGAGGAAGCCAAAGACAAAGCCGAGAAATGACAAGCACAAGAGGAAGCCAAAGACAAACCAGAATAATGACAAGCACAAGAGGAAGTCAAAGACAAACCTGAATGATGACGAAGCACAAGAGGAAGTCAAAGACAAACCAGAATAATGACAAAGCACAAGAGCAAGACAAAGACAAACCAGAATAATGACGAAGCACAAGAGGAAGTCAAAGACAAACCAGAATAATGACAAGCACAAGAGGAAGTCAAAGACAAACCAGAATGATGACGAAGCACAAGAGGAAGTCAAAGACAAACCAGAATAATGACAAAGCACAAGAGCAAGTCAAAGACAAACCAGAATGATGACGAAGCACAAGAAGAAGTCAAAGACAAACCCGAGTAATGACGAGGCACAAGAGCAAGACAAAGACAAACCAGAATAATGACGAAGCACACAAGGAAGTCAAAGACAAACCAGAACGATGACGAAGCACAAGAGGAAGTCAAAGACATACCAGAATAATGACAAAGCACAAGAGCAAGACAAAGACAAACCTGAATGATGACGAAGCAAAAGAGGAAGCCAAAGACGAACCCGATTAATGACGAAGCACAAAGGGAAGTCAAAGACAAACCTGAGTAATGACGAAGCACAAGAGGAAGCCAAAGACAAACATAGGCCAGAGCCCGGTTCCCTTGAGGGCAGGTCCTCCGGTTTGTGAGGCTATCACTCCACCGTGAATAATTACCCAGACCTCCTGGGTCAGGCGCCAGTACTTGTTCAGGTGGAAGTCCGTGTACATTAGCGCACCTGGACACAGGTGGGGAGAAATGAATTGACGAATGCAATCATTAAGATGACTACCACAGTTCAATGTTTTATTATGCGGAGTAATACAAACTATTGTTGAAATACTACTAATGATTCATCGCGTACAAGAAAAAAGTGATGCTTTATTATGGAAGCTATAACAGGCTTCATCATGGTGGCTATTGCAGACTAATGCTATAACAGGCTTCATCATGGTGGCTATTGCAGACTAATGCTATAACATCGGTACTATAAAAGACTAATGCTTTATCGCGGAGACTATTACAGCCTAATAAATCATCGTAAAGACTATGACAGACTAATGCTGCTTCGTAGAGACTAATAGAGACTAATACTTGATTATGAAGATAATCGCAGTCTAATATTCAATCAATGAGACCCACACGGTCTAACACTTCATCAGTTAAGACCGCTACCCCACCCCCACCCCTCTACCCCACACCCACTGCTGGGATCTCGTCATCCTGTGCAACCGCTAGCCAAACTGTAAAGGCAAACGGGGTTAGGGGTCGACTATGGTACTGCCAACCCTATTCGTGTCACGAATATCAAATCGCTGTTGAAGGCGTGTTATTTCATTTTTTATAATCAGTCAATCGATTTGGATCAGGACATGCGTCATAACGTACCTTGGAGCAGTATGATGTAGGTATGGACGAATCCTAGGGCATGACCCCAAGTGTTCTCCATGGGGTGATACCAGAAAGTGTAGCAAGCAGCCCATGCAAACGCGTACCCATGATAACGCCGAACTAAGTTAACTGGACCGTAGCTCATCCTTATCTTTACACTACACGTTTGTTTGTGAGCCATGGTCGGCCAGCCGAAAGCCAGACCTCTCTCTTTGTACTCAAGTAGCACGACCAGCACCAGGAGCATTATGACCGAGCCTGGAACATATCAACGTTATGATTGATGCTTTCTACTCAGGGCAATGCAAAACAAATGAGTATTGAACGCCAAGTAAAATCATATGATTACTTTGTGACGTTGCTATGGAAACATCTTGGGCGAGACCGTCGTAGGTAGCGTGTGTATTGACGAAGTGGACGAGATGGAAGAAGACATTGAGGCAGAGCGCAACCCAGTTGAAGTTGGACATTTGCTGGGTGTATCGACCCTTACCATACGGCTCCCTGGCCTGGTAATAACGACAACCACAACATCATTGAACATATAAGCAACATCAAATCACCTGAGGTCATGTGTACTGTAAAAAATCGTTAAAAGATCTTTCAAGTTTTGGTGGAGGATCATTGCGACGAATTATGTTCGCCGTGTTTCTCTTTTCCGGCGAGATGTGCTCAGCTGGCGCAGGGGATGGGGGAGGAGTTGACCTCGAGGGAAGGGGAGGAGTTGACCCTCTGGATAGGGAAGGAGTTGACCCCTTGGGGAGCGGGAGGAGTGGCGGAGATGTTGAATTATATAACAATAGAATAAGGTGGCATCATTGCTAACAATGGTTTAACGTAATTGTATCCTAACTCTTTTTCATGCACTTTACCCACCATAATAAACACCGGGTCAGAATCAACTGCGGCTTTTAGCTCGAAAGACTTATATAGTGGATTTCTGTAACTAAAAGTTCACAATCCTATTGATATTTAATAGAATTACAGTAGCAAAGAAATATATTCATTCCACATTATTTGATACTTAATCGAGCCCGCTACAATCTTCAACTGAATTAGATGTAAGCTTGACCTGACCTTGACCAGCTGGGCGTGGTAGATGACAGCCCAGATGAGAACTTGGTGGATCACGTAGGCCAACCAACAGAACAGACGACTTCCGACGGTGATATCTGCAGTAGGTAGCTTCCAATAATACCACCTACCAGTCGCTCCTGCTCCGTATCTGGATCAAGTTTGAGTAAGATGTTACTGGCGTAATGACCCAGCTTAAGTGTTAAACTTCAGTTGACACGCTGAAATTGGAATTGCTAAGGGTTATTATGCAACTTATTGTGCTACCATTTGCTCTACAACTACCACTACAACAACTTCTACTGTTGCTTCTACTATTACTGCTAATATTGCTCTACTACTACTACTACTACTACTACTACTACTACTACTACTACTACTACTACTACTACTACGACTACGACTACTACTACTTCTACTACCACAACTACTAACACTTCTACAACTACAACAACTATAACACTACTACTGCTACCTCTACAACTACAACCGTCTACAACTACAACCACTACAACTACTTCTACAACTGCAATTTGTACCACTACTACTTATACTTCTACAACTTCTACCACTTCTACTACAACTACTACCACTTCTGCTACAACTACTACCACTTCTGCTACAACTACTACCACTTCTGCTACAACTACTACCACTTCTACTACAACTACTACCACTTCTACTACAACTACTACCACTTCTACTACAACTACTACCACTTCTACTACAAACTACTACTACACTTACCACTGCTACAACTACTACTACCACTTCTGCTACAACTACTACCACTTCTACTACAACTACTACCACTTCTACTACAACTACTACCACTTCTGCTACAACTACTACCACTTCTACTACAACTACTACCACTTCTACTACAACTACTACCACTTCTGCTACAACTACTACCACTACTACTACAACTACTACCACTTCTGCTACAACTACTACCACTTCTGCTACAACTACTACCACTACTACCACTTCTGCTAGTTATCCTAAAACTACAACAACTACTACGTTAATTTCTACAAATGATGAAAGTGATTTTGATATGACCTACCTCCCTCGAACTCCTTCCTCTTCTCGGTAAGGCTCCGGGAGGAATCTTTCGGCGCTCGTCAGACTCGTGTTGTGCGTGTACCCTGAGAGAGCATCCCAGCCGCGGGCGTTACCCACGACGAAGATCATACCGAGGAGGATACCTAGAAAGAGTAACCCCCCCACCCAGCCTTGGACGTCTCCGCGCCGGAACCATGACACCTGCCAGTGGACATTAAACAAGTTCGTGTTAGGTGTTGTAAGAACCGAATACTCGAGCTGTTGACAAATGAAATCATTTGTACACTTGAGCATATAGCTGGGATATGAACACGATGATAAGTAGGTCAAACTGTAACAGCTTAGGTGGGATTATTGACATTTTTAACCCTTAAGGTTATCGTCGACAGAGTGTATTGTTACCTATCAGAAACGCATAAATTATCATAATTTAGAAGTCAAGAAACACGCACCTTACTAGAAACTGCTGTTTTCTCATTATCTGAAACATGGAGCAGCATTGAGTATCAGAAGGTAGTTGCGGTGATACAAAAATCTCTATCTATACGCGGTTTTTCAAGGTGATTATCATATATTTGTTACAAGGAATAGTTTCAACAATCCATACAATGGTGAGGAGGGGGGTGGGGTGGGTTATCATTTATGCATAGTCATCGCACAAGATGGCACAGCTACGAATTATGACAAAAAGGCAGATATCATATTTATTCGTCAGTAAAGTATGAATACATTTAAGTCGTATTCAATTCGAGCTATTGAGTGTTCCCGGAGATATACGTGCCAAATATAACCCGTTAAAGGCATCCTTTTATTGACATAGATAGGCATTCTTATTCCACATAAGTTTCTATGTCCGATAAGATCAATTATTCAAGTGTATTCAATGATGCATATGCACGATGGACGTGCATGTTAGTAGATGGACATGTTTAACGCTTGGCGTCATCTGATAATACGTGACGTTTTATGTCAATGAGCACGAGGACAGGGCGGTAATGATGTGACTATTATGGGATGTCAGATACGGGGTAAACAATCTCTTCGGTTACTTGACTTACCAATACATAAGTGATGAAGAAAGGAAAGCTACTCAGTTTACTGTTGCTGTCGGCGCTTGGATTAGACACCGTCGGTTTATGTAGCAATGACGTATTAACGACCGACGCTTGGAGGCCACAGTTTGTATTGATAAGAAAGGTCGGCGTCAGGTAAACAGCTAGGTGGAGCTGTCCAGGCTGTAAGTATAGCCAAGGGATCAGTCACATTGTCTTATAAATTATTTATCTCTGACATACAGAGAAAAGCTTTCTATAGGATGCCAGGTGAGCAGCTGATAGTTGGCCGGAAGCGGGTTAATGTGCGTGGGAGTCGCTGGTTAATCCATTCACAGCGCGGATCATCTCGCTGGCGCCTGCGCAGTGTGTCCCACAATGTCCTTGGGAGTTCGGGAGAAGAGAACAGGATATCGTCGGTTTGTAATGTTGTTTTCCTCTTATCATTCGGCTCCCTTACAAGTTACAAGAAAGAAACTCTAGATGAATCGCACACGCGCCAAGCTTGATTCAACTTACACTAGTTAAATATAGCCAATCCCCCGCACCAAACAGGCGTTCACTGACCTCCATATTTTATCTATGTAAATGGCGTAATCTTTCTGAGCCCAAGTCGCCCGTGTATGATGTTTGTATCAATAATTCGAATTATCGGCACTTGTGTTTTGTATGCAAAAAAGAATACCATTTTTTAGGTGTGGGGATGATGTCATGAATGAGGGGACTGATAAGATAATGTGGGGATGATGTCATGAATGAGGGGACTGATAAGATAACGGAAGACCAAGATTTTCCCTTATCCATGATTCTGTTGGATATACATTGACTTACTGAACTTGCTGGACCACACTGCGCTATTATCCAAGATTAATTGCTTGACACCAAACAGATATTCCGTCACGGCGGAACATTCTCAGCGGGCGAGGGATTGGGTGAAGTGGTAAGGAGGTCATTTTGTCCAAAATGGCGGTGGCGGAAGGTGTTACATTTAACATAAAGTGTTATATAATATCAATTTCACATGGCGATTCCGATGGTTAAGATGGTGATGACGACGACAATGATGATGATGATGATGATGATGATGATGATGATGAAAATGATTTTGACGATTTTGAGACGTTGATGATGTCGGAAATGATGATGATGATGATGATGATGATGATGATGATGATGATGATGGATATTCTTATTATATATAATACAGAAATGCATGATTATCAAAACTTCAGGATTTGTAGATCAGTTCCGAAAAAAAATATCATCCAAGCTTCAAATTACTGTGTTCAGTGACGTCACGCAGTGTGGCCAGAAAACAGTCATGGCGACGACCACAAGCAAAAACGTTTTTGGAGCAATTTCTTGTGACCATGTGAATGAACAGCATCGTAACACAAGATAGGCACATTGTAACATAAGATACGCACATTGTTGCATAAGATACGCACATTGTAACACACGATACGTACATTGAAAAACATGATACTCATTTTGTAGCACAAGATACGCACATTGTGACACACGACACGCACATTGTGAGACAAAATACTCATATTGTAAAACAAGATAAGCACATTGTTCCACATTTTGTTCAAAATACATCATACGTTAGGTGTTCCCCATGTTGTAGGAATAACGCAGGTTAGAAGGGTTATACGCGCATTTGTTAATACGTCACTTATTGTTAAGCTTTACGTCCACTGACGGGTTATACGCGCATTTATCAATATGTCACCCATTGTTAAGCTCAATTTCAACTGACGGGTTATACGCGCATTTATCAATATGTCACCCATTGTTAAGCTCAATTTCAACTGACGGGTTATACGCGCATTTATCAATATGTCACCCATTGTTAAGCTCAATTTCAACTGACGGGTTATACGCGCATTTATCAATATGTCACACATTGTTAAGCTCAATTTCAACTGACGGGTTATACGCGCATTTATCAATATGTCACCCATTGTTAAGCTCAATTTCAACTGACGGGTTATACGCGCATTTATCAATATGTCACCCATTGTTAAGCTCAATTTCAACTGACGGGTTATACGCGCATTTATCAATATGTCACCCATTGTAAGGCTTTACTCAACTGATGGGTTTTACGTGCATTTGCTAATATGTCACACATTGTTAGCTCAATTTCAACTGACGGGTTATACGCGCATTTATCAATAGTCACCCATTGTTAAGCTCAATTTCAAGGATGGGTTATACGCGCATTTAACAATAGTTCCCTTGTTAAGTCAATTTCAACTGACGGGTTATACGCATTTATCAATATGTCTCACATTGTTAAGCTCAATTTCAACTGACGGGTTATACGCGCATTTATCAATATGTCACCCATTGTAAGGCTTTACTCAACTGATGGGTTTTACGTGCATTCATCAATATGTCACCCATTGTAAGGCTTTACTCAACTGATGGGTTTTACGTGCATTGCTAGGCTATGCATTAAGTAGCTGTTGCCACCTGGTCGTTTACGTATAAAATTGTAACCTTACCTGAGGATGGGATATCCTTACTAACGATAGTTCTCTCTGATGTCATATCCCCGGCTCGTTTCATCCCCTCCAAAACACTTCTCACTGGTTAATCTTCTCTTAACTCTCACCTGGTATGTCACTTTCACTCCCTCGTGCTTATATGTCTCATACGATCACCCCTAACGATCAGGTCCATCAGCGAGGGCTCGAGAGGGGTCACCGATCAGCGACAGTGGTACCAGCCAGAATGTCACCTCATCACACATGGGCGTCTGGGCCCCATAAAGATTACATCAAGTACACAGATAAGAAAATTTTAGCCGGCGAGATTAAATGCTTTTGTGTTTCTGGGTGGAAAGATCACATAACATATCTACGGACTATTCAGAGATCAGTTTGCAGTGTATGTTGGGGTTGACATACCAATAACAATAGTCTGAAAGGGAACAAAGGAACTCTTTAAGTGAGTCGGAACTCTGCCCGATGGTCACCTGATTAGGGAGGGGTATTGGCTATATCTTACTAGTGCAAATTTCGATCAAGCTTGGCGCATGTGCGAATGATCTGGTGTTTGCTACTTACAAACAAGAAAATTCGGACTCTCATAGTTCGAGTGGAAAGTCTGTTTAACGGGAGCGTGTGTTGGATTGTACTTTCGCGCATGCATATAACAAGTATGGCTGGTGGAGGTGTCTGGGTTTGATTGAGCGCACGTGCATAAATATAACCAGGGGAGCAGGTGGAGGTGTCTGGGTTTGATTGAGCGCACGTGCATGAATATAACCAGGGGAGCAGGTGGAGGTGTCTGGGGAGAATTAACTGATATTCATGTGGTCATTGTTCTTCGATTGCAGAAGATACACTGGACATTCCCAGTAATCCCCTATTGACTGACCCGATGACACCCGATGGCACCCATTGACACCCGATGACACCCGATGACACCCGATAACACCCGATGACACCCGATAACACCCGATGACACCCGATGACACCCAATGACACCCTATGACACCCAATGACACCCAATGACACCCGATGATACCCGATGACACCCAATGACACCCAATGACACCCAATGACACCCAATGACACCCGATGACAACCGATAACACCCGATAACACCCCATGACACCCGTTAACACGCGATGACACCCGATGACACCCGATGGCACCCGATGACACCCGATGATACCCGATGACACCCGATGACACACGACATTGAGGTGTTGAATACCTCAAGGCAATGTTTGAAACACGCCATTGAGGTGTTGGTAACCTCAATGCAATGTTTGACACACGCCATTGGGGTGTTGGTAACCTCATGGAGATGTTTGACACACGCCATTGGGGTGTTGGTAACCTCATGGAGATGTTTGACACACGCCATTGGGGTGTTGGTAACCTCATGGAGATGTTTGACACACGACATTGGGGTGTTGGTTACCTCATGGAGATGTTTGACACACGCCATTGGGGTGTTGGTAACCTCATGGAGATGTTAGACACACGCCATTGAGCTGTTGGTAACCTCAAGGCAATGTTTGACACACGACATTGAAGTATTGGTAACCTCAGGGCCATGTTTGACACACGACATAGAGGTATTGGTAACCTCCATGTAATGTTTGACACACGTCATTGAGGTGTTGGTAACCTCCATGTAATGTTTGACACACGATGTTGAGGTGTTGGTGACCTCGGGGCAATATTTGACACACGACATTGAGGTGTTGGTAACCTCAAGGCAATGTTTGTCACACGACATGGAGGTATTGGTCACCTCAATGTAATGTTTGACACTCACCATTGAGGTGTTGGTAACCTCACTGCAATGTTTGACTCACGATGTTGAGGTGTTGGTAAACTCAGGGCAATGTTTGACGCACGACATTGAGTTATTGGTAAACCTTAGGGCAATGTTTGGCACACGACATTTAGGTGTTGGTCACCTCAGGGCAATGTTTGACTCACGACGTTGAGGTGTTGGCTACCTCAGGGCAATGTTTAACGCACGACATTGAGGTATTTGTAACCTTAGGGCTATGTTTGGCACGTGCAAACAAAAAGGCAACTGTCGCGCTGCACGTTATTAACCATGGTAACTCAAATGACTGATGAAGTAGATGTCAAACCCCTCTTGACACAGTGTCCTCTGTGTTAGCTAGACAGTCAACTGACCTAACACACTTTGCTCCTCTACCCACCCAATGTCACACACATACACACACACACACACACACACACACACACACACACACACACACACACACACACACACACACACACACACACACACACACACACACACGCGCGCGCGCGCGCGCACACACACACATACACACGCAGCCTGTGGGGCTGCTGTTGTATAGGAAGTACTGTAATGAGTGGTACATGATGATTTACTGGTAGGCTTATCCTAAATACCCTGGGCGAAGTGGTGCGCGCGCAGATGGTGCCTATATAGCACATAATATGACAACGAGGCCTCATCGATCAAAACGAGATAGCGTAACAAGCGATTGGAATCATTCAAGAATATATTGGACCTCATTTAAATGTTACTACTAAATGTCACGTGCATGAAGTCTTGCTACAATGTGTTTGAAAGGTTGACCCCAGTCGTAATGCGCGGGAATTTATTAGTCATTGACTCTCGTAAAGTAAGTGAGAACCGCATTTACGCTTTCCATCAATCGGATGTTTCAAAACAAAAAGTCACGGTTGTTTTGCGAATCCATCATCGGTTTATGCGGATAACATACTTTAAGATTTCAACTTTCGTAACGTCGTTAGTCGTTGAAGCGAGGTTTTTTTTAGATGATCTATGATCACCTACAAATCTGCTCACTGACGAAAGTATCTCCACTGCAGTACATATTGCTAAACGTTACTAACGAAACGAATATTGATACAATCCAATGTATGTTAATAACAAATACAAATCATAAGTAATGGAAAAGAGGGAGAGAATATTAATTGGCACAATATGAAAAATAGAAAGAAACCATAGCACTCTAATAGAGCTGGATCATTGATAGATTAAGCTATTAGTGGTGCTTATCATCATTTATTCAACTTCTGTCTGCCTTTGGAGAAAAGCGCTTAAAACCACATCATTTCAATGCCCTTTTCTCTATTTATATTTACCCTTGATAATCGCGAAGCAATTTCAACTAAAAGGTCTGCTTCCAGGCAGAGTATGATGAACGTATTCCGTGTACCGCCATCGTGTCTACATGCGTGTGTAGCACACAAGACCAGTCTTTTTGATATCTACATGCGTGTGTAGCACACAAGACCAGTCTATTTGATTTGGTTTCTCATGGCGTTGCTTCTCTTGCCAGTAAAAGTTTGTGTTATTTTGGTTGTGCAATGCAAAATTGACGAGTTTATCTGTCTTACGCAGGTCATATTAAACACAAACAACAACTTGGGAAAGATAATTAGATTTGCTCGTACGATAGATGATTTATTGTTTACAACAAACAGTTACAAACCTAAAGCTTGCCAGCACCTCATTGCTAATCACGGACCTCCACAGAGTTCTTGAAAGCCTCACTTCACGTCACAAACCATTACAAATCTATTACCTGTCAGTACCGAAAAGCCTCATTTCTCAACCCATATCATCATAAACCCAATACTTTGCTCATCGCAAACAGGTAAATCTTAATATCTGTCAGAACCTTAATTACTCATTTCATATTGCAAACCATACAAACCAAATACCAGTAAGAACCTAAATTACTCATTTCACATTGCAAATCATTACAAACCAAATACCTGCAAACTATAGAAACCTAATACCTGTCAAAAACTAAATGTTTCATTTCTCATCACAAATCGTTACAAACCTAATACCTGTCAGAACCTAAAATACTCATTTAACATTGCAAACCATACAAACCTAATATCTGTCAATAACTAAATGTTTCCTTTCTCATCACAAATCGTTACAAACCTAATACCTGTCAGAACCTAAAATACTCATTTAACATTGCAAACCATACAAACCTAATATCTGTCAATAACTAAATGTTTCCTTTCTCATCACAAATCGTTACAAACCAAATACCTGTCAGAACCTAAAATACTCATTTAACATTGCAAACCATACAAACCTAATATCTGTCAATAACTAAATGTTTCCTTTCTCATCACAAATCGTTACAAACCTAATACCTGTCAGAACCCTGATTACTCATTTAACATTGCAAACCATACAAACCAAATACCTGTCAGAACCTAAAATACTCATTTAACATTGCAAACCATACAAACCTAATATCTGTCAAAGACTAAACGTTTCATTTCTCATCACAAATCGTTACAGACCTAATACATGTCAGTACCGGAATGTTTCACAACTCATTGTCAACCGTTACCAGCCTAGTACTTGTCCGTACCTAGACACCTCACTGTTCTATGCCTCACAGGCGTGCTTCAAACCTGTCACCCGAACATCATTGTTCTGGATGAACACGACATTTTCGTCACGCGCGCCAAAAAGTCAACGCGCCTTGAGACCCATCTTTCTGCACACCTAATATCTCTCAAGGGGCCCTTACTGCCAGCGCATACCTCAGACCAAGGTCCTCCACCTAAATGAGCCTAGATGGCCCTTCTCCCCTCAACACCCACACAGCAAAACACGCACTGTGTAAAGCGCACTTTAACAGGCGCCACAACTTGTGACACCATTGTATTACCACGTATCTTGAATTGCGCGCTGTGACGTCACAGCCTCATGAATATGCATATGATCAAGTGAGTTAAATAGCTGACCAGACGCCGTTATCAGTCTTTAGGAGCTGTTTCACTTGAGTTTGTCTGAGGAAATACATCAGTTGGAAGAATGCAAGGAGTGACTATGCAGTTAAGCACAGTGATGATTGTCTTGGGAATACTGTGTCAACCGGGCGCCTGTTACACTGAAGGAGACGGTACGTCAGGTGTTGTTAAGCTTTATAAGTAATGTAACTAACTGACACAATAAGTACCCAGCTAAACGATCTGCTTGGAAACTTTCTGAATGCTGGTGAAAATGAGCGATAAAATCCAAACAAAACTATGTGAAATTATATATCTGTGATTTGAGCTTGAAAGACGCATTACTTCATTATTTGAATAGCCTACTTCTACTTTCAGTTAGCATTTATTTCTCATATTTGAGTAAAACAAAAGTAGACTGGACATAAGTATGTAAAGCAAATGTACATGCATTAAGATTGATAGATGTTTGAACCACTGTTTAACTAGCAATACCTAGTGGGTCCGTGCTGTTGTTGCCCAAAGCGATTTAACATTTCAGCAACATGGCACCCAGAGAAACTAACATTTCAGCAACATGGCACCCAGAGAAACTAACATTTCAGCAACATGGCACCCAGAGAAACTAACATTTCACGTGTTTCCAACGATAGGTGTGTAAACAAATACTAACCTTTGCAAGATGATATAACAGCCGATGATATCAAGAGGACCACTAATTCCACAAGCTGCTTATGGATGCAAATATAACCTGCTGTCATGTATTACTGGCAAGCATGTCTCCGCGTTTATGACGTGTTTCGTAGGAAACCAGCCAAAAGACTATGCCCTTTATCTTACTTGCTCATGATAAACCAGACACAACTAAGTATAATATTCGGTGCTTCTATTAGGCATACAGGTACACAGCAAAAAGAATTTGGCATATATTTTGAAAGAGCTATTAAGCAAATAAATGTTAATTTAGGGACGTATACCGTTGAACTACATCTCATCTAATAACAAGTGCTGTGTCGTATGATATTTGCGCTATTGAGGTTTATCCCCGTGGCGCTAGGGTTAGATTATTACTTAAATGGTTTCACAAATCTTAGGGATTTGACTATAAACTGCTTTGTTTTCATCCCATTCCATGCTGAATGGCAATATCGCTTGTTGGATTGAGAGTAATGTAAAGCTCCAACCCCTCTGTTTATTAATGTCCGTGTGATGCCACAGATCGCCCCGACCTCCATTCAACTGATCTGATCATGAACAACATCAAGCGCCTCTATCGACCACGGAGCAGGTGAGAATGACGTCATATTGCATGCCACCTTGATCATGCTTGAACAGCGAGTCAAACACATTCGGCTTGCATGAGTCACATTGATAACTGAGTCGTTCACCCATATGTCTATATGCAAGTGTCATATTTATTCACCCTGGTGTAGTACCTTTGTATTTGTATTCATTTCTTTACACCGGCGTTAAATGAACCTGATGAGATGATTGTCCGTATACAGGTGTCAGGTGGGCGGACTGTGCTACAGCAGCTCCGTGTGCTGTGCCGGATACAAGTGCGGAGGCAGTGTGCCGGGCTTTGTCTTCAAGTCCTGCATGTGAATAATGACCGCCACCGCCCTCTAGCGCTCTCTTGAAGAAACGACTGTTTAGAAAATTTATTTTTGTTGTATAAAGGCAAATTAAAGCTATTATTCTATTCCTAAGACGTGTTGATGTTTTAAGCCGGATAATAAAATATCATGCAAAATCAATACGGACCTCTTATACCGCTAGACAAAAGATACTGCGTGCTATTAAATCGGCAAGGAAATGTTTGTGATACTGCTAGCGCCTAGATGTAATATCATTAGTGATATCGTCACGGTATCTTTACCTATAACTACCGTTTCGTATTGAGATACAGCATCAGTGCATATAATGAAGTTGCATAGTTAGCTGCAACTTCAGTACAGTTACTGAAATTGAATAGTGAGCTATAACCTCAGTATATATATTGAAGGTAATAGTGAGCTATAACATCAGTATATATATTGAAGGTAATAGTGAGCTATAACATCAGTATATATATTGAAGGTAATAGTGAGCTATAACATCAGTACAGATGTTGAAGTTTCATTGTTAGCTATAACATTAGTACGGTTACTGAAATTGAATAATGAGCTATACTATCAGCATAGATATTGAACTGGAATAGTATACTATGCCATCAGTACACATATTGAAGTGGAATAGCAAGCTATTACAATAGTGTATATATCTTAGAAGTTCTGCCAGTAAAACTTGCTACAAAATCATTGACGGCTTTAACATTACTTACGTTACTAAAGTCACGTCGACTGCTGTGACATCAGCGATTAAGTCAAAGAGGTTTTTGCTAGATATATTGGCATCAGCGCTCATCATGTACGCGTATCACTATTCAACATAAACAACATAACATTAACTTTCAAGAGAATTTGATATAATCACACTCACAGTCAGTGATTGTAGCCGCAGCCAAATTGTGTACGATATATTGATCTGAAAAAGCAAATAGGCAAAAAACATGCATTGGAGAGGATAGCGAACAAACTATGCCGGAAACTACTGCATAGCGAGTGCTGACCAGTAATATCAATAACACTGATTTAATATCCTGAAAAAAACCCCATTATTTAAAACTGAATAATACATGTTATCACCAATAAGAGATAGTTAGTGACACATTGTCACAAGACATCTAGAGAGTAATCAGCGGTAGAGTCAGAAGGGATTTAACATTGCCTTGAAGGATCCAGCAAGACTGAACAAGGCATAGTCTGGCACAGCATAACTGAACAAGGCATAGTCTGGACGGATCTAGCACAGCAGGACTGGACCTAGCATAATCTGCACTGGAGCTAGCATTGCTAGAACGGATCTAGCATAGCCTGAACAGATATAGCAAAGTCTGAACAGACCTAGCTTAGTCTGAATTGGAGCTAGCATTGCCATGGCGGATCTAGAATAGCATGAACGGATCTAGCAGAGCCTACAATACGCAAGCATTACCAGAACGGAAAGGGCGTTACCAAGCCGAGAATAACGCAGCCAATGCGGATCTACCATAGACGATATTACAGAGTAAAGAAGGCCTAATAAAGACGATATTACAGAGTAAAGAAGGCCTAATAAAGACGATATTACAGAGTAAAGAAGGCCTAATAAAGACGATATTACAGAGTAAAGAAGGCCTAATAAAGACGATATTACAGAGTAAAGAAGGCCTAATAAAGACGATATTACAGAGCAAAATAGTTAAACATTTGTAACTTGATGTCATTAATTAGCGTTCATCCTGGCACGCATTGAGACCATTTGACACCACATTCATGTCAGCCTTTCCCAAAACACTCTCAAGCAATCTGACGCTCCTGAAACCTGAACAACGCCTTCTTGCAGGTCCGCCTGGGTTATCTGCCACGCCCTGGCACTTCCCATACAATACACAGGCATACTGAATATAAGTTAACATGAGATACATGTAGATTCATTAGATATATGAAAGATGACAATAGCGTGCACCAACATTCGGTTTATGTAGCCTATTGACTGGTTAAAGCTATCACCACGAGGCAAATATCGCAAGTTGCCGAATGAATTACAACTGTTAACCCTGGATTATGAATACGGGTGTTATAAAGCGCACAATAATAGGTACATGCAGCTTCCATAAGCATGTTAATATTCATTCATTTATAGCAAAGTGGATTACGCGGCCTATCATCTACTGACATCCAGCGAAGTAGTCACCTTTTAAGGGGAAAATGTCGCCGTTCGGTGGACGACCTTTCAAGGATATCCATTGGTTTTAATCCTGCAAAATGGCAATGAGAGATCCGATCCGTCTATGCTGAATACATAGCCCCCATCAAGTACTCGGTGAATCGCAACATCATCTGTCGTTAGTATTATCAATTGTGCCCATTGTTGTGTATACGTTAACGTTGTAACTGATAAGTGGTGAGAAATAACCATTCAGTTAGTTCATACCGTTTGGCCTGATGAGTGTATAATACTGCACATAGCATAGCATTGACAAGACACACTGCTTGAAATGACAGAATTAATGAATAATGGACATGTTTTATGGTACTTTTATTTAGGAACTGAGCATTGCTTTGCTTGTTAACGCCATTTTTAGATCAGACAATATGACGAGAGAATCCAATTGTTCCTTTTGTTGATATATCCGACTGTATCCCCAATTATTGTTCTAATCAAGCCTTTGAGATTGGTTAAAATGACATACAGTAAATAATCACAAGCTTATTGCATTGCACATAGAAGGCTCACATGTCACTTCACACACGAATATAGCGTTCTTTTCCGGGGAACTTTCACGACACCTTGAAGCGAATCACGATTTTGAATTTTTTGGGAACAATCATGTAAAACTCTACTTGATGGAGTATGCTAGACGCCATCTCCCCCCCAAGACTATCTGCCTGTAAGAGGAGTATATAGCATATGATCCAGCGCTATTGGCTTACATGTGGAATAACATCACCACGTAGAACAGCGACCTGCCAATGTACATTAGTGTGAATGCTGCATGTTTTTGTTTCTGTGATAGTATGGACCCAGTGAATATTTCCCTGTATATAGGAAAACACGAATCAATCTATATTGAGGCCATGATTTGGTTTGCATTTATTGGTGCATTTGGAGAGATGTGTGCAGCGCTATGTGGTTATCTACAGCCAGTTGAATGTGAATATCTGATTCCCATGTGTCATCAATCATTCCAGTGTCATGGTCAATAACACATCCAAAGGCCATTAAACTGACTGGACAATGGCCTGTTGCGATATGAAACAATACATTATGTCATGGTTTGACATACTCACTGAATCTGTTAGCAGGGGGTCAGGTGCGTCCAACTTTCGTTGCCAGTGGGAGTTGCTCTTATGGCACTATCGTGTGAGGATGACGCCGATATAGCACGGAGTTAAAGGCGATGAATTTAAATTTCATGCTCATTATGATACCAATAATATCAAATAAATACCAAATGACGAAGATTGACTATAACTATTACATTTTATTCGTGGAGAATGATATGTTATTTGTAGCGCTGAGGCACGTTATATGCTGTGTATTAGGAGTTTCTTCTGTCACTTGAAGGTAATCGATATATAATCGGACCAGGCTCAACCATATCTCGCGTTAACCGTTAATTGTGATGACTGACTACTGACCAATCATTTAAACAATGCTGATTGTGATTGACAACTAAATATTCATTTCTACAATGCTGATTGCTTAATAAAACTGAAGCATTCTGTAAAAATATCTAAATCCATTTGATTCTGTTTTCAACATATTAATGTTGACTGTCATATATGCAAAATATTTCAGGAGTTAGATAATACTTTCCAATCAATCCCCGCACCGTAAATCTTCGATCGTCTCGATCCTATCCAGTTCAGCTTATTTGCTTTCGACCAAAACTAGCAGTGCAAAAATAAATAGCATGATACATATTTGACATGGCTTGTCAGCGAAAAATGATTGCAATTGCTTGAAATATGGCGAATGAACGTTATATCAAGAAAAGGTTAAGGGACGTGTTTATTGCATTGCATGATCCAAGGATACTACAAACACGTAATAAGCAGTTCACAAACATATTTTTTCAAATCAATGCCGAATGAAGTAGATTTCGCAGTTTACATGATATGAATATATAATTTGACCCAGCGTGTATATTTCATGTATATTGCTCATTGTGATCTCTGATTAATTAACATGAATTAAGTACTTAAACTTGACCGATCCTGGTTACAGAAATTGTAATGACAGATTACTTAAAATAAATGAAGAAATTTTCACAATCATTTACCAATCATTTCTACAATGCTGATTGTTGAATAAAGGTGAAGCATTCAAGATAATGTTTGAGTCTAAGTTGGTGTCTTGTGCGTCAGTCAAACGTGAACGTGAGACCCAATGGACGTGCTCTGGCTCGCACACAGACCGTCAATATACTCATTGTCTTCATCGGAAAAGTAATTTTTCCAGTCCCCTGCAACTCCTTTACGCATATATGTCGATTTGTCAGTCTTGAACATCTGTTGCCAGACTCCAGTCGTGTAATTTGTTGCTGTTTGCTGCTTCATGTTAGTAAACGACGTCCACTTGGCTACTTTCACGAGCTGCTCATCCCTGTGATCCTGCCCCAGGAAGCGGGATATGTTCCTGATGTTGCTGAGTGGATTGGCATTGAGGTCTTCATATGTTACCACAAACATATTATCCCGATCCTTCTCCGCCCACCATGGTAACACATTATCAAAATAGTCGCCGTAGCCAAACTTGCCAACCTTATACAGATCCATAAACTGCCTCCAGTTCCCTGGAAAATAATCATGTCCGATAGCCATTTTGCTGAAATGATAGTATGACACCAATGCATCTTTTGGATTACGAATTCCCAGAATGATCTTTTTCCCTGAATCGACTAGTTTCTGGGCTGTTTGGAAGGGTACGTGCGTCTTGGCGACAACTGGCGGTTCTAGTGGTTCCGTCCGGTCAGCACCAAGACAGAGCTCAAGAAAGTCATGTCTGTCTATCGCATCTATTGTCTGGGCTCTCTCTGTGTCACAGCCATGCAGAAGTAGCCAGCAGATTTCTAACAGTTTGGCCGTGCCTGCAAGTATGCCACAAAGCATAAATCTGTTTAGTAACTTGTCTTTCATTCCAACGCATAAACTTTAACTCCGCTAGAAAGGTTGATTTTCAAATGAATATTTTACTGTAGCAGTGGACAATGTTGGGAACTTTAGATAGTCACATTCGCAAAAGCAAAATGATACCGGGATTCACGGATCCGGATCACGGTCCGCAACTTAAGGACAGGTAACGGATGCTGGGTTCGTAAGAGATATTTGAAGCGAATATTTTATATGAATATCCTCAAAAACACCATCCAAATACTGACGTGTACAATATCCTTTGTCTCGTGTTTTCAATGTCATTCCAACGCGCCCTAACCTGGACCGAGCCTGTCTATGCAAAACTCAAGTGATCAGCGCCGTCACCATTCACTAACCTGAGCGCGGATACGTGGCCACCAGGACGTCAAAGTCAGGAACATCGCCTACTTTGATCCTCTTGATGTTTTCCGGTGAAAATGGAAAGGTGTAAGTTGTTCCATCGAATGTAAAGCTCTCCTTTGTGTCCCATTGTTTCAAATCCCCTTTCGGTCTGTCTTCTAGTGAAGTCATTATAGTTGACACTAGTTGTTCTTAGTTCATTAAGCAACGACTGGCACTGCAACTAGGTAAACATAGTTATGTACTTCACCGTAAGGCCGCTATGTAAAGCATTAAAAAAGAATTGCAGTGGAAGTCAGAGGTCGGTTATTGACACCGTCTGTCTAGACGAACACACTGACAGTTGTCTTACTTCCAGTACCACCTGCGAACACAGGATATTCTCATAACATTTGCAGGGCTTCTCTTGGTGCGTATTTGATTTTATGTATGTCATGTTCTACGTGAGTGCATTCCTTAGCTTAATGGATAGCGCAGCCGAAGTCAAACTTCAAACTGCCATCAGTTCCATAGGTCAGGCTAAGCATACGTCGTATTATGTATGTCGGCAAACATCTGAAGAAGAGAAGAAGAAAACACAAGCCTCAATGTGTTAATCTCTTTTTGAGTGTCAGAGTCTATCGTCAACCTATATTTAGTTCCGTCTGTATGCTCCTTGCTTCAACAGACCTCTGAATATTTGCACCATGTCTGACGTAAACCCGCAGTATACAAGCACATGCATTGAACCTTGAATCTTGATTGTTTACTGGTGTGTGTTCCATTTGACAGTCCTACAACGATAATAAACACAATTCACAGCAGGTCACAATGTCAATTATGGGCAAGTGGGGGTGGGGAGATTGACACTCTCTGCATTAACACACAAACGGCGGCGTAAAGTTAACATGTTTGTGACGGAACAGCATATCTGAGCGGATGTGTATCGGATTGGGGCATTTGAAAGCATATATGGTGCATTACCCTTTGATGTAACACAGCCTGTTCCGTATCTTATCAGTAGTGATAAGTCCAAGATGGCATTGATATGTGAGTTGCGGAAGTTGCGAAGCATATTTTCGAGAGGTTTACATTGATACAAATAATTTGAAAGCCCATACCGTAACCCCACCACCCATCCCCCCAAGCCCCCCCCCACCCCTCCCTCATGCACCATTTGTTCTTCCGCGAATTCAATGCTCTATATTCAATTCGGTCAAATCTTATTGCCCCAAATATATTCTACTTAAAACCACCAGAACATTTGTTCCCATTTTGAACACTATTGACATTGTTAATTGCGAAGGTATGAGTCCATCACATGTAGGAAACAACGAGAGTGAGGCTGAATGGACAGCGTCGTCTCTCATTGGTTCTTAGCCTTGTTGCAACAGCACTCTGTTGATTTGAACCGTTCATCATTTAGCAACATATTTCACGGGTAGAAAACACATCTATGCACCTGTCAGGGCTGTGATTACCACGTATACATGTGTTTCCAGCACGTACCCACAAGTTTGAAGCGCATTACACTGTTATTGTCACCAGGTTTGACTAGGAATACACATAACGTTAAACGGCGCATTATTTGAACAGCAGACTTGCTGTGGCAATATGGTACTTGTGTAGAGCTAACATGGGCTGATTATGGAAATCTGAGAGTTTCCTTAATGTGCCTTTACCACACTCTTATTAATATTTACTTGGCATAGGAAGTTTTTCAAATATTTGAACGAGCACATTCCGTTTCCATCGTACCTTAATTCTGAGATGAATAAATTTGTCAAAATATATGCTGATTTCGTTTGAAGTACTCTCCTAACCGTTCATACGTACCGTTCCGACATTGTAGAACGTTTTGTGCTTGTAAATTTTGCCTTTTGTATCACAAAATAAACATCCATAGACGAGGCGAATATGTACATGGCTGCATATAACATCGCTTATAATATACTATTTTGGAATAAGCAACATTGATCATACAGTGGGTAGGGCGGCGGGGTTAGAATCCAGAGGGCTGGGCGGCTGAATGGGTTGACGGCTGTATGACTGGAAATTTAAGGTTTGTTTAACCTCCAGCAAATATACAGCAAATACTCTGATAATGATCCACGTGATATCCATAACCTTCGTAAAGGAAATGGTCCAAGGTCAGACCATTCTGCTCCAAGACACGTGTGGCAACCCACATGCAAACATGCTTACCCCTTTCCGAAGCCTTTTACCGAACCCCTGAGAATATATCGCGTCGACATTTCCGCCACAACACTTATCGTACTATGATGCTATCGAATGAAGGATGTTTGTGGGTTATAGTGTGTGCTCGTCAAAAGGAACACAGTCAATGGGCACCAAAGATGTGTATTACAGCGGAAGTCGACTACGAAACCCCACAGCGGATACGGAAACGACCCATCCAGGGTCCTACCACAGCATCTCCTATTTCATCTCCTTGTGTTGTATCCCAGTGTCAGACTATACCTGTGTTCGCTACTCGTAAACATAATGTGAACTTAATATTGAATATCATTTGGGAATGAAATAGAAGCATTGAACTTGATATCTGTCGCATCATACGTGGTGAGAATTAGCAGAAGCTGAGGGAGGATAAACGACCTCTGTTGATGCAAGGAATGAAGATGCAGTAAGCTTTATCAGTTGCAGAATGAACGGTGGTTTTCACAGTCGAATGATGACGTCATCGATATCGGTCATCAAGCAATGAAAGCTCATTTCGAAAGAACTCCAAGTTCAAACGTCCAGTATGTGAATGTAATATATGTACGCTACCAAAAGACAAAGATCGATTGAAACAAAGAGCGGATGGCTGACATGGCCGATGGTTGGGAAATTTGGGAAATGTATATATATGCATATATATATGCATATATGTGCGTGTATGTGTGTGTGTTTCAAAATCAATTGTTGACATGACTATGTGCGAGTGCAACTGATGATACACCTGTAGTATTACAAAATGGTGGATGTCGGATTGTTACCAAGCCTGAAGCCACAGTGGGAATTAATAAGGGCCTCAAATGAGAACCACTAGCTCACACACCTGCAGCTTTATGGACCATCGGTTAGTAAGATTCGCTCAAACGCCTGCTGGTCTATGGACCCTTCATTAGAACCGCTCGATCTCGCATTTGCTGGTCTATAGACCCTCCATTGGTGCCAGTCTCTCGCACACCTGCTGGTCTATGAACACTCCATTAATACAACTCGCTCGCACACCTGATTGTCTATGGACCCTCAATTAGTAACACTAGCTACCACACCTGCTGGTCTGTGGACCCTCCATTAGTACCACTCCCTCACTCACCTGCTGGCTCATGGACCCTCCATTAGTACCAGTTGCTTTCACACCTGCTGGTCTATAAACCCTTGATTAGTAGCACTCGATCAAACACGTGCTGGTCTGTGGATCCTCTACTAGTAACACACTATTCATAAGTACGATTCGCTCAGACAACTGCTGGTCTATGAACCCTCCATTAGTATTGCTCGCTCACACACCTGCAGGTGTAAAGACTCTCTAATACGACCACTCGCTCACACTGCTGATGATCTATAGACCCTCAGTTAGTGCCACGCGCTAACACAACCGTTGGCCTGTGGACCCTCGATTAGTAACTCTCGCTCACACACCTGCTGATCTATAGACCCTCGATTAGTAACTCTCGCTCACACACCTGCTGATCTATAGACCCTCGATTAGTAACTCTCGCTCACACACCTGCTGATCTATAGACCCTCGATTAGTAACTCTCGCTCACACACCTGCTGATCTATAGACCCTCGATTAGTAACTCTCGCTCACACACCTGCTGATCGATAGACCCTCAACTTATACTTCACTGTAACACAACCGCTGGCCTATGGACCCTTGAATAGTACCACTTGCTCGCACAACTGCTGGTCTATGGACCCTCGAGGCTAATAATAGCCGCTACATAGGTGGCATACCAAATCATAACTCTGTATCAATGACCTTATCGGTTCTTAAACATAATAAACAGACTTATCTCGTCAATCCAATATGAACGTGATACTCACGGGTCTAGCTCACAATCATTCTATTGATAATCACCAGATGCATTACCAAGTGGCTTACTACTACAAAACACACCGCCCCCATCCAACCTCAATAATGCTGGGACCCTTATAAGGAGTCTAGGACACAACCTTTTTCTTTCTTTCAGTAATTATTAATAATACAAAGCACCCAGCACCCCTTTATACTGGGACCCCTCTCAGGAGTCGAGAACATAGCCCGGCTTCTCTTCTTGTTATTTACTCTTATGTGGCTGCCCGCTATAATCGCTGCAATGGTCCCCTTATCACTTCTCATCAATCATCAGTCTGTCTCCTGCAGTCTTTTGTTGGTCCTCTTATCACTTCTTATCAATCATCGGTCTGTCTCCTTCAGTCTTTCGTTGGTCCTGTTATCACTTCTCTATCAATCATTGGTCTGTCTCCTGCAGTCTTTCGTTGGTCCTCTATCACTTCTTATCAATCATCGATCTGTCTCCTGCAGTTTTTCGTTGGTCCTCTTATCACTTCTTATCAATCATTGGTCTGTCTCCTTCAGTCTTTCGTTGGTCCTCTTATCACTTCTTATCAAACATCGATCTGTCTCCTGCAGTCTTTCGTTGGTCCTCTTATCACTTCTTATCAATCATCGGTCTGTCTCCTTCAGTCTTTTGTTGGTCCTCTTATCACTTCTTTTCAAACATCGATCTGTCTTCTGCAGTCTTTTATTGGTCCTCTTATCACTTCTTATCAATCATTGGTCTGTCTCCTGCAGTCTTTCGTTGGTCCTCTTATCACTTCTTATCAATCATCAGTCTGTCTCTTGCAGTCTTTCGTTGGTCCTCTTATCACTTCTTATCAATCATCGGTCTGTCTCCTGCAGTCTTCTGTTGGTCCTCTTATCACTTCTCGACCATCGTCGGTCTGTCTACGGCAATCTTCCGACGGTCCTTTTATCACTTCGCGACCATCGTCGGTCTGTCTACGGCAATTTTCCGATGGTCCTTTTATCACTTCGCGACCATCGTCGGTCTGTCTACGGCAATCTTCCGATGGTCCTTTTATCACTTCGCGACCATCGTCGGTCTGTCTCCTGCAGTCTTCCATAGTTTGATACACCAAGAAGTTGCCCTACTATCTTCTTTTTTTCTATTTATGGTGCTGTCTGTGAAGTAGTGGGTCGGTCGAGTAGTTCAGTCAAGTTAATCGTCCTTACCCCTGTTAGCATCTAGACAATATATGTTAGTACATCTGGCCCAGTATACGTCCGAGCGGCTTTCAGGGAAGTACGAGTTGGTCGATTTATCACAATATGAGAGAAATCTTAGAATGTAGAATCTAATTAAATCGTCGCCATAGGCGTCCGTAGCGTTCTTACTATCACTGATTCACCCACTAACCTGGGTCTGGGATTCACCCACTAACCTGGGTCTGGGATTCACCCACTAACCTGGATCAGGGATTCACCTACTAACCGGGGACAGGGATTCACCCACTAACCTGGATCAGGGATTCACCCACTGACCTGGATCACGGATTCACCCACTAACCTGGATCACGGATTCACCCAATAACCTGGATCACGGATTCACCCAATAACTTGGATCAGGGATTCACCCACTAACCTGGATCAGGGATTCACCCAATAACCTGGATCACGGATTCACCCAATAACCTGGATCACGGATTCACCCAATAACCTGGATCAGGGATTCACCCACTAGCCTGGATCAGGGACTCACCCACTAACATGGATCACGGATTCACCCAATAACCTGGATCACGTATTCACCCAATAACCTGGATCAGGGATTCACCCACTAGCCTGGATCAGGGATTCACCCAATAACCTGGATCAGGGATTCGCCCACTTACCTGGATCAGGGATTCACCCACTGATCTGGATCAGGGATTCACCCACTTACCCTATATGTTATACATTTGTCACTGCCATGACGGCCATGATCGCTAATATAAATGTGTTATATTATTTCATTGGTGCTCAATCCTTTCTAATCCGACCAACCAACCTTTGTTATCATTTAAAATGCCAACCAACCTTTGAGATTACTGTGAATGTATTACTGAATACACTTAATTGCATTACTGATTGCACTGAATTGTTGACCGTTATGAAAAATATACTAATTAAATATCTTTTCATGAATCGTTCCAAGCGTCAAACTGTATAATTTTGTTAACTGTAGCAGAATATAACCTTTAACTTCACAATGACATTTCTACTTCGTAACGCTTTCCATCTCTTCAATTTCGGCGACCTGGTGGGTTGACTCCCTCTCAATAAAATCTGGCGGAGCATTTTGTTTAACGTCACAAGGATTCAGTATTATAATTACCGGGAAAGTGAAAATGGGTTGCGTTAAAGATCAAGGACATTGATGTCGAATTCCATTGGCACAATTCTGTAGCTAACATCATTTCTTGACCTATGACCTTCAAATGATATATGACTTGCAATTATACACCATACTCGGTAGAAACATAATGTAAACTGAAGTGACCATTATGATTTCCCACCGTCGTAGTCAGTTACGTTATGATAAAGCCCACCTTGCAATACCGTTTAGTCATCATGCAATAATCCATAGTATCACATTTTAACATTTGACACCCGAACTGTCGTCTTTCACAAATGAACTTCAAGAACCCTGGGAAATAGCAACTATCACTTAGCTCAAATGGAATAGAAATAGGTCAGTAAACATGTCGTTCGCCATGACTTCGGGCTAATGGGCAAATTCAGCTTGAATCCTACTGAGTATGAGGACTGGCTGATGCTCCAATCAGCGGCGGCCGTTACGTAACATAATACTCACGTTTAATACTTTGGAAATTTGAACCTAGCCCGCTTGTTGACTCACGACTCACGACAAGAAAACCTAACTGTCACTCTTGTAGAGTCCTAATTTTTTTGTTTCATCCATGCGCACTGCGTTCACAAGCGCTGTCAGAAGAAACTATTGTGTTTTTTTGCGGACGGAATAGTGACTGAACATTTTTAACTTCAAGCGCGGATGATTTATCACTTATATTTTACCTAGAGAAGTATAAGATTACCGGTAGTATGTAGCTAGCCGTTTGGACGCTAACTCAACCATTCCATCGCCAGACGTCGCTTCACTCAAACAGGACTGCTACTGCCACCTATAATGGCGACACAAGAGGACAAACCGCCAGCAGATTTGCAACATTGGGACACAAAGGAGAGCTTTATCTACGATGGTACAAATTACAGCTTCCCGTTTACTCCGGAACAGATCCACAGAGTCCGAGAGGGAGACGTTCCGGACTTCGATGTCCTGGTGGCCACATATCCACGCTCAGGTCGGTGTATGATCTAAGAGCTGATAGCTACGTGTTAAGGCTGCGATGTGGTAGCGAACAAATTAAACTATTAATTTAGCATTGGTTAATAGGACGTCCCATCTAGTACGAGCTGACTCGAACTGAGGGCGATAAAAGAAATAGTTACACACCACCGCTACACTGAATCTCCTGACGGGAACACATTATGATGAGCTTGTTAAAAGGTAGCTTTTTCACGACGGATGTTATAAAATATCTACCCATTATATCTAACTCAAACATCCAGCATCAAGACACCCACTCTCCTGTCGGTACTCAAATATCTACATCTGTCTCCCTGAGGTCATTACCAGTATCTGATTCCTACAGAACAACTAAGCATATTCGCTTTGTCCTCAAGTCGAAAGTCAATATCTGTGCGCCCATCATCTTCCCTTATAAAAGTTGTATTTCCGCTTCAAACAATTAATTAAATGACATTTTCAAGCGACTGAATATTGATCACTTTGGTTGTAGTGTATGTTTATGATAGACTAACAAAGACGAATGAGTGAATATGCTTTGCTTTGTGGCAAACTTGCAGGCACGGCCCAACTGTTAGAAATCTGCTGGCTACTACTGCATGGCTGCGACACAGAGAGAGCCCAGACAATAGATGCGATGGACAAATATGAATTTCTTGACCTCCGTCTTGGTGCGGACCGGAAGGAACCACTAGAACCGCCAGTTGTCGCCAAGACGCACGTACCCTTCCAAACAGCCCAGAAACTAGTCGATTCAGGGAAAAAGATCATTCTGGGAATTCGTAATCCAAAAGATGCATTGGTGTCATACTATCATTTCAGCAAAATGGCTATCGGTTATGAGTTTCCAGGGAACTGGAGGCAGTTTATGGATCTGTATAAGGTTGGCAAGTTTGGCTACGGCGACTATTTTGATAATGTGTTACCATGGTGGGCGGAGAAGGATCGGGATAATATGTTTGTGGTAACATATGAAGACCTCAATGCCAATCCACTCAGCAACATCAGGAACATATCCCGCTTCTTGGGGCAGGATCACAATGACGAGCAGCTCGTGAAAGTAGCCGAGTGGACGTCGTTTGCTAACATGAAGCAGCAAACAGCAACAAATTACACGACTGGAGTCTGGCAACACATGTTCAAGACTGACAAATCGACATATATGCGTAAAGGAGTTGCAGGGGACTGGAAAAATTACTTTTCCGATGAAGACAATGAGTATATTGACGGTCTGTGTGAGGCCAGAGCACGTCCATTGGGTCTCACGTTCACGTTTGACTGAGGCACAAGACAATAACTTACACGAACAGATTAGCTTGGATGGTTCACTTATATTTAGCAATCAGCATTGTAGAATTGACTGGTAAATGATTGTAAAAGTTTCATCATTTATTTTAAGTAATCTGTCATCACAATTTCAGTAACCAGGACCAGTCAAGTTTAAGTATTTAATTCATGTTAATTAATCAGAGATCACAATGAGCAATATACGTTAAATATACACGCTGGGTCAAATAATATATTCATACCATGCAAACTGCGAAATCTACTTCATTCGGCATTGATTTGAAAAATATGTTTGCGAACTGCTTATTAATGGTTTTCAATTGTAGTATCCTTGGATCATGCAATGCAATAAACACGTCCCTTAACCGTCTAAACTCGCCGCTTAACCTTTTCTTGATATCACGTTCATGCGCCATATTTCAAGCAATTGTAATCATGTTTCGCTGACAAGCCTTGTCAAATATGTATCATGCAATTTATTTTAGCACTGCTAGTTTTGGTCGAAAGCAAATAAGCTGAACTGGATAGGATCGAGACGATCGAAGATTTACCCGAAAGTAAGAAGGCTTGTAGGTCATTCTGGGGCTGGATCGTTGGATCCTCCATCCTGTGTGTATGATCGAAATACGACCTAGACAAAGGGACGTTAGCATTATGATGAAATAGCCTGCAGATGGCACTACGTTTTAGACCTTTAAGACCTTTATCAAAGCTCATTATTACCGCTATCAGTGCGGGGATTGATTGGAAAGTACTATCTAACTCCTGAAATGTAAAGTATTACATATATGACAGTCAACATTAATATGTTCAAAACCGAATCAAATGGATTTAGATATTTTGAAAGATCGTTCAATCCACGTACAACGTAAATCATCAGCTACCAAAGCGAACCGAGTTCTGAGGATGATCAGACGCACCTTCTATACAGTCGCTCCAAATGAGCTTTGTTATATAATTCGATAGTAATGTTAAAGAATATGCAATTCAGGTGTGGTCTCATGACCCGCAACGTAACATAGATATAATAGAAAGGGCCGTCCTTGTAAACATCGGTTGATGTATTATCGAAATGTTTGATTCATTAAAACTCATTCGTTTTGCGGTTGCAATCGGGTGTTGATATCGCGGTCTCGTAATCTTCATATAACAGCTGACATCATAAGGGCCTATATGATGATGGGTGTTAATACATCACCAGCACCCTGAATGCCGCTGCTTCTTTGCAGATTATATGTTCAAGTTCTATATGCTCAAGTAAATTGTATTTGGCTGATTGGATATATTGGAGGTTGATATTCTGCGAAACCTGCGCTTATCATTATGATTCAGGTTCTTCATGCTCAGTAGCGTTATGACAGATTCCATTTATTATAGGCAATTGTTCAATCAGATAACATTTCACTGCATAAGATCTTAAACTTTGAACCTGATCTGTCGATTTATCATAACGTCATCTAAAGTGAACATTATCACAAGGAACACAAAAAGTGGCGACACATAACAACGTTCTCACTATTACCATGAATCAAAACCATGGCCTTGATGTCTTCCGCATAGCACTGGTAATGACGTAAGGCCTGGTAACAACTTCATACACCAAATTCCGAGACCGACATCATAACGTGGCTATGGATCCTAGCGTAATCCCACCATTAGCCTTGTTTGGACTATGTGACTTGTACAAGATGCATAAGGTGATAACACACCTCTTGATGTATGTGTACACGTGCTTGGCTGGCTTGAACGTGGAGAGGCGCTCACGGTGACGGTCCACGGTTTTATATAGGGGCGATGGTCAAATGGGGCCAACTTATCTCGCACCTATACAGGTACGACCGGTCTGCCTCAACCACCAGATCGTGCTTCTATAACAGTTGCCACGACAACGGACTGGATTAGTTTGGATTAACCAGATCATCAATATACCCAGCATCTATTATCTCATTGTGATTCGGATGCACGTCAGATTACGCCGAGTGCTTGGTGTTCCTGTGGGATGCGAGGAATGAAGCGATATTGGATGAGCGAGCTGAACAAGTTCTCGTTGGCCCGGGAGGCGCTCTGGCAGTGCGATTACACGGGACCGTTAGATATTTCTCTGAACGACTTCTGATATCATTCGAGGTGTTTGTGCGTCTTCGTCTCGATTCGCCATATAAGGAAGAGATACACGCATGCGTTAAGCTCGTGCATATTCATCAGTTGTCCAATTGAATAATATCTCTGACCTTGATACGCTGGAACCCGGAAAAATGAAAACGAATATCACCGATGAGTTCCATGATAGCGTTTCACTTTGAATGCTGGCGAATAGCAATTGAACGCACACACAGGCGTCTTATTTTCGCAACAACACTCGGCTGATAGATTTACCACGTGATGGGGTCGTATCAGAGGAATGGTGTGGAGATGCCCCCTCGCTGTGCACGGTTCTGCCTGTTCACATGTCTTATGGTGCTTCTTCAAGCTTCACCAACGCAAACACGTAAGAAATGTGGCTAACGTGACCTCTGTGTGACCTCTGTGTGTTGTACATTGAATCATAGATTGATATATGACCAACATGACCATCATACTGTGTGTTTACTGCATTGTACGGTAAACACATAACCATGACCATCATACTGTGTGTTTACTGCATTGTACGGTAAACACATACCATGACCATCATACTGTGTTTACTGCATTGTACGGTAAACACAAACCATGACCATCATACTGTGTGTTTACTGCATTGTACGGTAAACACAAACCATGACCATCATACTGTGTGTTTACTGCATTGTACGGTAAACACACAACATGATCATTACGGTGTGTGTTTACTACAGTATGCGGTCAGCTGGACATCAGCAACACCTTTTATCAGACGACCCGCGAGGGCAAGTACAGTCTGATGTCTTCTGGCTATGACTGCTTCGGCAAGCGGATCTGGAAACAAGAGGGCTTACATGCAGCGTGTTTCATCTATTACCACAAGCCCGTGAGGGGGTGGGAAGGTTGGATCGTTAGTACGGCTCCGTGTGGTAACGTTGGCAGTAGGTTCATTTAAGTCTGTTCATTAGATGACGCGTCATAATCTTATCGCAAATACACAGGCTTACTTATGGGTGGATTGTGGTTGTTTGAATTCATAGAGAAGTCGACATTTTATAGAGTTCAAGTGGATAACCATCGGGACGGGTGGTAGCTCTTTATGGGTGTACTGGGATGGGGGGGGGCGGGTGGTAGCTCTATATGGGTGTACTGGGATGGGTGGGGTTGGGGGGGGGGGGGGGTGGTAGCTCTATATGGGTGTACTGGGATGGGTGGGGTTGGCGGGGGCGGGTGGTAGCTCTATATGGGTGTACTGGGATGGGTGGGATTGGCGGGGGCGGGTGGTAGCTCTATATGGGTGTACTGGGATGGGTGGGGTTGGCGGGGGCGGGTGGTAGCTCTATATGGGTGTGTACTGGGATGGGTGGGATTGGCGGGGGCGGGTGGTAGCTCTATATGGGTGTACTGGGATGGGTGGGGTTGGCGGGGGCGGGTGGTAGCTCTATATGGGTGTACTGGGATGGGTGGGATTGGCGGGGGCGGGTGGTAGCTCTATATGGGTGTACTGGGATGGGTTGTATTGGCGGGGGCGGGTGGTAGCTCTATATGGGTGTACTGGGATGGGTGGGGTTGGCGGGGGCGGGTGGTAGCTCTATATGGGTGTACTGGGATGGGTGGGGTTGGCGGGGGCGGGTGGTAGCTCTATATGGGTGTACTTCTGAGACATAATGCACAACAACAACATTGCTAGTAATTGCCAATAAACTGGAAGCCAATAGTAATTTGCCTGTGATCGATGTTTACATTATACTGCTATAGTGTGCAGTGCGTTTATCATTTACACACCTGATATTATCTAGCGTTATTTACCCAATCAGCCTACTGATCGTACCTACCGATAACGATCGCTGTTCATAACGCAGAAGCCCTTATATATTGGTAAAAACAGCACACATTATGTTATATACTTAACTATTCTTCACCTTAATTTACAATGTTGATTCTTGCTAGACATATATCCAATCTATGATGACAGTGAACCACTAATTAATTCACCTGTGGACATGTGAGTTTGCTATGACCGGTTGGCGTGAAGGTATAGCCGCAGAGACCTCGTCACAGCACACAGACAGTCCAGATCAGTATCAGGGATTCTGGGAAGAGACTGTTGGAAACACCTGGCAAATCAACTATAACTTGTCTGTCAAATGTACAGGTGAGATGATAGTATTCGGCGAGGGGAGTGTGTGTGGTGTGGGGGGGGGGGGTGGGTATTCCATCTGTCATCAAGTTTATTATATTGTGCAATTATACATACGAGTGGAAGTGACGAGCAATGATTAAAACGGGATGTAGTAAAATAGGGTAATATTTAAATATATGTAAATAGGGTAATATTTAAATATATGTAAATAGGGTAATATTTAAATATATGTAAATAGGGTGATATTTAAATATACGTGATTCGGATTATATACAAAACTATACTGTTCTATAAGGTACCATTACGCAATTGTTACAATCATCGCCCAAGCAATATATGGTATTGGTTCTCCGGTCATCAATCATAAACCAACCCTGAAACAATGTTTGTTATTAACATTACTGAAGTAAGCCAAGTAGCTCTTAAAGAAAGGGATCATACTTTATTTCTTACTGATAATGATTTCCTGCTAATGATTGCCTGCGTCTGTTGTATAAGCGAGGGGTGCATGGTGTTGCAGAGGGACTCAGTGTTGGTGCTATTGTTGCCATAGTGCTGGCTGTTGCTGTGGTTGTCATTGTAATTGGGTCTATTGTTGCATACAAGTGCAAAGTAAAGAAAACAACCCACCAAGTGAGTGCATTTTAACTTTCCGATCACAATCTTCAGTTGGTCCAGCTTCTCATCGATATAATCAAATATACTCAAAGCCCCAGTTCTATGTATCATAAACCCATAGATATTATTTATTAAGAAATTAACATAAATTTCGTATAGGGCACACACACGCACGCACACACACACACACACACACACACACACACAAAAACTTACATGCATACATACATACATACATACATACATACATACATACATACATACATACATACATACATACATACATACATACACACACACACACACACACACACACACACACACACACACACACACACACACACATACATATATATATATATATATATATATATATATATATATATATATATATATATATATATGTGTGTGTGTGTGTGTATATGTGTGTGTGTGTGTGTGTGTGTGTGTGTGTGTGTGTGTGTGTATAAGAACACCATTGGGTATTCAAACGATACGCACTATTGTCCTGAGATATATATTGAGTCACATCCGTACTTATTGTGTCTGTATTTTTCCAGGCTAATGTCGACCGGCCGTCACCACAACAGGTTTATGGGGAGGCTCCAGACCAGGGTTCCTCTAACATCTCCTTCATTTCGGACGTACGTATCCACCAGGATATATCTCCGCCCACCTATAGTGTAGCTATGACATCCGGCCATTTCCGTCCGCCATCTTACGAAGAAGCCACGACGCCCTACCGTTCAGCACCTACTACGAATGGTGTTGTACATGCCACTGATGTAACGGATCAATCTGTACGCAATGGCTGGCGTTCACAGGGAGTTGTATACGCTACTAACGGAGTTGTACAATCCGGAAGCCATACCGACGAGACAGGTCATGCTGGAAGCCATGCCAGCAGAGTTGTACACACTGAAAGTCATGAAAATGGAGTTGAAAACACTGTACGCGATGGTAGACCTATTCACGAAATCATACAGGATGATGAGTGCACTAACGAAGTTGTACACGACGATTGTCCTAGCTACCAAGATGAATATTGTGACGAAGTTGTACACGACGATTGTCCTAGCTACCAAGATGAATATTGTGACGAAGTTGTACACGACGATTGTCCTAGCTACCATGATGAACATAGTGACGAAGTTGTACGCGATGGTAGCCCAATTTGCGTACATGATGCTGAGCGTAACGAAATTGTACACGACGATCGTCTAAGCTACGAAGCTGTACACGATGGTGTATATAGTGACGGAGACGTTTATGGCGGTCTGTGCAACACTAGCGTGTCTGCTTCAAGCCACCCGGTCATACCCCTACACGCGGAAATGTATACTAACAGAGCCGTACATGTTCCCGCAGACACTACCTGGGATGAGTCGGAGCGGAGCGTCATCGATATCACGCTCACTGAACTCAATGAATCGAACATTTGAAGCTGCTTCACTGAGGCAATGTTCCAATAACAAATGGGGCTTCGTTGTTTTCTATTTCGAATGCCTTATAGGAACTTGTAATTAAGGCAGGGACGATTTATAGGTGCAAGTTCAGTGAATTTGCTGAAGTTGCGGGTGTGTTCCATCACATTCGGTAATAGCAGGCAACCCGCTATTTTGCGTTCATATCATTCACGATTTCTGATGGTATTCCATATAACCATGGTTTGACTAATACTTACCCACCCTAATATTCTGCGTTATGTTAATCTTTTATTGAGAAATGTGTACAGTATTTTACGGTTTGTTGTACTTGTTCGTATTCATATTCAACTCAATGTTTCCGCCGTGTAACACGTGACTTTCCGCCGGGTAACACGTGACTTTCCGCCGTGTAACACGTGACTTTCCGCCGTGTAACACGTGACTTCTGCTGACCGGATGTGCTGTTCAGGTATGAGTAACAATTACCGCTGTCGAGTTCCAGTCAAGGCATATATTACAACTTATTGGGTATCGTCCATGAATCACGGCTTGTCAAGCAGCATTTGATCTCCTGTTGAATACTTCAGGGGGGGGGGTGTCAGCTTAGCATCCTCAGGCCAGTAGGATCAACGCAGGTCTGTCTTCATGGGGCAGCGACATGTTTCAAATCAACTGAAGTATTCTGGGTCCAATCAAGTTGCAAGTTACGCTTCGAGGGTTCACTCACGATTTTAACCCACAACACTTGTAAACATAAGCAGCAGCGCCACCTGTCCGCCAGGATGCTGATCTTCAAAACGGCCAGCATATAAACACATTGACTTACCTGGTAATTTGAGTGTGTGGAATTCGGGATGTTCTCGCCTTGAACTATCTTTTCTATAACATAAGCTAATCGTGGCGAATTTGTCCCCCAATTTCTATAAGTAGATACATACTGAAAGAAAAGAAAATTAATTAAACTTTGTAGTGACGCAAAACCACTTTTATATTGTTTCTCTCATGAGACCACTGAGAAAAATATATTTACGGTCAGTTTCGGAAAGGGTCACACAAATTTCGCAATTTTTGTGGGGGCGGTGTGGGGCGTTTTTTCCCCCACATCTTTCAGGGCTGTAGGGTTGGGGGAGGGGGTGAAAATAGAACTCCTGGCCCTCCCCCGCGGATAAATGATGATCGTTCCCCAGCATGTTACCACACAGTCATATCATCGACTGACCTCCCGGGGGTCTACTCAAAACACACCGTCATATCATCGACTGACCTCCCGGGGGTCTACTCAAAACACATCGTCATATCATCGACTGACTTCCCGGGGGTCTACTCAAAACAGGCCGTCATATCATCGACAGACCTCCCGGGGGTCTACTCAAAACACATCGTTATATCATCGGCTGACCTCCCGGGGGTCTACTCAAAACACACCGTCATATCATCAACTGACACATCATTCTCTATGCCGCTCAGTCGCCCACCAGGATCCTCCCAAACACGGATCACTATCAATGCTCACGAGATTTGGATAACTGATAAGGTCCCATTCCAACGGCGACAATGGCACGGATCACTATCAATGCTCACGACCCATGGTATTTGATTTGGATAATGGTTTCTGATAAGGTCCCTCGTCACGAACGGCGACAACGTAAACTGTTGAGTGTATAACAACTACCCTTCATCTGCCACTCAGAGTCAATCAGGAAGTGTCACCTGCCACTTCCCCCCCCCCTCATACATACCCCATATTCCAGGGGGGGGGGGCACTTGGCCTTATTCTGGATAGGGGTGTTCTGCCGCGGGACCTCTTAAAAAACCCGTACCCGTCGAACAAGGTCAAAATGGCGATTCTTTTAAAAAGCATACCCCGTCGTACCGGAGGTATTATGGGCGAATGTATAACCTGGGGTCGTACACATTGAAACTGGGGAAAAACGAGGTAGGTACCGAAAACCCGTCGTACACGAGTATGAGGCCCCGAAAACCAGGACGACGTACAAGTCGAGTTAGGCACAAAAAACATACCCAACATATATCGCGTCTGGGGGCCGAATACGAGTGACCTCTAGCGTACTGAGGCAGAGGTTGAGGGAGTGAGGTCCCAGAGCCCCCCCTCCCCCCGAGTGTGTATTTGGAAGCGTCTGGGTTTTTTTTCGTCACCTCCAACAACGAGGTGATATCGCGACGGTGATGGATGAGGGTGATTGTAATGCTTGAGCAGATCCCCTCAAGTGCCAGTGCCCACTTGGCACAAACCCATTGCTCAGATCACCGCTGGGACGAAGGTCCAGCACGGTACCATTGAACTACCAAGTCGGGTACATCCCCTTCCAAAGATGGGACCGCCATCATCCGAGTCACGTGGAGCCAGGCGGGTTTTCACACCTTGGGATCGAACCCACAACCTGTGGGTTGAAAGGCGATGCAGTTTACCACTACGTCACGGAAACCGTCTTTGAGATCTCTCTGGATCATTGTCTGCGGTTCACATCCTCAATGGATTGCTGACAGGATGTATGTTTGTCATCGTCAATCATTCAATCAATTGACAAAATGTAGACATCCATCAAACTGCTGAATTCAGTACATGGTGAAAAATAATCAAATTTATTAATTGTAAACTTTCTGACAATAAAATGGAATGTAGACATTAATATAATAATCTCAATAATTTAAATTAGAATAACAAATTTTCAATTAGGACATGATATGCACCAACCGACAGCAAAGAAGAAACACAAGCAATGGCATCTGCGTCATCAATGCTATGATTTTAAACAGAATTGGTTTAAAACCTGTCATAATGTCATGATGTAAATCATTGGCTCTGTGTTGAGCGATTTGGATATTAAGTAAATAGTTATAATCAAGCTCTAAGCAACTTTCTAGCAGAAGCTAGGAGAGAGGGTTACTTGAAGACTCACGTGTCTTAGGCACAAACCCGGATACATGTAAAAGAATCACTGGAAGATATGTGTGAGCACCAAATGACCCCATCCATTGATTGATTTCAAGGACTTTTCCAAGATACAAAGGAAGCTTCAAGTATTGTATCAAGTCATTAAAGGCAGGGGATGCGGACAGGATGACAGGCAGTCTGAATCAGAGGAGAGATTCCAGGAACAGCATCTCAAAAACTCAGAAATATACAAATATATACCCACCGACTTAAATTATAATTTCCCTTCAACTCCATTTACTCACTGCACGTTGAGCAATAAGTGATATCGCAATAAAATTAGATGTTGAAGAAGAACTGAAGTCGAACTGCTTCTACGCTAAAGCTGCATAAATTTACCAGAAGTTAAGACAATAAAACGTTGGATAAAGATTCATCAAAATATTCATAAACATCCATAGAATAAAACCATCGGCTAAAATCCTATTCTGGTTAACAGTCACTAAAAAGTGGTAATTAGAAATGAACAGCTAAGCAATTATTCGATAAATTTTGTCATGGCAATAAATGGTTCATTATGTAGCAGACGTGACATTTTTGTGTTTCCAAATGATGTCATCAGTCCAGGCAAACCAATATGGCGGCTCAAGATATTCACCGTTGACTGAAGAGTAAGCTTGGTAATTATTCTCGGTCAAATAACGGATGAAATCACCGACGAGCTTCTTATCCAAAGATTCATGCATGTCTGTCTTGTAATATTCCCTTAACTTAATCCACTCCATGAATATATATGGCACAAATGTTTTCTCCAGAAGTTTGGAGGATTTAGCAAAGGCCTTGTGTTCAAATCCCTCAATGTCGATTTTGATGATAGCTTTGTTGAAGTTGATGACTTCTAACAAGTCGTCCATGAGTATAGTCACAGTGTGTGCAGGACAGAGCGGACCATTGCACCAAGGGTCTGCAAACTCATCTGACAGAATTACCCCACCTTGATTGTTACGGTGGGTTCTTAACTGAAGTGATTCACGAGAGAAGGAGACAGCATTAGATACCACCGTGATACGATCTTCCAAGCGATTGAGTTTAATGGCTTTGTGAAGTCGCTTCAGGTTGGAGGAGAATGGTTCCACGGCTACAACACTGTGACCCATCTGAGCTGCAATGAGGCTATATTCGCCAATATTAGCTCCTATATCAATAAAGCCAACATCAGGGTCTTGCCGTAGCTTCTCTTGAAACTGGCTCACTATATGAGGTTCCCATACGCCTTCTTCTCGTATTTTTGCTGATATGTGAACATCTTCCTTGTCATCATATAAGCAAACAAAAACAACAGGTTGGACTCTGAGAGCCACGCAGTCAAATTCATCCTTGATTTCTTTACGATGATTGTACACTTGACAGTGACCTGGACCACCCTCTAAATCACCTTTATTGATTTCTGGACGTCCATTCGTGTTGTTGGAAGATTTGTTCATATCAACACCAGTAGAGAGTTTGCCGGGGAACTTAATTCCAGCTGCAGGGTCCACTTTATCCAGTTTTAAACCCAAATCTGGAGGAAAAGTCACAGGAGGAATTGCTAAAGTCTCTCTGACCGGTTCTGAATGGGGGGCATTCAATTCACTGTTGTTATGGTCGCGATCCCTCTGAAGTTCCTTCAGGTACAAGCTGATGATTTCCTCCTGACGGAGTTTGCTTTTGTCTGCCAACCTGTACACCTTAACACTCTCCTTCTGCACAATTTCATATACAATAATTGAGAGGAAGACAAGAAGGACCAGTGCAAGCAGCCCGTCTCTATAGTAATGGTGATGAATATGCAGCATCTTCCATTTGACCCGCTTCAGCAGCTTGACCATCATATCACCATGGCAACCATCAACGATATCATCTGTTAGGAGCTTGTTTCATGTTAGTGTAGTCCACTGCAACATAAAATATCTGTGAATTTCAACAATACCATTCAGAGGAAGAAATTAATTGAACCGGTAGCCCATAAGATTGGCTAGTCATACATGAATTTTACCGCTCCATATTTTTAAGGAATATACAGTATGCTAATAAATAACCATCTCTTTTACAGGAATACATGTTTCCAATCATGCCAAATCATTGGATATTGCATAAACTATGCATGTTGTGAAAAGCTATAACCAACAGTTTGTAATACACACGATTCATCAAACTGGCATTTATTATGAAAGCTTCTTGTATGCACACTTACAGCAATATTATTGTTCATTCAATGTGATAATACCTGCTTTTGTATGCAGTCTTACACACCTTTTTCTTGACAGAGTAATCATGTGATTGAATATGATCTGGACAAGTAATTTAGGTCATATGGGTTAAGGTATCTGATATCGTCTGATCATGAAGAGTATGTCCCACAGATTTCTACTGTCAGACCAGTGTACCTTTTACTGGTCTGACAGGATTTCCACTAGTCAGCACCTGTGTGACTGGCATTAATTTAAAACACTGTACATGTTCAAGAAATACCATAGGGATTAGGGGGTTTGTCAGGATTGCTGGATTCCCTCCGACCAAGAACTTTGTTGATTTACAATTAAATCTGTAATATCCACTGAGCCAGAGACAACATTGCACATTATCTGCCAACTATTTCCCACATTCATGTACCCTAGATTAACTCATTTGGGATCTGCAGCCTTTGATGATACTCAAACCGTCTAGTAGTTAGTGAGATCATCCTGCTTTCTTGAATTTATCATTAACATCAATTTGCTGATTATCAGTTCTTACCTGGAGTTTCTCACCTTATCAGCGATGCATGTAATAAATGCAACTGCAATGAAATGAAATGACACACTGAAGGTATCAGTAAAGTTCATTTGACGGAGTGACGTCGATATCTCGGCCTCGTTATTTCGCTATCAGCTGGCTATAGCCCTATAAAGTATAATATAGATGAAATTAAAGATGTCATCAAGACTCGGACCAGTATGTGCATTTGACATACGCTTGCGCAGGTAACCGTCGAACCCGAAGGTAACCAAGCGAGTATCAATCTATCTGGCATCTGTGCTCGACGTCTTGGTCAGTTGTTCAACTTGTTGTACCGTCCGACCGGGGCTATCAACCTGACTTCGTCATTAACACAAATAACAGATCATGACCATCCTTAAATGGAAACACAACCGAAGAACGATATACAAAGCTCATCTGTAAGTTAGATAATCACCCATAAAAGTCACCCGCAAGTAAAAGCTTTCACCTTTAACAGGAAATTTCACAACAGCACGGCGACTTGTTTACATTCAGATCCTATCCTATCAACTGCCTGTGCACCTGTGTTAACGTACGCAAAATATAGCGGTTGAAAACCAACTTTCAAGCAGATATAACGTTTTGCAGCGCTATGATTCTTCAAAGACATTATGACTGTGACAAGCCAAGTCGGCTTGACAATACATGGCGGTTATTTTGCGGTCTGATTCGCAGTACGGTCGACACTGGGCTGTGATGCTCTGTCTGCGCGATCATTCATTCATGACACGATCAACAGTCACTTCACAGTGACCTACAGTGACCTCTGTCAGAGTGTCGGCGACCGGACGACAACAACAACCAAGGTCGAGCAAGAGATTATGGAATGTTTATTGAAAGGATAAATAGAAAAGCAAGAAACATCGATAGTAGTTGGTAGCAAATGTTTTCCGTACAATTTAACACATATATCAGTGACGTTGCATATCAGTTATTACCTCAGATAGAATTGCTATGAAGTAGCATGTGAAAGGTTTGCATTGAAAAATAATTTTTAACCACATAATATATACAGCTGAAGGAATGCAGTCATACTCTAAAGTAGGATACCCTATCGGTCGTGGATGTAGGAAAAACAATTGGAAAAACTAACACAGTGGAAGCTATTAATATATTAATCACAGCAAAGCAAAACATTTATAATGATAACTGGTAAAAAAACTGCCATTTATAGTCAATGCGCAGGCGCGTGTGTGTGAAGTTTCAAATACATAAAATACTGGTCGTTATTCAATAGAATATGACATAAAGGGTATGACTTACATAAGGCGAAAATATCTTAATGTACATATTTGATCTGCTTAATGCTATTATATACTTATACGTTGATATCGTTTACAGTCAATATATCTCTTTGTTGAATGTGTTAATCGATGAGTAATCCATCCAGGCGAACAATTCATTGCGTTGGGGAATTATAAACCCGCTACAACATAATGTGATTTTATAATGCACAATTATTTCGGTCATTTCAAATCATTACACAGATATGTCACGTGCTTGTACGGTAATGCCACATGACGGGAACGTGATTACACGAGAATGTCACATGACGGGAACGTGATTACACGTGAATGTCACATGACGGGAACGTGATTACACGAGAATGTCACATGACGAGAACGTGAATACACGAGAATGTCACATGACGGGAACGTGATTACACGAGAATGTCACAAGACGGGAACGTGATTACACGAGAATGTCACATGACTACTCGGGGATATCCGTAACTGAGTGTCTCTCCTCGGCATTCGGTGGAGTTCGTCTGCGGTTAATGGCCCGCTCTGTGGCGCGCCGTTTGATGGTCTCTCGTCGTTCCTTCTTCTCTCTGCTGACGACGATGAGACGGTAGATGAGGATGATGATAACGAGGCTATTCTTGACGGTGAAGAATATGTGCATGTAGCTGCGTACGTTGTACTTGACAAGTAGGAGCATGCGCAGACAAAGGAATGGTGCATCCTGGGACATATCAATCAACATGTATCAAGGAAACATGCGAATATTACCACCGAGTCTTATTTTACCCGATCTGTTACTACTTCAACCCTGCGTCATGAAGTCAAGTCATATGAGCTTTTTATCTTTTTCTTATCATTTAATATTGCATGTATAACGAATGATCGACCATCCACCTGCAAGAACATCGTGGTTAAGATGCCGAACGCCTCAGTACTGCAGCAGAAGCAGTTCGAACAGTTACACCGGGTGGGTTTCTCGTCCAAGTCGGCATCCTAGTAACGAAGGAGTGCAATGAACATATACACATACAAACTCACACACATATATATATATATATATATATATATATATATATATATATATATATATATATATATATATATATATATATATATATATATATATATATATATATATATATATATATATATATATATATATATATATATATATATATATCTCTATATATATATATATATATATATATATATATATATATATATATATATATATATATATATATATATATCTTTGTGTGGATTGTGAATGCGAGACCTAAGATATACGAGTATGGATTTGATAATACAAGTAATCGAGATAGGTTTGTACACCATGACGCTTATATATAACTTATATCAGAATATTCCCTGGGAGGTTTGTAAGTAATGGCGGCAATACCATGATAGGATGACTTTCACTGTCAGTTGTAGTTCGATGCTGTTTTTACGCGTAGTAGGTCTGTACTTAATGTTAGCAATACCATTATAGGTTATGACGTTATTTTGATCATACCGTTATGGGTTTTGATTGAAAAGGAGGGTTTACCGTGATAGGCTTCTGTTTGTTAAAGAATCCGGCCCTGTTCTTGGTGGATTTGGAGGCTGTGAGAACGAGGCAGAACTGGAGCAGGCTGGCCGACCACACCCCCAGGATGCTTATAATCAATGTCCGGTTATACTTGACCATATCCTCCTTGAACGTCTCAAAAACTGACAAATGAAATTTGTCAACTAGTTGTCATCAATTGAATGTATACGACGAGAAAATAGAGACTTTGACTTAAAAGTGGTGAATTAAATACAAATGGGTTCTTAATATAGCTGGTCATTGTGAAGACCAAGTACAAATACGCATGTTTACTTTTGTCCGCGAAGAATAACGTGACAATATATGAATGACATATAACGATCCGCAACTCCGGAACTATGAGTGCGCTATCGGTTATTTCCCACACACGGAACATGTATTCATATGGTTGTGTTGCCTGAGTAAACGTGTGGGATGCGGTTGATCACCATGGTGATGGATGGGGGAAGTTTCAGGGACGTTTCTCTCGCGCGGTCGACAAGTAGAACAGAGCGTATGGCGATAAAACCATCAATAAATAGAATGCTACTATATACCCATATTTAGATATTTCCCCGTGTAGATCCACGTCGAACGAGCCCTAGTCTCCTGAGGCTCTGTGTATAAAACATGACCGCGTTACACCAACGATATCCCGTGTATTACTGAGCCCCCAAATTCCCATCCCCACATCTCTTGTAGTTTCCATACGCGCCATTGAAGTCGACGTAAGGTCCAGGTGGGACCGTCGTAGGGGAACAAGGCGACTTGTTAGCATTTGAATAAACCTAATCGACTTCACAGCAGTTGATATCGTCGCTGTTGACCATCAGGTGCCTCATCATGACAGAATCAATGTATCTGTATAATAGCTCCGCGTGTTGACAGTCTTAATAATGGCGGCTTACACACGCATGGACGCTCGACAAAAGGTGATATTTATCTATGTGATCAGATCAAGAGACACAGATGCTACCGTCACCAGTTCCATACCGTCAGAAATACGTACTGTATAACATCCTATGAACATCCCTAATATGTCCTCAAACAAGGAATTCTAATACAATATGATATGCCTACTCAGAAAGAGACTGTTAAGCAGATCTCACGAATAACTCAATGGCAGATCTTGGAATGCACAATGAACTATATAAACACAGATAAACTGTCAGCCTTGTCAGTCCGCATTTACTGAGTCCGACGTTGGATTGTTTAGCCGTAGATCTTAGGAAATAGCTTGAAGTGGTTATAATTATCGCGCGCACTTAAACCGGTGTTTAACACCTGTTTAATTCGAAAGCAAACATTAACTCACATTCGATGATGTCAGCCGAGATTCCAATGTAGACCATTAGCAACTGAGATAACTCGTCACGCGAAATGTTTCCTGTGTGGGACAAACAGAAAATGACCAGGGTCCATATTTAGACTAAATATTGATTATAAATATTTTTTTATGGATAAACGCCAATGCGGGACTCGAACCAGCAACCTAGTGGTCATTCACCTTTTGGTAGCATCCAGCGACCCAGGATGAGGATGAATTGTACCATCTGTTCCAGCATGGTGGTCCACTGGTCTGACTCCATATCGATGGGTAAATAATTCTAGTAAAACAGCAGTGGGCAGAACGAAATCGTAATGTTAAAAAAGTTGCATGTATTTTCTATTTCCTTCATTCGTCAGCCTGCCCGTCGAGATGCTGCCAAATCTCGAGGTCCCGGAGCCTGCTACGTGGTTCTGAGTAACACGACATGGTTTTGCACTAGGGAGACCTTCATACTCTGTGGTTATCCGGATAGGAATAATGAACCAATTCCATGCACTGAGTGAACCATAATCGCTTATCAATCTACAGGTTTGGCGCTGATTGCGTACCGAACACCTGCACTTATAAGCTTAAATAACAGATCAATGACCCTCACCATGAGATCAATTCCCATCACTATAAGATCAATTGCCGTAACTATGGGATCGATCCGTACTCTACCATAATTTGCCCCCAGTGAATCCCAAATGCAGGTTACCACCTTCATTTTGTTGAGGTTGTTGAAGATGGAATTGTTGAGGAAGTCTGGCGGAGGGTCGACCGGATGGGAAGTGGTGTTGGTGTCTGTCTTGTTGTCCCGGATCATAATGCGCTCGTCCAGGCGGTTCAGCTCCATGATCCATACACACGGCACGATGGTGGCCAGGTAGAAAAAGACGCTGGGACAGAACCTGTGGTACAGGGAGAAAAGCGAGGCATAACATGTGGTACAGGGAGAAAAGTGAGACATAATATGTGTTACAGGGAGAAAAGCGAGACATAACATGTGGTACAGGGAGAAAAGTGAGACATAATATGTGGTACAGGGAAAAAGCGAGGCATAACATGTGGTACAGGGAGAAAAGAAAAGTGAGACATAATATGTGGTACAGGGAGAAAAGCGAGACATAATATGTGGTACAGGGAGAAAAGCGAGACATAATATGTGGTACAGGGAGAAAAGCGAGACACAATATGTGGTACAGGGAAAAAGCGAGACATAATATGTGGTACAGGGAGAAAAGTGAGACATAATATGTGGTACAGGGAAAAAGCGAGGCATAACATGTGGTACAGGGAGAAAAGTGAGACATAATATGTGGTACAGGGAGAAAAGCGAGACATAATATGTGGTACAGGGAAAAAGCAAGGCATAACATGTGGTACACGGAGAAAAGCAAAACATAACCTGTGGTACAGGGAGAAAAGCGAGATATAACATGTGGTACAGGGAGAAAAGCGAAACATAACCTCTGGTACACGGAGAAAAGCGAGACATAACATGTGGTACAGGGAGAAAAGTAAGACATAACCTGTGGTACAGGGAGAAATGCGAGACATTACATGTGGTACAGATGGAAAAGAACCTGTGGTACAAAGAACAGGATGGAATACAACCTGTGATACAGAGAACAGGATGGAATACAACCTGTGGTACAGATAACAGGATGGAATACAACCTGTGGTACAGAGAACAGGATAGAATACAACCTGTGGTACAGAGAACTGGATGGAATACAACCTGTGGTACAGAAAACAGGATGGTATACAACCTGTGATACAGATAACAGGATGGTATACAACCTGTGATACAGATACTGTGATACAAGTAACAAAGTGGGACAGATTATGTGATAGAGAGTACAATGTAGCACAGAGCAGAGTGGTGAACAACCTGTTATACAGAGAACAAGTATGGACACAGGGATACAGGGTGAAATGTGAAATAAAGCCTGTTTATCCGGGATGTAAGGAACAGAACCTATGATGCAAGGGACTTGTGAATGTGGGTACAATTGTAGACGGACTTGTGATAAAGGGAACAAGTGTAGACAGGACTTGTGGTAACGGGAACAAGTGTAGACCGTAACTGTGATAACGGGTAAAAGTGTAGACCGGAATTGTGATAACAGGTAAAAGTGTAGACCGGAATTGTGATAACGGGAATAAGTGTAGCCTGGACTAGTGACAAAGGGTACAAGTGTAGATCAAACTTGTGATAACGGGTACAAGTGTAGACCGGAATTGTGAAAACGGGAACAAGTGTAGCCTGGACTCGTGACAAAGGGTACAAGTATAGACTTGTGATAGCAAGAACAAATGAAGATCGTACTTGTGATAACAGGAACAAGTGTAGACCGGACTTGTGATAACGGGAACAAGTATAGACCGGGCTTGTGATACAACAGTTAGATACATGTGATACAGAAAATAGAAAGAGTCGGACAAAAAAATAAACCCATGTTATGGGAAGCAAATGTAAAGAAAGTATGCTTGGGCAGTGTTGTGTAATAGAACCTAAGAAGCACAGGAGAAATAACCTGTGATTCGGAAAACACAATAAAAGCGAATCTATGGGAAAAATAATCTTTGACTCGGTAAGCGCAGTGAGAAAGAATCTGAAATATCGAAAATTCAACGTGAGAGAATCAGAGATATGGAAAACGCAATAAAAACATCATCTGTAGCACGGGAAGCACAATAAACAAAAATATGTGATACGGGAAGCACAATGAAATAATCTTTGACACGGGAAGCTCTATGAAAAAGAATGTTTGATACGGGAAGCACAATGAAAGAGAATCTGTAACACGGAAAACTCAATGAAAGAGAGTCGATGATACGGAAAGAACAATGAAAGAGAATCTGTTAACGAGAAGCTCAATGACAAATAATCTGTTAAACGGGAAGCTCAATGACAGAGAATCTGTTAAATGGGAAGCTCAATGAAAGAGAATCTGTTAAGCGGGAAGCTCATGAAAAAGAATCTGTTAAACGGGAAGCTCAATGAAAGAGAATCTGTTAAACGGGAAGCTCAATGAAAAAAAAATCTGTTAAGCGGGAAGCTCAATGACAAAGAATCTGCTAAGCGGGAAGCTCAGTGAAAAAGAATCTGCTAAGCGGGAAGCTCAATGAAAAAGAATCTGCTAAGCGGGAAGCTCAATGAAAGAGAATCTGTTAAACGGGAAACTCAATGAAAGAGAATCTGTGAAACGGGAAGCTCAATGAAAAAGAATCTCTTAAACAGGAAGCTCAATGAAAGAGATTCTGTGAAATGGGAAACACAATGAAAGAGAATCAGTGATATAGATACCATTAACGATGGAGAAACGATACGTTAACTTCATATTTCAGTCCATCGTTAAGTTTGATTCCCACGTGACCTGTATCGCGTTTACATTTGGTCTGGTACCGTGATTTTTCGTACTGGTGCGCATTGGAAATCTATTAATTTTTAACGGTTACTTTTATTTTTTATATGTTTGCAAATGGATTAAGCTACAAAATGAAGTAAATTGTGGAAGATCGGACCATTATCCACGGAAGTATTCAAGATACTATTTTTTTACTTTTTCGATGACGTTGACCTAAATATGAGGTCAAGGTCAAAACAAAATCTCCCGGTTCTGTGCATCATTAATGTCACCATGCGGTTTAATTCTCTGAAGGTTGCACTTGAACGCAAATGACTAATGAATTGGCGTTTGCTGATGTATTCCTACATAAGTCACAACCTTCCTAAGTTGTATTAAAAAGGGGCAGGAATAAGCATTTCAAGAAACAGTGCTTTCAAACCCAATCAACTGTTAAATAATTCACGAGAATTCACGAGAAGAAGAAGAAGAAGAAGAAGAAGAAGAAGAAGAAGAAGAAGAAGAAGAAGAAGAAGAAGAAAGAAGAAGAAGAAGAAGAAGAAGAAGAAGAAGAAGAAGAAGAAGAAGAAGAAGAAGAAGAAGAAGAAGAAGAAGAAGAAGAAGAAGAAGAAGAAGAAGAAGAAGAAGAAGAAGAAGAAGAAGAAGAAGAAGAAGGGGGGAAATATATTAATTAAAAAGATGCTTTTTAAGCTATTTGGGTATCATTCAGAGGGGCAGGATCTGCTTCTCAGAAACAGAATAAGTCATTCAATAATACACGAGACAGAACAACAACAACAACATGGTGAAGATCTAATATTAAACAATATTCTTTAAGTAAATTCAGTGTAAATCACCCTTGAGTCTTCATCCTGCTAATGTTTCAGAAAAAAAGGCGAATTTAAGACTAATTCATCCACATTAAGAGAATAGGGGCTTACCATTTGTATTCGGCTCCCTTGCGAACCTTGAGTGTTATAAGTGACTCCAGGAAGAGACCGCCCAGACCGCTGAGCAGGAACCAGAAGTAGAAATTCCAACTGTTGTTTTCCAGAATACGCCACACGGCGATCAGGCAGTGCAACGTGAACACTATTCGCACTAAAATGGCCGCCAATATGGAGCCAGCGCGCAGTTTGGAACAGCATCCACCTTCCTTACCCATCACTAAGTGTTGTCGTGATAATTGATGCCTCACCCCACTCACAAATAATCCCTTTTATATAAATATGAGCTTAAAGAGTTTAAGATCCGCAAGCTTCGCAGGAGTGTGGAAATGCAATGTGAAGCGCACGTGATCCGGAAACAGGGACAGGCGTCTCATCCAGAAATATCGCTCTTTTTTAGTACCCCAACTGGACCTATTTATTTTTGCTTACGGTCATATCACTTACCCTAGGTACAGATGAACGCACTGCGCGGTCGCTGCCCACGCGTAGGTAGAGGTCCTATGTGCATGGGGATGGTGGAAGGGGTGAGGGTTCTAGGGTGGAAAACGGTGCATATCCAATTAGTATATTATTATTTGCCTGGTTCCGGCGCGTTGATACCTCCTCTGACTCTCCCTTGTTATTATAAACATTTCCCATGATACTCCACACTCATAACTTTGCGGCCGCTCTCAGTTACGCCTGGACTTTATCATTTATTACACAGCATTACACCTCCCTTCCCCGCTCCACTGACGTGTCCATATTTACGAATGAGGCGTAATTCACATCGGTCGCTCACTTCGAGATGACTGACGCAGCTCGTATCAACAATAAATGGAAATCTCTTTCATGACCGCGCATAATGCACCGGTTGTCAGACGGGTGAGTCCACTTCCGTCGCCCAAGTGTCTAATACACATCTGGGACAAATTGCTATCAAACGGATATTGATGAGCTTTTAACGTGAACAACCAATGTTATGATCAAGGGAAAACAATAGAGACTGGCTCTCAAGGACGCAACACAAGGTCACATTATGCAACAACGGATCCATCCGTTTCAGATGATAAAGGTCGCAATGGGAGATTAATGCCCTGCTGTTGTCATTGCATCATTATCATCATTTTCATGATCAGCATCAGCACCATCATCATTATCATCAGTATCATTATCATCATAACGTTCGTCGTCGTCGTAACCATCATCATCATCATCATCATCATGATAATCATCATCATCATCATTATCATCATCATCAATATCGTGTTTATGTTTATGTTAATGTTTGTATACATTACATTCACGTACAGATCGGTTCTCATTCAGTTAATCATCGTTGCTATCATCATCATCATCATCATCATCATCATCATCATCATCATCATCATCATCATCATCATCATCAACATCATCATCATCATCATCAACATCATCATTATCAGTCATGCAGATCGTGTTTCAATTTACATCAATGTTTGTATAAATTACATTTACGTATGGATCCATTCTCATTCAATTAATAATCCTTACTATCACATTATGTTATATACAATTGTAGATACTAACCATAAGATGTAATGCGAAAAAGCAATTGCTGCCAATGATAAACAAATTGGCAAGACTCAGCACCAATTATGGATCAATATTTGAGAGGCCCGGGGCAGCGGGTGCTCGTTGATGTGGTTTGTGGTTTTGAAACAGTTAGTCTGCTAAACAACCCTTGTTTCAGCGTTCTGCATGTAATAAACGAATAATGTAACCAGTACAGGTAACAGGTAAAAGTTGTGCAATAGAAAAATCATATACAACATAACATGAGAACTGGTGCGCTGTGGTAATCAACGAAGCGAATTATATTGGATGAAATAATAAAGCTATGGAAGTCGTGGGCTGGACGTGACAGGGAACAACTCATAGTTAACCCGCAGGTGATTGTCCAAACCTCACCACGCACAAGAACGTCGTCACCAATATGACCCATCATCGCAATTCCCGGAAATGAATTGTTATCACGTGTGCTGAGCTAACAGTGGTACCGGTAACTGCGTCAATGTGCATACCCATACCGAAATGTTTTTACACTAATATGGGTAGCAGGCCGGTTTGTGCTTTTCAGACCTGATGATATAATAATGTATCTAATATGTATGACAATGCCAAGAAAGGCATATCTACATTACGTCATAAAAGCGTCATGCGTGTATCTTTGGCCGCCGAGGTCATGCGGTGCAAAGTATTAGGCATCAATTTATATGAATTGGACGCTTGTCTATGGCCTATGTTTGAATGTAAATGTAATCATTACGTGAAGACAATGTTAATGCCCGGTCCATCCAACCATCATTTGCACCGATACCCCGACCGATACAGACCTGATCCAATATCACGCGTGGGTTTAGAAGTTTGACTCCCTGCTATAATATGCATTCTTAAATCAACGGCTCTGTCCAACAGTTCGGCTGCTAAATGTTATATATCCAACAGTCTGATGCACACATATTACAATAACTTGTACCAAGTATGAAATGTACAATGATGTTTAGAGAATAGGAGAGTATGCTTTTGCCATTATTCGTCATTAGTTATAATTAGCTCGTGGATTAGTTCAGTGTTTAATTTTGACAGTATATAGTTACTACCAAGCATTTCCCGTGATAAATGCTTTCTGGTCTCTCTGAGTGACACATTAAGTATCTTGCATATATACCTCTTTTCACCGGTCGCCTGATTGACCATATTTAGGCATGTTTCATATTCTGTGCTCTCCGACCATTACAAGATAACTCATTGAGTCCGTGTCACTGATATTTGGAATATCAACAACCCTAGATAGGTCAATGGTGTAGCCAAGAATGCTAGCAGTAGCAAAACGTAGACTGTGGCAAAAGTTGACGACAGCAGGACAACATTGGGATCAGAATTAATGCTCAGAACAACACTGTCATGGCACAATCGACATAAGAAAAGGCACTCAATCATTTGAGGACACTATAGCTATAGGTATAAAATAAACCCAAACGCATCGGATAGTTATGCACGGTCACAACTTAAAACTCAAGAAACCTTTTTCTCTCTTATGGACAATGGGAATAGTGTATTTTTAGAAGGTAAAGAAAGCACAGGTTTGCTGAATGTTTACCATTCATCAGTATTTACTGACGCAATAGCAGGGCACCAGTTATATTATTCAATAACTATGACTAAGTCCTGAAATTTTGGACCTCTTTAAACCCTAGCAAGGCATCCTGCCAAGATACACTCTATCCCGGCATCTGAATGAACTAAGCACAGAAATATCGCCAACATTTTGTATCCTATTGAACCAGTCCATTAATGACGGGAATATTCCAGACGACTGGAAATGTCCAAACATTATTCAAATATTCAAAAAGAGCAATCGTTAGCAGCCAGTAACTTATCCGCCAATCAGCTATACGTCCGTAATTGCAATCTTTAGCAATCTTTAGCAGCCAGTATCTTATCCGCCAGTCAGCTTAACGTCCGTAATTAGCAATCTTTAGCAGCCAGTAACTTATCGGCCAGTCAGCTTAACGTCCGTAATTAGCAATCTTTAGCAGCCAGTAACTTATCGGCCAGTCAGCTTAACGTCCGTAATTAGCAATCTTTAGCAGCCAGTAACTTATCGGCCAGTCAGCTTAACGTCCGTAATTAGCAATCTTTAGCAGCCAGTAACTTATCCGCCATGCTGCATTTACACCACGCATGCCGAACAAACATTGGGAGCAATAATTTGCATTAATACGCCCCCCCATAAAACCTTGCTTTCCTACCAATCCGTGTAACAGCCCACCAATTGTTATTCAAGCCTGATTACATCAGGGGGATATCAATATTTGTGACAATGCCGGCAGAGGTATATATCAATGACGTCATCATATCGAAAACGTCGCTCGTGGATTTTGCATGTGAAATATACATTTCAAATTATTTCGCGTTAACTAAGGCTGTGAAAAACGTAGAGGTTTATACAATTGACTGAACTTGGTGCAAAGACTCCAAGACTTACACATAACCGTTTGTGTATATGGTGTCAGACTATCTGTATTCTAAGATGCCAGCAGTGGTGTTTCAAACATAAAGATGGTTGGAACGAAATACACATCACCTACAAGATATGATTTTGCATAATCGTGTAAGTCAAACATACATTTGTTAACGCATCATCTTATGGCAAAGTCATTGGCCGCCAGTTATATCAAAAACTGCTAGTTCTAGGTGTATAGCTTTGTACTTTGGTATGCCAAACGATGCTAATGGACGACTCTGGTAAATGATTTAAGGTCGAATTCTTGGCATTTTGTTCTTGTGTGTTCTGCGTCGTCATGTTCTGCGTCGTCATGATTATCATTATGATCATGGTAAGCATCATCATCAACATCATCATCATCATCATCATCATCATCATCATCATCATCGTCATTTTCGTCACCATCATCGTGTACATTGTCTTGATTTCGATCTTCCCATTCATCATCATCATCATGACCCTGACTATCACCAATATAATTAAATAACCACCATCTTTATCGTCATCACCATCATCATCATCAGCAGCAGCAGCAGCAGCAGCATCAGGATCAACATCATCATTGTCACCATCATCGTCATCATCCACAACATAATCACAACTATCACAACATCCTTCACTTTACATAGCAGCTGAGACAACTGTATATGTCCTTTTTACCACAAATATTGCAATATTCATCAACCTTGGACAGACAATAGCAATGCGACTGATCATGTTTGGTTTCTCGGACAAGCGCAATTCCCAATATACTTACTTAGGGTTCACTCTTTGTTCGGTTCTCTCACTTCTCGGGGGAATATAATCATGAATTCCAGCTGACAGCAAATGTGTTGGTGTTAGGTCTGTCATCCACTAGTCGCCAGAAGTCGACTTTGTTATCATCAATCAATCAAATATATAATCCATGAACAATTCCTGAACCCAATGCAAGTTTTGTGGAGAGCCTTTTTCAACGTGCTCTTCGTGATTTACACAGGCAGCTTAACTGATATCAGGATATGAAAATAGTACAGACAAGCCACGTCAAGCCATGGCGAGCCACGGAAAGCACATCCAGTACAAACTAATATAGAAATGATTGTTGCAATTTACACATGGAAAGTACGAAATCCAGCAATATGACATCGGAGAAGACATTGTCAAGTTAGCTTAACCCTGTTCCAATACGAACCAGGAATATTTGACTTCGACTAAAACTTAATTCATTTAAATGCTATAAATGATCGAGGACTTCTGTGTGCTCTGCATTTATCAGACAAAAGTACGAAACACAATTTTATGTAACCGTGGCGTGTGGATGTGAATCTGAATGCCGATGAAATTTTGTTTAGGGTCCTATTTATGCGGTTTTGGTGCTACTATGTACAAAGGGGGCCTCATTGATATGTAGATTTCATCTTGTCTAATGTTTCTATATACGCGTGTAATGAGTACCAACAAGGACACCACTGTTTACAGTTTCAACTTACTGGTATATAGTGGTATAAGGTGAATAAAATGATTGCATACTGAAGATGAACGCCACATTCATTTCTGCGTTGGTTGATCACAACAGCTTTCAAACTTCAGGACAAAGCGGTCAGATAGTCACACATTATGGCGAGCACATATATCGTAGCGGAATAATATGAGGATTGAAGTATTTGTACCTCTGTGTTTAATGGTATTCATATCATCAATATGGGGAAAATGATTCTTGCTTACGATATTTACCTCGATAAGAGTGTTGCTCTTTCTAACCTAAATTTGGTACATTCTAACCATCCTTTGCTGTGATAATGTGATGAATGGGATGAATGAGTCTATATCCGCGATCAAATGAATTTATTATTATGACCACACATAATGCCACATTTGAGGGAGGGTTCCGTTCCTTCCCACATGCACACAAACACGTCTATGACAAATCATTTTCCAATTATTAATGGTGTGCTGTTAGTGAGAATAACCAATATTGAGATCAAGAGAAAACATAGACGACTGGGCGTCAGCACACTAGCATTCAATTGGCCTACTTTCTATGGCGCCACACAAGGACGTGTTTTTTCATCTACGCCTAATGTAACAGTCGACTGATGCAACGGTTTCCCATTCGGTAAATTTGGCCAATTTAGCTCATAGGGAAACAAGAGGTAAGAAAAAAAGGTTGCAGTTGATGGGGACTTTATTTCATACTGTTTCCAACATGAGAGAAGTACGGCGTGAATATAATTGCGATAGAGCGATCGATCGATCGATCATCATCATCATCATCATCATCATCATCATCATCATCATCATCATCATCATCATCATCGTGAACATCATCATTATCATCATTATAATCATCATAATAATAGTCTTGATCACCATGTCTACCTGTGCTGATATTTATATACTTGTAGATCTATAATCATCGCCGTGTCTCGACTATGCAATTAATTCTCAATAACATCCTTAACATGAGCACTGATACATACCATATCTAACAATAGCAATCAATTGGAGCTCATGAAGGTTATCACTGTCAGGAATGACCAAATTGCCAAGAATCAGCAGCAAGAATGATGGCATCCGAGAAGGCCACATGAGACGTGTGGTTCATTTGGACTGGTTTACCCCTATATGACATTCATTCAAGGCACGGGAATTAACTGAGCGAAAATGCATCCAGATTAAAATGATAACAACGTAGATTTATTATGGATATACAAAAACGCGTTTGGATATGAAAATTTGTACACAGATGTAAGCATATAGCCAACTGATCTGGAATGATTTATGGACCACACAGGTGCAGTTACGAACCCCACGCTGATGGACAGAAACCCTCCATCCTCCGTGTCGGGTACATCCTATAACCGAGTTGGGATCATCACTTAACGTGATCAAACGTGTCCCCGTCGCCAATGTTACCAGCCAGGGTGTCACACGCTGGACATAAACAGCGGATGATGTATCTGCATGACGAATGCTACAAGTGGGCCGGTCCGTTGATGTCAATGCGGGTATCTTCCATACTCGGTATCGTCAAAACCTCCCCACACGCGCGCCACTGTCATCAGAGATATTGCCCTTCATCGTTATTCCCATGAGTGTATTTATATCACGTACGTTGAGCTTACATTGGTAGCATTAATCTGCATGAGTGTGTCTACATATATCACATTGTTTTCATACAAAGCAGCAAAGCAGTCCGCCCATTGTTATTCTAGGCTAAAGATATACTGACGAAATAAATATTTATGACTGTACCAACAGAGGCATACCTTTATAAGGTCACCATATCAGCAACGTCGCTCGTACAATGTTGCCTGACAGGATCGCACAGGGCAAAGTATTACGCTTTAACTCATAAGGTAACGGAGATGAATACAAATCCGTTTGATTTGAGCTAATGTGCAAACTGAATCATTACGCTTAGTCTATGTCAGCTGTCAACTATGTAGCCTGCCAAAGTTATGAGACGGAGACAAACAAAGATCGACGGACACAGAGTTCACTAGAGACAAGAATACTTTGGGGTCAAACTGGATTACAAATCTAGACAAAAGGCAGCTTAAGCTTGTCGCGAAATGGAGGCATCCGAAACAATTGCAAATTCGATTGATGATGTACGTCTATAAACTGCATTAACATCTTTCATATGTGATTTGTGACTAACACCAATATGAAATTAATAGTATAAATATGTATATTGTGTCTTCCAACGATAAGACATATTGTCGGCATGCTTTTTGAAAATTTCATTATATGGTTGTAGAAGCCACGAGATTATTCATGTACTCGAAAGAATTCGGTCGACAAATTTGACACCATCAAACGAACCTCTGCGTATAATAACCTTTATCACGGTAAGAAATCAAAGTATTACATCGAATTAAATAGAAGGCAACGAATGAAATGGACTGAAATGAAGCCATGATGACGCCGGCACCTCATGGTCACTTCAAGTTTCTGTCAAAGATAATGAATTCCTGATACGCTTGATAAACACGGGCGCTTCATTCAAGTTGTTAATGGGAGTGGAGAAGTATCACCATGAAGGGAAGTAGCAGAGTGGATAAAGTGAATGTGTTCAGGCTGTCTCCACTGTCTGAACCCCATTGCAACAGGAGAGATAGGCAGATGTATAACGTGCGATCGATTCATATTTCATTCAGCAGTACCATTGCGGGTATTTGTGTCTGACACCATTACCCTACCAGGAGCCTTGTTTTGCTGTTTATTATTGTCATTAATGTAGATGAAGAACTTACTTTCGGGGAATATACACATTCAACATGTTATGATGATAAGGGCTCTTGTATAACAACAAATTCGGATAACAAATTGCTTGCGATAAGAAAATGACACAGACGGCCACACTCACCTCACCAGGAGTGACATCGTCTGTCAAAGTGTCCGTGACACTGTCCGTGACACTGTCCGTGACACTGTCCGTGGTCATCTGAGAGAGAGAATAAAACCCACATTATCGCCTGAATGTCGGATACTGAAACGCAGCATATATCATCCAATGTGTTCCGAGTAATGACACTTAACAATTGGCGGTATCGTTATCAGTGTGGCGTAAAACTAGTGTTCTAACAAAACTACCTTTAATTTAGGTCTTAAAGAAACAAACGACTTACCGAGTTTACCATGCCAGGGGCTTGCACGATGACAACTATTCCGACAAGAAGCAGAAAATTCATTGGGTATGTATGAGTTCTTGCACCATATGATATCAACTTATTAAAGGAAACGGGATCCTAGATATGGATTTCAGATATGTGTTTCTCAGTTTAAGTTTCTCTTTTGGTAAACAAACGAATTAAGCTGATAAGCATTACTGAGTTGATGTAATTATTAGGGGGTAAACGGCTGTGCAGCTGTTGAATGCGTGGAGCACGTCAAGACATGTAACGCCTCTCACAGCTACTGACCAGGGTGGGTGTCACTGAGAGCGGACGGTCAAGTCGTGTCCGATATAACGTTGTTTAATTCCCTTCTCGTGACAATTTGGGGGTGATCTTGTTACGCCCAGAGCTATGCCCAACTTATGTACCAATAATAGATTGCTCATGTTAGATTTGTGCTATGAATAGAGGGTCACACACCATAGGTTGATCCATTCCGCCGACACGCTGGCATGCAGAAGGCTTTTTTATTTCTGTACTAGATGTGAGCATATTATTAACGCTCGCTGACGACTTCTCTCATCATACCGGATCAACTACCCCGTTTACGGTACAGTCACTATTTTCTGATCATATTTTTTAATCAAGACGGTTATATACATTGGTCAAGTGCTCTTAAAGAAACAAATTCGGCTATTCGGTAATAAAATCACCAGAACATCGAATATTTATACCGCACATTGTAAACAAACATATGTACACTAATAGTGACCTGGACTAGTAACTGCACCATTCTCTTGTGTTACAGCTCAAAACTCCGACCCTTTCAGGTATGGATGTATAGAAGCGACTGCCGTGTGCCATATTCGGTTTGAAATTCACGCCTCGACATAAATAAAAAAAATCAGACTTTGCAAAGGCCTTGATATTAGCCGGGTGCATCGAGCGGATATCATCTAAGAGTTTATAAGTACGCTAAGATGGCTCACTCCGACAAGCTGCTTGGTGATTCTTTAAATGAGTGAAATACACGCTCACCATCAGATGGGGCTACCATGAGATCAACAAAAGCACATGGGCCTGTTGATCCCACGTGTCGGTTTCGGCTTTTGTTCAAGATATTAAGTCACTAAGACGTAACGGTCTAGACGCTGGTTTGTGCAATGTTTACAATTGTGCGAGCTTACATTACAAAAACAATAAAGGCAAACACCCATCAGGACTAAGTCCCATACTGATTATAAATATATCATTCAATGACAGGATATCAAGTTGTTTGAAACCGATAGGGACAATACAAAGCTTCTACTCTATGACCCTATGACCCTGACGGTCAGCGATGCTCTTTGATATCATTTGCATTGGGGTCTGTACGTCATCATCATCATCATCATCATCGTTATGCTCATCACCTTGTCGGTTATCATCATCATTATCATAGCTGAATCATCTGATCATCGTCTGATCATCATCATTATCATCATCATCATCATCATTATCATTCGTATCGTGTTTAACGTCATCATTACAATCAGTAAAGGCGACCAAGGGGGACATTTTGAGATCATATACCGATCAGGTTTTAAACATCATTATGCACCAAGCATAGCAACGGTTCGAATGACAAAAACGGAATCGCTGTCGATTTCCATGTAGTAGTCTCTGTAATGTTATATGCATGCTGCCTATTTGTACAGGTAGATAGCATTCGCTGTTTAATGTTTCTTTACTCATGTACATAGGAGCATGGGATGTCAACAACGGCGCCATCTGAATACAGTCACACCCTACCGGCATAGAGTAGTAGAGGAGGTATACATTGACTGCATACTGATGATAAATGCCGTCAAGAATACTGCGCTGGGGGATCAGCATGGCTCCCGGACGTCCATGTCACGACAGCTCAGTCAGTAATCCATACACAGTGACGCGCACATAAGTCAAAGAGGACATATCGCAGCTCAGTTGTGACATTCTAAGCTTAAAAACTGATCTTGATCGACATTTTCGACAAATAAACGTTACACTTATACAGATCATTCATGTAACTTATTTTACAATATCCATGAAAAATTCAATTTCAGAACGCGAATCACAAAACATTTTAACCAAACGGTAAGGTCTGCTTACGATTGGGTGCTTGATTTCGTCATACCTGCATGCATCTACAGCATCGAATGGCTTCTTCTCGACTACCGCATCATCTGCTCGTAACACACCAGCACTATTGACCAAGAACCAACCACAATGAAGAAGCCGATGCCAGGGACATCCGTCTCGCGCACCCGACGTCGTCTGATTGTGCCATTACAACAATGTCAATCAACGATAGGGTGTGTCTGGCTCTGCCTCTAAGTTTGTGAAAACTATAATGGGTGTTTACAGTGAGTGTCCCTCAGCAGGGCGACAAACCCTCATCTCACCTCCTCTCCTCGCTCACTCAGCAGGGTGACAAACCCTCAACACACCTCCTCTCCTCGTCCATGCATACAGCCAAAAAAACTCACTGACGCCGAGTAGGAATATCAGGCAACATTCTCAAACTCCGCTGTAGCCGGACTTGTCATTGAATTCCTTAGTACATTCACCATCTACCAGCTTCACGCTTTGACGGAAGCAGAAACATGGTGTGAATCATGTCATACCGACGTCATGGTGCCGCTCATGTCAACCGCCATTAAAAGGTGTAAGTTCCATTGTATTCACGATCTATAAAGCTAACGTGTAAGTTAGAAGTAACTTTATTAGATGACAGTCGCTTTCGTTGTGATTTATTCAGAAAACAAGCAATCGACGGACACTTCACTGGCTGGGATGATATCTTTGTGGAAAACCATACGAGAAGGTCATTCGCTGTGGAGGGCAAAACTCCTCCCTCCGGGTGCCGGCTCTGTCTGCGCGGTCTTCCTTGTACAATAAACAAGAGCAGAAAAATACAACATGCATCTTAGTTAATCTTTAAGTTACAGGTATCGAAAAAATAACCTATGCTACACCATGTGACTGGATTGCTGCCTAGAGAACTAACTTACCGGTACACTGGCGGTGGATGTTACATTGGTGCTGGTCTGCGTATTAGGATCAGGCTCACCAGAACGGCAGCGACGCATACAGGAGCCCATTCTGAAACGGAGATGACCCCACCAAAGTGATCATGACGGGACTAAGTGTCCTCTGCAGAGATTACATTAGGGCTACAGGGGGGACTCAAGTTGGCATGGTGGTGGGGGGGGGGGGGGGGAGGGGGTGGGGGTGGGGTGGAAGTGGTGTTGTATCATGGTAAATGCCGAATACTGTACGGGGCAAACGGAGAACTATATGTCTATCACAAACAATGTCATGTAAGTCAAATAGCATAAAAATTAGCAAGCTTATTTCCAAGTGATGTGGCATGGTCAATATTGGAAATGTGCCAGTAAGAGTCGTTGAGTGGGCAACCAAAGATGTAGACTGTCACTTTCATAGTATGGCCATTCCTGTTGAGAAATGGATGCATACAGCGTATGATCGATAAGCCTGTCACTGGACAGGATGTAAGCCGTGCACGACGGTAATATAAATATATACCGTCGTGCACGGTTACCGTCGTGCACGGCTAACAGGATGTAAGTGTTTATAACCGTATGGAAGCATATCGTTCCTCATCCACCTTGAAGTTTCATGTCTATTCTAGGATGTTCGTTTGTGTAGTAGGTAGGTTGCTGATATGTGCTTCCAATAGACAAAGTGGCACTGAATGGGCCGCCGTCATTGTGAGTATGCCAATGTGTAAGCGCTGTACAGCATCAGAATTCGTAAATAGAAAAACGTGCAATTGCGTCACCGACCGGCGAAAAGCTCATGAATGTCACTGAGCCGAATGACACGCCAATCATGTGTCTGTTCCACGGCTAAGGGAGGTCCTGTCAAACGATTGACCAGCGAATCGATTTAACACCCACGATTTTATTTTGTTTTGTGCGAAACAAATCGTTCGCGTCCGAATAAATGTGGGCGTAAAAAAATGGGGGCACACCTTGGACGAATTAGATAATCGCTGTTCAACACTGGGATCCACTGAATAAATCTGTCTGATAAATACCTGTGTCGTGTTCGGAACCAGAACTCCAAAGCGTGTTACAATTTGATTTTGAGGAAAAGACACAGAGATACTCGTCTTCTGGTTGGCTTCCAGTTACAGCCGTGGTCCAATCGCTAAGTTAACTGTGGCCTCAGACCGTCACGCGTTAGGCTCGACAAACCTATTCTTGCGAACGATGGCGGTGGACGCCCTTTAACATCATGGTGATATATAACTGTAACTCGTCGGTCTTTAAGTGTTGTGTCTGGTCGATGATAGCCGAGCCTTAATAAGAATATCAAAGTAGAAGCTTTACATATTTCTGTAAAAGACACAAAGAAAGCGTTATCTTACGCCACGTGGTTTCTCCTCGCTGTTCAACTTGGCTGCGGTGTTTCTCTTGGAAGCCCATCATGTCGTGATTGTGTCACCGTGTGGTTGTGTCACCATGTGGTTGTGTCACCATGTGTTTGTTAGTGTCAAATGGAAAACACGACCACAAGATGCCAGGACACAATTTGATTGTGGTCGGGAACTCATCCACGGAGTATGAAGTATGCATGAACTCCATTTACATTCGGTATTGTCTCAATCGTGACGTCACTACGTCTCACGTCGTCACTTCGGTTGGTTCCCGACTGGATTACTCTCGACGGGGAGCTTTTCAAATAAATGAGAAATTACACAACTTTATAGTACTTTATAGTGTCCATTTTGACCGATCTCTCCACATCCGCAAGCAATGCGGAAGCTGGAGGGTAATAGCATTGTCCCCTTAATCAACCGACATCTGAGAAGGATTTATGTTATATGGGTTAACCGACGACGATATCACAGCTATCGTGACTGTTGTGGATTTAGATACACACGAGCTTTTGGGGGGTCCCTTAATATTTAACAGGTTTAACAATGAATACTCAGTGTGCAAAAGTGACGTTGATTTTATGTCACAAGATTTCCAAGCCTCGTGTTTATGTCACAACGCTGGATTTTTTTGGTTGAAGTTGGGTACCAAAATGTGATCTACATCCATTTAAGCGTGCTTTATGCTGCAGATAAGTTTTCTGTCCTAAATTCAAAACTATGGTGTATTATATATTACCGCCATGACAGCGTGAGCATGGTAACGTCTGCGATTGTAATGCATGGAGTTTGATCTATTACCACCATGACAGCGTGAGCATGGTAAAGTCTGCTACTGTTATGCATGGAGTTAGATTTATTACCGTCATGACAGCGTGAGCATGGTAACGTCTGCGATTGTAATGCATGGAGTTTGATCTATTACCACCATGACAGCGTGAGCATGGTAAAGTCTGCTACTGTTATGCATGGAGTTTGATTTATTACCGTCATGACAGCGTGAGCATGGTAACGTCTGCGATTGTAATGCATGGAGTTTGATCTATTACCGCCATGACAGCGTGAGCATGGTAAAGTCTGCTACTGTTATGCATGGAGTTTGAGTTATTACCGCCATGACAGCGTGAGCATGGTAAAGTCTGCTACTGTTATGCATGGAGTTTGATTTATTACCGTCATGACAGCGTGAGCATGGTAACGTCTGCGATTGTAATGCATGGAGTTTGATCTATTACCGTCATGACAGCATGAGAATGGTACCGTCTGCGATTATAGCGCATGGTGTGTCTCAAGATTGACAAGGCAGGATGGGCGATGGGCGCGTTCTTTATCATAACGGTGATGTATCAACAAAGCATATCATAACGTTAATTTGGCGCTAGACATTACGAAGGAGCAATGAGCAGTGGCAGAGTCGCTAGCTGCGCATAAATGGTTAACCGGCGTCTGCGCCCGATAAAATGTGAGACCTTTAACAGCAGCGCCACCTATCCGTGACGAGGCTGCTCGTCTCACCATCTAGCATAAAAGCGATACCGAGTGCTCTCGTCCGATCTTCAGTGACGTACTTGGCCAACGCCGCAAACAACGGCAATAAGTTGTAACAAAAAAAACATTATCGGCCAATACCTTCCATTTCTTCAACATAAGGTCCAAGACGAGCCGACTCGGATGAACAACCCCAAATTAATCTCCTATTAAAGCCCTACTTGTGATACAGCTGTAGTCGTAGTGCATTATGGGGGTCGCTTCAGGTGGTGAGCTCTGATTGGTTGCCTTAGGCTTGGGGTCATTTGCTCGAACGCAGCCATTACTAAGGGCGTTAATTGTGGATCAAACGGACTGATTACTCTGGGAACTGACGAGATCGGAATGATTATTTCAAAATAATTTCCTTTTTGCGAGCGACCATATACTCTGGAAATCGAACAGTTCAGAACGTCTGCTTCAAAGTATTCTGCATGTGACAATAGGTTTATGTAAATTGGCCGACAATTAATTTGGTACGTCTGAAAGGGGTTGAATTTCATATGCCTAAGTTGGTTTGATTTTCTTTTCCCGAATGGATGGCCGAGGAAATGTAAATCTTAGCTGGACCTACCAGGCGGGAGAGAATGGCGGGGTGCATTTGTCTGTGCGGTTGTCAGTGTGTCAGTGCATCATTGTTGAATCAGTTGCGTCTCTATTGCATTATGACGATATCATGACGTATTCCATTAAAGCATCCGTGCTTGCGTAGACTCTTTGTTTTAACACCATGCAAAATGTGTCTGAGTCACTGGTTGGAGTTTTTGGTTGCATTTAATGGTTGGACGCTTTTGTGACAGATGGTGGTGGCAATATGTGGCAGTTGGTGGAGGCAATTGGTGGTTGGAGGTGGGTAGTGCCAGGTAGAGGGTGGTTGCCGCTGCGGGAGGGTGGTAAATGCGGCCTGGTTAATGACGTCAGGTGGTACCACATAATGTGACGATTGAAGGGATTTGTGGTTGGTGACAGAAATAAAGCATTTATTTACAAATCATTTCGGAATACAACAGATCCATTGATTTATGATGTCTTAATACCATATGATATTATACTACTTATATATTACTTCTGTAGTGGTAAAGTAGTGCAACAAAAGAGCTGATGCTCAACATTTTGGGGAGCCAGTTATAAATGCAATACGAAAAATAAGAAGGTAATAAAGTCAGGGTTGCACAAAAAAGTGAGCGTTTAGCAAATGAACAAATGCTATGTAGAGGGCGCTGTGTGGGGTGGTGACAAATATGGGATAGTTGTCTGTGCGGGATACTTTGCTCGATGGTTGTCGGTAACGGATGGAGGAGGGTGGTGGCAGTTGTGGGGCGGATATCAATGTCGCATGGTGGCAGATGTGGCGTTGTTGTAGGTGTGGGTGGTGGCAGATATGGCCTTGTTGTAGGTGTCGGGGTGGTGGCAGATATGGCCTTGTTGTAGGTGTCGGGGTGGTGTCAGATGTGGCGTTGTTGTAGGTGTGGGGGTGGTGGCAGATATGGCCGTGTTGTAGGTGTGGGGTGGTGACAGATGTGGCGTTGTTGTAGGTGTGGGGGTGGTGGCAGATATGGCCGTGTTGTAGGTGTGGGGTGGTGACAGATGTGGCGTTGTTGTAGGTGTGGGGTGGTGGCAGATATGGCGTTGTTGCAGTTGTCGTCGGGTGGTGGCAGATATGGCGTTGTTGCAGTTGTCGGGTGGTGGCAGATGTGGCGTTGTTGTAGGTGTGATAGGGAAGGTAGTGGGTGTTGGGTGATGGCGGCTGTGGGATGCTAATGAGTGTTGGGTGATGATGGCTGTGGGATGTTAATGAGTGTTGGGTGATGATAGCTGTGAGGTGGTGGTGGGTGTTGGGTAATGGCGGCTGTGGGTTGGTGGCGGGTGTTTGGTGATGGTGGGTTTGGAATGATAGGAGATGTGGGGTGGTAGCAGATGTGGTTTCAAAGGTGTTTTGTGGCTGTTAACAGATATGTTATTTTTTACATTGCGAAAACAGTTTCGTTTTCGATCATTTCAAAAACAAATACAATGGCGTTTGAAAGTAACAACATATTCGTTGGTGTAAGGTGATAAAACGCCACTATCACTTGCATGATGCTCTAATAGCAATGTATTACTACAACAGGGGTCAAGCAGTACAGAAAAAAACAGCCTCTGTTGCTTAATATATTGGGAGCAAGTTCAGAATGCAATTTGAAAACTAAGATGGATCTTTTGTGCTCAAAGTAGGCGAACGAGTCAGGTTAGTACTTCCTAAGTGTAATACAATAACATACACGGCGTGGAAGCGATAATATACTCACATATATCTGTTCATTAAAACGACCGGCCTAATGCAGCTAATGACGTCGTCGAAGAAATACCAGGGTGGAGTTTTTAACAAGAGCTTTAAACGACGAGCCGGGGTGGGTGACAATCAAGAGAGGTTTTGAGAGACAACGACGAATGTTATTGTTTTACTTGAGTACCTGTTATATTTGAAGGCTGATTGCGTAGGTGTGTGTAGGCGCTAACCGTTGGTCGTGTGCGCCTCACCAGACTGACATACCTTTCCGTGCGAGGGATATCGGGAAAAGCGGGCAGTATATTTGTGGAAGTATTTGTGTGGGGCATGTGATGTGTGAGTTCGATCGTGTGCTTCGCTCGATCGGACTGCTATGTTATGTCGACAGTAGTAGGGGACAGTCACAGGCAGTTAAATATCCTTCTCAATATCTATCACTCAGTTCATGCGTATCGCTCACCCAAAAGCTTATTCTCAACGTTCCACACCCTAGCACCAGGACTCCGGCTTGTATGCACGGCGTCCATACAGCTCGAGTCAATCACTATACCCCACAATAGTGAAATGACCTAGATTATGACCCACTCGCAGTTACGTTTTTTTCACTGTTTCATGAGGTTCCTCAGACCCATATTATTTCAAATCTTTTTGGCGACTGTTAGCGCACCATCATTTAAGGATATATCCCAAGTTGCATCGCCCATGTTTACAATGTAATGGCGGAAGTCGACAAGCCAGCATTCGCTTTTAGTGGCGTTCAGTTATCGCCAACAATCATGCGATGATTGGTGCATTGGGATCTTGGTGCACTGGACTAACACAATGACGAACGTTTTGTCTGCACGAAGGAGCCTAATTCAAAGGTCGGTCACTAAACGAATTATTTCTATGATTTTGTGGCCGTGGTAGTCTCTTGCGCTAACTCGATTGAGGTTTATTATATAAGATGCAATTAAACGATATTGCCTAGCCCTCCACAGAATGGAGATATTCTGCAATTAAAACTCGTTAATCATTTTTTCCATTGCGGCTCATGGACTGGAGAGAGACTGTGACGAAGGGAACAGTTGGTGGTACTAGCCACACCCAAGACAACCCTAAAATTTCACAATTCACCACACAAGAATGTGACCCAACACACGTCAATTCGGAACCAACATGTGACACTCTTCCTCAACACACGTCAATTCGGAACCAACTTGTGACACTCTTCCTCAACACACGTCAATTCGTAACCAACTTGTGACACTCTTCCTCAACACACGTCAATTCGTAACTAACATGTGACACTCTTCCTCAACACACGTCAATTCGTAACTAACATGTGACAATTCCTCAACACTCGTCGATTCGGAACCAACTTGTGACACTCTTCCTCAACACACGTTAATTCGTAACTAACATGTGACACTCTTCCTCTATTTCCTGAGGTATTTAAACATTAGCGTAATATCAGATTGTGGTGACTCCTTTGCTTCCTGTCCCATATAACGTCAGTGCCTGTCCTGGACACCTCCTGGCAAACTCCTCTTTCGGCTGCCAGCCACAATTGTAGCGAGTCTCCATTAATTTGCCGCCGTCTATGATGTTCTCGCCAAATGAGCATCATAACGGTCGTTCTCTGTTGTTTTAACCAAAGAGTTTATAGCTACGCTAACAGGGCTCTGTGGTGATCGCAACTCTAATTATAATACATTGCAATCGTAAGTTGGCGCTACCGTGACACAAACAAAAGCACGTGGGAATACTGGGCTGACGTCACCGCTATTGATGAGAGCTGGAAAAATGTCGCCTTGTCGCTGCCAAAACACGTTGCATAATAGGCTTATGAATAGAGAAAATAGCAAGTAAACTATCTAAAAAATGTCAGCTTGATAAATAAGCCGGTCTGGGGTACACCTTTCGAAAAGAGTTCGCCTCTAACAGCGTCCGCGCAGTTTACGATCCTCGATCTTTCATGTCTGCCCCATGAATGGTAGTTTTAGATTGTCAATGACTGTATGAAGCGAGCGTTCTCTGATTAATTCGGGGGGGGGGGGGGACCAATATCTTATATTCGGCGACGTTATCCTGGTAGTGGGCACCGTGGAATAGGAGCGACCAATATCTTATATTCAGCGATGCTATCCTGTAGTGGAGCACTGTAGATTTGGGGCAGCCAATATCTTATATTCAGCGATGCTATTCTGGTGATGGGCGCCGTGGGGTAGGGGTAGCCAATATCTTATATTCAGCGATGCTATTCTGGTGATGGGCGCCGTGGGGTAGGGGTAGCCAATATCTTATATTCAGCGATGCTATTCTGGTGATGGGCGCCGTGGGGTAGGGGTAGCCAATATCTTATATTCAGCGATGCTATTCTGGTGATGGGCGCCGTGGAGTAGGAGCGACCAATATCTTATATTCAGCGATGCTATTCTGGTGATGGGCGCCGTGGGGTAGGGGTAGCCAATATCTTATATTCATAGTTAGGCACCATGATATGGAGATTCTATGTTACCATCTACAATTCCAATGGTCGTTCAAATCTTTGCCACAAAACATGGACCTGAAAAGCCAGATGTAACACAAATGTCCTGTGCATACCCGCGAAGGTCCAGCCCGACAGTAAAACTCATATATCACTAGATAGTGGTAAGTTATTCCAAAGTGTGATATTTAAATATGCAACGAAATCGGTTAGACTTGTATTTTCGTTGATGGGTATAGTACAATAAGTATTGAGTATTCTTATAAGTTGATGGCAGCTTTTACTACATAGGAATGTAAGCTGTGTGCAGACAATATACATATTTTGGCACGAAAGTACATTAATGAAACTTTAGCGCAATGGTAAATGGTTTCTGGAGGTGTTACTATCCAAATAACTGGCCTGCATTTTGTATTGTTTAATTTTAGTACGTATAAAGGGCAATGGCATACCAACGCGAGTGTGTGATATGGTGACTAACAGGAAAGACGAGAAGCGCACTGTAGTTGGCACCATAAGTATGTCTACAAGAGAAATGGAGTGTAATCGAAATCATAAAAGTGTTTGACAAGAAGGATGGCGAGTAAATGCGATCATAAATGTGTTTATCAAGAAGGATGGAGTGTATAAGAAATCATAAATGTGTCTACCAAGAAGCGCAAGAGATGGTGTGTAATTAAAGTCAGAAGTCTTTCTTTCTAAAGAGATGAAAGATGGAGTGCAATGGGAATCAAAAGTACTTCTAACACGAGAAATGAGATATGTGGTTAACATTGCGATGCAAGGTGTGTATTCAATGTCTGTGTAATATAATACGTTCAAAAACAATGCTGCCAATGTTTGGTATGGGTTAAACAATCGACCTTCACTGCGACATGCTTGTGGTTAATTGCATATAGGTGGATACTAATGTGTTCAACTGGTTGGTTGTGGGAGATTTGATACATTTTGACAGATGAATTATGACGTATTTCACTCCGACTAGAAGTGAGTATGCTAATGATGGAAATACACGCCCATCGTGAGATGGCTCTGCCATGACATCAACAATAGCACATGGGACGGTTGATACAGCAGCTCGGTGATAATGCGTTCTATGAAGGCCTAGCAATGAGTGACTACACTGCCAGGTATCACACAATCCTTAGAGGATGTTCTACATCTGTGATTGTGCGTGATCAACCGAGTCACGCAGAACCAGTAAGATTTTTAAACCTTGGAATCGAACCCACAACCTGTGAGTTAAAGGCGACGCAGTAAACCACTACGCCACGGGGACTGTCTACGGATCGGGAGTCTGCCCATTGCGGCTTAAATTTAAGATAATGGACCTTCTGATTGTTCGAGGTGACCGCATCCGGCAAGCAGCGCGATTCGCACAGGTGGCTTGCTCTTATAATCTGTTGGGCGAGTGAGCCCTCTAAGCGTAGCCATAAGCTCTATGCTATAAATTCCAGTCCTGAATTTCCTTCCACTTACATAGTTCTGCTCTAAGTGTTTAACGATTAAATCGGCAAGCGTATGATTTCAGTGCATACCAATCCATAAACAGCTAAACGCTTTACCTACATTACTCACTTTAATGGGTTCAGAAGCTGACTCTACGGAACCCGTGTCTAGTTTGTCATACATACCCAAAAGAACGCATGGATTGACTGGAAGACGCATCACATTTAACGCATCAGATAAAAGGGGTAATTCATGCGTCCTCTCCAATGACGCGTCATTGGCCGGGCCATGCTGACGGAGTCGACAGAGATGGCTCGGCGGCTCAGTAAATCTCACGGGTAGTATAAATTGAGTCGCGGAGGGAATTGGGCGGCAAGGAAGAGGCAAGTGGAGGGGGTTATGGGAGGGTATCATAGGGCGGGTGGGGAGTGGGCTTCGTGTGCTGCTGCTCGGGACACAGAGGAATGGGGTCAGGGGTCCGCGACACTAAGTCCACGATAGGTACTAAAACGCAGTCGATCACCCATTTAGTGAAAATACTCAATATCATCGAACATCTGTTCGGTGGCTTAGGCCTGTTCGGGAAGAGTTTCTACAATCTGCACGCATCGGCCCCCAAGCGAATTAACCCATGCACACGTACAAGGACAGCCGCCCGTGCCACGCCCTCTACACCCGACTCCAAGCACACACACCACCCCATCCCATCCACCCTACACCCGACCTCATACAAGCACACCACCCCCCCACCATCCAACCTACACCCGACCTCATACAAGCACACCACCCCACCCCATCCAACCTACACCCGACCTCAAACACGCACACCACCCCACCCCATCCAACCGACACCCGACCTCATACAAGCACACCACCCCACCCCATTCAACCGACACCCCGACCTCATACAAGCTCACCACCCCACCCCATCCAACCGACACCCGACCTCATACCCTCACCACCACCCCACCCCATCCAACCGACACCCGACCTCATACAAGCTCACCACCCCACCCCATCCAACCGACACCCGACCTCATACAAGCTCACCACCCCACCCCATCCAACCAACACCCGACCTCATGCACGCACACCACCCCACCCGATCCAACCTACACCCGACCTCAAACACGCACACCACCCCCAGCCCCACCCACCCTACACCCGACCTCAAACACCCACAGCTCAAGACAAAACAGAACCTGTCCACCCACAGCTCAAGACAAAATAGAACCTGTCAACCCACAGCTCAAGACAAAGCAGAACCTGCCAACCCACAGCTCAAGACAAAACAGGCACTGTTAACCCAGAACTCAAGACAAAACACCGCCTGTAAACCAAAAGCACAAGTCAAAGCAACACCTGTCAACCCACAGCTCAAGAGAAATTAGCAACTGTCAACCCACATCTCAAGACAAAACAGAACCGGTCAAACCAGAAGTCTAGAGAAATCAGCAACTGTCAATCCATAGCTCAAGAGAAAAAGGCACCTGTCAACCCCCAGCTCAAGACAAAAAAGCACGGGTCAAATCAGAGCTCAAGTGAAATCAGCAACTGTCAACGACAGCTCAATAGAAAACAGCACCTGCAAACCTATAGCTCAAAAGAGAACAGCACCTGTCAACCCAGAATTCAAGAGAAAACCGCACCTGTCAACCCACAATTCAAGAGAAAACCGCACCTGTCAACCCACTGCTCCAGAGAAAACACAACCTGTCTCCCCATAGCTCAAGAGAAAACAACACCAGGCAACCCATAATGCACATGGAAACAGCCCCATCACTGCACACTTTACAACATATCATCAAACGACTTCTGCTATAAAGTAAAACCGACATTCTCCTTCCATGCCTCGTCAACAATATTCGTTAAACATATTTAGTCTATTCTTCCTGATAGCATGAATTTGGAACACAAACAAAACACCTGATTAATTGGTCAGGTTGTACCACAAAATTCATTTTATCGATTGTGTATAATTAATTGAAGAGCTCCGAATTCGAGTGGTCAGGAAATCGTTGAGTGAAGTGAAAAAGTTTGTTCTCATCTATATGGTTATTGCACTCGAGCAAATCAGTAAATCTACCTGACATTACTTAAGTAATCAGTAAAGGTGAGCACTGAGTCACATAATCCTCTCGCAGCAATTAGAAATAGTGTGTACCCACACACGCTAACTAATTCACAACGAATACCGCTTGTGACACAACTAGGCAATAAACGGGTGGCCTCTCCCGTTTTAGTAATCTAACACCGATTCAGATGAGCAAGACACATCAGAGTAATAACGTGCGTATGAAATCGAACATGGACAATATCCCGCATACACAACGATAGTCCACATGTTTAACTGATTAACAGATGGAGGGAGTATAAATAAACAGGAATAATGGCGCCTACTGATTTTTAGAATGACAATAAAAGAACATCAAAATAGAGCTGATGGCGCAACCCTACAAGTGGAGGGAATTGTTAGCAGTATACATGACAGAATGGATATCATGACACTCGTTAATGGTAATGTGTGGAAAATGACAAACAACTTCAATTGCATTAGCTAAATAGCTCATGCGTGTCACAGAAAGAAACACTATTTGTGTAATCGAATAAGAACAAATAGTTTCTGCGTGTAACAGAAAGAAACAATAATCGTGTAATTGTATGAGAACAAATACTTCCTGCGTGTAAAAGAAAAAAACTACTTGTGTAAACGAACAAGAACAGCACGTAAATGAACCAGTAGGAAAGTGCAGCTGTAAAAAAAAACGGTATAAAAATGACGAAAGCATTTCATGGAAGCATATGAATATCATGCATACATAACACAATAAGAGTTATAACAAAGGGATATTGGTTGCATATTATGATAATAATAGAGCACGTTAACAGAACGAAAATAATAGCACGCGTGCATACTTCAAAGAGCATATCGATATATTGGAATAAGAACCTTAACTGACACGTACAGCATATCAAGAAATATTGCGCAGTCGTATGTGCCTTAATGATAATTAACCTCACAAACACACATACACACACACAAACACACACACACACACATATACAGATACATAGAGATATATATATATATATATATATATATATATATAGATATATATAGAGAGATATATATAGAGAGATATATATACATATATATAAATGTAGATATATATATATGCATATATATATAATATATATATATATATATATACATATATATATATATAAATATATGTATATATATAAATATATGTATATATATATATATATATGTATATATATATATATATAGATATATATATATATATATATATACATATATATATACATATATATACACATATATATATATATATATATATATATATATATATATATATGCTATATATATATTTTATATAATTATATATATATATATATATATATAATATATAGAATATATATATATATATATATATATATATATATATATATATATATATATATAATATATATATATATATATATATATATATATATATATATATATATATATATATATATATATATATATATATATATATATATATATACGTATTTGTGTGTTTGTTACTGTATATATAAATGCAGGTGCGTGTGTGTGTGCATGAGTATGTGTGACGGCATATCATGGCCTTTGTTGACCAACCAATTGAACGCATCAATGGCATCAATATATCATATCTGCAATTAAGAATTGCCGTCGTGAACCATGACCAAGATTACCTCGATGGGGCACCGTGGTCTCGACACGCAACACTCAAGCGACTACTTCTGAAACGAATGTTATTCCCTCTCACCTCCCCGCTTTGCTCCCACCTCATCTCTCGTGCTATATGTTATCAGCCCCTATAATTACCTGCCTGCAATATGCATTAAATCGACCTCATTAACACCTAATTACCACAATGACCAATCAACAAAGTAGGAATAACACCTCCATTGATCCATGCAATCTCGCTGTTCATGACAGCATGGACTGATTGCGTTGGCTCCTTGTAGTTGTCGATTGGATGACATTTGTCATTGCTGCTGATTACATTTCTTTGTTCGCTCACTGATCAGTATCTGTTTTCATATGTGCATCAGGTAATTGAATGTTCGCCGAATGTCAGGTGAGACACATACTGTCCTGCATGTGTTCATATTGTCACGTACTCTCATGTTGCGTGTGCAGTCAAATTTAAATCATGCTCTGACCCTAAGGTTTTTTTATATACACATAGATATATATATATATATATATATATATATATATAGAGATAGAGATAGATAGATATAGATAGAGAGGAGAGAGAGAGAGATATAGAGAGAGATAGAGATAGAGAGAAGATAGAGAGAGATAGATATATAGAGATTCTATAGAGAGAGATAGATATATATACAGAGATAGAGATAGAGTATATATAGAGAGAGAGGAGAGATAGATATCTCTAAGAATAGATGAATACATATATAGAGAGATATCTCTATATATATATATATATATATATATATATATATATATATATATATATATATATATATATATATATATATATATATATATATATATATCTATATATATATATATGGTTAGTCTGTATTAACTCCCTTAAACAATTCACAAATTTAACATGCTGGGCATGTACCCCTTAAGAGTGGCCATCTGGAATGAGCCCCATCCTTTTCTAGTGCCCTGCATTTAACCAATATTACCTGGTAGACTCTACAATTGCACGGCTCGTGATTGCATCCCTGGAGTACCCAATGGCCAATCGACCAACTGAGTATAGTATATCCATGGCATCGCGCTCTATATGACGACAAAGCACGCGCTCATGTCATTAAGTTACTAGTTTTCGTGTATAAGAAAATCGCCTAAATGTTTGTAGAATATAAATTTGCACGAAGTGACAGTATCTCAATCGTATCAACTTGGTGATGTGCTTATATAGTTCCTCGCTTATTTCCCCATTGTTACTCAAAGACACCTATAGCTACTGTCTAATCGCTCACTGATTCCCCATGTTTGATTCCCTCTGGCTTGAAGAAATTTGTCCCTTTATGCACGAGGCCTCATATGATAGTATTGTGGGGGTTGGGTGTGGTGGGGCTTGGGTCTGTGTAAGGCTGTGGCAGCTTTTGGTGGCGGTTCGGATAGTCTATATCAACTAAGATTTATAAAGATGGCCATGCAATAAATTATTGTGATTGGTGGTAATGGTAGAAAACCACTTTGTCCATATTTGCCCTGTTCATGGTAAACAAACTACAATAACTACATTGTATGCACCACCAAAGTACATTCGGGTTAAAAATACTATTCATAACCTTCATCCTAAAATACATCTAGATTTGGTTTTTTTAAAAGCGTTTAATGCACATGCTGAAATCATATTGGGCGGTTAACTGTTCAATGGGATCACATCTCGTAGGGAAAGAACTATTATTCCTTGCTCCGTCGCCAAGATGTGCGAATGTCTCCGGAGTATTGAGTTCCCAGCACTGCGTAAATGCAATTACAAATCAGCACTGCGTAAATGCAATTACAAATCAGCACTGCGTAAATGCAATTACAAATCAGCACTGCGTAAATGCAATTACAAATCAGCACTGCGTAAATGCAATACAAATCAGCACTGCGTAAATGCAATTACAAATCAGCACTCAAATGATCTAACTGCGTATATGCAATTACAAATCAGCACATAATTGATCTAATCGATTGGACATTATGAACACCTGTATGAGGTACACACAGATACGTCATGCATATTAAGATACATAGATAGGTTTTGATGATTTCTGTAATACGCAGGTCTGTGATATACAATTTTGTTTTATGCAAGTTCGCTATATACCTGTATGTAATATGCAGGTCTGGTAAATACAGGTTTACTTAATGCAGGGGTGTTAAATACAGGACCGCTATACGCAGGTGTTTATTTGCAGGCATGCTATATATAGGTTTGTTATGCACATATATCAGCCTGCTATATGCAAATTAGCTTATTCACTTTAGTTACCTACAGGTCTGTAATATGCAAGTTTGTTGTATACCTGTCTATTCGATAAAGATAAATTTTACGCGCATCGGTTTTATGTATTTTGTTTTAGGCCTACTTCATTCCATCCAGGTTTCCATTAAACACAGCTTACGTAGGATTCTCATTCTCACAAGACATATGAGCCGTGTCTTATCCATAACTCGTCGTATCTACTGTGTTATCTATGCCGAGTGATTGCTTATTACAAGACAGGGCATTTAATCCCATCACATGCTGTCTTATAAGGTCCCACTGGACGTCTTGCCCGTCGAGCTTATTATTATGCATTGCGGTCATATCAAAGGTCATACTAAGTTTCGTATAGGTTCCCTCCTTCTAGCTCTTTCCCCATTCGGCGATAACCTCGCCGGTAGATGGAGTTGCGGGATGGGGTAGTGAATGTTACTTGTCGGTCTTGGAGCATGGGAGACTCCGACTGATATCAATAACATGTCTACGGGGTCCCACGCACACGGCGCCTCTTGTACCCCCGGAAGAGGGCGCGCTATTAGCATATCCTTTGAGTGGCATTCAAGCCTCAGGGTCTCCTCAGTTGGACGGAAACGTGCTGATACACCCAGGCGTATCTGGAAACGGTTCTACACACAAGTTATTTAATATTGTTCATTCACATTTGGAGTAAATGTCTAAGGTTAGTAAATATATTTTATTGTAATGCCACATTTATCGATCCGTAATTACTCACTTTTGATTCCAATGTTATGGTTTATACTGACGTATCAAACATGTTAAGACCGCAGCTTCCTTCAATGGGATTTGACAAGGTCAGTATTAATATGAGTGGTTAATCCGTAAGTCCTGAACCAGAGACAGCTATTAAGCAATGTTCCATATGCTATGTAGTGTGACAACTACAGCGTAACATTAAAGAAACCCATATCTGGGTATCCCCATCTGAATATATTAGTTTGGAAGATACTCTGTAATATCCACTTGTATAAACCACTTGTATATGCAACTCGGTTAAAGCGTAATTGGGTGATGGTTAATGTCAATATTCTGCCACTGTCAACCTCATGGGTTGCTTTTTTAGTTGCTTGGTAGACTCCGCTTCCAATGTTATTTATAGAGCTGACATCCGGCTGGTCCTAATGGGACGATTATTGTTATTGTGTCTGTGAGGCAATGTTTTAGAAGGGCGATGAATTGCTCTCATCGGAGTCTTTCAAGACACATGCTAAGTTGCCGACTAACTCACATGTGTGATATCGCCCGTGTCTCATTCTGGCTACCAACCTGAATCCATCCCAGTAGACCATATAATCCCTTTCATTTAATGATTCACATTACCCAATCGTAACGTATCAGTTGTCCATATGCTGAATCACTTATAAACAGAAGTTATACAATTACCTTTCAGTCAATGAATTACTCAGTCTCACATTCGGCTTAATTCATTTACTCGCTTCGCCTCTTTATCAAATGTTAACACAAATATCTCTTTTTTCAGTACACTATAAGAAGATGACAAATGTACACCTTTCTGGTTCGTTACATTAGAGGAAGGAAATAGACTCTGGGATATCACCGCCCAAGGGACAACTGTAAATGAGTCAGAAAGCTGCAGGAAGTACGGAATACATAATTAATCATCCCGGAGATGTCTCTGCAAAGGTAACTGCCTGGTGACGTGATATTGAAACCACAAAGATGGCAGCCAAACCTTAATTAAGACGTCATGAATGCTTCATCAGGCCAACCAAAATAAAAATCTCCATCGACTGGCGATATCTTACGGTATTAATGCATAAACCAGGTGTTGTTTGGACTATTTTCTTGCTTTGATCGGACTAAACACAGGCAATAGTCGAGTATTTATCTGGCAACTCAGCATGGATAAGATAATCAAGGCCTTGCTAGACCTGAGATCTCTCAACCTCAGCGCTGACGACGACCTGTTTGACCGTCTTAACCGCCAGCACACCACCACCATGCTGCTCATTCTCTCAGCGCTCGTCAGTATGCGTCAGTACTTCGGTGAAACCATCCATTGCTGGTGTCCTGAACAGTGTGCTTCAAATCACGAGAAATATGCAAATTTATTCTGCTGGGTGGAGGACACTTATTATGTCCCTTTTTACGACAAGATGCCGCAAATGGACGAACCTCGTGACCAGAAGATTACTTATTACCAATGGACGCCAATAATTTTGGTGACTCAGGCATTTTTCTTCTTTCTTCCCGCTGCACTTTGGAGGGTGTTGAATCAGAGGTCAGGGATTAATATTATTGGTATCATAGAGGCTGCCGGGTCGTGCCAAGGTGGCGTCTCATCTGAGTCACGCGATAAAACATTAAGATACTGCGTTCTACTAATCGAACGCTATTTGACGACCCAACGCGATCATCGTAGGGGCTGCTACACTAGATTGAAGCATATACTCTCAAAACACTGTATACTTTTTTACGGGCGTCTGTATGGCAACTACTTGGTTTTTTGTTATGTATTTATCAAATTGTTGTTTGTAGTAAATGCTGTAGGTCAACTCTTTCTATTGGATGTGGTGCTAGGATATAAATATCATCTGTACGGCATTCAAGTCATGCGGCATCTACTGTTCGGAACTAACTTACACTCCACTGAACGATTCCCCCGCGTCACACTATGTGACTTCCCAATACGACAGAACACTAATGTTCATCACTACACCGTCCAATGCGTCCTCCCTATCAACATCTTTAACGAGAAGATCTTCACACTAGTCTGGTTCTGGTATTTTTTCATAAGTCTTCTCACCTTTCTAAGCCTGACGCATTGGCTCTCGATCTCGCTCTACTGGCCTGGTCAACTACGTCATGTCAAGCGGAGACTGAAGAGCATGGAAGCTGTTCCAAGAGACAATACGACATTGAGGAAGTTCGTCGAAAGCTACCTCAGAAGAGATGGACTTTTTCTGCTCACTCTCATCTCTAAGAACGCAGGGGAACTGGTGTCAAATGAAATCTTATGCGGGGTTTGGGATAAGTTTAACCAGCGTTATAAGAATATGGAGAATTCCCGGCGTGAACCACGAGCCCAGACAAGGAGCGGAGCATGCGTAGTAGGTCGGCCATTACCGGTGCCGAATGCACACTCAATTGAAGTAGTATGAGAGATTATCCGCCACTTGTTAACATCCCATATGTCTGCAGGGAGATTCAGGGTCTTGTACATTGCGTAAAGCGAATGTACATATTCTTCACTAAATTGCTTTGTATTGACAGTTAATTGGACGATATTTGAGGAAGATGATGCAAACAGTCATTGTTCGACCACTGGTCTATAATTGGCATTGGGTGTGCAGTAGGTAATTGAAAGTTTGCCGTGTAGAAGCCTGTAATTCTCTCGTGATAATAGACACGTGTGATTTCGTATGTATTTCCATGAACACATACGCTGATGTCGCCTGATCTATAATCCATGTGCTCAATCATGTTTGATTACAGAAAGTCGTGACTTTGCACACAAATGTATGTCAGGTTGTTGTCATTAAGATTGTGTTTTATTCTTGTTGTGTTATGCTATCATTATCGTTTTCTGTCATATAAATGTGTTGATTGCATTATCCTCGAACACATTATCCTCATTCTTCTTCTTCAACACGCCTTATTACTCATTTGCTATATATACTCATCCTATATATATATATATATATATATATATATATATATATATATATATATATATATATATATATATATATATATATATATATATATATATATATATATATATATATATATCATTCTATATCGTTCTCTCTCAGCTATATGTATATTCTATACATCTCGTTCCGAATTACATTACATAAGCTATAGTTAACATACGGAGAAGGCATCCCCGGTTGCCAAGACATTTTCAAAAAAAACCTGTATACCTCAAACTAGTAAGGTTACACCAACCAACACTGAGATGGGTGAAATGGACGATAGCAATGATGACCAGTAACATCTGTCGAACTGACCTCAGTACCGGCAACAGGAGAAACATATCTGCCAAACACATGGATAATGCCTGTCAGACTTGTACGTTACGAGCTGCCCTTTAAAATACCTGGTGAGACATCCAATGTCCAACGTGTATCTTTAATAAGTTATATACATGTCTCATGAAAATTCCACCACTAACTGTTCAATATCGGACAAAAGTCAAATAAAACTTTAAAATATACCGGGTGCTTAAGATGTCACTCGATGATTTGCTGATAATTGTGTCGAAAACAGTTACGTCACTGAGATGGATGTATTCAAGGAAAATCTACTAAAGTCAATATGATTATTTAAACAAAAACCGAACGGCAATGTTTTCCAAGCAATAAGTTGCAAATGACCGAATTAAAATGCGTTGATTGCAACTCAGGGAATTTACAAAGAACACATTTGTTTCAAGTAATCAAGATACACCATCGAAGATAGCAACACTTAACATATATTATTTACATGCATTAGGAGGCTGATATGGGCAGTAAAGTCTATGAACCACCGAGGAAGTCAATGCGATCAGACTTCGTCGTTGGAGCTTGTGGGTGAGATGGTCGGAAGAGATCTGAATGTAAAATAAGTTAGCATTTCGTGCAGGAACCTGATGCAGGAGAACATTCTTGGTTCAGTTGATATATAGATGCACTGGTCCTTCTGCAGGTACGTGGGAAAACTTGTTAGATCAGAGACTCATACCTGTGATGGGTTGTATAGGCCCAGGAGTATATATTGCATAGGGACGCACCAGTTTCCATCGTGTTTATTTTAGCGTGTACTTGTTCTGATTGTCAATAGGCGAGCAGGTTGCACACCCCAGATGATTAGCCAAGTGTATGTGAGTACTCATCTGTACTGATTACTTATGTTATTACAGGTATATTGACTCATTGGCGCAAGAAGGTGCGTGTATGGATATAATCAATCGATGTCACTTTACCCATCGATTACTTGGCCACTCCAACAGACTCAATCAGAAATACATTTCATCAATTGGATCATTCCGACATTCATCAATTGGATCATTCCGACATTCATCAATTGGATCATTCCGACATTCATCAATTGGATCATTCCAAGCATTGTGTACAGATTAAACGCAATCAATATAGTGATTTTTGTAGTTTTCCTGGCCTTACTTGATAAAGATTAATTTGCTGGCGTGTAAAATAGAATGTGTTAGGAAGTATGCTCTAAATATGGGATAAGATAAGAACTTTTATTTCAGCGACGTTGAAGGGACAAGGCAGAAGTCGACCGACCTTAATAAGGCCTTGCCCAGTTCATTGTCCAAAGGTCAAGCAAATTATGTAGCTTCAGAATTGTATATTGATAAAATTGTTAAGTGGTTGGTTCTAAGTTATTTGTTATTAATCTAATTCATTTCATTCGTAAATTATATGAGGTTTTTAGTCACGTTTTGAAGGTATTAACCCCTATTTCACAGCTGTACAACACATGTGGCCCGATTAGAGTTCTATATAGTGTATAAAGCGTATGTGTTGCAAGTATTTCTTTTGCTCTACATAAAACGGACATGTTTTCGGATATTTTAGCGTCTACGTGTTTAATGTGTGCCTTCCAGCTGAGTTCATTATCAATCACAGTGCTCAAGAATTTTATTTGGTCAACCCTTTCAAGAATATTACTCTTCAAAGTTATAAGAAGATTATCTGGGAATTCCTGTTTATTGACTATCATATATTTGATTTATTTGCATTGAGCGACAGCCTCTTGGCTTAGTTATTGTAAGTTTAGTTAACTCATGGTTAACAATATATATAACTACATTAACGTTTTGATTTTTATAGTATATAGTGGTGTCGTCAGCATATAGAGTATATTAGGAGAAGGGAAATGCGATATATATCATTGATTTCTAATAAAAACAGTATAGGGCCCAGTAAAGAGCCATGTGGTACTCCATGAGCTTTTTCTAGTACATCAGACTACACACTATATTTTACTTTGACGTTTTCGTTGAGTCAAGTAACTTCTAATCCAATCCAATACTAAGCCCCGGATGCCATAGTGGCATAGTTTCCTGCATAGTTTATTACAGTCAAAAGTGTCAAACGCCTTTTAGATATCTATGAAAACATTGATTGTTGTATCAATTTTGTCCATGGCTTTTGTTATATCATCAACAAATTGTGCATGCGTCGTTTAATGTTTACATCTTAAGCCATACTACCCATTGTGCAGTATATTATTAGTATTAATGAAGGAACAAGTCGGTTGCTAAATAGCTTTTCAATTATCTTTGAAAACTGGGGAAACATAGATAATGGTCTATAATTAATATAATTCTGCTGGTAACTGGGAGTAACTTTTGCCATTATCATTCTCTCAGGTAATTGACATTGTTCGAATGATAAATTACAAATATGTGTTAGTGTCTGGGTGATTTTACATAGTATGCAGAATTTCCTGTTCTGTAATAGGTAACAAATGCATTGATCTGTTCCTATATGGTGGTAAAAAATCTGGTGGATGTTTTTCCTCGGACCTATGTTGACAAAGAAAGTATTGAAGTTGTTGGCTAAATCCGTATTGTCTGTAACCCTGGTTCCATCATCAGTCATGAAATGACCGGGGTATTGATAATCCCTTATGTTCGTGTGTATCAGGTGGCTTAAAATGCTCCACTTCTTTTTACAATTGTCTTTGTGTTGACTGCTAAAATGTGCGTTTTTCGCTCGCCTTAAAATAGCAGTTAATTTGTTTTTATATCATGTGTATCTGTGCTCGCTGCTATTATTTTTATCAAGTTTCTATATAATGTGTTTTTTTACACGCATTTTGGTAGCATTGAATTATGCAGGGTTTCGCCCATTTTTTTATTTGTGTTAGGGCAGGGATCATTTTAGTAGGACATGATTCATTAAACGTATTGGCAAAGTTTGTCAACAATTTTGTGTAAGCTTTACTTGGGTCGATGTCTGAGGTGACATCATCCCATTTTAATGATGCCAGACTGAGCTCTATTGTAGATATCGCTTCATCGTTCAGTGTCCTTAAAGGCTCGCATTTGGTATCATATTCCACCACATTATTTGTTATGAAATTTACAGCGAATACGGAGAGATGGTCATTTATGAGTATACCACAGGTTAGCTTACGTGTAATATCTGAACTAAATGTGTTTACACTTAGTAGAACACTCTCTTTAGTCATTCTTGTGGGTCTTGTTATCTAGGGACATAGACTGAACAATTGGTCACTAAACCAAGATGATTTCATATCCCTGAGAGTTATATGAAGAAGCGGTTGTCGATTCTTCTAGTTGAGTTCCGCATAGACTTGTTCCAGTACTTTGGGTGATGTTATTGTCTAGCTTGGTAAAAATTGCATTTGATGCTACTTCCTTTCTGTTTTGGTTAGGTCTTCATTTATGTAATGATCAGTTTCTTTAGCTTGTTACGGTTTCTGATGACTAAAGCTTCTGCTTAATGATTAGTAAATTTAACGAATATATCTTGTTTGGTTCCTCCCACACGATGTTGTCGATCCATGTAATTTTTGACATCGACGTTTAGTGTTTCTTTAATGAATATGGAAATGTCATTTTCTGTTTTTTGGTCGATATCTGCGAATCGAACCGAATTTCTTCTGCTGTATAACTCGAGGTCTTCCACTTTGTTCTCAAATTCTATTGATTTGGCTTTTAAAACCTCAATTTCTAGGTCCATTCCAATAATTTTCTTCTTGTATTCATCCTTAAACGTCATATCCTGGGCTGTAAGAAGGGCCACGATTGTTTCCACGGTAATCGGCAACGTTTTACCAATTCCCTTGATCACTTCGTCATATGGGTCACCTGCCTGTAAACCGGTTTCGTTCGGGGTGCAGAACTCGGCTGTTTGGGTGTATTAAGAAGAAAGACGTATTAATCGTCTTCTGGTTTTCGTCCCATGCTGAATGCTGTATTGGTGCCGTTCAAAATATTTTGTTAATCCTTCCTGTCAGGAATATTGCCTTCCTTTCAAGGGCACACCTTTGGCCTTTGGCACGGCACACGCCATGTTGACACGTTACGACATTACTGAAAGCTGTAGAAAGTGGCCATGAAGATGGATGATAGCTTAATTGGTGGAATCGTACAACAAATGTACAACATATATTTGACATCTTGATATGTTGTGAGCTATCTGACGACTGGCGGCGTTATTACTTTAGGGAATACTATAGCTTTTACATCATTCTAACAACTATCTGCCCCTTTAATCAACGGAAACCAGGCTGCAAGGTCACCATTCCATCGCGCTGGCAAATTAAATCTTAGGCAAACGGGAAATGTCAGCGGACAAGACAATGGTTACATTTAGTCAAGATCAGAGTGGCAGAGGATGGCTGGGTTCATCTTCTGCTTGGCTCTAGTTAGGGACGGAGTGGCAGAGGATGGCTGGGTTCGTCTTCTGATTGGCTCTAGTCAGGGACGGAGTGGCAGAGGATGGCTTGGTTTATCTTCTGCTTGGCTCTAGTCAGGGACGGAGTGGCAGAGGATGGCTGGGTTCGTCTTCTGATTGGCTCTAGTCAGGGACGGAGTGGCAGAGGATGGCTTGGTTTATCTTCTGCTTGGCTCTAGTCAGGGACGGAGTGGCAGAGGATGGCTTGGTTTATCTTCTGCTTGGCTCTAGTCAGGGACGGAGTGGCAGAGGATGGCTGGGTTCATCTTCTGCTTGGCTCTAGTCAGGGACGGAGTGGCAGAGGATGGCTTGGTGTATCTTCTGCTTGTCTCTAGTCAGGGACGGAGTGGCAGAGGATGGCTTGGTGTATCTTCTGCTTGTCTCTAGTCAGGGACGGAGTGGCAGAGGATGGCTTGGTGTATCTTCTGCTTGCCTTCGCTCACCGATGCATGCAGGTAGGAGATACGCGTCACCAAACAGGCTAACATTAATTTAGCAACCTAACAAATAGTCGATTCTATTGAATACTGACAATAATTGGTTGATTAAAAGTGTACTGATAGCTATCACGGACTTTCTGTCACTGACCCTATTTCTCTGTAGCGCTGCTCCATGGCCCCACCCGCATCTAGAGGAGCAACACCACGCCAAACTTCCCTTACCGCCACCACTGCATGCTCCTCCCTATCCATCCCGTTGCATCCACCCAGCAACCGAGGCAATTATACAAGTTCAGTAACGCTACCCGTGAGATTTACAAGGCCGGTAGGTCATCTCAGATGGACTCCGTGAGCATGAGCTGGCCAAAGGCGCGTCGTCGCTGAGGACACATGAATTACTGGCTTATCTGATGCATTTAACTCTATGCGTCTTTCAGTCACCCTACGGACTGGAACCGGATAACATGAGTCAGCTTCTGTATCAATGATTGGGATCTGAGAGGTATCGATTTTATCTTTGACGATCCATGTATTTTATTTACTCTCATATCAAACTATTTCGAGCGCAGATATAAATATCACAACTGTTGAAAAACTTGGGTCATTCACAATCGGCATTTCTAGTGTTCACTCAAAGTTGGAATGTACGTCATCTGTCATTATGGTCGCAAATTCTACTACGTTTACACATGATCGTCCAGCTATGTAAAGATAGCGGACGTGAACTCACCGTACAAAACGCGCGCAACATTGTACACGATGATGCAGGTCACTTTACTGAAGGCATTACACGGAAATATGACGCAAATATCTTGATCATTGTAATTTAAATAGAGTTATTAGCATGTAAAAGTTTTATATAGTCAGTCTCTGAAAGGATCACAACAATCTTTGGTGGATTTCGTTGATGCTCATTCTCAGTGAGTGCCCCCTCCTTACACTAAAAACATTACTTTCTAGTCTTTACGTGTCTCTGGTGTCAGTTTTCAGTTTCTTCATAATTTGCGTTGAATGGTTGCACCACAATTGCGAATGCCGTATACGAACCCAACATTAGCACATACATTAACTGTTATTTACAATGCAATTGCACAATGGGCTGCAATACATCAATCAGCAGCATAGCAAATAATTCGAGCCACCAGTGTCAATAAGACATTCATATTTGATATATGCAGTTGCGCACTCAAATCATCAACGTATTAAACAAGAATTCAATTTACCAATTGATGAACTTGGCGACGAGCTGAGACCAAATGACGATACGATCATTAAATTCAAAGTAAATTTTACAACGGCTATGATGACGAAATCTTCCATTATTATGGCCGAATCATAGCGCGGCTCTGGGTGAATTGCTATCATGACAATCAATTACCCTTCCGCTGGAACAATGATGCATTCCGTACCGGAAGTGACGTCATCTACACACATGAAATTTGCGCTGTCCGTGACAGCAACTGAACCAATGTTTTCACTTTCAAACTGATGTTTGCAATTTTATAAGTGATTGAAATATTTCCGAAAGTTGTCTATGTGAAAAAACTAAATTCACCTAAACGAGCTTCGAAAACAACGAATATTTTAACAGAACATGTCATAATAATATATTGTTAGTAATTGCAGCTTTCAGAAAATGTTAATTGTTTTCAGATCGGACGATAAATGGCGTGTCAATTACGAATATTACCGATTTTTCCTATATAAATTTTCGACATGCTAGAACGTAAATAGCAATGCATTATACTTACATATGTTTAGTAAAAGTTTGAAAATGAACAAAACATCCAGAATATGAAATTATTTTTTAAAATCACAGCGTTTAACACACCACAATTGGTAATTAAACTTGTGGTATTTCAAATAAACTTTGATATTTTTGCAACCAGAAATGACATCATTAACATCCATGAAATTTAACGATGCAACTAACCATATTACTGACTACCTTTGACCAAAAAATTGTTGCCATTAGACGGTTAATTAATTGTTTTATCGGCAAACGGATTTTTGGAGTTGATTTTCTTAAAATTTGGACAGATACCACCATTTTTTGACCTTGTGCACTTGGGAAAATCATTGATATTTTACAGCACGATATACTTATAAAATAGTTGGCAATTAAATGCTGCAAAATGGTCGCCCCGTGAGGCGAGCACAGAGCATAGGCGAACTTTGTTCAGCGCGACTAGAAGGCTGGTGTAAACAAACCAGTGAAGAGCCAGCATAAATGACACCCGTTGTACTTCAAGCTTACTTTGTGGGAAAACAGTCGGTAACTCGCAATTTAGTTTCATTTTCGTAATTGAATTGGCTTCCTTCGAGTGTTACCCAATTCACGATACGAGCATTGATGACGGACAAACAATGTGATGAATTTAGATTTGAGTCCCGTTTTAACTTTTAAAAAGTGGGACCAGAATTGCCTGCCAAAAAACAGTTTACAAATAAACACACACCCACAAACGGGACAAATCAAGGTAACTTGGCGAAAACATTTGCTAAGTTAACAAACTGTGAAGACATCGTGATGTGACATAGCTGAGTAGAGCTGCACGATGTTAGTGACAGGTGCAGTCCAAGGCCGTGTGCTGTATAGTCCTGCCGGGGGTCCATGTGGCAAATCGCCCGTTTTCTTGTCCGTACACATATAATATAAACTTAGGCAAACATTATTAAGTTACATTGATGCCATGTATCACAATAAATTAGCTTAATCCACATATGTTTAACAATGTCTATTTCTATTTTCTAAAAGATCAAATTTTCAATCCTGAAAAAATGATTGTCAACTATTTCCGGTGTAGATATCTGATCCATGTAAGAAGCTAACTATGCCATAATGTTTCCCTTAGAGTGGTATCTCTTCTCGTGTTATAAAGTCAATTTATTACTTGTAAGTGATGGACGAGGACAAAAAAATTTTTTGTTGGGGCTTCCACCATCTGTAGAATACTGAAAACAGCCCAGTTATAACATCTGATTATTTCTGATACCGAAAGTGACAAACCCATTGGAGGTAATTGCCATTGCTGCCAACATGGGTCAAAGTTCAGAGTCGGTAGTCGTTTAAAAGCGTATTTCTGTCTAAAATATGATTTGGAGAAACAAACTGGGAATGGATTAGTTTTACTTGCACCTTTTGATAATTGAATTAGCAATATTTGAACAAGTTATAATTACCCGATTGTTACAACGGTTAAAGGTCGAGCTGATAAATGATACGAGAGGATGAACAACTAAATAAAGAGAGATAAATGATTGTATGTGTTGAAGTACCGAGGTAAGGGTTATCCACTGGCTGAATGGTACAGCAGGGAAAACCGAGCCTGACCTACGCGTATATTGTATGCGAGAATACAACGAAGCACAACATGCATGCAAATGTAACACGGTAACTGTGCAATCGTAAAGACTAATTTACGAGTGTAGGTTGGAGAGTGATGCGGGTGTGTCTGATAAGGGTAATTCGTGAAGGGGGTTATTTGTCATGGCGCAGTTGTGTCTGTATATTTATAAAACAAAGGTAGCATTCGATGTAATTGATGTAGTAGTTTTGGGATTTTCAGTTGACTGCAAATAGATTGTCCATGCATTTGTATTATTTGTGAGAGAAATCATAACTAAAAGAGTTTCTCCTATATATGTTTAGATTTAGTAATAGAAATCTGGATTCCGAGATTTAACAAATAGATGGAACGAAATCAACATAGGAGCCACACTCCATGTGCATTTGTATTTCACAAACAATATGATTACCTATGCATTACTGATATTTCCCTGTAGCATTATAGTCATGTCTGCAAGGCAATATCTCAGTAACCACTAATATGATTAAATATCAATATGCATGGTTATTAAGTAAATCACCTGGGCTATAACATATGGATGATTCAGCAGCTAGAAACAATTTTATGGACAAAATGTAAAAAGTCCTAATATTGTGCCCCGGCACATAGAAATTGTGTGTCAAAACATGTAGGGCAAACAGAATAATGTTTTACCTTACGATTGATGTCTCACAAACAGGTTATGGTAACATGCATTGGCCCAGTTCCGTGTGAATTCAAGCGGACTTTCGAGCAACAAAATACAACAAGGAATGGAGAAAATACTAACATTCATTGCAAGCATCATTGGTTGAATTATCTCAACAATATTTTTATTTAAGAGATTTCCTGTGATTATCTCGCCGACTATTATGCCTAGTAGGTTGGTGAATTGATCCCAAACGTTTCAATAGCTCATCAGGGCCATGTTCAGATAAGCATACGGTCACGCCGCTCGGAGTGCTGTGGAATATGTCTAATTGAAACTCTGGTAGCGTACAGAATGATTGAATTGAGGTGAAAAATTCATGGACAACAGTGATCAAAGCTATTCGTGTTTTACGCCCGATTGATTATAATGTGCAGTTAATTATTAATGACAAAGTCGTAGGTATCTCGATTCTTTCGCCTTTATTCGGTTATTCATATTTCCAGTCTAATGTCAGTAGTGAACACTCTGAGATAAACTTTTTTACTCTATAAGAGAGAAACCGTTATGGCAGTTATCAGGTTAGGGCGCGTATTGAGATGGCTGGACGGGGCATGATATCAACCAGCGTCTCAACCTGCTCACTTAAAAACCGACCAACATTGATCAGATTCCAACTGCTATGATGACAAAAACTTCCATGAGAAGTGACAAAATAATAGCGCTGCTCTTGCTGAATGGTAATGATGACAGAGCGTGTCATAATAAAAGTTTAATAACGACTTAAGCTTTTAAAAATGCAGCGATTTTTGCTGCCAGAAATTTTCGACATGCTGGAATTCTTTTTAACAATTCATTATTCACAATAACACATATTTTGAATATGTACAATTTTTTTAAATCGAAGCGTTTTACACGGATATATCGGTAATTAATCTTATGGTATTTTTTATAAACTTTGATGCATTCGGAACCGGATATGACGTCATCGGCATCCATGAATTTTTACGATGCAACTTACCATGTCACTGACAACCTACGACAACTTCAATTTTGTTGAAATTGTTTAAATAAAGTGCGACTTGTATCGCCAGCCAAAACACACACACACGTATACACACACACACACACACACACACACACACACACACACACACACACACACACACACACACACACACACACACACACACACACACACACACACACACACACACACACACACACACACACACACACACACACACACACACACAAACAAACAAACATACCCGCAAGCGGCACTGATGAAAATAAGTATACGCCAAGTTAACAAGTCGCGTATTGATAAATGAATACGTCTTGAAATCTTCCCAGCTAAAGGAACAGAAGATCAAGCGTTTACATGGAACTCCGGTGTGTTGCTGCTAATGAGACATTTCGTGATGTCGACATCGAAGCGAATACACCCTAGAAGCCTGATGGCGATGATTCATCAAATCCCGTAACTTACTGATAACTCTATGCGTCATATTACAATGATTAACCCCGGTCATAAGTCATTGACTGACTTCGAATTGGATTCTCAAGAACTATCCAAGATACATTTTAAAACACGTGGTAACGTAACGGTTTTATAATTGCTTTTGGCACAGGAATAATTTCCAGGAATCAGACATGAACAATTTTTCATCACTTCGTAGTTCTAACCAAAAATTTATTGCCACGCCGAGATGGCTCACTCTGAAGCTGGGCGGTGATTATGAAAATACAAGAAAAACACGCCCGTCATCAGGTTATCATACCATGAAACCAACGAAGGCACATTGGACCGTTGATGTAAAGTCTAGGACTCGGCGTCCGACTGGTCGAGGCAACAACGCCTCCGAATGAATCAGAAAATTCCACGTGGTTATGAGAGACACTATGAAAAAGCAACACACGTCTCTCAGGTGTTTGTTTGTGTGTGTGTGTGTGTGTGTGTGTGTTGTGTGTGTGCAACGGTGAACGACACGTGCAACCTCGGGTATATTATTTGCATATATTGCCCTGTATTTAACATATACATTTGAATATAGCTCCTGTGAGCGACGCGTGTCTTTATTGCAGTCCTTTTGATGCACTCGCTCTATAATCATTATATTCATCCGGACATCAGTATTGCATAGCTTCTTTATGAATATGTGCATTTTACTGCACATCGCCACAGTCGACATCACATACGAGCCGCATGTAGTACCTATGTCATTTAACACACAGTAACAATTATTGTGATTGGTAAAATAAAGCCAAAGCTGCATGCTTTCGTCACTCTGTAACAATTTTTGGTTTGGTAAAATAAAACATACGTGAATTTTTCACGAGGAGCTATTTGTCACAATTCAGTTATCTCTGTTGAAATCGCTTTGAAAAATAACATCGATGAGTATCGAAAACGAAAGTAGGAGCACTAAGAAGAAAATAACGAGCTACATGATGTTGATATCACGTGTGTCGCTTTTCTCCTCTTAGTTATTCTGGTTAAGTGGAAGCGAAGAAATGTGTGACAAAAAGTGAGAAGATGAACTTCGATGTCAGGTTTTCAAACGCTAGCTGTATTGTGTGCAGATGTGTCCAATGATTGAACTCATGACAGAAAATGCATTAGAAGATTTTATTTTATTAGAGCTGTTCAAATTCTGCCTTCGGCTGCTTCTGGACAGAGAGTTGTCTCTCCTAAATCAAAGCGCATTGGGCATCAAAAACGTGTACCGATAACCCTGCGTGACCCTTCATATCATTTGTGATGTATTTTTGCTATCATACATCAGCAAAGAAGGCCCAAGCATATACTGTGTGCTTTGAGTTACTGGTGCTGCTACTGCAGAAACCATCACAGGCACATAGAGCTGTCAAATCGTACCATACACATTCATTTTCAACAGTACCACCACATTGCTGTAACCGATGCTCGGCAGTGTGTACCCCTACCCATATATATATATATATATATATATATATATATATATATATATATATATATATATATATATATATATATATATATATATATATATATATATATATATATATATATATCTATATATATATATATATATATATATATATATATATATATATATATATATATATATATATATATATATACAAACGCACACACACACACACACACACACACAACACAAAACACACACCCCTCGAGACATTATCCGTAAAAAGCGTCCCGATGAAATGCATGGGTCAAGAGTGCATCACAAGTTTTTAAATTTACCAGAAACGGATTGTCGTATTGTAGCTGTTGGGATTGAATCGATATCGTTTTGTTGTCGAGAATTGGTACTACACCATTGTCATGCACACTTATCCCGCCAAACCCGCTGCAATTGCAATTCTTAAATAAAATATATGAAAGCCACTAGCATTATGCATAACAAGTGGATCAGACATGTATGACAACATGGCGTCCAACACCTATCTCTAACGGACACTCACAGGACATGTACATGCGTCTGAGTAAAGGCCACCTTTCAGTGAAGAGGTCGTGTTTAGTGGTGGAATTGATACCTCATTGTGCTGGTGTATTGAACGTTACTGTTATATGCAGATATTCATCACCCTCAGTCGTCTGTCCGATTAAAAATCCACATCTTTCTCTCATATTATCGCTACTGAGTTTTGACAAATGATCACATCTGGAAAATACAATTGTCATTGACTCATATAAGCCCACCAGAGCTTATCCTTATGCATTACTGCTACTGAGATCCCTCAACCTCAGCGCTGACGACGACCCCTTTGACCGTCGTAACCGCCAGCACATCACCACCATGCTGCTTATTCTCTCAGCGGTCGTCGGTATGCGTCAGTACTTTGGTGAAACCATACATTACTGGATCAAATCACGAGAAATATGCAAAACAGTATTCAGCTGGGATTAGAACAACATGTCAATAATGAAAGAATCACAGAACTTAAATATAAAAACCAATCGGCGTCTATCATTTCGATGACTCTGTCAATTTATTTCCGTCTTCCCTTAAGGTTAGGAATGAACGGTAAGATATTGATATTATTGGTATCAAAGAGGCACCAGTATTACGACGTTGGCTGCTCCTAAACGAACGCTTTTTAACGATCCAGCCAACCACATTCTAGGTTGCAACTATTAATGTTGCAAACAGCAAACAATTATCTGGTCTTACGGCTTAGCGTCTGAAGTAAGCAAAATGATCGAAACGTTTCAGGCAAAACGATAGTACACTTACTTAAGCATACTTAACTTCATAGACCAATATCAAACGCATGATATGATACGTAAAAATACATAAATATCCAAACTCTTAATGGATGCTTCTCAGCTCTCTGTCGTTGATTCAGAAGCTGACTCCATATATCCAGTTTCAGTCCCCTTTCCCATATGTGCTTAGATAACACATGGCGTGACTCAAAGAAGTTTGCCGCATCAAATAAGATGGGTAAGTCACGCGTCTACGCCGACGACATGTCATAGGCCGGGCCGGGCTGGGCTAATTGAGTCCGTCTGAGATGGCTCAGCGGCCTTGTAAATCTCACGGTTCGTATGAAGGATCTAGCATAAATGGCCTATATGTTGTAGATGGCAAGGGATGGGACATATACAGGGTAAGTGACTGGATATGTGAAGGCTGCTGGGTGAGAGTGTGTTATTCCTGAAGCGGGGGAAGTGGTGAAGCTGCCCCGCCAGGGTTCGGCGTCAGGGGTGAGTCCATGATACGTATCAACACAATGTCGTTCAACCATTTATTGTATACACACAAAATCTTCGGTTTTCCGTTTGATCTGAGAAACCATGTAACTATTTATAAGCGCGTATTGTAAAGAATCTCTTTATATAACCTCATTGGACGCTGAGCTAATTACCATTCCATTCTGGTGAAACCACGACTGCTGTACGTTTCACCCCCCAACAAACGCATACACACACACATACATTTACGAACACATATACCCACCACCTCTCCATCCTTCCCAAAAGTTTAAGTTTGATTTACGACCTTTCGGCCACTTAGGACATGAAAACTAAACCAATCTAGGCTAATGAAATTCACCCCTTTTCCCTCGTACAAGATTAATTTTTGTCCAATTTGCGTAAATCCGTACGAGTGAAAAGGGGTGAATTTCATTAGCCTAAATTGGTTTAGTTTTCATGTTCCGAGTGGCCGAAAGGATGTAAATCTAACTCAAACTTTTGGGAGGGATGGCGAGGTGGTGGTTGTATGTGTTCGTAAATATATGTGTGTGTATGCGTTTGTTGGGGGGTGAAATAACAAAGGCAGGGCATATTTCATTTGATGAATTGGTTTAGTTTTCATGTCCCGAGTGGCCGAAAGGTTGTAAATCTAACTTAAACTTTTGGGAGGGGTGGAGAGGTGGTGGGTGTATGCGTTCGTAAATGTATGTGTGTGTGTATGCGGTTGTTTTGTTTGGGGGGGGGGGGGGGGTGAAATACGCATGACATTACCTCTTATACTCGACCACATATACCCAGACCCCAGTTTTATTCCTAGCGGCAGCTATGATAAATACTAAAGATATCAAACATCATGAGAAACGCCGCTCTACGGATAACGCACGCGGTTATTGGGCAAGATGGCGAACGACGATCCCATATATCATAGAGTTCATCGCGGATTTGAAAGATCGAGAGCGGAAGATAGCGCTCACAAGATGCGGCACTTGCCAAACAACTATTAATGAGAAGTAGCACCTATCATCTGACAAGTTATGAGAAGCTGCACCAGTGACCCAGCAACTCGTAATAAGCATCGGTCTACAAACAACTCATGAGAACCTGCACCTGTCTACCAACAACTCATGAGAAGCAGCAGCTGTCATCCAACAATTCATGAGAAGCAGCATCTGTCAACCAACAACTCATGAAAACCTGCGCCTGTCAACCAACAAGTCACGAGAACCTGTAGTTGTCAACCAACAACTCATGAGGTGTGGCACCTGTCAGCCAGCAACTCAGGAGAAGCAGCGCATGTAAACCCATCTATCGCAAATCCACATAACCATTCAACTAACATTCACTCGATAATGCCTCCCATCAGATAGCAGTCCTTGCAAGCTTGTTTTACATAATAAAGAATGATCGAATCGATATCAAATCGATTTTGTACATAGCAAACACCACAACCTTCCAGGCTATGCCTTAACATTTTCATTGAATGTATTAAGTGAATTCTTCGTGACATAAATGTTGTATGTTTTTGCAAATTGGTCTAAGGCAACTACACCAACTAGTATATTGATATTTTTAAAGCAATTAGCAGTGCTAAAATACAGGCAACCAACTCAATAAGTGGCTTCTCTGATCCGCTCCATTTGAGTAGTCCAGAAATCAATGGATGAAGTGACCCAGGTCCAAACAAGCCCCTAACTTGTACCCATGGGTCAATATACCCGTAATTACACTAAGACAAGCTCGGCAACTCGTCTATAGTAAGCCACAAATCTAACCTCGGCAATCATACTCAGACACCCCTGGACATCCACAATGAACAACTACTGCTACACACATAGTTAAGTAAACTCCCACACTTGAATAAACCAGCAAAGCCGAGGCATTAATATAACCAGCTATCTCACTTACCATAAAGGGGCCAGGTATATGAGAGTAAAAGCTGACGTGAATAACATAATAATAAACACGGCACACTATATAATTGAGTGACAATAATGACGCTTGTGAGTGACGGCGTGAATAAAAGTACACGCGTAAGATTGAATAAGAATAATTCCAAATATTATGAAAATCTTGTCAAACATAGCAGAATTTGATAGAATGAGGATAAAAGCTGTACGTTTGCAACGATATGAAACTATTGGCAAATGTGTTATATTGAACGAAACGAATAAAACACAGTTCTAACATAGAATAACAGTTTGCATAATCTAGTAATACGCGCGCATGTATAGCTAAATTAGAATGGAGGCATGTGCATAACAATAAACGAGAACATTGTGTAAGAATGAGCACGAATAATTGCATAACCATATAATGGAGTGATAATGGAAGAGTACGTGTACAATTAAATGAAAAAATCGCACACACAGCAAAATAGCATATATGCATAACAGAATGAATATAACGACTCGCGTGAAAACTGGCATAACCCTACATGAGAATGAGACAAATAGCACCTGCCCATAACGAAAAGAAATAACAAATGTAGTACCAAGCAACAGCAGGGGCATAAATGGGTGAGGATGAAAGTTAATAGGTCAAACATAGAGAGAATACGGGCACACGCCTATAATGGAGACACAATAACATCACACATACATCGCATAATGCAAATGACAGCAACTATGTATAATTACAAAGAATCATAGAGCACATGCATCACATAACAAAAAATCAAGAGTTCATTACAAATAGAAGAATACGAATATTACCCCACATGCATAACCTAACAACAATAAAAGTACCTTCGTATGAATGAATATTAATATTCTCACATATCATATTTATGTGATAAATAACGACTATTGACATAACATGATTGAGCTGGTAAAACTGCACGGATTCTACATTACACTACTATTTCCACAACATACGCAGCACATCGCGTGTTCATGATAACACAGACCCACATGTCTAACCGAGCATGAAAATTGTAGACTTCCTTTCAGCGAACTATTAATTACCGAATGAACATCGAAAACCAATTGGAAATCATTGATTGAACAAATGAATGTAGTCTAATCGACCATGTCCATATTCTTATACTGCTGTTTAAATTTCTCCCACACCCCGCAAAAGATTTCTGATGATACCGGAAAAAGTCCATCTCTCCTGAGGTAGCTTTCGACGAACTTCCTCAATGTCGTATTGTCTCTTGGAACAGCTTCCATGCTCTTCAGTCTCCGCTTGACATGAAGTAGTTGACCAGGCCAGTTTAGCGAGATCGAGAGCCAATGCGTCAGGCCTAGAAAGGTGAGAAGACTTATGAAAAAATAGAGACGCCACCTTGGCACGACACGGCAGCCTCTATGATACCAATAATATTAATCCCTGACCTCTGATTCAGCACCCTCATGAGGGAAGAAAGAAGAAAAATGCCTGAGTAACCAAAATTGTGGGCATCCATTGGTAATAAGTAATCTTTTTGTCACGTGGTTCTTCCATTTGCGGCATCTTGTCGTGAAAAGGCACATAATAAGTGTCCCCCACCCAGCAGAATAAATTTGCATATTTCTCGTGATTTGAAGCACACTGTTCAGGACACCAGCAATGGATGGTTTCACCAAAGTACTGACGCATACTGACGAGCGCTGAGAGAATGAGCAGCATGGTGGTGGTGTGCTGGCGGTTAAGACGGTCAAAGAGATCGTCGTCAGCGTTGAGGTTGAGGGATCTCAGGTCTAGCAAGGCCATTCTGAGCTAAAAAGTAAGTGTTTGATGGTTATTTATGTTTAGTCAGGTGTTAGTGTGACAACTGAAGACGTCAGTTGAAGACAATGACAATGGAGTTTGGTTTGGCTGATTGATTGTTCCCACCTTGGTGTTGTAATTATCACGTCATGACACAGGTACTCTAACTGCGGCATCTCTGGCATGATTTATATAGTACTCCCAAAAGCGTCCTGGCTCGTTTCCGGTTGTGCATTGGTCAGTGATATCCCAGGAATCAATTCAGGCCTCTAACGTAACGAATCTGTCAAATTCAGAGTGGCCACCATCTTATACAGTAGTCTGCAACATTGAAAGGATTATGAAAAGCGAAAGAAATCATATAATTTACTATGCATGAGTTAGTTTTTGCATAAATGACTGAGTGAGGCCATAACAAATTCACAGAGAAGGGCGAGAGAGTGTGCGATAAGTGACCCAGTGAGTGAGTAGGTGAGTGACTGACTGAGGTGTTGCACAGAGGGAAAGAGAGAGAGAGAGAGAGAGAGAGAGAGAGAGAGAGAGAGAGAGAGAGAGAGAGAGAGAGAGAGAGAGAGAGAGAGAGAGAGAGAGAGAGAGAGAGAGAGAGAGAGATAGAGAGGGAGAGAGAGAGAGCATGTGGGTGAATGAGTGCGGGTCAGCATGTGGATGAATGAGCGAGATACAGCATGTGGATGAAAAGGTGAGTATGAAATAGTTGAGTGTGTGAGTGACAGTGTGATTGGGTTAGTTATTCGTTTACTGGGTGAGCGGATCAGTGAGTGTTAGTGAGTGACAGACAAAGGTTTGCTGGAGACATAATGATATGATGAAATATTAAATGCAGGAGCCAGGCTGTTAGTGAGTACAGGATCAGATGAGTGATTGTATATGTGTGTATTGGTGCGCGCGTGCATGTGTATGGTATGAGTGAATGCCATTTTACCAACAATTTATCAGTGGAGAATTGCTCTTATGATGGTGCAGTAAGGATAATTGTGCTGGTATTGTTTGTGGTGGCGTTAATGATATTTGGGTATATGTGTGATTTGAGGTATACAAATCGTTTAGATGTTGGTTGATAAGGATTCAGCAGCTTATATTGGATGTAATCAGATTACGGAAATGAAGGCTGGATTTTTGATGATTGGGAATATGGGAACAAATAAGGCTTGATTGACCATACCAACGATCAGTGGTAATAAAGGATTGGAAGGTTGGGTATATTGGTAGTGGTGTTGAGCTTGCGAACGTGAACTCAATTTTTTTCTAACGGTTCACCAGCATAACATGACAGGCGATATCTCAGGCGTGAGTCAATCGGCGAACAAGGATATGTCTTAAAACCCCAGTGGAAGGCATTATATCGCAATTCTAAGCCATTTGCCTCACATACACAAAGTCATAATCGTTCTATTAGGACCAGCTGAGTTCTAGCTCCTTAAACATTATGGGTATGGGGTATATCAAGTATCTCATATCCACGAGGTTGACAGAAGCATGATATGTATATTAGTCACAACCTTGAAATTAATTCAAGTTACACAAAAACTTATCACCATATGCAATTTTCATATCCTAGTGGTTTATGCAAGTCAATAATATCCGGTGTCTCCAGGACTAATATTATCTGATGAGGATACCCAAATGCGGCTTCGCATTAAGTCGTGTAATGTAACATTGCATATTACACATGGAACATTAGCTTATCAGATGTCTCGGATCAGGACTTACGGGTGAACCACTGCTCCTTGTACATACTTACATAGTAAAAGCCCTTTTAAGGAAACCGTGGTCTTTAAATGTTTGACAGTAGTGCAAACTACAGCATTGGAATCAACATCGACTAATTACTAATAGAAAAATGTCAAATTGCAATAAAATACATTTCCGCTACTAGGAAAATGTAATCCAATTGTGAATAAACAGTGTACAATAACTTGCTTATCGGAGGGTTTTCTTGGTATATCAACACGGTTTAGTCGGACCCAGAGGACCCTGGCGCTTGAAAGCCGCTTTAAGGTTATGCTAATAACCTGGCTTCACCCCGGAGTGTAGGAAAAGCAATGTGCCCCAATACTCGTCGACAAGTTATTTATATCAGTCGGAGTCTCCCATACCCCAAGTCCCACAAGTAACATTCACTACCCCATCACGCATCTCCATCTACCGGCGAGGTTATCACATGCTGTTGAAAAATCCAGAAGGAGGGAACCTATTCTAATTCTTAATATGACCTTTGACATGACCGCAATGCATAACCATAAGCCTGGGCATCCAGTGGGACTTAATACGTCAACATGTGATTAGATTAACTGCACTGTCTGGTAATAAGCCATAACTTGGTGTAGATGACATGAGCGGTACAACATGTTATAAATGAGGTGTAGCTCATATGTCTTGTGAGTACAATGAACCTTCCGTATCTGGTGGCTATGTTGGAAACCTACATATAACAAATAACATAACATATGTGAAGAATGTATCCTCACCAAATAGACCTGTATACAACAAACAGACTTGCATGTAACAGACATGCATGTAATATACCTAATACACCTGCATATTTGCATCTAACACACATGTATATGTATAACAAATTGCATATAACATACTTGTATATAACCAACGTGTACTTGTGTTTAACGGTCATTCATGTTACATACCTATATATAGCAGACATGCGTGTGATAGACCTGCTTAAACTAGACCCGCATTTAAGATATCTGTATATAGCTCAAAGGCACATATCAAAACCGGCATGTCGCAGACGTGTAGCTAAAATAAATTATTAAAAACTACAATTATATCTCTGAATAAACAACGTTTCCGTGAGAATACACACTGTTCAACGGATTTGCACACTTGTAAAAACCTATTGGTTAGTACGGAACCAAGATGCAGCAGCTTTTCTCATCGAGTTGTGACGCCAGGGAAAGTTTACAAGCAAATATAGTTTCAGTATGTTCACTTAACTCTTTCTATAACCAACGTGAGTTTGTTTTATGAACGTTGGATGACTAGTGTTTCGACCTGACTGTATTATAACACTATGTAAATAGTATAGTCTATTGTTGTTAACCATTGGCTGGATACCTATTGATGAAGTGGTCGTTCTGCCCCAACCATCCATCAAAAAAATGAGTGGTCATCTCTGTACATCTCTGTTAACACAGACTATCCACGACGCCACCAAAAGCTGCCATAACTGTAACGGGACACCTCCTCATCGCAGACATCGGTGCCCTGTCCAGTGAGTGCCTGATAGGTACCAATATCTCAATCGTTATGAGCACCATACCCTAGAACTCTGACGCGCAGTGCCACGGGTGCCGCAGTGCCACGGGTCCCGCATTGCCATGGGTCCTGCATTGCCATGGTTGTAGCTTATCCCTTATTATCACATACAGATAACCACATTAACATCATATGCCGTCTCGGGTTGGCGGATTACATTATCGTAGTTCATCGTCATCGAACTCCAATATACCATTGAAGAGGTTAAGAGGAAAACGTCTGTGTCATGGGAAGCATCAAGGGACGTTGTACACGACCCAGGGTATCACACAAAGGGGGATAAATGTCTATTGGTCAGTTGTAACAGGTTTCTGTAGTCAACAATGGGTGAAACAATCGTGATGCTGTCACTGCTTTGCAATATGTTTGTGTTTTATAAGTTATACACAATAACGCGATTGCCGTAAAATTAAGACATATTTAGAAATTCAGGGTACTCCTACTACAAATTGCGACTAATAACGGCAAATATAACACCCCAAACATGAATGAAGCTCGTTGGTTGAGTGGATTCTAGCCCAGTTGTTCATCTCAGTCTTCTCTTAGGTAGGAAATGGTATCCGTGACCATTGCTCACATTGTATTCATTACTTACACTATTGTTTAAAGGGTGTTCTGTACGGTTGTCAATCAGTTGGTTCAGAATATCATTGTATATCATGAATGATTAATGAAAACCTATGCTTCTTAACCTGGGGTCACTAGATCGTGGAATATAATACATTTAAGCAGTGTGTAAGGCGTGAATGAGAAACCATTATTGCTCCATATGATCATCAACGCACAAGTGCATGAGAGAGCGTCACATATTTCCTTCAACAAGACCTTGACCTTAGCAAAGTTAAATATTCTGCCTGCGTCTTAATGCTTGACGTAATCATGCTTCCGTGGATATAGAGGAACGTACCTCCAGATCGACCATTGTATGCATATGGCATTAGGTTTCAAATGATACAATAAGTCATCGATGCGAGATTCCTCATCGCATCACCATATTAAGCAAGTCGTATACAAGAGTAGTAAGAGAGAGAGGTTTTGTAGGTCGTAGTGTAATTTAGAACTTTGTGATTAATTGCAGCCTTGTTGAATCCAACGACTTCCCCATAATATAGCTGTTGTCGGATTGCTACACATGTTGAATCATGGAGCGGAATGGGTGAGATGATTCATCACCATACACACATATACATATCTACACACACACACACACACACACACACACACACACACACACACACACACACACACACACACACACACACACACACACACAAACACACACACACACACGCACATGTATGTGTGTGTATGTGCACGTATCTCTGTGGATGGGTGTGTATGGGTGAATGTGTGAGTTGGGAGTATTGTTTCCTGTGTAGACTGCCTCAAATAATTGAAGGTAACGTTCGGTGGCATCAATACAACATGTGGACAAATCTTTAAGTATATTTTTAAACATTTTGAAGTCAAAAAACTTCATGTGACCAAGATTATCCTTTCGTGGCTGAAAGGTTGGCGGTTTGTCCAGCAAAAGGTCGCGACGCGCAATAATATATATCGATAGAACGTACATTTATACACTTCACTGCTCTATTCTGTTATATATATCAGTTCAAATGCATGGGATATAGTGTGGTAGTGATGTGGTGGTATGTGTGTATGTGTGTGGGTGTGTGGGGGGTGTGTGTTGTGTGTCTGTGTATGTGTGAATGTGTGTATGTGTGCATCACTGTGGATGGGTGTGTGTGGGTGAATGTGTAAGGAGTATTGTTTCCTGTGTTTTGCCGTCGTAAACCATGACCAAGATTTATCTGCTGAGGCCCAGTAATATCGACGGCAATACTAAAACGTCGATGACTTGAAACGAACGTCTTTCCATCAGTCCTTCTGTTTTCCTATCAGTTCAAATGCATGGAAAGAGTGGCACCTCGGCATTATCAAGGGGGGGGGGGGGGGGAGCACCTCCACAAAGGAATAGGGTCAAAGGTCTGTGTGGTCCATCGTAGCTGGGCCATTTAACGTCGATATTCAGTACCATGTTATGTTGCTCGATAGAGGGAATCGACGGACCAATTCCGATGAGACTTTATAATCTGGACATCAGTTATAGCCCCTGCATCATCCCCATCTACCGACCAAGCGCACCAACGCATTATCAATTAGAGCTTTTGCAAATACTAAAGACACAAAGCATCCTGTGTATGGCTTATTAGACAATAAACCCTGTCACCATCTGCCTCTTCGTCCTTGACCCAAAGCAATAAACTGTTGAAGCCGTTTTCTTTGACAGCTGTCATTTGTCCATGTCTGCAAATGAAGCATATCTCGTAAGATGTAATGCGCAAGCATGATAGAATGTTGACCTCGCTGCCTGGTATACATTTATATAAGGGGCAGTTATACGTTAGAATAAGGGGGGATCTACATAATTCACCCAAAGGTTTAAAAATCAGTGATAAAGGATTGGTCACATTGTGCGGATACGATGACTGGAAACATGGAACAAGGGAAGGCCAGAAAAAAACAACCTTGAGAGTAAGCTATTCTTGTCACCCGATGGTATATATCATAACTCATACATCTCCTTGCAATCTGTAAGAGCACAACACATGCCGACTGGCATATCACATGATTACAACGCACAACAAAGTAACATCTATCAAACCACAGATCATGAGAACAAAGCAACTGTAAACCCACCGATCATGAGAAAACAGCACCTGTCAAACCACAGATCATAAGAAAACAGCACCTGTCAAACCACAGATCACGAGAAAACAGCACCGGTCAAACCACAGATCATAAGAAAACAGCACCTGTCAAACCGCAGATCATAAGAAAACAGCACCTGTCAAACCACAGATCACGAGAAAACAGCACCTGTCAAACCACCGATCACAGATCAAACCACAGATCATAAGAAAACAGCACCTGTCAAACCACAGATCACGAGAAAACAGCACCGGTCAAACCACAGATCATAAGAAAACAGCACCTGTCAAACCACAGATCATGCGACTACAGCACCTGTCAAGCCACAGATCACGAGAAAACAGCACCTGTCAAACGACAACTCACCAAAAAACAGCAACCGAAGTATACACATAATTACACTACAGGTCAACTCTAAGCACGCGATCGTCTCTTATACAACACTAAGTTTCCCTATCATTCAAGCAGGCATATACTTCTTGCAAATTGCAATATCGCTTTCCTCCACACCACAACAATATTTACGCAAGATCCCGTTTATCCGATCTATTTATATATGGTTGATTTGCATAAGAACTAACAACTAACCAACCTCCTTGGTCCCTCTGGCTGATAGCCCTGCCATATTGCAGCACAATGTATTTGTATGTCTTATGCACCAGCTTATTGTATCTTAGCCTCTTATTCCATCGATTTCGGATGGAGTTCATCAGAAAAGTCCGAAAATCACACTGCTTCTTTCTAGGCATTGTAATTGATTGCAATACAATCAATAAATATATCAGCAGGACCCTCATAGTTGGGCGTTTTCATTGGTTGTAGCAATGTCCCTGACTATATATATTGGTGCATATGTTTTAAGGTGCTGATATCATGTTAGTTGTTGATTGACCAGTGCTGTTATCATATGATTTCTTCATTGAGTAGTGCTATCACGTTAGTTATTGATTGACTAAAGCTGCTATCATGTTTGTTATTGATTGACTAGCGCTGTTATTATGTTAGTTATTGATCAACGAGTGCTGTATCGTGTAAGTTATTGATTAACGAGGACTGTATCAAGTTAGTTATTGATTAACGAGTGCTGTATCATGCTAGTTGTTGATTGACTAGTGCTGTTATCACGTGGGTCAAAGGTTTGCAGGTGCGGTGATGTTGCATGTTGTTCAGAGGTGATGAGATGTTGGCACTGGCGTTTTCATGGGATCTGATGTTGGCAGTAGCATGTTTACATGGGCTGTTGGCAAATGAGTTGTTGGGTGATTGCTCGTGTAACAGATGATGTACAGTGATACGCCGAACGGCCAGTTTTGCTATTTACGGAGCAGTGTGAGCAAACATATATTCTGCCAGTTGGGTGTACGGCACATTATCTTGTGATGGTGCTCGATTATGTGTCTTCGTGCTGCCTGTAGCTGTTTGGTTTTAATTGAGCCATCTTCAGAGTGTCATCAATTTATCTCCACTCATCTTCACAACTATCGAGAGGAATGACAGTGATTTTCCCTAATTGTTACATACGTCTCAATATTTTACACCTTACCTATATGCCAACAAGACAGCAAGGTCACTGCTCGTAGTAATGTATACATGATTCATACACACACATGGACAAAAAAGCAGCAGACAAAGACAACGATGAAAACAGCTAATTGCATTATGTCAAGGTCAGAGTTGCAGATGAAGGCCGGGTTTATGCTTTGCGTGGGTTTTGTTTTTACTTAGGATGACTGGTAGCTGCTCGGCGCTCCCGTGTATATATATATATATATTATCCCGATCTATTTATATATCACGATATATATGATTATGCATAATATATATATACATATATATATATAATATATATATATATATATATGTCCCTCTGGCTGTATATATACCCGCTTTGATTGCACCGGGACATCCAGTGCACACTGTCGCTGAGACATAAAGACAGTATATACACGGACCGATAATAGCTGGTAACGCGCACTATTATAAGATCACAAGCTGCTGCCGCTTAGATGTTTTGACATGACCCCTAAACCAAGTCAATACACCGCGAAAGCGATGAATGCTGCCGCTGATTGATTACGTAAGGTTTGGCCTGTTTTGACATGACCCCCTACCCAAGTCAATGCAAACCCAGCCAAGGCCTTTGGTCGATTACGTAAGATTTGGCCTACTTAAACACGAACTGCTGTTAGCCTGCCGCTAAGCTGCTGCAGTAGAAAACCTTGAAACTAATCGTCCTTTTTGCTGTTTTTTGTTACTGTGAATGCTAAAAATACTGTTACAATCATTATCACGAGGCCAAGTTCTAAATACTGACAAAATTTCATGTCCGTAAATACAGCCGTTTCAGAGATATATCAGCGAGGAGAGAATCGTAGCAAAAATCGCGATAGGTACTCTAAAATACATGTCATTATACAAAGTACAAAAGGTTGAAAAAAAAAAATAAGTATTTTTTTCGCCTATTCCATGCTACGATAATTGCTTGTTACAACCATATAATTCATATGTTCGTAACTGCAGTAGTTATGGAGGAGATAGTTACAGAAAATGGGGGAAAAAATCGACGAAAAATGACTCCCATAAGCCTCCAACACTGCGCATGCGCGTCAAATTGGATCGCCAGTTGTGTCTCAACTTGATCTATCATTCCCCAAAATTTCATGTTAAAACCTTGACTGGAGAAAAAAAAAAAAAAAAATGCTAACTGGTTTGAGATGATCCAATATGTGTAAATTATGTTGGATTATGATATTATCTTCACTATATGTATATATATATGTATATATATATATATATGTGTATTATATATATATGATATTATTGATATTGACTATAGCTGTATCATATAGTATATATATACGATAGCAATACATATGTATATATATATATAGTATGTAGTATATATATATATATAGATATATATTGATCATATAGTATATCTAATATCGTGTATATATATAGTATTGATATATATATATCTATATATATATTTTCTATATCTATATAAGTTAGTTATATATTATATATATATCTCTCTATATATATATTTAATATATTTATATAAACACACACACTTATAAATATTCGCTTTGATTGCACCGGGACATCCAGTGCACACTGTCGCTGAGACATAAAGACAGTATATACACGGACCGATAATAGCTGGTAACGCGCACTATTATAAGATCACAAGCTGCTGCCGCTTAGATGTTTTGACATGACCCCTAAACCAAGTCAATACACCGCGAAAGCGATGAATGCTGCCGCTGATTGATTACGTAAGGTTTGGCCTGTTTTGACATGACCCCCTACCCAAGTCAATGCAAACCCAGCCAAGGCTCTGGTCGATTACGTAAGGTTTGGCCTACTTAAACACGAACTGCTGTTAGCCTGCCGCTAAGCTGCTGCAGTAGAAACTTGAAACTAATCGTCCTTTTTACTGTTTTTGTTACTGTGAATGCTAAAAATACTGTTACAATCATTATCACGAGGCCAAGTTCTAAATACTGACAAAATTTCATGTCCGTAAATACAGCCGTTTCAGAGATATCAGCGAGGAGAGAACTCGTAGCAAAAATCGCGATAGGTACTCTAAAATATATGTCATTATACAAAGTACAAAAGGTAAAAACAAGTATTTTTTTCGCCTATTCCATGCTACGATAATTGCTTGTTACAACCATATAACTCATATGTTCGTAACTGCAGTAGTTATGGAGGAGATAGTTACAGAAAATGGGGGAAAAAATCGACGAAAAATCGATCCCATAAGCCTCCAACACTGCGCATGCGCGTCAATTACCATCGTTGGAAGACATAATAATGGGTCCGCTAATTAGCTCACTAGCAAATGCGTGCAAATAGGAGAGCATATCAGCTTCTCTACCAAACGGTCAACACAAACAGCCTCACTGATCCATATGCTCCCCATGCGTTCCCCATCCCACCAGCATCCCCATTGCTTGCTTATTATGTCTTCCAACGATAGTTGGAAGACATATTGGTTTAGCCAGTATTTTTTTTTTTTTTTTTTTTTTTTTTTTTTTTTTCTCCAGTCAAGGTTTTTCGGGCTTTTCTCCGGAACGGTTAAACATATCAACATGAAATTTTGGGGAATGATAGATCAAGTTGAGACACAACTGCCGATCCAATTTGACGCGCATGCGCAGTGTTGGAGGATTATGGGATGGATTTTTCGTCGATTTTTTCCCCCATTTTCTGTAACTATCTCCTCCATAACTACTGCAGTTACGAACATATGAGTTATATGGTTGTAACAAGCAATTATCGTAGCATGGAATAGGCGAAAAAAATACTTGTTTTTACCTTTTGTACTTTGTATAATGACATATATTTTAGAGTACCTATCGCGATTTTTGCTACGAGTTCTCTCCTCGCTGATATCTCTGAAACGGCTGTATTTACGGACATGAAATTTTGTCAGTATTTAGAACTTGGCCTCGTGATAATGATTGTAACAGTATTTTTAGCATTCACAGTAACAAAAAACAGTAAAAAGGAAGATTAGTTTCAAGGTTTTCTACTGCAGCAGCTTAGTGGCAGGCTAACAGCAGTTCGTGTTTGAGTAGGCCAAATCTTACGTAATCGACCAAAGGCCTTGGCTGGGTTGCATCGACTTGGGTAGGGGGTCATGTCAAAACAGGCCAAACCTTACGTAATCAATCAGCGGCAGCATTCATCGCTTTCGCGGTGTATTGACTTGGTTTAGGGGTCATGTCAAAACATCTAAGCGGCAGCAGCTTGTGATCTTATAATAGTGCGCGTTACCAGCTATTATCGGTCCGTGTATATACTGTCTTTATGTCTCAGCGACAGTGTGCACTGGATGTCCCGGTGCAATCAAAGCGGGTATATATACGCAAACACGCATACACGCACATATGTATATATATATATATATATATATATATATATATATATATATATATATATATATATATATATATATATATATATATATATATATATATGTATGTATACACACGGTTTCCGATGCCAAGCTTCCGAGCGCCGCAGCTATCTATAAATAGCATATATATGTGAATATTTATAAATGTGTGTGTTATATACGTATATATATATATATATATGTAAATATATATATATATATATATATATATTTTCATATGCATAGCTGCTTAAGCATTTATAATAGGCCACTGTAATGGCGAGTAGATTTACAAGGCCACATAGTCATCTATAGTGGACTCTGTGGTCTGTTCGGTGATGCGTTGTCGCCGAGGACACATGAATAACCCTTCATACATGAAGTGTTCACTGAATGCGTCTTGCAGCCATTTGATGTTCATATGAGCCTATACGGAATACTGGTACATTAAGCTAGTATCTGTATCAAATGATAGCGACCAGAAAGGCTTTTGATGTATTTTCATGCATATAGTTACTGGCGTAGAGGCGAATATATAGGGATGCCTTGAATTTTCAGTCCCATGGATGTTATAGGCGTTACACAAGTGTTAGTTGAAATTAGAATCTACATTGTAGTGAAGCTGTCATTGTGTTCGAATTATCCCAAAATCCACTGAATGTACACATACGTAAGCCAAATGTCTATACCACCAAATGAACGAAATCGAGTAGCCATTAAACTAGTCATTATCTAGTGTCCACTCAGACTTTCTATTTGTGGATGGTGTGGGATGGGGTGGTGGGCTGTGCTGGGCTGATGGTTGAATGTTGCCACTACTAATATACAGCTTTTTAGTGCTGCATTTTCTCCCATGGTAGTACTGGATCTACTGCTATGGTAGTGCCGGATCGTCTCAAAATGTTCTGCTGGATCTTCTCCCAATGTTCTGCTGGATCTTCTCGCCAATGTTCTGCTGGATCTTCTCCCAATGTTCTACTGGATCTTCTCCCAATGTTCTGCTGGATCTTCTCCCAATGTTCTGCTGGTTCTTCTCCCAATGTTCTGCTGGATTTTCTCCCAATGTTCTGCTGGATCTTCTCCAATGTTCTGCTGGATCTTCTCCCAATGTTCTGCTGGATCTTCTCCAAATGTTCTGCTGGTTCTTCTCCCAATGTTCTGCTGGATCTTCTCCAATGTTCTGCTGGTTCTTCTCCCAATGTTCTGCTGGATCTTCTCCCAATGTTCTGCTGGATCTTCTCCCAATGTTCTGCTGGATCTTCTCCCAATGTTCTGCTGGATCTTCTCCCAATGTTCTGCTGGATCTTCTCCAATGTTCTGATGGATCTTCTCCCAATGTTCTGCTGGAAATTCTCCCAATGTTCTGCTGGATCTTCTCCCAATGTTCTGCTGGTTCTTCTCCCACAGACACAATCTATTTATTCGTTTGGCAGGGAATGTTTCGACAGGGTATACAATGAAAAGTCGGTTGTTTACTCCCACACTGTGTGGGTTGTCTTCAAATGATGTGGTTTAATATAGGATATTTTCTGCTCTTGACATTCGTGCTTTTGTTTGGCAATTAATCACATTCACAGCGATGGGGCATTTGGATATATCAGACTGGGTTCTCCTTGGGCGCATGGTTTTTATGGGATTGTGAATAAATTACGTAGGATTTAAATAGTTTTTGTAATCTCATTTGTGAGCATTGATGATCCGAACACCTGGTGGTCCTTCGTGGTTGTTTGTAATAGCAATGATGCCCTGAAGAGCAAGGTATCAAAGAATATTTCCTCAGTTCATTTGATAACTTCTTTGAACGAATACTTCTCGAGTCACAAAGGTCGTGCATCAGGGATCACCTGGTTTGCTTGGCAAAATACATTGTTATTCGTATTTTAAGTAAACATATGCTTGGTACAGGTACAATAGTTTGGACATCATTTATTTTTGGCTTAAACATGAGCTCATTTTGATTCAAGTAAATAATACTTTTTTATCAATTAGTTACCTCTACAGCATGCGTTCTTAATATATAAGAAGGCATGTTCCTGCAAAGTAGTCAAACCTTTTTGGCTATTGAATAAATCTCTTTTTCATAACAGTGTCCACGCCGCATATAAATTAAAGGGCACCTGAATGGATTATAATCCACTGTATAAGACAGGCACATTTAAAACCATAGCACCAGTACAACAACCTAGTGATTACCTGCAAATGTTACACACACATCAACATGTGCTCAGTATAAAATGGCAAGATTTGTCATGGTCCTTGTCACAGTCGATGATAAAATTAACATATTTTTGTTATACCAAGCACGAGTCGTTAACTGTGATTGCTGTATATATTAAGTAGTATATAATGTAGACTAAGGTCTACAATAAGCTTGAGACTCAACAAATTATGCTGTGTGTTTCCGAATTCTATTAGGTCATGTGATGTTAGAAGACAAACGGGGCGTCATTAATCAACAAGACTTCCATAACGAAGTGCACGCGAGGTTTTAGCCAAACATTGTATCTTGAAAGGTTTATCATCCATCAGTAAGTGACAACATATTTGTAGTGGAATGTCAAAATACAAAAGCTATTGAAAAAAAATGGACAGTTTGAAAAACGACACATTGGCTGTACAGTTTTGGAAAGATATGTTTGCAATACGTAAAACAAAAGGCGTGCATTAATGGATTGTACATTTGGTTTTGCTACTAGACACAAGAATATAATAGTTAGATACAATGAAGGCATGTATCATTCTCGGTAAGCAACACCACCACATTAAACACTTGAGTGTACAGGATAATATCATCAAGTATATATAGGCGCTTATATATATCAGCGAATTTCATTCATTTCGTAAATTTTCCAGCATGATTCTTTCCGGCCTTCATATATCATCAGCTGTGATATTCATGCAATTCTTCTTATAGATAAGACAATGATATCGAAATCCCAAAGCCTGAGCCATGTTTCTGTAGCACAGATTGGAATGAGCTCTCGAATAATAGCAGATACCCTCGAGAAGCATGGTGCCAGACTATGAATAAAGCATATTTGCTTCTCCATGAGGAGCAACTACTAGGATAGCATTGTGAAACATAAGCTTAGCCTTGTTGGTGTCAGGTACACAGGATCATCTGGAAAAACCTCGACTTTTAGGCCATATGCCTCACTTTCTCTTTCTAGCATTTCCACAATACTATTGTGATGAATGAAGTAACGTTTGTGAGACCATATGATGAAAACTATTGTATTTCGAGAACTTGGGATATTGGGCAGAGATCGCCGCTGATAGATTGAGTGTAGTTATGTAGTAAGAACAGGAGATCGTCCACATGGACCCCCAGCAGGGCTGTAAAGCACATTGGCCTTGACATTACCTGTCACCAACCTCTCATTAATGCCTGGCAAGTCGAGAGTAAGTGATGCATTCGCAACATGGATCTTAATATCAGGATGTTTTTTTTAAGAATTCCGCGTAAAGAGAAAGGCGAGGGAGATCTTCTAAATTAACATGATAGAATTCAGCATCCCAATGCAGAGTGATTGTGAACACCTCATTTTATATATCCACCTGGTGATGAGTTTTGATTTCGTCCTTGGCCGCCAACGGGTTTAAGTTGGAACTCGGATGTAAGGATATTTCCATCAGATTTCACCACGGCATTTTCAATGATATGAATAAAACTACAGATCTTAGGATCTGGGAGTATTTTTGGATAACCTCCTAATGCATCAAACCTAAGTGGTACATATTTAAGAGATCTGCTGTGGTGCATACTTCCGTTGATGTCATTGCGACAGGTGGCATTATAGAAGAAGTTTGTAGCATGTTGGCCATAGATTGATTTTCCCTCAAGAAGCTCACAATTATTCGCACTTCTTCAACAGTTATAGAAAAAGTTTGCAGCATGTTAGCCATAGATTGAGTTTCCCTCAAGTAGCTCACAATTATTGGCACTGTAGTCATAAAAATTTCTTAGCAAACACATTTTCTAAATAATCCACGTGACCTCTTAAATATACGTGTGAACAGAGGCATATTTGTTAGAGCGTTTATGACGGGGATATTCTGGTCTCTAGTTGTGTCTATCAGCACATGTGAACTTGAGCTGATTATGAAAATACACGCCCGGCACTTGGGACCGTTGATGGAAAGTCTGGGGCTCGGAGTCTGATTGATTGAGGCGACCACGCCTGCGAATCAATCAGAGAATTCCCGTTGGTTTTAAGAAACTATGAAAAAATAACACACGTCTCTCAGGTGGCGTATTCACATATTTTCTCGGCCCTGGCGCGAGTAATAACTCATAGGGCAAGTATTAACTCTTTGTAATCACCAGACTACGCTGTTAGGCAGAAACTTTCTTGAAGTGTGTGACGTAGAAGGTAACAATCATGGCTCAGCTCTATTATCATTTGACCATTCAGTAAAAAAGTACACCCCAAGATAATAAAAAACCAGGTCGCTCATCGAAATATGGCTCCGCGCATTTGAATCTCAATAGTCTGGGTGAACTCCTAATAACAGTAATCTGTGTTGGCTGCTTGTTGTATGAATCCGTCCGAGTTATCAGACCCAGCTAGGCTCACATATTGATTAGACTCAAGGTAAGTTTCATTATGAATACTACCCATGATCATAAGCTGGGGGTAGGATGAAGTTGCCAACTATTATTCACAGAAGCTGGAAATTAATGCTGAATTTGTGATATAATATATAGCTGTTAAAATCGATGAACACCTAATTCATTCCCCCCTCAACAGATCGGGGATGAGGTTGTTGACAGCCCACCTGGATTGCTCACATGCAATACAAGCAGTATATTGTGGTTGTAGGCCGGCCTTGGGAATCCCCAGTGTGCCTGTCTGCAGTACGCTGTTAGTTTATACGAGAGCTTCTTTCTGATTGGTTAACATATATATATGTAAATATATATATATATATATATATATATATATATATATATATATATATATATATATATATATATATATATATATATATATATATATATTCATCAGCGTCATATGTTATCATTGATGAATAGTTCTTGCTTTGAATTTTATGATATTAACATTTATATGTTGGTATAAGTAAATGAGTGTGCATTAGAATGTTGGGAAACCAAGCATTCGGCTAAATGGATCGCACTCGTCGTTGCTTCCTTACCATTTCTCTATGTATTACATTTAAGCTATTGAGAGACATTTATATTGTCGTGAAGGACATTAAGAGCACAAGACGTTTTACTTGCAGTCCTTTATTGTGTTCATCAACCCCCTACTGTACAGTTTCCCGTTATAACCTTGACACGTATCGTCGAGATGGTTTAACCAGACAACATCATGGGTAGTGGCAAGTGTCTGCACCAGCTCATTCCCAACTTGAACGTATCGTGCTTGCCCTGCAATCACGCCATCCGCTCGATATTATGATATCAATCGGATTGAGTTGAGTATCGAAATCGTATTTGCATGCTAATTATGTCTGTCAGCTCACCAAATGATCTCCTTTTGTGCATGGTGGCGTGTCAAGGTATGGACATTTATTATCCACATCATCGCTTGGGCCACATACCAAATCGTTGAGCGGGTCACCATCGCAATCGCCGGCGAGGCCACACATGTGGCCTTTAAATTCGGGTTTGTTGGGAATCCACACAGACATTCCGCCGCGATAGTCCCAGTAGACACGAAATCCGTCATCAACAAACTCGAAGCACTTTATGGCAATATATTTGACAAAATTAATTACATTTGCATCCGACATGAAGTCACATTCAGTCATGTACTGCTATATATGCCAAATGGCTCAAAGTACACCGTACATTTTGGCACACTTTCAGTAGCACTCAAGAATAATTTTAAGATTCACACTTGCCAATGTAGTGATATTTAGTAGGACCAAACAAATTTGAAAAAATAACTCACCAGTATACTGAAAACCTCGAAGTAAGTTACATCAATTCTCGGACCGATAGGCACCCACACCGCGGGGTATACCTTGATGCCATCATCTAGGAAGCTATCGATGTCAGTATCAACGTACTGGCAACAAAAAGACGACTTTATACGTTTGTCTTGTAAAACTGTGCAACATTAAACTGCAACAGCTATCAGTTTTTCGTTATAGTGCTGTAATGTTATATCATTACATTATGTGCCCGAATGATTACCTGTAAAGCTGTGCAATATTGAATTGCAACATTACCAGTTTTGCATTATTTACCAGTGTTTTGCCTCGGTAGATGATTTTCGCGGCCTTTGCTTTCAAGCCTCTTTTTAGTGTAGTGGTAGGGTCTAGATATATTGACACTGAGAACAAAGGAGGTTCACCATCTGGCGTGCCGTTTGTACAATTGCTTCTTATAAATACATGACAACAGTCAACGGAGCTCATCGAGTATGTCGACCCGTCACACGTTCCAATATGAGGATCACCATAACACCAGGCAATGCCCCATGGATGCTCGTACCCTGCAAGGAGCATGTATTGTAAACGATAGAAATTCCTGTAAACCACTGATAATATAAATGCCGATAATGTGTATAAGCATGAGTTACCTGGCCATTCGCATTGTGACACATTACGAACTTGTATGTCAATGTTGAATTTAGGGTCGTGACAACGACATTCTTTGCATGGTTTTTCATCTGGGGCGCAATACACCGGGGGATCGGGACAATATTCGTATGGTTTGCATCCTCGATATGAGTGTCCGTTTGCGTCCGTATAATGATAACAAGTCTCCTGTGAATCACACAGCCAATGATTATCAATATCAGGATCATTATCGTAATTCTCATTGACCATCGCCGTCATTATACTTACGCCAGCGTCGCATTTTTTTGGGATTCCAATTGCAATGCAGCAGTCGTCCAGTGGTGCATAGCATGTAAAACACCACGTGTCCTTGTCGTCAGGGCAACAGTAAGGGTAATCAGGAAACGATGAGACTGCAGTTGAGATGTATGCAAGTAAAGATAAATCATACATTGAACCATATTTATCAGGCAATCATCCCCTTATTGTTATGGGTGCTTGTCAGTTCAGTGCAAACATAAACACAAACGCGCATCGTCACGCAAACGCGCATCGTCACACAAACGCGCATCGTCACGCAAACGCGCATCGTCACGCAAACGCGCATCGTCACGCAAACGCGCAACGCAAACGCGCATCGTCACACAAACGCGCATCGTCACGCAAACGCGCATCGTCACGCAAACGCGCATCGTCACACAAACGCGCATCGTCACGCAAACGCGCATCGTCACGCAAACGCGCATCGTCACGCAAACGCGCATCGTCACACAAACGCGCATCGTCACGCAAACGCGCATCGTCACGCAAACGCGCATCGTCACGCAAATCGCTCGATGCCTACCATGACTCTCTGAAATTCATTGGGTCTGTGTGAACCTACAGTATAGACCCGCACGTTCAGCCTAGTGGACGTCTGTCAAATGGAACACCTTGCTCCCAATCTGGGTTTTTGTCGCTGTTTCTTCTCAACTCTGCAAAAAACGTTGTACTTACCTTATACTAACTGCTTCAGGAGAATCAAACACAAATACCGTGATAGCATCTTCAAGTATAACGGAAGTTCCAATAGAGATAAGCTGCAAGCAGAACGTGTGACATAAAAGAAATTAAGATGACCACGGAAGCATTGTTTGAAGAAACAGGTATCATGGACGAATCGATGGAGATAACCTGATAGCAGACCGTGTGGCATAAAAGTCATAGTTATGATTGTGTGAGCTCTGTTAGGCCTAGAAGGAAAGAACAAACCGTTGTATTGTTGGTGATTATGTTTTTGTTGAAAATGAAGATAAGAAAACTTACTGTGAATTAGTTCGCTGCTGGCTGTGGTGAACGCCATGTTGAATACAAGATGCTGCATACCAGTGGTCTTCTGCAGATGAGGAAGGACTGGGCTTTGGTGAAGAGCTGGTGGCTGGACGCCTGTTATTGGTTACGCATGGGAACAGCTTCTATGCGGAATCATCCCAAGTTGCAACAGGTGGCGAAGTTTGTGCGCATGATACGATTCGAGAATGTCATCAAATGCTAATTGTGATCCGCAAAAAATGCAAATTCCCATGCAGTTTGCATTATCGACTGAGCAGAAATGGTAAAAGTTAAATTACACGTCACGTGATATCTGACACGGCGCTTAGAATAGATGCACTGAGGTAGCCAAGTTTGTTGATGTAGTGATCAATGAAACGGCCAGCAACTTGGACGAGGAAGAAACTTGAATGAAAGCCGACTGTTTTAAGGCGCAATATGACTATTATCTCTAGCCCTTCGAATCTAGTCAAGCTGTCCGATGGAGAAAAGGGGTTTGGGGTACATGGATTTTGGCGGTCACGCTGGGTAAAAGATCCCCACTCATCGTTCAGATGGAGCAATAGATGACGCATTATGAAACTGTAGGGCAATCGACGAGGAAGCCTTTTTACATCCAACATACCCTGTCTTCACCGAGTCTGTTTATTGTTGTTACCCAGTTACTGAAAAGTACCTCAATCCCATTTTCAGTGTCGATAATGCCTCGAGCAACGGTATCCGCTTCTGTTGTTGGATTATGCCCTTTTATCTGGGACATCGATATAAGATTCGCGAAATATATCACTTCACATAGCTAGCTTCTCCATAACTGACATATCAACAACCGAGGAGTTTAATAATAGCATGATCCCTTGATTTGGCCAATTCCTGTATCACTGGATTGTAAATAACCATACAGATTCGCAAAAACAAGAGCACTTCAAATGGCTAGCTTCTTTATAACTGACATATCGACAATCATCGCTTCACTTGGCCATCACAAAATATTCACCAAAACCAGATCAGCTCGATTGGCCATCTTCACCATCCCTGATGTATCAATAACACAAATATTCACCAGAACTAGATCACTTTGATTGGCCAACTTCTCCATCACTGATGTATCAATAACACAAAGTATTCACCAGAACTAGATCACTTCGATTGGCCAATTTCTCCATCACTGATGTATCAACAACAAAAAGTATTTACCAGAACTAGATCACTTCGATTGGCCAACTTTTCTATCACTGATGTATCAACAACACAAAGTTTTCACCAGAACTAGATCACTTCGATTGGCTAACTTCATCATCCCTGATGTATCAACAACACAAAGAATTCACCAGAACTAGAAGACTTCGATTGGCCAATTTCTCCATCACTGATGTTCCTGATGTATCAACAACACAAAGTATTCACCAGAACTAGATCACTTCGATTGGCGAACTTTTCTATCACTGATGTATCAACAACACAAAATATTCACCAGAACTAGATCACTTTGATTGGCCAACGTCTCCATCACTGATGTATCAATAATCAATATTTCACCAGAACAAAATGACTGATGTATCAAAGAATTCACCAGAACTTTGATTGGCCAAACTTTCCATCCATCACTGATGTATCAACAACACAAAGAATTCACCAGAACTAGATCACTTCGATTGGCCATTTCTCCATCACTGATGTTCCTGATGTATCAACAACACAATGTATTCACCAGAACTAGATCACTTCGATTGGCCAACTTCTCCATCACTGATGTATCATCACCACAACAAAATATTCACCAGAACTAGATCACTTCGATTGGCCAACTTTTCCATCACTGATGTATCAACAACACAAATAAAATATTCACCAGAACTAGATCACTTCGATTGGCCAACGTCTCCATCCCTGATGATGTATCAATAACACAAAATATTCACCAGAACTAGATCACTTTGATTGGCCAACGTTTCCATCCCTGATGATGTATCAATAACACAAAATATATTCACCAGAACTAGATCACTTGAGATCACTGATGTTCAAACAACACAAAGATCACCAGAACTAGATCACCATCACTGATGTATCAACAACACAAAGTTTTTAACCAGAACTAGATCACTTTGATTGGCCAACTTCTCCATCACTGATGTATCAACAAACACAAAATATTCACCAGAACTAGATCACTTTGATTGGCCAACTTCTCCATCACTGATGTATCAACAACACAAAGTATTCACCAGAACTAGATCACTTCGATTGGCCAACTTCTCCATCACTGATGTATCAAAACACAAAAAGTATTCACCAGAACTAGATCACTTCGATTGGCCAACTTCTCTATCACTGATGTATCAACAACACAAAATTCACCAGAACTAGATCACCGATTGGCTAACTTCATCATCCCTGATGTAACAACAACACAAAGAATTCACCAGAACTAGAAGACTTCGATTGGCCAATTTCTCCATCACTGATGTTCCTGATGTATCAACAACACAAAGTATTCACCAGAACTAGATCACTTCGATTGGCGAACTTTTCTATCACTGATGTATCAACAACACAAAATATTCACCAGAACTAGATCACTTTGATTGGCCAACGTCTCCATCACTGATGTATCAATAACACAAAATATTCACCAGAACTAGATCACTTTGATTGGCCAACTTCTCCATCACTGATGTATCAACAACACAAAGAATTCACCAGAACTAGATCACTTCGATTGGCCAATTTCCCCATCACTGATGCTCCTGATGTATCAACAACACAAAGTATTCACCAGAACTAGATCACTTCGATTGGCAAACTTTTCTATCACTGATGTATCAACAACACAAAGTATTCACCAGAACTAGATCACTTCGCTTGGCTAACTTCTTCATCCCTGATGTATCAACAACACAAAGTATTCACCAGAACTAGAAGACTTCGAATGGCCAACTTCTCCATCACTGATGTATCAACAACACAAAGTATTCACCAGAACTAGATCACTTCGATTGGCCAATTTCTCCATCACTGATGTTCCTGATGTATCAACAACACAATGTATTCACCAGAACTGGATCACTTCGATTGGCCAACTTCTCCATCACTGATGTATCAACAACACAAAATATTCACCAGAACTAGATCACTTCGATTGGCCAACTTTTCCATCACTGATGTATCAACAACACAAAATATTCACCAGAACTAGATCACTTCGATTGGCCAACGTCTCCATCCCTGATGATGTATCAATAACACAAAATATTCACCAGAACTAGATCACTTTGATTGCCCTAACTTCTCCATCACTGATGTATCAACAACACAAAGTATTCACCAGAACTAGATCACTTCGATTGGCCAACTTCTCCATCACTGATGTATCAACAACACAATATTTTAACCAGAACTAGATCACTTTGATTGGCCAACCGACCCGAACTAATCACTTCCCTGACTGATGTATCAATAAACACAAAGTATTCACCAGAACTAGATCACTTTCGATTGGAAACCAACTTCTCCATCACACTGATGTATCAACCAGAACTAGACACTTTGACATCCCTGATGATGTATCAATAACCAAAGTAACTACTAGATCACTTTGATTGGCCTACTTCTCCATCACTGATGTATCAACAACACAAGTATTCACCAGAACTAGATCAACTTCGCATTGGCCAACTTATCACTGATGTATCAACAACACAATATTTTAACCAGAACTAGATCACTTTGATTGGCCAACGTTTCCATCCCTGATGATGTATCAATAACACAAAATATTCACCAGAACTAGATCACTTTGATTGGCCTACTTCTCCATCACTGATGTATCAACAACACAATGTATTTTACCAGAACTAGATCACTTCGAACTTCCCTGATGTATCAACAACAATATCGACAACCTCGATGGTTTGGTCTATAAGAGCAACGTCTCTTCAATTCACCAACACAAAATATTCACCAGAACTTGATATCCCCAATTGAGTAGCTTCTCTAAAACTAGCACATCGACAACCAAGAGCAAGATCATGTATTGGTCGATTTTATTTAACTATAACCGTATTCATTCGTCTGGGATTCTTTCACATATGGACCCAATTCAACTATCGTCATTTGCCGAGGAAGCAATTCTACGCGGGAGAAATTTGCCGATGTGAATGTTTGACAATAACGACCATGACATTGGCATGCGCCATCAAGTTTAGAAATATGAAGTTGGGTGAACCCCGATAAAAATTAGATCTCGCATACGGTTGTGGCAGATGGTAATGTTGGTGTGGTTATCAAATCTTAAACAAGTTATGTATCGTGGTAGATTAGTGCGCCAGAGTGGATAAGGGTTTGCATGAACCGTAATATGGAATGTAGTTATTTGATTGGAATAGATGTCTAAGTGCGTTTCAATGTAGTTACCTATTTGAATATATGCCCTTTGTTTCCTGGTAAAAGAAACATCAACTAAATATCAAAAGATGTATAGCTCGGCAATACCCACCTGCTGTTATAATATGGTACTGAACGTTAGATTTGCGGATAGATTCATTGTAGTCATGCGCGTGCACACACGTAGATTATCACCGAACCACCTGCAAAGATGCTTTGTAAAGTTGTGCACCAAAATACCGAGGTTTTGAGGTAACATTGGTATATTTCACCTCGCATCTATGTCATGGATGTTTTGAAAAATTCCAGAACTAGCGCAAGGGAAGTTATTGGCACTCGAGTTGGCAGAACACAACATCGATGAGTATCGATAACGAAAGTAGGGAGCGCTAAGAAAAAAATAGCAAGTCACGTGTTGTTGATATCACGTGTGTCACGTGGCAAAAAGTTAGTACAATTATGTCTCGTGATTTATCAAACGCCAGCTATCCTATATCCCCGGGCTGTAGGGAACGCTTGAAAAAAATATTACGCCGTATGTTACCTCCATTACGTACATAAAAGAATCGTAAAAATGAGTGACAAAAAGTGAGAAGATGAATTTCGATGTCGGGTTTTCAAACGCCAGCTGTATTAATACCCGACGGCTGGCTTATACCAGATGATTGCCGCAAGCAGTGTAAGAAAGGCCAGGTAATGTTAATTTCCTGATGGTAGACAATGTTAAATGCACTTTTCGAGCAGACGAGCAATGAGAGCTGAGGTGCTTTAATTTCTTTGTTGGACAGATCAACAAAGACCTCTTGTCTTGAAAGTCATTCTCTGTCTTTCTTGTCTCTCGAATAGGATGCCAACATGATATATTGCCCTGGGCTGCTCCTCGTATTGCGTGCATCGATCTTAAAGCACCTTGCTCCTTAAGAAGGAAGTCTTCGGGCCGTAAGTACCTGCTTGGAATATATACTCATTTCTGATATTGCTTTTTGGGAGCCCTATGCATGCTATCGTTTTCTTATATCCTATATATATATATATATTATAGATATATATAGATATATTAAGATCGTTTTATAGATATATATATATATATATATATATATAGATATCTATATATATATAGATATATATATATATATATATATATATATATATATATATATATATATAAATATATATCTATATATATATATATATATATATATATATATATATATATCTATCTATATATATATATATATATCTATATATATATATATATATATATATATATATCCACACTACGTGCAATGACATGTGAAACACTCACATCACACTCCTTTTATAACACAACACCATATCCTCGCGATGTGTAAGATTGAAGTACATTGCACATGGTGTCCATGCTCACAACTTGTTTTATTCTACAATGCATCGCCACCAAAATGTTCTGCTTGTCAAAGGTCTGGACATCAAAATGTCATCATATCACTCATATAAATAAATCTGTCAACCAAGGCATTAATATAACCAGCTATCTCACTAACCATAAAGGGGCCAGGTATATGAGAGTAAAAGCTGACGTGAATAACATAATGATAAACACGGCACACTTATATAATTGAGTCACAATAATGACACTTGTGAGTGACGGAGTGAATATAAGTACACGCGTATGATTGAATAAGAATAATTCCAAATATTATGAAAATCTTGTCAAACTTGGCAGAATTAAATAAGCGCACCCATTTTAAAGAATGAGGATAAAAACAGTACGTTATGAAACTATTGGGAAATGTGTTATATTGAACGATACGAATAACACACAGTTCTAACATAGAATACGGACACGTGAGAATACGAGAATGAGAATGATAGCACGCTGGTATAGAAGGATAAGAATCAAGGCACGCTTGAATGAATATATATCTGCAAATGATAACAGTTTGATTGATTTAGTAATACGCGCGCATGTATAGCCAATTTAGAATGGAGGCATGTGCATAATAATAAACGAGAACATTGTGTAAGAATGAGCTCGAATAATTGCATCACCATATAATGGAGTGACAATGGAAGAGTACATGTACAATGAAATAAAAACATCGCACACACAGCAAAATAGCATATATGCATAACAGAATGAATATAACGACAGACGTGAAAACTGGCATACCCCTACATGAGAATGAGACACATAGCACCTGGACATAACGAAACGATTTCCAAATGTAGTACCAAACAACAGCAGGGGCATCAATGGGTGAGCATGAAAGTGAATAGGTCAAAAAAAGATAGAATACCGGCACACGCCTATAATAGAGACACAATAACATCACACATACATCGCATAATGCAAATGACAGCAACTATGTATAATTACAAAGAATCATAGAGCACATGCATCACATAACAAAAAATCAAGAGTTCATTACAAATAGAAGAATACGAATATTACCCCACATGCATAACCTAACAACAATAAAAGTAGCTTCGTATGAATGAATATTAATATTCTCACATATCATATCTATGTGACAAATAACGACTATTGACATAACATGATTGAGCTGGTAAAACTGCACGGATTCTACATTATTCTACTTTTTTCCATAACATATGCAGCACATTGCGCGAGTTCATGATAACACAGACCACATGTGTCTAACCGAGCATGACAATTGCAGACATTCTTTCAGCGAACTATTAAAATCATTGATTGACGTCTAATCGACAACTATAACGAACCGACAATGTCAATAATAATGCAATTAAGTGGAGAATATGTACCTTCGCATTACGCAATAGCCTAGGTTCTTCCTGCACTCATAAGGAAAATACTACCTGGGAGTTAATATCTCACACTACTTCAATCGTTTCTGCATTCAGCACCGGAAATGAACGTCCTCCTGCGCATGCTCTCCTCCTTGTCTGGGCCCGTGATGCGCGCCGGGTTTTGTCCATATTCTTATACTGCTGGTTACACTTCTCCAACACCCCGCATAAGATTTCTATTGATACCGGTTCCCTGACGCTCTTAGAGACGAGCGGCCACAGAAAAGCAGAAATAGCGTTCGATTAGTTGAACGCAGTATCTTAGTGTTTTATCGCGTGACTCAGATGAGACGCCACCTTGACACGACACGGTAGCCTCTATGATACCAATAATATAAATCCCTGACCTCTGATTCAACACCCTCCAAAGTGCAGCGGGAAGAAAGAAGAAAAATGCCTGGGTAACCAAAATTATGGGCGTCCAGTGGTAATAAGTAATCTTCTGGTCAGGTGGTTCTTCCATTTGCGGAATCTTATTGTGAAAAGGCACATAATAAGTGTCATCCACTCAGCAGAATAAATTTGTATATTTCTCGTGATTTGAAGCACACTGTTCAGGACACCAGCAATGGATGGTTTCACCGAAGAACTGACGCATACTGACGAGCGCTGAGAGAACTAGCAGCATGGTGGTGGTGTGCTGGCGGTTAAGACGGTCAAAGAGGTCGTCGTTAGCGCTGAGGTTGAGGGATCTCAGGTCTAGCAAGGCCTTGATTATCTTATCCATTCTGAGCTCAAAGGTAAGTGTTTCTTTGTTATATATGTTTAGTCAGATGTTGTCGTTGTTACTTCAAGATAACGCGCGTTCAATGCACTGAAGACGTCAGTTAAAGGCAATGACAATGGAATTTGGTTTGGATGACTTTGACTGATTGTTGCTTCGTGCTGTAATTATCACGTCATGACACAGGTACTTTAACTGCGGCATCTCTGGCATGATTTATATTGTACTCCCAAAAGCTTCCTGGCTCGTTTCCGGTTGTGCATTGGCCAGTGATATCCCGGGAATCATTTCCAGTCTCTAATCTGTCAGGGCTCTGCAACAATAAAGGATTTATGAAAATTTGAAATCAAGTAATTCAGTATGCATGAATTATTGTTTGCATAAATGACTGAGTAAGGCCATAACAAATTAACAAAGAAGGGCGAGAGAGTGTGCGATAAGTGAGCCAGTGAGTGAGCAGGTGAGTGATTGACTGGAGTGTTGGACAGAGGGAGAGAGTGATTCATAAGTTAAAGTAAAAGTAAGACATATTTAGAAGCTCAGGGTATTCCTACAACCAATTGCGATTGATTACGGCGAATATAACACCCCAAACATGAATGAAGCTCGTTGGATGAGTGGATTCTGGCCCAACAGGTAGGGAATGGTAACCGTAACCATTGCTCACATTGTATTCATTACTTGAACTATTATTGAAAGGATGTTCAGTACACAATACAATTCTGGATCAAAGAGGTTGCCAATCAGTTAGTTCAGAGTATCATTGAGCATTATGGATGATGAATGAAAATCTATGCTTCTTAAACTGGGGTCACTAGATCGTGGAATATAATACATTTAAGCAACGAGTAAGGCTTGAAATGAGTAACCATTAATGCTTCATATGAGGGTTGTCATCAACGCACAAGTGCAGGAGAGAGCGTCACATATTTTCTCCAACAAGACCTCAAGCTTATGAGCAAAGTTAAATATTCTGCCTGCGTCTTAATGCTGGCGTAATTATGCTTGCATGGATATAGAGGAACGTACGCGCAATACGCGCAATACCATCGACGTCTAAAACGAACGTCTTTCCACTTCACTGCTCTTCTGTTATCCTATCAGTTCAAATGCATGGGGAGAGTGGTAGTGACGGGGGTATGGAAAGGGTGGGGGGGGGGTGTTTTTTATGCTTATGTGGGTGGGCATTGGAACACCATCACAGAGGAATGGGGTCAAATGTGTGGTCCATGGAAGCTAGGCAATTTAACGATATTCAATACCATGTTAGGTTGCTCAAGTGAGGGAATCGACGGACCAATTCCGATGAGACTTTATAATCTGGACATCAGTTATAGCCCCTGCATCATCCCCATCTACCGACCAAGCGCACCAACGCATTATCAATTAGAGCTTTTGCAAATACTAAAGACACAAAGCATCCTGTGTATTGCTTATTAGACAATAAACCCAGTCACCATCTGCTTCTTTGGCCTTGACCCAAAGCAATAAACTGTTGAAGCCGTTTTCTTTGTGACCGCTGTCATTTGTCTATGTCTGCAAATGAAGCATATCTCGTAAGATGTAATGCGCAAGCATGGTAGAATGTTGACCTCGCTGCCTGGTCTAAATCTATATAAGGGGCAGCTATATGTTAGAATATTCACCCAAATAGGTTTAAAGATCAGTGCTAATGGATTGGTCGCAAGGGAAGGCCATTAAAAAGAACCTTGAGAGTATGCTATTCTGGTCATACTTCTCCTTGCTATCTGTTAGATCACAAAACATGCCGACTGGCATATCACTTGATTACAACGCCCAAGAAATCAACATCTGTCACCTCACAGTGCATGAGAATAAAGCAACTGTTAACCCATCGATCATGAGAAAACAGCATATGTCAAACCACAGATGATGAGAAAACAGCACCTGTCAAACCACAGATCATGAGAAAACAGCGCCTGTCATGAGAAAACAGCGCCTGTCAAACCACAGATGATGAGAAAACAGCATGTGTCAGACCACAGATCACGAGAAAACAGCACATGTCAAACAATAGATCATGAGATAACATGAGATATCACAACACATGTCAAACCACAGATCATGAGAACAACAGCACCTGTCAAACTACAGATGATTCGAAAACAGCACCTGTCAGACCACAGATCACGATAAAAACAGCACATATATATATATATATATATATATATATATATATATATATATATATATATATATATATATATATATATATATATATATATATATATATATATATATATATATATATATATATATATATATATATATATATATGTATATATATATATATATATATTAAGGACAGCCTTCATTAACCATGACTGCATCGCTGAGGCACAGATATCTTGACACGCAGCCCTCAGCTTAAACTCATTCTATCTCGCACCCATCTCATCTCTCGAGCGGCATGCGATCAGCCCTAATAATCACCTGTCTGCTAATTACACTCAATATGCATCGAATTTACTTTCATCTAATTACCACAATGCCAATCAACGAAGTATAGCACCTCAATTGGTTCTTGTAACCGAGCTGGGCATGACAGCTAAGCACGCGATCGTCTCTTATACAACACTTAATGATTCCCTATCATTCAAGCAGGCATACACTTTTTGCAAATTGCAATATCGCTTTCCTCCACACCACATTAATATTTACGCAAGATCCCGTTTATCCGATCTATTTATAGATAGTTTGTTTGCATAAGAACTAACAACTGACCAACCTCCTTGGTCCCTCTGGCTGATAGCCCTGTAATATTGCAGCTTAATGTATTTGTTTCTTAACCACCAGCTCGTGTGGAGTTCATCAGAAAATTCAGAAAATCACACTGCTTCTTTCTAGACATTGCGATTGATTACAATACAATCAATTAATATAGCAGCAGGACCCTCTTGGTTGGGCGTTTTCATTGGTGGTAGCAACGTCCCTGACTTTATATATATGGGTGCATATGCAAAGAATGCTTTAGTTGTTGATTGACAAGTGCTGTTATCATATGATTCCTTGATTGACTATGTTATTATGTTAGGTATTGATTAACGAGTGCTGTTTCATGTTAGTTATTGATTAACGAGTGCTGTATCATGTTAGTTATTGATTAACGGGTGCTGTATCATGCTAGTTGTTGATTAACGAGTGCTGTATCATGTTAGTTATTGATTAACGGGTGTTGTATCGTGTTAGTTATTGATTAACGAGTGTTGTATCATGTTAGTTATTGATTAACGAGTGCTGTATCATGCTAGTTGCTGACTGACTAGTGCTGTTATCGCGTGGGTCAAAGGTTTGCAGGTGCGGTGATGTTGCATATTGCTCAGAGGTGATAAGATGTTGGCGCTGGAGTGTTTACATGGGATATGATGTTGGCAGTAGCGTGTTTACATGGGCTGTTGGCAAATGAGTTGTTGGTTGATCGTGTAATAGATGATGTACAGTGATACGCCGAACTTCCAGTTTTGCTATCTACGGGCCAGTTGAGTGAACGAAACATTGTCTTGTGATAGTGCCTTCGTATCTCCGTGCTGTACTGTTTGTAGCTCTTTGGTTTTAGTGTCACCGATTCATCTCCACTCATCTGCAAGGTCAGAGTAGCAGTTGAAGGCCGGGTTTATGCATTGCAAGGGTTTTGTTTTTACTTAATATGACTGGTACCTTTACGATATGTCTGGAACAACACACATTACGTTTGTGAGAAGTCGGTGTTTCTGGAATGAAATAGGAAGGTAGTCGATAAACAGATGTTAAGGTCTTATAATAATGGGTCCGCAAATTAGCTCACTAGCAAAGTGTGCAAACTGGAGAACATATCAGCTTCTCTACCAAACGGTCAACACAAACAGCTTCACTGATCCATATGCGCCCCCCCATGCGTTCCCCGTCCCGCCAGCATCCCCATTACTTGCTTATTTCATACGCATGGCTGCTTAAGCATTTATAATAGGTCAGTTATATGGCGAGTAAATTTACTAGGCCACAGAGTCATCTATAGTCGACTCTGTGGTCTGTCCGGTGATGCGTTGTCGCCGAGGACACATGGATAACCCTTCATATATGAAGTGTTCACTGAATGCGTCTTGCAGCCGTTTGATGTTCATATGAGCCTATATGGAATTCTGGTACATTAAGCTAGTATCTGTATCAAATGATAGCGACCAGAAAGGCTTTTGATGTATTTTCATGCATATAGTTACTGGCGTAGATGCGAATATATAGGGATGCCTTGAATTTTCAGTCCCATGGATGTTATAGGCGTTACACACTATTCAATCACCTAGCCAGTTAAAGGAATAACTGGTCTGCTATTTCAAGTGTTAGTTGAAATTAGAATATACCTCATCGTGTAGCTGTCATTGTGTTCGAATTCTCCCATAATCCACTGCATGTACATAGTCATTATCTAGTGTCCAGTAAGTCTTTCTATTTGGGGATGGGGTGGGGATGGGGTGGTGGGCTGGGCTGGGCTGGGGTGATGGTTGAATGTTGCCACTACTAATATACAGCTTTTTTGTGCTGATTTTTTTCCCTTGGTAGTGCTGGATCTGATCCTATGTTCTGCTGGGTCTTTTCCCAATGTTCTGCTGGGTCTTCTCCCAATGTTCTACTGGATCTTCTCCCTATGTTATGCTGGATCTTCTCCCTATGTTCTGCTGGATCTTCTCCCAATGTTCTGCTGGATCTTCTCCCACTGTTCTGCTGAATCTTCTCCCAATGTTCTGCTGGATCTTCTCCCAATTTTCTGCTGGATCTTCTCCCAATGTTCTGCTGGATCTTCTCCATATGTTCTGCTGGATCTTCTCCCTATGTTCTGATGGATCTTCTCCCAATGTTATGCTGGAAATTCTCCCACTGACACAATCTATATATTCGTTTTGCGAGGAATGTTTCGACAGTTTATACAATGAAAAGCCGGTTGTTTACTCCCACATTGTGTGGGTTTTCTTCAAATGATGTGGTTTAATATTGGATATTTTCTGCTCTTGGCATTCTTGCTTTTGTTTGGCAATTAATCACATTCACACCTAGCGCCCTGTGATGGGGCATTTGAATATATCAGACTGGGTTCTCCTTGGGCGCATAGTTTGTAGGGGATTGTGAATGAATTACGTAGGATTTAAATAGTTTTTGTAATCTCGTTTGTGAGCATTGATGATCCGAACACCTGGTGGTCCTTCGTGGTTGTTTGTAATAGCAATGATGTCCTGAAGAGCAAGGTAGCAAAGAATATTTCCTCAGTTCATTTGATAACATCTTTGAATAAATACTTCTCGAGTCACAAAGGTTGTATATCAGGAACTCCAGTGTATTTATCGTGTAAGCATCACCTGGTTTGCTTGCCAGATTACATTGTTATTCTTATTAGAAATAAACATATGCTTGGTACGAGTACAATAGTTCTAGCGGATATATTATGAATTCCAGTGCTTTTGGACATTGTTTTGTTTGGGGTTTATACATCTTTATATGATTATTTTGTCATGAGTTCATTTTGATTCAAGTAAATAATACTTTTTTATCACTTAGTTACCTCAACAGCATGCGTTCTTAATATATAAGAAGGCATGTTCCTGCAAAGTAGTCAAACCTTTTTGGCTATTGAATAAATCTCTATTCCATAACAGTGTCCACGCCGCATGTATATTAAAGGGCACCTGAATGGATTATAATCAACCATAAAGACAGGCACATTGTGCGTTACCATAGCACCAGTACAACGACCTAGTGATTACCTGCAACTGTCACACACACACACACACACACACACACACACATCAACATGTGCTCAGTATAAAATGGCAATAATTAAGCGCATAGAAATGCATATATTGTTGCGCTCCCAAAATGAATGACATTATTATTATTATTATTATTATTAATTGTCATGGTAGTTGTCACAGTCGATGATTAACTTAACGTATCTTTGGTATACCAAGCACCAGTCGTTAACTGTCAGCATATAGTAGATATAGGATCTGTAAAAATAACTTAAGTATTGATTATTTGAATCAACCAGGCCAGATATTGTATTCCCCGATGCACTAGTCGGCATCAAGCTGATTGGTTATGTGATTGCCGTATATATTAAGTAGTACATAATGCAAACTAAGGGCTCCAATAAGTTTGAGACTCAACATCGAACAAATCATGCTGCGTGTTTCCGAATTTTATAAGGTCATGTGATGTAAGAAGACAGACGGGGCGTCATTAATCAACAAGACCTCTGTAACGAAGTGCACACAAAGTTTTAGCCAAACAAAAAAGGTTTATCATCCATGACTACATATTGGTAATGGAATACAAAAATACAAAAGCTATTGAAAAAATGGACAGTTTGCAAAACGACACATTGGCTGTACAGTTTTGGAAAGATATGTTTGCAATACGTAAAACAAAAGGCGTGCATTTGTGGATTGTACATTTTCTTTTGCATCTAGACACAAAAATAGAATAGGTAGATTCAATGAAGGCATGTATCTTTCTCGGTAAGCAACACCACCACATTAAAGCCTTGAGTGTTCAGGATAACGTCATAGAGTAAACTTATGCTAATATATAAATCACTGAATTTCATTCATTTCGTAAATTTTCCAGTATGATTTTTACCGGCCTCCATATATCATCAGCTGTGATATTCACGCAATTCATCTTATAGATAAGAGCATGATATCGAAATCCCAAAGCCTGAGCCATGTTTCTGTAGCACAGATTGGAACGCCCTGTCGAATCTTAGCAGATATCCTCGAGAAGCATGGTGCCAGACTGTGAATATAGCATGTTTGCTTGCCCGGCTCCATGAGGAGAAACTACTAGGATAGCATTGTGAAACTTAAGCTTAGTCGTGTTGATGTCAGGTACAGGATCATCAGAAAAAACCTCCACTTTTAGGCCATATGGCACACTTTCTCTTTTTAGCATTTGCACATTACTATTGTGATGAATGAAGAAACGTTTGTGAGATCGTTTGATGACAACTATTGCATTTCGAGAGCTTGGGATATTTGGAAGAGCTCGCTGCTGATACATTGAGAGTAGTTGTGTAGTAAAAACAGGAGATCGTCCTCATGGACTCCCAGCAGGACTGTAAAACACATTGGCATTGACATTACCTGTCACCAACCTCTCGTTAATGCCTGGCAAGTCGAGAGTAAGTGATGTATTCGCAACATGAATCTTAATATCAGGATGTTATTTTTAAGAATTCCGTGTATGGAGAAAGGCGAGGGAGATCTTCTAAATTACCATGATAGAATCCAGTACCCCAATGCTGAGTGATTGTGAATATCTCATTATATATATCACCTGGTGATGACTGTCGGTTTCGCCCTTGGCAGCATACGGGTTTAAAGTTTGAACTCTGGTGTAAGGATATTTCTATCAGGATCCACCATGGCATTTTCAATAATATGAATAAAACTCCAGATCCTAGGATCCGGGAGGATTTTCGGGTAACCTCCTAATGCATCAATCTGAAGTGGTACATATTTAAGATGTGGTGCATACTTCCGTTGATGTCATCGCGACAAGTGGCATTATAGAAAAGTTTGGCAGCACGTTGGCCATATATAATTTTCCCTCAAGAAGCTCACAATTATTGGCACTGTAGTCATAATATTTCTTAACCAACAAATGTTCTAAATATTCCACATCACCTCATAAATATACTGTTTAAACAGAGGCATATTTGTTTACAGCTGAGAAGTAGTCGTCGGTTGTGAGGGCGTCCATAACGGAGATATTCTGGTTTCTAGCCGTATCTAGCAGCACATGTGAACTTGAGCTGATAAGCTTCAGTCTGACCTCCTCGATAGCTGTAACGTATGTTTTGAGTGGGTCGTCTGGCTGCACAGGATGATCTTGAATATACTCCATTGGCGGAATAATATTTAATGGAAGGTTCACAACACGAACACTGTTAAAAAACGACAACAACAAGAACACAACCAGTCCTAGAGAAGATTTCAAACACATCATGAAGTAACGAGATGAGGAGACCATTTTGTTTCTTCGGATCTAGTTCGAACCGGGTCTCAGTAAAGCGACTTTTGTGTTTCCTTTCCAGATAAATATAAATAGTCATTTGTCGATTTATATATTCCGCTCATCACTCACGAGCCAAATCATGTATACCATTATAGTTTGCTTCTAATTTGACGCTGGCAGTCCTGTGGTTCAGCTGTCATGGCAAATTTGAACCGTGATCCGACATCATCAGACTAGGATGTGACACAGTGAAGGTTTTGGTGCATCATCACCGTCATATAGCCGTCGCAACTTGATTCACAGAGCAGAAGTGCAACAGATGTCACAAAATGTCAGTCTCTATTCAAATATAGCGTTGATAAATATATGTTCAGCTCAATACCCATATTGATTTCGCTCTACAAACTATGGCTACAGAATACACCCATACCTCTCTCTTCCGCTGTATATGCAGTTATCAGGTTAATCGATGGGTTAATCGGATATGGTTGGTATTTTGTATTAATGTATGCGTTCCCTGCAACATAACACGTTATCATTGATGTGATGTTTGGTTTAGCTATCTGCTAAGCACAGTTCATGTCTGTACATGGTTCCTTGGGGATAGCGTCCCACTTTTTTTTGGGCATAGGGGCGCCATAATTGTAATAAGTTGGGACATAAATTCTTTTTTGAGCCTGACATATTGACGAAGCTTTGAATTCAACCCGCATATATTAAAAGGATGTCAGGTAAAGTAAGGTTAGTACAGGGTTTAACAACACACCAACATTAGTGTGTTATGGTAAGGTATGTACCTTATTATGCCGTTATTTTCAAAATTTCCACATCAACGCCCTTATTCCACACGAAAATTATCCAGATAATATTTTTACAAACCCAATCCTTTTATCTTCTCGATTGTAACAACAACATTTGAATTCCTGTGATCTAGAGCAATCCCCCACAATTAATTCGAATTGACACTAATACCAGGTGTCTACAATCCAATTACAATGGACATGGTTGGAATTGTCTCAGCTTACTAATCCCCAGATGCCGCCCGCTTTCCACCTGGTATGATATAATTACTTATGAATATTTATGTAAGTGTGTGTAGGTGAACGAGTGTGAATTATAAATAAATATGCGATCCGTTATCGTTATGAACCTTTGACGAGCGAGTGTGCCATTTTTTTATATTTTATATATATACGCTGTCAACCATAGATACGCGATATCAAATCGACACTGGAAAGATAAGAACCATTTCTACCATCCCTACCTATGTCTCAAGTTACACAATGAATATCAATTCAACTTGAATGAATCATCTACATCATTTACAATCATAAATCATCTGGTCTGTAAAGAGTAATTGAATCCCACAAACTAAACCACTATATACTATAAATCTTGTCATGCACCGCAATTTTGTAATAAACATAAAATCTAAAAACAGCAATCCACAATTTTATCATCACTCACAGTTCATGATGACATGTAGGCATTACAATAATGACATGACAGATACATTTGAATAATAAGACAACATTATTTCAAACATGAAAACAAATATGAGCACGAAATTCTGAGTCTTGTAAGTGCAGAACATTCCGATTAGAAACTAAACCTAGTCCAGGACTGGAATATCATTTGCAGAGCACACACAATATGAAATTAATTCCATCATATAAGTGGTTAACAAATTAGTCCAAATTTATGCCACAGTCAGCTTTTGGTAATCGGATGTATAAAGTGAGTTCCATAAACAAACAACCAAACAAGAATTGGAATATTGAAAGAGGTTAGAATTTTAAAAAAACCAACCAGACACTGTTTAGTGCTTCTTTAGGGCAAATCAAAGAAGTTTTTTTTTTGCTCAGTGCATGGATCCAAGAATACAGAGGGATATCAGGCACCTCGGACTCCAAGCCAGTGCAGCACCACCTACACATCAAGCTAGGAGGGACAGCGCTTGTATTCGACCCAGGCACGTCAGCGTCGTTCCATGATTTCGTTGAAGTAAACATAAACTAGAAAATAATAGCGTATCACTCATCGATGTAAATCAAAGTTATTATAGATTAAACCGGCAAGCATTACAAATATATGGATACCCATTGTGGACTATGACAAAAGAGAATAACACTTCGCTTTAACGCAGATATATTTCTCACATTCCTTTGAAAGAGAACAATGTTCCAAAAACCAGAGATTTTATAAATCTAAAAGGTAGGGTTGATAGGGTCATTTATTACAAGGCAGATCGATCATACCCTCGAGCTATTAGCTGTTTCAGCACAAAACACTTAACTGTCACTACACATTAAGGCAAAGAAAACCACCTTATACATACATATATGATCATGTTCAAATCTGACGCAAAAATACAACACATGAGGCCTGAAAGCCAAAGAGACTACAAGCTGATAAGCATAACATTTAGTCTATTCTGTTACACTCATAAAACAACGATTTGATGTTATAACATGTTCATAGCTTACCCTTTATCCGCGCACTGGGCTAAGTCAGTTGTGGTGGTGTCAATCCATTGTAGGGCGGGACAGCCATCATCTATGTTGGATACCTGCAGCACTTGCTCTTACGGGACTTAGGTAGGATGTTCTGTTAAAGCTGCTCCCACATACATAAGAGAAATTAAGTTCAAACTTCATTTCTATCAAGTTGCCAATAAAACAGACAACATTCCTGACAAGTCTGGCGTTGATCAAAGAGCAATGCCAAATTTTCTACTGATTTAAAGTGTGCGCGCCCAGAAAGTTTTCGGCAATGCCACAACCTCCGAGCATGATGTGAAGTCATCAGAAGAATGCAGGTTTCTTTGCGCGCCATTGTTTTACACAGTTGGAGGGAACTTTCTCACATTTGCATGGGGATTAGATAATTAAATCGCCTCCGAGGAATGAAAACTGCTGTTTTCTTCATAAAGGACTGCTTTTTTTTTTGTGCATTCCATTTTCGTGATTATGATATATAGATTGGAGCGGAGCTACACTGAAACTCGGTCCGTACCATATCCTGCAGGCGACACGGTATTTAGGCCACCCGACGTATTGTTGGAGGATTCTTAAAGACAGGACAGTAGTAGGAAGACGTGCCCCTACTTAACTCGTTTTTGACATCGAATGCTGGACGAAGTGGATTGCGCAATATATTTTTCGCTGACGATCGCTTGCGGCTTCGGTGCGGTATTTTGATGACCTCATTCTATTTTTGGAAAGTGATTTCACCATCTGTTCCGTTAGGACGAAGTGGATTGCGTTTTTTTCCGCTTCCGGTTGTATTTTGATGACCTCACTTGCGACCTTGGTGACCTCATATTTGGAGGGGCGCTGACCTTTTGGATGAGGTCATTCTATTTTTGGAAAGTGATTTCACAATTTTCGCCGGATATGTCGTCATAGTTTGTTGAGCTAAGCTAAGTGATGGGATAGAGGGTGTATATAAAACGGGAGAGTGTCTCAGTTCTGCGTTCAGTTATAATCATGGCTGGGAAACGGATGAGCGACGCGGACTTGTTAAAAGCAGTAGAACAAATCGAAATGGAGGAAGTGAAACCACTATACACACGATACTTTGCACAGTATTCGATAGTGGTTTGGAATAAAGATGTAGTGTTTTTGAAAAACAATTTCAAGAAATGTCACATAGAGTTTGGGATGCACTGTGTATTGGACTGTGGTTACGAAATAGCTGCTGTCACAGAAACAATGAAATAGTTAGAAGCGGGAGAGGAGAGTCGTGTCGAGGTCTCTATTGGTGCAGACGTGACGATGAGTGTTCGATACCCGATCCCTATGGTGCTGATAAAGAAGGGCCAGGTGACAATGGAAATGGACAGTTACTCGTGGTATATGTTTGTAGAAGCGTGGGAGGAGTTGAAACAGCTCTACGGAACCCACGTGATGAGAGCGAAATTAATGGAGGAATATCTGATGGTGGTGTACACAGACACGCTTGTCGATTTAATCGAAGCTCTAATACCAGAAAAATGCCATGGCTGTCAGATCGACCACCCGAGTCAGCGACAGCATAATCTTTGTTTGATGGCCGAACCTGAAGAACAAGTTCGGATGTGTATGACGGATGCTCTCGAGCGTGTTGACGAACACTATGTATCAAGTTTATGGGAATTAAGTATAGGTTTAATTGACCCCTGTCCCTCGTGGATGGAACGTAGCAAATGGTTGTGTGTGGACTATAGGAAATATTGGTTGGAGTCGGTGAAATCAGATATTGAAATACGTGTAATTAACAGATTGTGTAATAAATGAGTGAAAATACAGGCCTGTGTTTGTTTCTTTTAATTATTATTTGGAATGTATGTTATAAAGGGTTCAAATTTGGTGGGTGGTCAATTATGGCTAAGATAGTCAGAGAGTAACATCAACATGACGGATGCGTATAGCAGGTGGTCTGTTTTAAAAGACAAGTTACAGATGCATGCACAACTAACTCGAGAACTGAGAGACAATAAGATCTATAGACAAATTAGTATAAATCAACAGCGCTTGATGGAGTATGGTTACGATTTTGATACGGCTCTTAGTAAAGCGATCGAAGCTAGAGAGTGTTTAATGGATCGTCAGTTAACTGCGTTCGTGTCTCAAGATGAGGTAGATTAATGTAATTATAAATATCTGCTTATAAATATCGGTTAACAACAAGTTTACTGGTAGTAGAGTTTGAATCTTTAAAGCGACGACATGGATACTTGTGTAGAATGTGACGAATGTCAGAGAGTCGCTGAGACTCAACAACCATATAGACCCAAGTCACCTGCTCAGGGTAAACACAGAACCCTGAGGTTACGGCGTTGTCCTCTGTGTCAATGTGGGTTTGTAACGAAGGCGCTTTTTACCCAACATTTGAAATATCACTGTTAATTATAAGCTCTACATATACAATCGAAACTCAAGGAAAACAACAGGCACAACAAAGCAGAGCAAGGTTGTGACGTAATCGGAAAGCTTAACTTCCACGTTCGAAGAACCCCACAACCCCTGTGTGCGTGTGTGTGTGTGCGTGATTTACCGGATCTGAAATTAATTTGTCACGTGATCATGACAAACCGCTGACTACAGCTAAATCAATTCGTCACGTGATCATGAAAAAAGCGCTGACATCAGCTTAATTAAGTCGACACGTGATCATGAAAAACCCCTTACATTAGCTCGATCAGGGGATAAATAAGCGAACACGGACAGCTTTTTGTTTCATTCAGGATGGCAGAGGAGAACGGCAAGGAGTGTGATTACATTGACGGACCGTTGTATACCAGTCGTCGTAGTGGTCGCTTTCAAATTTCACAGTGGTGTAGTAACCCAGATGATTTGATCAATGATTTACACATTCGCGATCGATGGAGCGGACATCAAATAAAATTACCCTCAAATGCCTTTCTCAGAAGCGGGACGGCACTTACATCACTCACCTTATCGTTGATTGACGCGGAAGCTGGCCAATCGGACGTTGATACGGAAGAAACCATTAGTGACGATGTAATTGGTCGAGTGAAAGCCCCAGTCCCCTATATTGAAATTACCCGTGAAAGCGTGACCATGTGCTTTGATAGTTTCAATTGGTGGCATCTCATAAAAGCTTACCAAGACCTATCAGCACGCGCACAAAAGATGGATGACCAAGGAACGTCGCCTGATGGGTGGGATATGATAATTAGCCTTTACAGTGGTTTGATGAAGCCATTGTTATCTGACATAGCTCAAGAACCATGCGTCGTGTGTGGAACGGGCGTATGTCAAGCCGAGAACCAACAAAAGATGTATTCACATTGCGTTGGAAGAGCCTTGGATAAGGAGGACGAACATCACGTCACTTTATTATGGCGCTTGTTGTGTGAGCAACACAATTCGACTGAACTGTGTCTTTGGCTCTCTTGAGAGTATCGACGTACCATGTTAGGTTTTTGTGTGACCACTGAACACTGGTCTAAAGTCATAATGGGGGAACCTTATGACTGTAAATATAATAAAATTATTAGACGCATTAATATATATGATTGGTGATTGAATAAAAAGTGATGATATACTTTTATTGAATTTCTTTTTGAGTTCTACTTATCACGACACTATTTACCTATCCTATCTATAAAAAGAGTGGGGAACTGTGAATGATAACTCAGTATAAGAATGGATCGAGCCTTAAAACACCCCTTTAGTTGCGTGATAGCTGGTCCGAGCGGCTGTGGAAAAACTTACTTTGTGAGTGAGTTAATTAAAAGGTAGTCACATTGAGCCACCACCCGACCGAATCGTGTGGTGTTTCGGAGAGTGACAAACCATGTACACTCAACTACCGCACGTGGAATTTGTAGAGGGATTGAATTTTGAGACAGATCCTCAACAAAGAACCTTGTTGATCATCGATGATTTGATGGAAGAAACTGACGAACGCGTCACTCGCCTATTCACCAAAGGGAGTCACCATGGCAATCTTAGCGTGTTGTATTTAGTACAAAATTTATTCGGAAAGAATAAAGAACATCGAACAATCAGTTTGAACGCTCATTATTTAGTGGTATTTAAGAACCCTCGGGACGCTTCACAAATCATGCATTTAGCCAAACAAATGTACCCGCGAAACATCAAGTATGTACAAGAAGCCTTTTCGGATGCTACTTCGCAACCTCACGGTTATTTGTTTATCGATTTGAAACAGGCAACACCAGATCACTTACGGCTACGAACTGACATACTACGACCCAATCAAGTTGTATACCTACAGAAATAAATACCGTCGATCATCGGACGACCGCCATTCTTATCGTTAGACATAGATCATGGCAGAGCGTCTCAGAAAACACGCTGATACATTACGAGTGATGGCTAAAGCCAAACCCCCTGTCAATAGGGCTTTGATTCACACGGCTGACAAAGAATTGATAAATTGTCTATGTGAATGTGCACTCAATGTTTTAAAAGGAAACGTATCCTTGACTTCAGTTCAGAAGCGTAAATTAGCCCGATACAAACAAGGTCTGCGCGCTTTGATCTCACCTAAAACTAACGTCAAGAAAAAGAAAAGAGTATTACAAACCAGTGGTTTTCTCCCGGCGTTATTAGGACCTATTTTAGGTATCGCTGGTCCGTTGTTAGGCAAACTATTGGGCTAAAATTATGGCTAAGAAAATGATGTTGGTTGATCCCCGGGTACTGTCAAGTGGGCGTTACGATCAAGCTCCCACTGTCGACGTGTTATCCAACTTGGATGCGGAGATGAGGGATGTCCTGAATCGTAGTGATTTATCGGAGGAGGCTAAAGTAGAATCTTATAACCAAATTTTAACAAAACACCGCGAGTATTACCGCCAGCACAGAACCCCGACACCTCACACAGCCTTAGCTAATACCCCGCCCCACACACCCAAACAAGAAGATGTGTCTATTGCGGAAGTTGTAGAAACCATCCCTGATAAATTTCAGAAAAAAGGGCGTTTGCTATTAGAACGCCTTCGAAAAAACCCAGACGTGGGTTGGAATGAACGAGGGGAATTAACGATTAAAGGACAAGCCGTTAGTGGGACTAACGTGGCGGATTTGGTTAACGATGTGTTGAGACGACGTAAACACTTTGAACCAGAGGGTTGGAAAAGATTCGCTGAAGCGTTGCGAGACTCCAACATTCCTCAAGATTTAGTAGGTCACCCCGATCGATGGAACTATATCCGACAGGGTGCGATGCAAATAGATAAAAGACCTGGTGAGGAGGAGCCTGTAACACAAAATTGGATGTCATGGAGAAGTTAAGTGTGTATTTCGACCCTGAGGCACCGGCCGCGTATGGAGGGGTGAAGCCATTGGTTAGAGCTACGAAACTCAAAACAAAGGCAGTCAGACAATGGTTGGGCGAGCAAGATACCTATACATTACATAAACCGATCCGTCGTCGATTTCGAAGACGACGCGTCATAGTCGGGGGGATTGACCATCAATGGCAAGCCGATTTAGTGGACATAGCTCGCTTAGCCAAACAGAACCAAGACATGAAATTTCTCTTGACATGTATCGATGTATTCTCGAAATATGCGTGGGTGATACCTCTAAAAAATAAAACGGGTGACAGTTTGATTCGAGCCTTTGAGAGTATATTAAAACAAGGGCGGAAGCCCCTGTGTTTACAGACCGATAAGGGGGAGAATTTATCAACCGTAAATTTCAGACATTTCTTAAGCAGCAGGGGATTCGCTTTTTTACCACCCACAACGAAGAAACCAAAGCTAGCATAGTCGAGCGGTTTAATCGTGGCGTTATTTTACCAAACACAACACCAGTGTTTATCTACCGGTTCTGGCTTCGCTGGTGAAAGGATACAACGTCAGTTATCACCGCAGCATTAAGCGCCCCCCGATATCAGTCTCGGTGCGTAATCAAGAAGACACGTGGATGACATTATACGGGAACGCTCTGATGAGGTTAAACGACCACGGTATGATATCGGGGATCGTGTCCGCATCAGTCAAGCACGGGGTAAATTTAAAAAGGGTTACACTTCCAATTGGAGCGAGGAGTTGTTTCGGGTGGAGAACGTTCACTTAGGCTCCCCTAATGTGTATACGATAAAGGATGATAATGACGAAGTGTTAGAGGGAACATTTTACGCGGAAGAATTACAGAAAGTGAATGACAAAGCATGGTATAGGGTTGAAAAAATTATCAAAGAACGTAAACGGAAAGGACAAAAACAATACTTTGTCAAGTGGTTTGGCTACCCTGCCAGTTTTAATAGTTGGGTCAGTGGTGTGGAGCTGTATAAAAACTGAGATTTGGAACAGAAGCGTCATTAGGATGGAAGATCAGAGAAGTGATCGGGTGTGGACCATATTTGGTCGGGAAATTCCGAAAGCCGAAATCGTGTTTTCACACAAATCCTCATTTTATATACCGTAATCATCGTCAGCATCTACAATCTAACGGCGGGTAAAGGAGATAGTAATTTGTGAACTGCTCTGTTAAGCAGTAGCTTAGGGTACATTCTTCCCAACCCCACTTTGAAACATAAAGCGACGTCATCAGTTTCTTTCTGACCCTACCTTCCAACAGTTCAATGAATTATCACCCCAACAACACGCTGACACGTTACTTTACTCAATTGCCTAAACCCATACAATTAAAAGGTAATTGGGAGGTGGGATTAGCAGAAATTCAGTACCCTGTTTCCTGGTACAACATCGGGGACAATGTCGGTTTTGTCATAGTGGATGAGCGAGCTGGATACCATACGATAGACAGACACTTGGAAGGGGATCCTTTGGTCGAGTCCTTGGTCGTTCGCCTGACCCCCGGTTCCTACAGTGCTGAACAATTGATAGACAGGATCAATATGCACATCCGCAAATCGCATCTCAGAGGCGTGGTTCGATTTCAATTCAATTCCCACTCACAGACCGTGAATGTAAAAATAACTGATCCCAAACTTCAAGTTGTCATGACCGAAGGTCTTCGTCAAATATTGAGGTGTGAGGAATGTCTTTCGCTTTACGATTCTCAAACTGATTACAAGCCTAATGTATTTCGAGGGTTGTACGCACTGTACGTTTATTGTAGTATAATTGAATCACAAGTGGTCGGTGACACGATGGCCCCCTTGCTACGCACAGTTCCTGTGGACTACGACCGGGTGCACAAAATGGTGACCCAGACATACGAACAGATATTTTATTACCCTGTGGGCACCAAAACCTTTTGTACCATAGAAATTGATATAAGAGACGACACGGGTCAGTCCGTGGCATTCGAAGACGGACATGTGATGGTGACTTTACATTTCCGTGAAACCAAGAAGAACTTAATTTGAGTCTCATGGCATCACCATCATGAGTTTCTTTCTGACCCTACCTTCCAACAGTTCAATGAATTATCACCCCCAACAACACGTTGACACGTTACTTAACTCGACTCCCCAAAGCTGTACAGTTGGAAGGGGCTTGGGAAGTGGGATTAGCGGAAATTCAGTACCCTTACACGTGGTACAATGTTACTGAGGACGAGGGGTTGGTCGTCATGGATCGTGTGGCTGGTGCGCTCAATCTCCCCGCGGATATCTGTTGCAGTGAGCGATATGACATTGTGAGTGAATTTGCAGAGGCCCGTCCCAAATATTTTCACATTACCCCTGGTTTTTATACGACCGGATCGTTGATAGAAGCCTTTGCAGCCAAGTTAAAGGAGCAAAATGAGGAGCGAGTGCGTCTCACCTACAATCGAACACGACAGACAGCAACTATGACCCTAGACAATGAGTCAGTTGTAGTTTACATGGACGAGGGGTTGCGTCAAAGACTCGGTTTTGAAATGGGGATTTTTGAGAACAGTCAAGTCGGTCAGCACATTGTTGACCCTGATCGAGGCTTGTACGGACTCTATGTCTATTGTAATCTCATCGAAGCTCAGGTGGTAGGAGACACTGTGGTCCCCCTTCTGCGTATTATTCCAATCGATCACGATCGTCGCGGGCAGTTGATCAACTCCACGTATAAAAAGATATTTTATTACCCGATAGCCACCAACACTTTTTCTACTATAGAAATCGATATAAAAGATGACACGGGTCGACCCATTCCATTCGAATCTGGTAAAGTGACAGTGACGTTACATTTCCGTAAAATCAAGAAAGCTATATTTTGAAAACCATGGCTGATATTTACACCCCGTATTACCTGAACCAAGCGGGTGGAGGGCTCCCCGTGTTTTCCGGTGCCAGGAGTCAGCGTGGACATGGCCTTGGTAATGTGGTTGGTTGTCTGGCTAAAATGGTGTTACCGCTGGTTCGAAAAGTTTTACCTGTCGTTAAAGAACACGCCTTGAAAACAGGAGTGAGGGTGGTTGGAGATTTGTTGGGAGGGAAGTCTCTGAAACAGTCGGCTAAGAAACGATTGTTACAAACCGGAGAGGAAGTGTTCGATCAAGTAGTTCCACCCAAACAACCGCGTCGCCGACCACCATTCTCTATAAAACGACTCGCACGAGATAGGAACAGTAGTTCACGTGGTCGTCGTGGAACAACTCGGAGGTTGCCAAAAGATATTTTCGGTTAGATCATGGCACTGGTACACCCCCAATCTTGTCCCTGTGTCAAAAGTGAATTAGACCTATTTTCGATTCCCCAACTCAAAGCAGTGTCGATCATGGATGGTGGATCGAATTCCATCCGGTAGCTGCTTTAGGTTCGGGTCCAGTCGAATTCTACATCAGTAGGTCGGGTGATGATTATATCGATCTGAACGACACGTATTTACAAGTGAATGCCAAAGTGGTGAAAAAGGATGGGGAGGTCTTGGCGGCTAATAGTGCTGTAGCACCCGTTAACCTCTGGTTACACTCACTCTTTTCCCAAGTCGATGTCTCTCTCAACGAAAAACTTGTGTCCTCCTCGACAAACACATACCCGTATCGCGCTTATATGGAAACGCTATTGAGCTATGGTTCGGAAGCCAAAAACTCTCAGTTAACAGCTAGTTTATGGTACAAAGACACCCCAAAACACATGGACGCCGTGGGTGGTACTCACAACAAGGGGATGATAGCTAGAAAGGAACGAGCTCAAGAGAGTCGCATTGTGGATATGATGGGCAAATTACATTTAGATTTATTTAGTCAAGACCGCTATTTATTAAACGGCGTAGATTTGAAGTTGCGATTAGTACGCAGCGGTGACAGCTTTGCCCTTATGGCCAATCCTGCAGAGGGATTTGCCCCTAAAATAGTTCTGCAATCCGTGAACTTATTCGTACGCAAAATAAAGTTGAACCCCACCGTGCAACTAGCTCACATTAAGGCTTTAGAACGAAGCCCAGCTAAATACCCCATAAGACGCATAGAAACCAGTGTTTTCTGCATCTCAAGGTTCCCAAACGAATTGTAGTCGGAAGTGTTGATAATAGGGCGTTCAACGGTGATTACACTCAGAACCCCTTCAACTTTAAGCATAACGACCTCATATTTTTAGCTCTGTACGTTGACGGGCAACAAGTGCCCGCAAAACCATTACAGCCCGATTTTAATCACCATATATACACCCGCAGTTATGCTAATTTATTCATTAGCACTGGACAACTCTATCAAGACGAAGGCAATGCCATAAGTTGGAGTGATTATCCCAATGGCTATACACTATTCGCTTTTGATCTGACCCCCGACATGGGTGATAGCGGCACTCATTTTAATTTGTTGAAACAAGGAAACGTGCGCTTGGAAATGCGTTTTGGTACGGCCCTAGAACGTACCATTAATGTCAATGTGTATGCCGAATTTGAAAATATGATTCAAATTGACCGAAACCGTAACGTTCTGTTTGATTACGCTGCCTAACAATGGATACCAGTCAATTACACGAGCTCTTACAAAAAGACGCTTTCACTCGAGCTACTGTGCGCGGAGTGTTTGCGCGGAAAATACCCCGCCATGTCAACTACCCCAGCGGTTTCGTTTGTAATACGGATCCAGCTTCCAAAAAAGGCAAACACTGGATTGCTATTTTCATTGATCATAATGAACGAGGCGAATATTTTGATTCTTACGGACTACCTCCTATTCATAACGTATTTGTGAAGTTCTTGACCAAGCATTGTGTGAACTGGACTTATAATACAAAGCCATTACAAGACTTTAATTCCAATACTTGTGGACTTAATTGTTTGTATTATTTAAAGAGACGATGTCGTGGAATAAGTTTGAACCAATTGCTGGCTGTATTTACCGACGATTATTCAACCAATGATAAGCTGGTTACATGTTTAATTCAAGGCAAATAAACAACGCGTGTTGAAAATGTACGACGTTTTTATTCTTAGTTTCTCTCACAGCCTTTAAACATCAATTTCTTACAGAGCGCACATCCATCGATTACATAACACCTTCACTTCAATTTATTACATAATAACACATATCAATCTAAAGGTTTAGTGCTTACACCGTCTGCATTCACAATTCTCTTGGGGTAAAAATAACTTAATCCATCTCTAATTTGCGTATACGAATACATTGTGTTATTGTTAATGCGAAAGCCACGGTTCAAACCGCGACCCGATTTTTGTTCTCTCAGCACATTCATATATTTCTCCTTGTTCAGGTGGTTTTGACGCTTATTGAGTCCTTTACACGAGGCTTTATCGGTAGTTCCATAACAGTAATAGGTTTTACTGCACAGTCCGATAAAACCATCTCCACTCCACTCCTCTTTAAATAACCCCGGGGTACGTTTATCATATTTTTGGCGGGTCACACAGCACGGTTGAGGTACCCACGGGGTTCCGTTCGTTTTACACTGTATAAAGTCTTTGTTGTGATCATCACACGCTACAGCTGGCAACCACTGAGGGTATTCTCTGTAAAATTGTTCTTTCATGTTGGGTTAGATGACTACTAAGAGCGATATAACTACTATCAGTGTCCATCTGTACATAGGCAAAATCACATCTTGCGACATACTTGTCAATAAAATCATAGTAAAATTCCAGCATTCTTAATTTGGCGTATTGATAAACAAAATAGCCTATTTGTTGGGGTAAGTTGAGATTAATGGTGCTTTTGGCCATGTCGATTTCAAATAGGTTGGGGGTTAATTCGTTCAAGGCTCTAAATCTTTTGTCGTTGATCAATTTCTGACCCTCTCGGTAGTCGGCGTATCTGACATCACGGTGTTTAGTTTTATCCGTGACGCATTTACCTACAAACATAGACAAATTAGTATAAATCAACAGCACTTGACGGGTATTTTTTTTATTATTTTTTTAAAACATAAATTTGAAATAAATTTGAAAGTAACAATTAAATCAATATATTTTACAATAATACATTTTAGTATATTTACCATAGGCCGAATTTCCAAGTAGCTTAAAAGTTTCGGCTATAACGGTCTGACTCGGGTCGACATCACCCCCACGTCTACACACAAACAAGAACATTATCAAAAATAAAATTCAACGCTTGAAAGAGTATATCATATATAACTATAAGAGTATATCATATATATATATATATATATATATATATATATATATATATATATATATATATATATATATATATATATATATATATATATATATTCGTACATACCTGGCGTCTGATACGGTCTCGGCAAATCGTTTGAAACAGGCTGTGGGTTCATACTCCAGTGTTTGGTATATCTTTGTGATCACCAGGCCATGTTCCAAGTACCATTTCAGTAGTGGGCTAGCAAGCAATATTTTCACACCTTTGTAGCTCCCTATCAACGTCCGCCATTCCGTCTATTTGAAAATAAATAATGAAAATCGTTATGACATCATAGTGATCGCAACAAAATACATTATGATCCCACGCCCCTTGTCACCTTGTGTACTTACTTTCATAATGTCCCGTTGTTCAGCATAGTCGCGCATAAAGGGTCCGATTTCATCTCGGGTCAGTTCAGTGTTTTTGAATATATGGGTCATTTCACTAAAATAGTCTTTAAGGGTTTCTGGTACGTGTATATCTACTTCAGCCTTTCCAAAAAAGGTTCCGTCACGTATATTGGCTATGAGCTGTTTTTCCGTCAAACCGGTTCGTGGTGGTTGAGGTCGACTGTACGTGAACGCTTTGATCTGAGGGTCTGTTTTTCGTTTTTTCGTCCATTCACATTCCCACACAGCTACGACATCATAACCTAATCCTCTCAAATACTGGGTATTTCTTTCTGTTTCGGTATATAAATCACTCATTAGTTTTCCACTGATGGGGCTATGGGTCAATTTCAGACACGGACAGCCATGCCATACACATCCGTGAAACTGATATACTGTTTGCGTTTCTTTGCACCAACCGTTTACGGGTAATCGCCGGGCGCCAATTCGTTTTTCCCCTCTGTTTAGACGATGTTGTATTTGATTTTGTGAGCTGTGTGCTATCCAAGCCAACCATTCATCTGCTACACCACGTTTTCGGGTCTGAATTGGTTTAAACTCAGGCACGTGACGTCGGGTCGGAAAGTTGGCTGGCATGGGTTGAGATAACGCCCACAGATACAGCGCATTGGCATCGTAACCTAAGATTCCTTCACACAACTTCGCTTCATTTCCGTTCTGTTCACGCCTGATGTAAGTTTTTCCTTTTTCGTGGTAACGATGAAAGATGATTGAGGGTCCGCGCACTATTCCATTTTTAATCAACCAATAGATGACGTTCTTTTCGTCAGGTAAGGTAAAATAATCTTCCAAGTCTTGAAATAAATATCGCATGGTTAATCCGGGCACTGATATTCCATCCTTCAACATATCTATACCTCTCACTGTAAAACTACTCTGTTTCTCTATGGCTTCCAGAAACGGTTCGACATCTAAATTGTTGTAATATATCAAAAAGTCTTTAAAAGTCTGCACATGACCTGCTTCCCACGCATCTTGACATTCAGCGTATTGGTCAGCTGTAATGTTTTCTTGTTTTAACGCACTGTAAAAAGCTGCATGGGGTGGTAATTCTGTGTGGTTCAAACGATCGAGTGTCACCCGTTCATACGGGAAATATCCCTTTTTCTGTTCGCATTGAAAGGCTCGTAGGTATTTATCGTATGTATATCCAGGTGCAATAAAGTTGGTGATATCCAAAAACCGTACATGGTCCGTTTCAATGCACATGAATGAGTTATTTCGTTTGATGGTATACTTGATCGATGAATGTTCTTGCAGGTAAGTTGTCAACTGTATTTTCACAACGTTGAGGTCATAATTCGATGAGTTGAATCCGACTAACGGTAATACATGTAAATAGTTGTCGAATTTGTTCTGTAATTTCTGCAATGGATGTTCTCCCTTGACGACCGGATCAAGTTGATACGCTTCATTGATTTTCTCTTGTAACTGGGTTAGGGCAGCTTCGTATTGAGCAAGCATCAGTAGATAGGCAGCGTTTGATATCTCCTCTATATACATCATCATCATCCTGTCAATCAATGTTTGTGCGTTTCCTTCCGTTACAAAGCATTTTGGTTCTGTATAATCAGGTACATTGCTGCATACACTCACTGATAACGGTACGTGTTTTTGGTCCCAGGTGACTTTGGGTGAATTGACGGGTAGGTTGTCTTCTCCAAAATAACTTTCAAAATCATAGGTGGCTCTGTAAGGGTAAATACCGTCTTCTATTTCGATTCCTTCGTCCCGTAACGCTTCAAAGATAGTGGGTGGTTGATGAAAAACACCGCCTGGGTACTTGTATTTGGTTTCCACAGTACATATGTTTTCGTGGCGATGTAGTTTTTTCTCAATTTTCCACAGCTTCTGACAGGTACCACAAATATATGATATGCTATAAAGGTCAAAGTTTTTTATGTAACTAAAGTGATTTTCGTACAGGTTCAATTTCAAGGTCGAGGTGAATTTTGTACGCGTTCGCTTGACCAAAGTAGCTACCTGAAACACATATAACAAATCGATCACATCTCATATTTCCATTTCGATATCAAATGATTACATCGTTTATGTTGTTACTTCTGTTTAATCACTACAAGACACACTTACTTGATTCTCGTCTAGCGTATACACGGTGATATTCACTTCGAATTGTTTTGCTAGTCTTTCGACGTCTTCAAGAGGTACACCCGCAAATGTTTTTTTCTTTTGTTTGGGGTAAGCAGGTAAGGTAAGGTAAGGTAAGTATAGGGTTTAACGGCACACCAACACTAGTGTGTTATATGGTGCCTACTTAAGGAGGGATAAATACGAGTACGAAAGGATAAGAAGGAGTCAAGGGTTCAAACTAACTAAAAATTAGTATTAATTGAATTATATGAATTGAATTATATATAATAATTTGAGAATTGTATGGTCTAAAATCTATAGAAAAGTCCAATTTCTCTTATGAATCCAAGTATCTTGGATGGATTCACCCTTTCAAACAATTCTGAAAGGGTTTGAACCCGGAAGAAGCGATTTCGGATCAAAATCAAATCAGCACATTCAATGAGAATGTGCTTGACAGTATAGGCACATTGACAAGGAATACATTCAGGGATGGGCTCATCCCTTAGCAGAAAGGCATGAGTTGTATAGGTGTGTCCTATACGAGCGCGAGCAAGAACGACCTCTTCTCTTCGGCTCTCTCTGCAGTTGTGTGGCCACTCCCCAAGTTGAGGCTGGATTTCGTAAAGTTTATTTGGAATGGATTCATCCCACTGGTTCTGCCATTTTTGTTTAAAAAGTTTAACGACCTGCGGTTTTAAGTCTGTAAAGGGAATCTTGGTTTCAGACACTGGCTCATGTAGGGCTTCCTTTGCAGTCCTGTCGGCTCTTTCGTTGCCTGGGATACCTATGTGACTGGGTACCCAGACAAACTCAACATTTTTTCCCAGCATGGATAAACGAGTAAGATTTTCTAAAATATCTACAACAATATGGCACGATAACAACTTATTCCCAATTGCCTCCAGGGCAGATAAAAGAATCACTAAAAATTGTAAAATCCGCATTGGGATGGTGAGCAATAAGGCCCAATGCCATCCTTATTGCGGTAACTTCAGCTGTAAAAACAGATGCTGCACCAGGCAGTCTTTCCTTGTGGGTCTGAGGTCCGAACACGACTCCAGCGCCCACACGGTTTGCATCTTTGGATCCATCAGTATAAATAAGTATCTTGTCTTTGTGATGTTCTTTTATTTCATGAAATTTCATCAAGAGGTCATTTGCATTTAATTTATCATATTTGGTAAGGGATGTGTCTATTGTTGGTGTGTTCAATTGCCAGGGTGGTGTTTCGGGAATTTTGTTTGGAGCAATAATGTCTAAATTATTGGATATGTTGTTTAGCGATTCTTGAATACGGATGCCAAGAGGTGGTATGGCATTAGGTTTATTTTCATATATTACTTGGTATTTGGGATGGAAGATAATGTCATAGGCAGGGTGATCTGGATTGCTTTTTATTTAATTGCATATTGAAGGGCCAGTTTGTTTCTTCTTAGATGGATAGGCATTTCATTGGCTTCAGTGTGGAGGCTTTCAATGGGTGATGTTCGAAATGCCCCAAGGCAAATCCTCAGAGCCTGATTCTGGACTATGTCCAGTCGTTTTAGATACGATTTTCGAGCTGCACCGTAAACGATGCAGCCATAGTCAAGCTTTGATCTTATCAAGGACCGGTAGAGCCTGAGCAGGACCTGCCTGTCAGCTCCCCAGTCCAGCTTGGACACTACTTTAAGAAGATTCATTGCCTTGAGACATTTATTCCTGATGTAATTAATATGGGATTTAAAATTGAGTTTTGAATCAAATATGATACCTAAGAATTTGGTTTCTTCCACAACAGGGACGGGATTTTCATTGATGGTTAATTCTGGGTCAGGGTGAAGGCCCCTTCTTTGTCAAAAATGTACACAAACTGTTTTTGTAGTGGAAAATTTGAAACCATTTTCATCTGCCCATTTCTGAATTTTGTTAAGGTTGATTTGTAGCTGGCGTTCTATGGTGGTCATACTGCTGGATCGGTAAGATATAAGGAAATCGTCTACATAAAGTGATTTTTCTATTTCAGGTTTAAGAACTTTTGTGATGCTATTGATCTTTAGGTTGAAAAGTGTGACAGAAAGAATGCTGCCCTGTGGGACCCCCATTTCCTGACCATGTTGGTCCGTAAGTGATGTCCCAATTCTTACCTTAAAAAATCTATCATTTAAAAAATTTTGTATAAATAGTGGCATATTACCTCGAAGACCAGCTTCTTGTAGATCTTTTAAAATCCCATATTTCCATGTCGTGTCATATGCTTTCTCAAGATCGAAAAACACAGACACGACATGGTAAGGTAAGCACCAACTAAAATAACCAAATCTATTAGTACACAAACAGAAAACTACCCTCCGAAACAACCCCCTTTGAAAGCCAGCAATCCCCCAACAGAACAAACAAAACCAAACACCCCCACTACCCCAAAAGTCAATGAACACATAACAACAAACAAATACAATGAGAAATCTAAACTCCCACGGTCAATCAAATCTTAACTCATCAGGGTTCAGGTAAGGTAAGGTAAGTATAGGGTTTAACGGCACACCAACACTAGTGTGTTATATGGTGCCTACTTAAGGAGGGGTAAATACGAGTACGAAAGGATAAGGAGTGAAGGGTTAAAGATTAAATTAAAAATTAAAAATTAAACCCATTAGTATCAATTGAATTATATTAATTGAATTATATATAATAATTTGAGAATTGTATGGTCTAAAATCTATAGAAAAGTCCAATTTCTCTTATGAATCCAAGTATCTTGGATGGATTCACCCTTTCAAACAATTCTGAAAGGGTTTGAACCCGGAAGAAGCGATTTCGGATCAAAATCAAATCAGCACATTCGATGAGAATGTGCTTGACGGTGTAGGTACATTGACAAGGAATGCATTCAGGGATGGGCTCATCCCTTAATAGAAAGGCATGAGTTGTATAGGTGTGTCCTATACGAGCGCGAGCAAGAATAACCTCCTCTCTTCTGCTCTCTCTGCAGCTCTGTGGCCACTCCCCAAGTAAGGGCTGAATTTCGTGAAGTTTGTTTGGGATGGATTCATCCCACTGGTCCTGCCATTTCTGTTTAAAAAATTGGACGACTTGAGGTTTAAAGTCTGTAAAGGGGACTTTAACCTCAGTCACATTCATGTTGAGGGCTTCCTTGGCAGCTCTGTCTGCCCTTTCATTACCAGGGATACCAACATGGCTTGGTACCCATACAAACAAAATATCCTTGCCACGATCTGTCAATTGAGAATATAAAAGCACAACATTTAAAATAAAACCATTACGTAAATTACTCCCTGTGATTGCCTCCAGGGCAGACAGTGAGTCGGAAAATACAACGAAACGCTTTTTAATGGATTGGGCAATAAGTCCAAGTGCAATGGAAAGAGCTTTAAGCTCAGCGTGGAAAATTGACAGTGGAGGTGGTAGGCTCATGTTAAAAACACATTTCCCCATAATGGCTGCAGCTCCAATTTTATTGTCTTCTTTCGAACCGTCTGTGTAAAGGGCAGAACGGTCCGAATATTTATCCTTTATCTCTCTAAATTGGTGAAGGAAAAAATCAGGCTCGTGAGATCCCTTCGTGTTGGTTGTCAGCGATTTATCCACTGTTGGGGTTTTCAATTGCCATGGGGGAGACCCTGGCACAGTCTCAACCGCCACGGCATTCAAGTTAGAGCATGACCCATCCAGCGATTCTCTGATACGCAGACCGAACGAAGGGATAGCATTCGGCCTACTCTCATAAAAATGGATATTTCCAGGATTAAAAACAGCATCAAATGCAGGATTTTTGGGGTTGGACCTTATGCGTAAGGCATACTGAATGGCAAGCTGCTCCCTTCGAACCCCAAGTGGTGCCTCGTTGGCTTCCACATGTAGACTGGGAATGGGAGAGGTTCTGAAAGCCCCGAGGCAAAGCCTCAGAGCTTGGTTTTTGGACAGTTTCCAATTTTCTTAGATATGAGCGACGGGCAGCACCATATATAAAAGAGCCATAGTCCAACTTGGAACGCACTAGTGACCGGTAAAGCCGTAAAAGGACTTTCCGGTCCGCTCCCCAATCAGTATTGGACAGCATCTTTAAAAGATTGATTGCTTTAAAACATTTCTTACGCAGGTAAGAAATGTGAGCTTTAAAATTGAGCTTCCTGTCAAAAATTATTCCAAGAAACTTGGTTTCTTCCACCACAGGAATAACATTGCCATCAAGGGTGAGAACTGGGTCTGGATGGATATTTCTTTTGTTGCAAAAATGCATACAGACAGTTTTTGATTTAGAGAATTTAAATCCGTTTTCATCCGCCCAGTTTTGGATGTTATTGAGGCTAAGTTGAAGCTGCCTCTCAATTGTGCTCATATTTTTTGATTTAAAATAAATCAAAAAATCATCCACGTAGAGTGAACAATCCACACCTGGCTTGATGACATTAACTATACTATTAATTTTTATATTAAAAAGTGTAACGGATAAAATACTTCCCTGTGGGACCCCCATCTCCTGATCACAAGTATCAGAAAGGGTGGTGCCAGCACGGACTTTAAAAATTCGGTTCTCAAGAAATTTTTTGATAAAAACAGGCATGCGGCCTTTAAGGCCCATATTGCTCAAATCCGACAGGATTCCATGTTTCCATGTGGTGTCATAAGCCTTCTCCATATCGAAGAAGACCGACACCACATGTTCCCCCCCCCTCACAAAACCGTCACGTATAAAACTTTCAAGACGGACCAGGTGATCCGTCGTGCTACGTGTGTGACGGAAACCGCTCTGGTACCTGGAAATTAGTTGGTTTCTTTCAAGAAACCATACCAGGCGGCTGTTTATCATTTTCTCCATCGTTTTACAGATGCAGCTCGTTAAGGCAATGGGACGATAGTTCGTAGGAATGGTGTTATCCTTCCCTGGCTTGGGTATCGGGATAACTATAGCCTCTCTCCAACCATCTGGGAATGTTCCAGATTCCCAGATTCCATTAAAAATGTCTAAAAGTACTTCAAGTGATTCCTCTGGAAGGTGTTTTAAAAATTGATAGTGTACATCATCGGGTCCACTAGCTGTGTCATTCGATTTATGTATCGAATCCTCCAACTCCTTTAGTGTAAAAAAAGAGTTGTAATTTTCATGGTTATTTGAATTAAAATTAGGAATGTTTCGTTCCCGATGATGTTTAAATTTTTGAAATTTGGTACTATAATTATTGGCAGAGGAATTCTTTTGGAAGGCATCGCCTAGAGTATTGACAATGTCCTTCAAATTGGAGGCTTTGGAACCATCTGGTTTAACCAGATGTGAGAGAGTGTTGTTATTTTCCTTTCCCCTAATCCTACGAACCATGTCCCATGCCTTTTTCGTGGAAGTCTTGCTATTTAATTTGGAAACAAAATTGTGCCAAGACTCACGCTTGCTGTATTTGATGACGCGTCGAGCTTTGGCTCGGGCTACTTTGTACAGGTTTTTGTTGGCCTCGGTGGGCCGCATTTTGAACCTGTACAGTGCCCGTTTGCGCTCTTTGACAGCGTCACGGCATGCATCAGAAAACCATGGTTTATATATCCGTTTAGAATCTGTCGAGGATTTCGGTACATTTTGTGTGGCTATATTAATTATTGATTGTGTAAAAAAGGATACCGGATCTTCATCAATATTTTCTAATGTATCTTTGTTGATAATGTCTCTGCACATAGAAGTAAAATTCGGCCAGTTGGCCTTATGTAGGTTCCATTTGGATACCCGCTCAGCGGGCATAGGCCTATTGATATTTAAAAATATTGGAAAGTGGTCACTTCCACACTGGTCCTGACCAACTTCCCAATCAAATTCCATCAAAAGAGATGGAGAGCAGAGGCTAAGGTCTATGGCAGAGAAAGATCCGGTTCCAGGATGGAGATAAGTTTTAGATTTATTATTTAATATAGCAAGATCATTTTGTATGATGAAATTCTCTATTTTTTTGACCACTGTCGTTGGTGTCCTCACATCCCCATAAATCGCTGTGGGCATTGAAATCGCCAAGCAGCAAAAGTGGGGACGGAAGTTGACTGATCAAATGATCAATGTCTCTCTGTAAAATCTTGTAGCTTGGTGGTAGGTACAGAGAGCACAAAGTGATGGTTTTGTGGAGGGTAATTCTAATGGCTATAGCCTGAAGAGGCGTGTCAAGAGGAATGGGTTCATGGGGGACACCGTCTTTAACAAGCACAGATGCCCCTCCCACAGCTCTTGCGTCTCTTTGTGATAAAGTTGTTTTATTATACATGGTATACCCTCTCATTGACATTTGATCAGTCTCCTTCAAGAAAGTTTCCTGAAGGCTAACAGCAATAGGTTGATGGTCATACAAAAGAAATTTGAGTTCGTCATAGTTGGACCGAAATCCTCGACAGTTCCATTGGATGATGCTAGGTGACATTGGGGGGATTGGTTGAAGCCCGAGGCTTCCGCCTTGGGCTGTTAGGGGCAGATGTGGGTTTAGAGGGAAGACGGACACTGTCAATGTCCATCTCCTCTAGGCTGCCGTATTTATTATGCAATTTTATGGGATCCTTAGATCCCTTAGGAGGTCTATGATTATGAGTTTTTACTTTAGTTATTACTGTTTCATTTTTTTTACTAGTCTCAGCGGGTTTTTTGTAAACAGTAGGATGGACAGGAGGACTGCACTGCGTTGACATATCTTTTGCCTTCTTGGTAGTAGTAGCAGGTTTTGGCACATCAATGGTCACCATTTTTGGCTGGGCGCTGCCATTTGGCCACGTGTAGTCGGTCTGGGTGTCGACTGACACTGTGGCTTTTTGACAGCGCTAGCATAAGAGGGTTTGGTGCCCTGATGTGCCTCCACTATCTTTCGTGCCTCAGGGAACGAGATGTCTCTGGTGTGTCGGATCGTTTGGATTTGTTTTTCCTTGATCCATGTAGGACACAACCTAGAGAATGCTGGGTGGTCCCCTGAGCAATTAATACATTTGGTGGTCTGCCGGCAGTCATCTTCCTTATGGTCCTCCTGTCCACACTTCGCACATGCTGCAGTTCTTTTGCAGGTTGAATTACCATGTCCGTAACGTTGGCACTTGAAGCAGCGCAAGGGATTTGGGATGTAGGGGTCCACGGAGACATTCAAGTATCCGACCTTGACAGCTTTAGGCAATTCAGAGCTGTCAAAGGTCAGGATAACCGTCCCCGTGGCTTGTCGAGTCCCATTGCGGTTCACTGTGATTTTTTTTGCATCGATTACCCTTTGTGGTTTTAACTCGTTAATAATTTCAGAGACCTCGCATTCTTTCAAATCAAAACATCGAATTACTCCTCTTTTGGTGTTGAGGGTTCGGTGAGGGGTGACTTGTATCGGAATGCCCGCGAGAAGTACTGATTTCAGTAGGCAACTCGCGAGGCTGGGTCGATCAACTTCAACAAGCAAGCTGCCAGACTGTATTTTCCTAATGTTTTGGCGACACCAGCCAACCCCTCAATCCCTTTACTAATTGCAAAAGGACTTAGAGATGTCAAGGGTCTCTCTGGATTAGTAGAAGTTAAAACCAAGAATCTTGGCCATGAGGAGCAAAGATCTTTGTCCGAGTCAGAGTCCGTGTCCGTTTCATTGGGTCTAGTCCGTTTAGAAGATAATCTTTCTTGAGTTTGTTTATGAGCCATGATATTATGATAAAATTTCTTCACTGGTGCTCCCCACCCACCATGGAGCCCAACATGGGGGCGTCAGCGGTGTGCGGCTCAACCAGCACACATGACGCCAGGGATACACCAGTGCAATACTCAAATCAAATAGCAAACAGCTCAAAGAGCTGTTCACACATCAACTCAATTGACCTGTTAAGCAGCCGCCAGGGATAAATGAAAAAGAAAAGGGAAAAAACCATGTGGATAAGAATGAATGACAAGAGGTGGAATGAAAAAGCAATAAGTAATGAAAACAAATATCCCATGCAACTTTGGTAAGGGCAAATTATTTCTGAGCCCCACGACTCTGGGCCCTCAAGTATCATGATGACACGGGCGCAGCACAAATATAAAGCACTGATTACAAAGTGCAAACCACGTACAAATGGCTACAGGATATTGCGTAACAGTAACAACATGTCAAGCAAATTTATAAGCCCCTCCCTGCTTCTGTTATCGGAGGCGTTTTGTAAACATTTCTAATGATATCTATTGTTCTTGTCTGATTCTCTCTTCTATATTATAATACATTGCACCGCCAATGAACCCACAACAGCCGGCTGTCGCAATGGAAGGTAAGGTAAGTATAGGGTTTTTAACGGCACACCAACACTCATGTGTTACATGGTGCCTACTTAAGGAGGGGTATATACGAGTACGAAAGGATAAGAAGGAGTCAAGGGTTAAAAACTAACTAAAAATTAAACCCATTAGTATTAATTGAATTATATGAATTGAATTATGTATAATATTTGAGAATTGTATGGTCTAAAATCTATAGAAAAGTCCTTATGAATCCAAGTATCTTGGATGGATTCACCCTTTCAGAGATGTTATAGACCCGGCAAACAACGCCCAACAGCGACAGTTTTTTAAAAAGCGTCTTTCGAAGAAAAAAAGAGCCAATTTTTTTTTCTTCAAAAAACAGAAATCCAAAAGGACAATATGAAAAAAAGCCAAATGTTCTGAAATCGTGGAGGGGTTACTGTTTTTATTAATTTCATTTATTTCGTGTTGTTATTTTTTTTGTTATTTGTTGTGGTCGTTCATATTATAATTCCTCCGGTTTAATTTCGCACATTAAAAGATTTCATTGAACCCTTTCATGTTTCGTTTAAGGTAAGGTAAGTATAGGGTTTAACGGCACACCAACACTAGTGTGTTATATGGTGCCTACTTAAGGAGGGATAGATACGAGTACGAAAGGATAAGAAGGAGTCAAGGTTTTAAAACTAACTAAAAAATAGTAAACCCATTAGTATTAATTGAATTATATGAATTGAATTATATATAATAATTTGAGAATTGTATGGTCTAAAATCTATAGAAAAGTCCAATTTCTCTTATGAATCCAAGTATCTTGGATGGATTCACCCTTTCAGATGAGATTGACCCGGCAAACAATGCCCAACAGCGACAGTTTTTTTAAAAAAGCGTCTTTCGGAAAAAAAGAGCAAATTTTTTTTTCGATGAAAATGTGCTTGAATCCAAAAGGACAATATAAAAAAAAAGCCAAATGTTCTGAAATCGTGGAGGGGTTACTGTTATTATTAATTTCATTTATTTCGTGTTGTTGTTGTGTTATTTGTTGTGGTCGTTCGTATTATAATTCCCTCCGTTTTAATTTCTCACATTAAAAGATTTCATTGAAACCCTTTCATGTTTCGTTTAAGGTAAGGTAAGTATAGGGTTTAACGGCACACCAACACTAGTGTGTTATATGGTGCCTACTTAAGGAGGGATAAATACGAGTACGAAAGGATAAGAAGGAGTCAAGGGTTAAAACTAACTAAAAATTAGTATTAATTGAATTATATGAATTGAATTATATATAATAATTTGAGAATTGTATGGTCTAAAATCTATAGAAAAGTCCAATTTCTCTTATGAATCCAAGTATCTTGGATGGATTCCTTTTTCAAACAATTCTGAAAGGGTTTGAACCCGGAAGAAGCGATTTCGGATCAAAATCAAATCAGCACATTCGATGAGAATGTGCTTGACAGTATAGGCACATTGACAAGGAATACATTCAGGGATGGGCTCATCCCTTAGTAGAAAGGCATGAGTTGTATAGGTGTGTCCTATACGAGCGCGAGCAAGAACGACCTCTTCTCTTCGGCTCTCTCTGCAGCTGTGTGGCCACTCCCCAAGTTGAGGCTGGATTTCGTAAAGTTTGTTTGGAATGGATTCATCCCACTGGTCCTGCATTTTTTTGTTAAAAAAAGTTTAACGACCTGCGGTTTTAAGTCTGTAAAGGGAATCTTGGTTTCAGACACTGGTTCATGTAGGGCTTCCTTTGCAGTCCTATCGGCTTTTTCGTTGCCTGGGATACCTATGTGACTGGGTACCCAGACAAACTCAACATTTTTACCCAGCATGGATAAACGAGTAAGATTTTCTAAAATATCTACAACAATATGGCACGATAACAACTTATTCCCAATTGCCTCCAGGGCAGATAAAGAATCACTAAAAATTGTAAAATCCGCATTGGGATGGTGAGCAATAAGGCCCAATGCCATCCTTATTGCGGTAACTTCAGCTGTAAAAACAGATGCTGCACCAGGCAGTCTTTTCTTGTGGGTCTGAGGTCCGAACACGACTCCAGCACCCACACGGTTTGCATCTTTGGATCCATCAGTATAAATAAGTATCTTGTCTTTGTGATGTTCTTTTATTTCATGAAATTTCATCAAGAGGTCATTTGCATTTAATTTATCATATTTGGTAAGGGATGTGTCTATTGTTGGTGTGTTCAATTGCCAGGGTGGTGTTTCGGGAATTGTTGTTTGGAGCAATAATGTCTAAATTATTGGATATGTTGTTTAGTGATTCTTGAATACGGATGCCAAGAGGTGGTATGGCATTAGGTTTATTTTCATATATTACTTGGTATTTGGGATAGGATAATGTCATAGGCAGGGTGATCTGGGTTGCTTTTTATTTTAATTGCATATTGAAGGGCCAGTTTGTTTCTTCTTTGATGGATAGGCATTTCATTGGCTTCAGTGTAGAGGCTTTCAATGGGTGATGTTCGAAATGCCCCAAGGCAAATCCTCAGAGCCTGATTCTGGACTATGTCCAGTCGTTTTAGATAAGATTTTCGAGCTGCACCGTAAACGATGCAGCCATAGTCAAGCTTTGATCTTATCAAGGACCGGTAGAGCCTGAGCAGGACCTGCCTGTCAGCTCCCCAGTCCAGCTTGGACACTACTTTAAGAAGATTCATTGCCTTGAGACATTTATTCCTGATGTAATTAATATGGGATTTAAAATTAAGTTTTGAATCAAATATGATACCTAAGAATTTGGTTTCTTCCACAACAGGGACGTGATTTTCATTGATGGTTAATTCTGGGTCAGGGTGAAGGCCCCTTCTTTGACAAAAATGTACAAAAACTGTTTTTGTAGTGGAGAATTGGAAACCATTTTCATCTGCCCATTTCTGAATTTGGTTAAGGTTGATTTGTAGCTGGCGTTCTATGGTGGTCATACTGCTGGATCAGTAAGATATAAGGAAATCGTCTACATAAAGTGATTTTCTATTTCAGGTTTAAGAACTTTTGTGATGCTATTGATCTTTAGGTTGAAAGTGTGACAGAAAGAATGCTGCCCTGTGGGACCCCCATTTCCTGACCATGTTGGTCCGAAAGTGATGTCCCAATTCTTACCTTAAAAAATCTATCATTTAAAAAATTTTGTATAAATAGTGGCATATTACCTCGAAGACCAGCTTCTTGTAGATCTTTTAAAATCCCATATTTCCATGTCGTGTCATATGCTTTCTCAAGATCAAAAAACACAGACACGACATGGTAAGGTAAGCACCAACTAAAATAACCAAATCTATTAGTACACAAACAGAAAACTACCCTCCGAAACAACCCCCTTTGAAAGCCAGCAATCCCCCAACAGAACAAACAAAACTAAACACCCCCACTACCCCAAAAGTCAATGAACACATAACAACAAACAAATACAATGAGAAATCTAAACTCCCACGGTCAATCAAATCTAAACTCATCAGGGTTCAGAAAAGGTAAGTATGGTAAGTATAGGGTTTAACGGCACACCAACACTAGTGTGTTATATGGTGCCTACTTAAGGAGGGGTAAATACGAGTACGAAAGGATAAGAAGGAGTCAAGGGTTCAAACTAGCTAAAAATTAAACCCATTAGTATTAATTGAATTATATTAATTGAATTATATATAATAATTTGAGAATTATATGGTCTAAAATCTATAGAAAAGTCCAATTTCTCTTATGAATCCAAGTATCTTGGATGGATTCACCCTTTCAAACAATTCTGAAAGGGTATGAACCCGGAAGAAGCGATTTCGGATTAAAATCAGATCAGCACATTCGAAAAGGAAGTGTACATAAAAAAGAAAATCAAGGCATCGCGTTCATTGGCAAGTGACAACAAAAAATTTGCTGATTATGTTTATTAAATGGACAAATCAAGAATAAGTAACCTAATTCAATTCATTACGATTCATCCATTTGAGCGATATTAATCAATAACGCCTACTATATGTACATTGTTGTCAGTATAGAGTTATGAGATGGTTCAATGTCAGAGATTCAGGATTCAGTAGCGGAATAAAGCATTGTCCCGATTTCTGCCATTAATAGCAGCAACGCCATTGAAAGCAACACCATTGGTATCAGCAACATGCAAATGTTCGGAAGCAGAAATGGTGAGAATTTTATTGATGACGAGGAGGATATTACTACCACATTTTACTGTTTTATGCAAGGTGATAAGCCTGGCGTGTTTTTCCCCAGATATGTAGATTCAGCTTTTGCTCAAGAAATAACGAATCAAAGTAAGTAAATAAGTATAAGGTTTAATGGCACACCAATGCTGATGTGTTATATGGTGCCAAGGAAGGTTAATAGATAAGATTGACCTGATTAAGCAGCTGCCATCTAGGATAAATGAAAATGGAGATGGAAAAGACAAAATGGAAAGTTATCCTAGGGCAAGCCACCACCAGCCGATTGACTGGACCAGACCATTCCAGCCTCTCGTCTAGGTGAAATATTGACCATAGTGGTGTTTTACAAAAATGGCGCTCGCAAAGAACTCTCTACTCAACCAAAAGGATCCCATTGTCCACCGACACGAGTTGCAACCCACAGCCAACAGGTTGCCCCCTATTAGTCGCCTCTTACGACATGCAGAAGGATACAGTGGGCCTATTCTACCACTGGACCCACAGGAGGGTCGACTCGTATGTGTTACAGAGATGAGAAGAAAAAAAACGATAAATGTATGCCAACTATGAGCGTGACAGTGGATCAAAAGGAAGTGTACATAAAAAAGAAAATCAAGGCATCGCGTTCATTGGCAAGTGACAACGAAAAAGTTGCTGATTATGTTTATTGAATGGACAAATCAAGAATAAGCAACCTAATTCAATTCATTACGATTCATCCATTTGAGCGATATTAATCAATAACGTCTACTATATGTACATTGTTGTCAGTATAGAGTTATGAGCTGGTTCAATCTTACGGTCGCAGATTCAGGATTCAGTAGTTGAATAAAGCATTGTCCCGATTTCTGCCATTAATAGCAGCAACGCCATTGAAAGCAGCAACACCACTGGTAGCAGCAGCATGCAAATGTTCGAAAGCAGAAATGGTGAAAAATTTTATTGATGACGAGGAGGAAGGTAAGGTAAGGATAGGGTTTAACGGCACACCAACACTCATGTGTTATATGGTGCCAAGGAAGGTTAATAGATAAGATTGACCTGATTAAGCAGCCGCCTTCTAAGATAAATGAAAGTAGATATGGAAAAGATAAAACTGGAAACAATTATCCTAGGGCAAGTCACCACCAGCCGATTGACTGAACCAGGCCATTCCAGCCTCTCGTCTAGGCGAAATCCAGAGTAGTGAGTTGCAGATATGGCCCTTGCAAGGACCACTCCGCTCAACCACCAGGAACCCATTGCCCACCGACACCAGTCGCAATGGTAAGTATAAGGTTTAACGGCACGTCGATACTATAGTGTCATATTGTGCCAGGCAAAGATGGGTTAATGTACGACATTAGTGGATTTAAATTGATTTGATTGAATTTAGTTGAAATAATATATCAAAGTTAGATTGAATTAAAATCTGTAGAATAGACCTGTTTGTCTGATTCAATGATTGTTGAAGGATTTACTGTGTCAAAGAGTTCTTTTATATCTCTCACATTGTAATATCTTTGCCGTATATGGCTAAAATCTACGCATTTTACTAAGAAGTGTTTTATTGTAAAAGATTCATTGCAAGGTATGCATTGTGACATTCTCTCCTATTTTCACGTTTGCTGGTTCCCATTCCGCAATATTTGGTTGTCAGAAGCCAATCGAGCAAATTGTTCACAAATATCATCGACTTTTGATGGAACATTTCATTTGAACCCGGGGTAACCACCAGCCGATTGACTGCCATTCAACAAGTCACAGATGGTATAACTTGCATGTTTTGATTGTGCTGGCATCTTTCCATGCTTTATATTATAGTTTTTATAATTGAGAATTGTACGATCTAAAATCTATCAAAAAAAAATTCAGATATTCTCTTATGAATCTGTGTTTCTTGGATGGGTTTTCACCCTAGTTGAATACAATTACTTAAGGAGGGATAAATTGAACGAAAGGATAAGAAGGAGAAGCGATTTCGGATTAAAATCATGAATAGAATCAGCACATTCGAAATTGGATGGTGTACTATAAAAAAGTCCAAATTGTACTAGGCTAGTATGCATGTAGCTTATTGAACAAAAAAATCATTACTCCACGATCATTGCGAATTTATTAAATGGACAAATCAAGAATAAGCAACCTAATTGAGAAATGATCATTACGATTCATCTCTCTTTGAGCGAGTTTATTGGATGGATCAATCAAACGCCTACTATATGTACATTGTAACCACCAGCCATTACTGAAGAGTTATGAGATGGTTCAATGTCAGAGATTCAGGATTCAGTAGCGGATATAAAGCATTGTCCCGATTTCTGCCATTTTAATAGCAGCAACACCATTGAAAGCAGCAACACCATTGGTATCAGCAACATGCAAATGTTCGGAAGCAGAAATGGTGAGAATTTTATTGATGACGAGGAGGATATTACTACCACATTTTACTGTTTTATGCAAGGTGATAAGCCTGGCGTGTGTTTTCCCCAGATATGTAGATTCAGCTTTTGCTCAAGAAATAACGAATCAAAGTAAGTAAATAAGTATAGGGTTTAATGGCACACCAACACTCATGTGTTATATGGTGCCAAGGAAGGTTAATAGGTGCCGTGTGCCACAAGAACACTTTGTTGATCTGTGGTCCCTGGTGCTGTGCCGCCACCGGAACTCTTCGTTCGAATCGCAAAGTGCGTTCCTCAAGCAGTAAAGGACAAGAAGGTATAGAAAGGTGAAACTTTCACCAGGCACAACACTTGTGACAGGAAAGTTGTAGATCTACTAACCATAATTGACAAAGCTGAGAAATCCAATCCTGCCACTGGTCAGCCAATTCTGAAGCCAAGTAGACCTATCTGACCATATTGTGAGCTATGCACATTTCAATGCAAGAATGGTGGAAGATGGTGATATTCCATGTCATATCATTAGCTGCATCGAATGCTTACTTTTTCTACAAATCCCAGGATCACAACCTAACACCCATTGTAAAGTCTGACATGTACAAGGTGACCTTGTATATGACCTTCTGGTAACAGTTAAAATCTACCTGCTAGAATGTATTATGTCAAACGAGTGCACGATCGGGTTAGGGTGCTTGATATTTACAAGTATAGGAAACGTGCCAATTGTTCATGTAGACTCTTTCATGTATCGTGTAGCTTATCACTAGGAGAGATGAGGGCTTAGATGAGGAGAAATATTATGTACAGTCACGGTTGCCCTCTTACCTTCTGGAGGGTTTCCCTTTCACAGTAGCAGCTGCGGTTGATAATTGTGTGAATGATACGTTGTATATATCAGAAAGTGATGGGAAATCTTATATATGTCACGTACTGAAATTCGTCTTCACTCTCGTTCAAGAGAAGTTATCATTTTATTAGTAGTGTGTATGAAGAGGATTCGTGCTACTTTGTCGATCACCGATATCCAGGCATCGATGAGGTAGTGGACATCAATTGGCCTCACGCCATGAGGACGGATATAAATAGGACGTTCATCATCATCTGGGAACTCACTCACCTCTGACGTCGACACGAATCAATCAAGTGTAGTGTAGTCAGCTACACAGGGACCTTATAAATTTGGACTTGGTGGAGATTTGTGTGCGGACAAACGACGTTAATATTTACTGTTTTGGACAATAAAGAAAAACCCTGTGTAACTTATTTTATTTTATCCACTATAAGACGGGGAGTACCATTGCCCCGCCGGACTCAAACTTCTGAATCAAAGTGACTTGAAAAGCTAGCTGAACTAGAAGCTATAACTTTTCACCATGTTGCATCAAATCTTCCTTACAAAACTCAAATGCCCGATGCAGCCCATCAACCCAACAGATCTAGAGACCTAGAACAGCTGGAGACCTAGAACAGCTGACGCACCAATAGCAAGACTCCTAGGCAGACATTTTCTGGTGGAGTTTGTTGAACAGGACAAGAAAAAAAAGTCACCCGTTCCTGTTTTTTATGTGCAACCACAGAGTTGCAAGTTATTTTTACTATAGATAGTAAGTATAGGATTTAAGGGCACACTAACACTAATGTGTTATACGGTGCCTACAAAGGTGACTAGATAAGATTGGCCCAAATAAGCAAACGCCTTCTAAAATGGAAAAAAAAAGAAAACATGTGGATGATGAAAAAATGCAAACGATTATCTTAGGGCAAGTCACCACCAGCCAATTGACTGGACCAGGCCATTCCAGCCTGTCGTCTAGGTGAAATCCAGGCCAAAGTGGCATATTGCAGATATCTTCCTATAGATGTGAACATTGAGACACTGTGTGTTGATCCTTGCTGAGTGACGTCCTCATGTGTCCAGACCTTCCTTGTCTGCCTCCAGTCTGACTCAGCTCTGGCTGGATGACTCTCATGACGAGTGGCACACTTCAGATCATATTGGGGTTGTCGTCAACGCCCCCCACCCCTCTACGAGTGGGGCTGGAATTGAGCTCAACGACAAATAGGTAAGTTAAAATTTTACACTGGAAGTTTCCGCTCATCCACGCGTCATTCAGTCTGACTCAACGGTTGGATGACTCTCACTCCAAATGGCACACATCAGATTATATCGAGGTGATCTGCGCCGTCAACTCGTCCCCAGCCCTACCTTGGTGTTGTCAGGATGTTGAAGCGTCGTCTGCCCCGGATCTGGTTGTAAATTTTTACGAATGTTTACTTTTGTATTGCTATCCCCCATTCATCACCATTTTATTTGAACATTATTTTTTCATGTCACTTGTTTTTGTAATTCTTCGTGGAAGTAATTGTGTCCAACTCGTCTTGCAATTAAATCGATCCTAAATATTTTATTTTAAGAAGGATTATTTGAACTACAAAATAAAAACAGGCATTTGTTTTCTGTGTTTATTCCTGTGTCGGTGTATCAATCAAATGGGGGAGATGTAGACCGAGTGTTCATAGCATATCTGTATAATGATTTTGGAAAATATGTATAACAGTCGGACAATCCTCTGTTTAGCCTTTCAAAGAAGGAGGACACAAAGCGGCGCAAACTAAATGTGGAAGAGCTAACACTAATCATTGAGGAACTGGTCCAGGACCCAGGGACAGAGGAGACCAAACACATTCTAGTGGGGAGAAGAGTTGGGCATACACTAGTGGCAGATGCTATAAGAACATCATACAATGGAAAAGTAATTTCTCAGGTATAACTCTGACTTCTGTTTGACATTGTGTACACCTGACACATATAAAACATTTTTAATTTATCTGATTCACACTAATTCTGCTTATTGTTTACTATTAAAGATGTTACCTTGTATGTTACATGTTTGTTTGTTTTTTACTTTACACATAGCTCCACAGATGGGTGCATATGTAACATAAATAAGTAAAGTAGATTATGTTGTCGTATCCCGTCAATGCTTCTGCCCCGGAATATTACATATCTTTTACAATTTAGTTCTGTTTAAATAAGGGATTTTGTATCAAAATTGGTGGCTTTTTGTTTATCCCCCATTCTTCAGCCAGTGGTTTAATATCATCTACGATGGGGACGAGGCAGTGTACACGTGCCACAGACTGGATCATGATTTGGAGAGAGGTGATCTTGTGATACTTGTTGATCAGTAAGAAGATCAATCAAATACATACTGATCCCGTCACAGAGAGAGTAGGTCCCTCTAAAGTCTTGCCTGCCGATGCTAAGGAAATCGATTTCCTGAATTTGATTCTTTAATCTTCGCTGAAATCGCCAACGAGACTTATTTGAGCAAATGAGGAAGAAAAATGAAAAGTGGGAGCTACCAATACTGAGGATATCCTGTGTCTAAATAGGGATACAGATTGTGATGGGCATCGCTGTAGCTCCAAACCAACATATGTACTTTACTAAGGACACCCTGTTCAGGCCAACGGGTGTCCACGAGAGGATTACACGTGACAGACTGGACAAACTGAACCAGTATTTCCATGTCTGTGACACTTTGGACAACCCGCCAAGACGCCAGCCTGGCCACGACAAACTTGTCCACGTACGGCCAGTCATGAGGCAACTCTGCAGCATTATGAAGAGGGAGTATGCTCCACACCAGGAAGTGTCGGTTGATGAGGCGACGGTAGCTTTCACTGGTTGGTTGGGGTTCAAACAGTATGTGCCCATGAAGCCCACAAAGCGTGGCATAAAGGTGTGGATGCATGCAGACCCAAGCAACGGCTATGTAAATTACATTCAAGCTTACTCTGGCAAAGTAAATGGAGTGGTGGAGAAGGGCCTTGGAGAGAGAGTGGTTCATGATTTGACATCCGATATTAGGGGTCGCAAACATCATGTCTATTGTGATAGTTATTTTACTTTTGTCCTCTTCCAACACCTGTCGCAGAAGATGTAGGCCTGCAACACCATTTGCCCCTCTGAGAAGGATGTTCTTGGTGTTGTCAGGGTGTTGAAGCGTCGTCTACCCCGGCTCTGGTTGTGGTTGTAAATTTTTACAAATGTTTACTTTTGAATTGCTATCCCCCATTCATCACCATTTTGTTTGAACATTATTTTTTCATGTCACTTGTTTTTGTAATTCTTCGTGGAAGTAATTGTGTCCAACTCGTCTTGCAATTAAATCGATCCTAAATATTTTATTTTAAGAAGGATTATTTGAACTACAAAATAAAAACAGGCATTTGATTTCTGTGTTTATTCCTGTGTCGGTATCAATCAAATGGGGGAGATGTAGACCGAGTGTTCATAGCATATCTGTATAATGATTTTGGAAAATATGTATAACAGTCGGACAATCCTCTGTTTAGCCTTTCAAAGAAGGAGGACACAAAGCGGCGCAAACTAAATGTGGAAGAGCTAACACTAATCATTGAGGAACTGGTCCAGGACCCAGGGACAGAGGAGACCAAACACATTCTAGTGGGGAGAAGAGTTGGGCATACACTAGTGGCAGATGCTATAAGAACATCATACAATGGAAAAGTAATTTCTCAGGTATAACTCTGACTTCTGTTTGACATTGTGTACACCTGACACATATAAAACATTTTTAATTTATCTGATTCACACTAATTCTGCTTATTGTTTACTATTCAAGATGTTACCTTGTATGTTACATGTTTGTTTGTTTTTTACTTTACACATAGCTCCACAGATGGGTGCATATGTAACTTTATTATGTTGAAGCGTCGTCTGCCCCGGATCTGGTTGTAAATTTTTACGAATGTTTACTTTTGTATTGCTATCCCCCATTCATCACCATTTTATTTGAACATTATTTTTTCATGTCACTTGTTTTTGTAATTCTTCGTGGAAGTAATTGTGTCCAACTCGTCTTGCAATTAAATCGATCCTAAATATTTTATTTTAAGAAGGATTATTTGAACTACAAAATAAAAACAGGCATTTGTTTTCTGTGTTTATTCCTGTGTCGGTGTCAATCAAAGGGGGAGATGTGGACCGAGTGTTCATAGCACAGTGTCTGTATACTGATTTTGGAAACTATGTATAACAGTCGGACAAGCCTTGTTTACTGTCAAAGAAGGAGGACACAAAGCGGCGCAAACTACCTTAACATGAGCTAACACTAATCATTGAGGAACTGGTCCAGGACCCAGGGACAGAGGAGACCATAGGCATTCTAGTGGGGAGAAGAGTTGGGCATACACTTGGCAGGCAATCAACATCTCCTCCGTGTAATTTCTCAGTCGTCTACCTGACTTATGTTTGACATTGTGTACACCAGAAGATGAAAAACATTTTTGCATTTAAATACCTTCACCTAAAAGAGCTAAATTGTTTCTATTCAAAGAATTTATTCATGAATTTATTTTTTTCGTATTGTTTTTTATTTACACAGAGCAAAAACTATTTGGGTGGATATGTAATTTCTTCCCTGACCCTAAATTAAGTCCACCAATAATAGATTATAAACAGTTATCATACCCCCAATATCATTATGGTGATGTTTGTGTATCGGAGGATTACATATCTTTTACACATTTAGTTCTGTTTAAATAAGGGATGACCTGTATCAAAATGTGGTGGCTTTTATGTTTCAGGTTCCAGGCTTCAGCCAGTGGTTTAATATCATCTACGATGGGGACGAGGCAGTGTACACTGCCACGGCGATTGGATCATGATAGCCATGAGAGGCCCTTGTGATACTTGTTGATCAGTACTCATCAATCGAAATACATACTGTTCCCTTCACAGAGAGAGTAGGTTCTCTAAAGTCTTGCCTGCAGACGCTAAGGAAATCGATTTCCAAAATTTGATCAAAAAAAGCATCTTCGCTGAAATCGCCAACGAGACTCCGCTACGCCGAAGAAAAATGATCTCCCTGAATGACCCCAAGTGGAGAGCAACCAATACTGAGGAGATCCGTGCCTAAATAACCACAGATTGTGATGGGCATCGCTGTAGCTCCAAACCAAGTATATGTACTTTACTAAGGAATGGGTTCAGGCCAACGGGTGTCCGAGAGAGGATTACACGTGACAGACAGGACTGAACTGAACCAGTATTTCCATGTCACGGACACTTTGGTCAACCCGCCAAGACGCCATCCTGGCCACGTAAACTTGTCCACGTACGGCCAGTCATGAGGCAACTCTGCAGCATGCTGAAGAGGGAGTATGCTATGCATTCATGTATCCAGTGCCATATGCGAGCGGTGGATTATCAACAATGGCAAGATTCAAGTCTGACTGGCGTGCAAGTCTTGACAAAACCATGGCTCAAGGTTTGGATGATGCAGACCCAATTGAAGGCCCTGCTACAATTACATTAATGCTCTGGAAAGCCATGGAGTGGTGGGAAGGGCCTTGGAGAGCCAGAGGGCCAGACGACCATCCGATATTGATGATTGAAATATTAATGATGGAAACCTAAATAACTTTTGCGCTATACAGAAGATGTAGGCCTTTTGCCCCTTGTTCTTTGTTGTAGTGTCATTTTCAAAATATCCGGTCTAGTAAAAATTATATAGCCATCACATCGGTGTGCAAGATGTTGGATAAATTTCCCTTTGATAATGCTTATCCTCCCTGACCTAGCCATATTAGATCCAGGAGAGAGGAGTTGGATGCATTTGGTTCAACACTGGATCAAGAGGAACTGAAAGAAGAATGGGAAGACTACCAAATGATGGCAGAAGTTTCAATGCCCAGTAACAAGGAGGGAGCCATCCAGACAGACATTTTCTGGGGAGAGCTATTTCAAATCAAAACTGGATTTGGAGTTATCAGATTTCCTATAATTAAAGAACTGTTTTCAACGCTATTATGTCTGCCCCATAGCAATGCAGGTAGTGAAAGAGTGTTCAGCCATGTCTGAAAGATCAATACCGAATATAGAAAAACACACACTCTGACATCACTATTGATTTTCACTTAGAGTAATGCTGTCAATTATTATGAGGTCAAGCCATCTAGTGACCTTATTAAAGCAGCACAATCAGCCGCATCATCATATAATAAACAGGGTTCAAATAATGTTCAGTTTTTAATGCTTAGTGTATTTATTATAATTAGACATATTTTTCCAAATTTGTATTGTATACCCTTGTATTGAGATTGTTACGTCAAGTTAATAAAAAGTGGCTGACAGAGCTTTTTATTATGTTGTTACCCTAAAGAACATGTTTCGCGGCACGTGTAAGGTTTTTGGTAATTTAGTAAGGGAAATTGCCATGTTTAGTAAGGACTGGCTGGTGTCGGGGTTGACAGGTTATGAGCTCCAGGGTATTAGCCAGCCACCCGGCAGCCCGCCATTTGGGCAGGCACTTTCAAATTCTGACGGGCAAATATCACCTTCGGCGGGTTACGAAACATATTTGCCCGTCAGAAAAAGAGGGTGTTTTTTCACACGGTCTGAAAAATACTGACGTCTAAATTAGCTCGTGCCCGTAGCACAAGCCGAAATGGCGGGACGGATATCGCTCTCAACTGTGCCATCCACTGGGCGCAGTGTTTCACTTCTAAGAATCAAAGAGCTAAAATTACGCATGTAGTTTCTTTGATATAGAACCTGGAAGCTCACCCCACGGAATAACGGTCATTTCCGAGTCAGTCAAAATACTGCAGCTATACAAAGTGAAAATCACACTGATACGCTGATGACAATTACGGCGCACAGCTAGACTTAATTATCTCTAAAAGGGGAGACATTCAAAGATGCAGCACAAGCGAGAACATTGTATATTGGAGGGGTTTTGGTGCATGAGAATACTTAACTACCTCAGTCGACAGGCGCTTTAGTATGACCAGTTGACTCTTTGTCAAACTTCATTTAAATGGACGCGGTGCTATGGAATTGAAAGGAATCGCTTGTTTCGTCATTATTTGAGCCTTGAACTATTGTTTTCACAAATATGAACGACACATCTGTGAGACAAGGCCTGCCAAACTGGGCATGTACGTTCACAGCGACTGGGTCAGTTACTGCCCACGATCTTCAGTACAACACACGCCAATTTGGAAGCGCTCAGGTCAGCACGCGATATGGAAAAGACCATTTCAAAAAAAAAAAATAATGAATCTCCTCCACAAGGACATCGAAATATCTGGCAATTGACTTGTTTTCTTTTATTCAAAAGGTAAACTAACACTATAATTTTGTGGAGAACCACATGCTTCTCCTTGTTTATATTTATTATTTAGCTTTTCTTTGTAAATGTATGCCGACGTTCATGTAGGCCATCTGTGGGAGATAATCATGCATCTTGGATGGTTTTCTTTTATAGAATAAGTATGTCATTATCCGTCTTAGGATTAGGAATTAACATGTTGTAAATGTGTGGTAGCTGTCAACCATGTGTACTTCAAGAACTTCTGTATAATCTTGTGTATCTTCCTGTTTGTACAAAGTGGAGGGATCCTAATCCACCAGGAAGAGATAATCATTAAGACGGATAACTTTGATGTATGTTACTTAATACTAAATCTGGTGGGCACGTGAATCTCACACGTGTCTACGTCATACATTTGGTATATAAAGGTTTGGAAATATCTAATAAAGTAGTCTGGTACCAGTGTGTCTGGTGTGCAACTTACTGTGTGTTCGTTGTTCTTAACTTGGTGTTAAAGTGGCAGACTGTGTGCCGCAAGTTGCTGTGTGCGACCTAAGACTTTTAGAAGTCTTGCTGCAACATTATTAATAGTTATCTCGCCGGTGCTAAAACACCTGTGAAAGGAACTCGTATTCTGTGGATACACCCTATGGTAACCACAATTTGGCGACCCGAACGAGACTACAATGGCTGATATAGAAGAATTGCAGCAGCATAATTTAATGCTGCAAGGACAACTCGGACGACTAGAACTACAAATTCAAGAGATCCAACAGATACAAACACAGGTTCGCACCCACTCTTCTGTCGATCCAGGTGAAGCTTTTCAAGCACATCTCCAAGCTGATCGCAATGATCGTCACGTCGCACGTGAGGCCAAGCGTATAGACCTATGTGACGGAGAAGAGGCCTCCCAAGTGAAAAGATACCTACGCGAACTTGATCTCGTAGATCCAGAGAGCAGGTTCACTGTTTTACGACAAAATGCCCGTGGCGCATTCAGGCGGGAGTTTGAACGGTATAATACTTCCAACCAAGATGCATCATGGGCTGCTACTAAGAGACATTTATTGGCTAGCTTTGTGTCAGCAGATAATGCTGAAGCATTAAAACAGGAACTGTCTAAGATTCGACAAGAACCATTTGAGAGCATCCTCTCATACAATCGCCGCTTCCGGGAATTGGCGGATGAAGCATACCCCCCTCCCAACCATGGCTCCCGCAACCAAGACCAAGAGCGCTCGCTTATCAAGGCTTATGGAAAAGGCCTTACGCTCGACTCAACTGCACGCAAGCTGACTTCTCAAGGGTGGCCAGTTAACCTTGAAGCCACTATGACAAGGACGAGTCAACTTGAGACAGCACAAACTGTCTACGATCATCTAGGTAGACAAACAGAACCAATGGAAGTAGGCTCTGCACCGACATTGCGTCCGCAGGCACATTCTCTGAACGGCCCCTCACAACCTCAACCAAAAGAGTGGCAACAACTAAAGAGCCACATCGCCAAGCTGGAAGCACAAATGCAAAGGAATACAGGCAGAACCATGGACCGACCGGACACAGGCATATTATTGTTGGCGATTACGTCACGCTCAACTGCGCCGAGCCACAAACAATGACACATCTCAGGGATGGCGCCTTAAAGGTAACATCTGTCAGAGGAAACGTAATTGGTGTAGTACCGTTGGACGATCCCATGCGCAAGCCAAAATACTACCACTCAAATCGTCTGCGCACAGTACCTTCTACACTCACATGGGAGGATATAAATCCCCGGGTCCGTCGTTATGCAGGCCCCAGTGATGCGAGGACTTTGCAACTGGAGGACGTTGATAACGGCGAATACATAACTCTTCCCGCCCAAAACCCTACATCAATCCGACTACAGCGCAAGCGCGGTTCTACACAGCCAGTGCCTCAGTGGAGAAGACAGACAAAGAAAGCCAGAATCGTCGTCTTACGTGAAGTGAGACAATGGTTTCTTCAACAAACTCATCAGTAATTTATTACTTTGTTAGTATCATCGTGTATGTTAATGTAACTGAAACACTGAAGATCGACGTCGCTCCCTATGGGACTGTCACTGTTAGTGAAGGCCTTGGCAGAATCCAAACAGGATCATACGAGCTTGTTATCATGACGCAGAGACCAACCTCTATCCAGCAGCAGTACCTAGTCCCGCTGCTAAACCAAGTTAACGACATGCTCACTATGGCAGGACAAGGACAGATCGTTGACATCGACACCTACTCAACTCGATTACGGCGACTGCAGGCGTCACCTCGAGTAAGGCGTGGATTGATCAATGCTGTCGGCGAAATAACAAAAAGTCTCTTCGGCGTTGCGATGGAGAAGGACGTCAATAGGATAAGAAACACCGTTAATGAGCTAGTCGCAGAATCCAACCGAGGGAAAATTGTTGTGCGTGACCTCATTGTCTGTGTGAATCGTACAATGGATCTACAGCAGCAAATACGTGAGAAAGTAAATGTGCTTGCCAAACATGTTAATGATCTACAGGACAACATAGGAACTTTAACCGAAGTTTACAATGAAGTAAGAGAAGACCAGTGCCAGAAACAGGTTGACAATCGAAAGACTGGAGCAGCTGATCAGACAGAGCTATGAAAAAGTCCTAGCAGAGGAGTTGGACTTTAATCAAGCGGCAGATCACTTCCTTTATGTCCCTAGACAATCACGAGTAGTGATCTGATAAATTTAATATTAGTTGCCCGGCAGTCGAACTTTTGCGAGTCATCGAAAATTAGATTATTCTCGGGCACCCCGCGCATATTGCAACCGTCCGCCGATCGAAGGACGGCGTACGTTGAACGAGGTACGTCCTTCGTTTAAATGACGTACGTCAATCTGCGGTGATCCCCGACCTGTCAACGAAACATATCAACCACTCTCTGCTGGATTTTTCAACAGCCCACCAAATGGTACGCCAACAACCTCTACCACGTCTACTCCACTTGAAAAACCAACCATGAATCTGCGACCAAAGCAATCTAAAAAAAAATAAAAACTAGTTCAGACTTCAGGTAGCTTTGCGTCATCGTGGGCGATAATATGACGATCGAAAAACATGAACATGTTTTCAATGAACAAATATGCAGATATTTACGTCAAGTCATATCCTACTTACCTTAACAACTTATTGTTGAAGAGAGTGGCCTAATATCCTGAACAGACTTCAACGAGAAATGCCGAAGAAGGTGTACAATATCGGTCTAACTGCGCTGCAGATAAAATCCCATGCGGACATTGACCCTCGACAGATGGCGCTTGCGTGTTTGCTCGCGTCGCACCGAGCCAGTGCTCGCTGTCGGAAGACGATGCTCATGCGGGTAGAAAACGGGTAACTTGTTACCGGCTCGAGGAGAGATATGCATATTGAAATAATTCATTTACATATTGAAATTGGCACCATTTCCGCGCGAACTCTGAATGGATTGTGGACCGTCCGTGGTCTTGCATTCGAGCAATGAGCATTGCTCTGCCAAATGAGTCGGGCAACGACACTTTGCCTGAAACAACGTCCACACTGTTTACTACTTTCTATCTCTCATATCCGTGCTATATGTAATTTGTTTCCGTTCTGTTGCGTTTAGTACAGATACATAATTAGATGACGCACGCGGTTCCAACTGCAACTACCTTCGGGGATACGCATATATGTGCGATAAACACGCGTTGAAAGTATCTTCTTGAATGTTTAATTAAAAGAGAATATTACAGTTGACTCTTTTATTAAATCATCCATGCCGTTTGTCTTGTTCAAGACATTACATTATGTTGTGTTCTGATGCGACTTAATAATAACTGAAACGACTGAACGATACAGATGTGGATTATATTCATAAAGGAACATATGCAGAATAAAAAGGTCTCAATGATGTAGTAAAGAACCTGACGAATAGCAGCATCTGTGAGCACAGAATAGACAAAATGCCTCCCAAATATCCACTGGAAAAGCTATAATGATGAGAGTTAATAACCCGTCTATGTTTTAACACGCTTATGAGCGCAGGCTGATCGTTCCACACAGCAGCACCAGCGACGACCAGCCGTCGAGTTTAGTTGGTAGCCGGCGTCCATCACGGCCATATTACGCAAAGTCATTCTAGCTTAATGAGAAATTTTATTGATTCTTGATATACAAAGAACCGCAACTTTTATTGTAATATATCAAATTATATCTGTTGGATTTGTTTGGTCGTGTGTACGATTTCTCACGAAGCCATACAAATTACTGAGATCACGGTCGAGATCAATGGCACCTGTTTCACATACCTCATGCCGGGCGGACGGCCAAGGACTAGATCACTAGCGGCCCAGATCACCGGCACCTTACCAACAAAACATCAGCAGTTCATTCATAGTTTACTGTGAAGCAGGTCGTTGAAATTTGATATTATTAATGTAAACATTTGAAACATGATTTAGTGGGACGAAACTCCCTCACGGCCGGGAGGAGACGTCCTCCAAACGACCTCACGGCCAGCAGCGAGCGACCTGACCACCACGAGGAAAGCCCTCATAAAGCCCTCACGGCCGGGAGTCCTCCAAACGCCCTTACGGCCGGCAGCGACTGCATGTTCCTATGATGAAAATGCTCGAGTAAAATGTTTTTAACATACTAGTATTCGTATATTAATACAAGTCTTGAAATCCCAAAACGCCCTAACCCCCGGCACCCCCGGGGCGTTTTGTTCCGGGGCGTTTTGACCCAATACCGCGCTGTACATATCAGACCGTCAATCATCAGGCTGTTTGGGGCGAGGTAACTTGGAGGTAATTGTGCCAAAGCCGAGGATACATAAAAATTACAACACCAAGTCACCAACAATGCAGCCGCAATTGGGGGTTCTCAATATTTATGCATGCCGCACATTCCGCGGCCAGAACGAGGCCATGGGTGGGCAGCCCCGTTGACCTCCGACCTCGTTAGCCGGACCGCAGCGAGTTGTAAACATGTCATCGTCTGCCGCTGTGTCTCGACCAAATAGCCATCGTTATTTTTGCGTTCCGTTTTGTAAGAGTGATGGAACAGTTAACCCAGATATTTCATTTCACCGACTTCCAAAAGATTCTACAAAAAGAAAAGCCTGGCTTCACAAAATATGGCGAAAACAAGGTCCAGAACACGGGTTCATGGTGAGTTGTTTACAACTACGATCTAGAACATGTGACTGCGAGCGATTATAAGAAGGGTTGAGCTATTTGAATAGTTTCATGTGTTTTAAGGAAGTAAAGCACATAAGAAGGAATACGTTGATACTTTTCATATTTATTATCTTGTTTTTATAAGGTAGGGCAGAGGATTATAATATGCTTAAAGGCACCAAAGAAGGGCCCTTGGAGGAAGTCGAGGATGAATGTGGTTTTCCCACATCCTGTCTGCCCACAAACAATTGCCGAACAGGGACCATCTGGAAATGTTAACTCTTCTCCCACCGAGTTGTCCTTTGTCTGATCCCGTCGTGCTCTGCGGGGGGCAATCTTAGTAGACTGCGCTGACGAACCTGCCATCTTTAATGTTAAGCTGTGCATCCATAACAATATACATATAGACGTTCAATGCGCCGGCCTCCTCTGCATTTTTGTGATCTGAATGGTGACACCCTCAGCCGCATTATCCACGGCCCTGCCACTACCATGCAGCTGGTCGTCGAGCCACAGAGCATACTTACTGGTTAGGTACTCTTCTTGGGAAACGTCCGACAATGCCAAGTATTTTACTGCTATTGCTACACTGGGATCTCGTTTACTCGTTGCTGCAAAGGTCTTCTTCACCTCATCCCACTGCTGGTAGCCACGCATGCCCTGGCATCGAGTTGATTGGGGATGCCCTCAATGGTCAACTCAAATTTTGTAATCTTTGGGTTGTAGAACGACTCTGGGCTGACTCCGTTGGCTGGGTCTTAAAAGAGCAGTAGGATGCCCTTCATGCTACAAGCCGGCACGTTCAGGTTGATGTTCCACAGTGTATCTCTTTTATTGTATACAAGCTTCCTGTGACGAAGCACATGGTCATACAGAATCGAGAGCCGACCTGTATTCTTGGTGCGTATCATACGGGCTAACTCTGGTTGGGTTTCCATGTCATACTCCAGCGAGATGCCATCAATTTTGTAGCTGGCAGCGGTGTGGCCTGTTGCGTGTATCACGCGGTTGTAGTCGTTGAACGTGAGCTCGTATTCCGAACCTACAGCGGCGGTCCCAGATGTTTCAAACTCAAAGACCTCTACGCGTGCACCAAACTCAACCCCAACCCGAAACCGAAACTAAGTCGCCCAAAAGGAGGAAACGGGTGGCTTGGGCCCGGAGGGCCCACAGTAGTATAGTTATAGGGGGCGCTAGCCCCCCCCCCCCCCCCCCCCCCCAGTACCTATACTACTGGTTCACTGGATTTTCCATCGCCTTGAGATCAGTTGCAATCGACATGCCGAACCCACAAATAATAAACTAAGAAATGTCGATATATATATAATTCCATCAGAGAGAGACAATTCCACGACGTCTTGACGAAACTGATCGCCGAGTGCCTCTTGTGCTCATATTAATCCTGCACCACAGGACCTTGATGTAGACCTATTGTATCCTCCGTGATATATTCAGCTGACATGGATTACCATTACTATTGCGTTCGTGCTGACATCATCGATGAGCACATCTCGATCGGCACGTTTATATTCCGTGGGATCGGCTAGTGACGACCCAGGACGTTATAATGGTATAGTACGTCCGCGCAGGATCAATATTAATCTAGTTTCGACGTTGCTTTAAAAAGGTTAGCCGATCGTTAAAATCAGTGCGCTGACAACTGTGGGTATTCAAATGGCGGACTTATCTCAATACGCACTGAAGTGACAGCTGTGGGAATCAATGGCGTACTCATCTCAATATTTAGTTGGGTAACAGCTGTGGGTGTTCAAATGATTAAGTAATCATATTTAAATACTGTTATTTGAGAGATCTAGAAATTCGATGGGTTGACCTATCATAATATTCGGACAATTTCTAATTCAAGAAAGCAAATGGTTGACAGCGACAAGTGACATACGATCGTTATAAGATTAGGCAACGAGAAGAGATTTAGCGTGGAGTAATGGTATCTTGGGAACGTGGATTACTCAAAATGTGATAGTCTAAACTATTACACTACGTGCCACGTTAACGTACAGTTTAAGTCGAAGGTATATTTATTCCAAGCCGACGCGAGGCCAGAAAAACACAGTCTGTATCTTACAAAACAAGGCACAACAAGTCAATGGTAAATACATCATTCACTCCGTTTGATTGAAAACATTTGGAGTCGGCCCGGGGAGTCGGCGTACCATCGAACACATGTATTCAACGTCGCTAAGGCTTCTTAGCGCGCGAGGCATTTTGGGAACCCCGAAAAGCCCTGATGTCTGACGCACATTTAAAACACTAAACAACGAAATCATAATATTTTTACAGCTTAATCAATGTTCGTACAGTGTGGGAATAAGTACCTGAAATCCAAAGTAAGCAATAATTGTCTATTGAACATCTAGTAAAAACGCTGAAGTAGAAGACAAGCATTGCATTCTGCCTTTCACAAGAAGATGGTAGCTCGACTGAAAACTTTGTTATACACCATGCTTAAATTGCAAAAACTAGAAGCTAAAATGAGTTTAGTCAGATAATACGACAAAATCTGTGATTATCTCCGAGTGTTTGTGTGAAATTGACTAACATACCTGTAGTTTCGAAGTAATGTTTCATATATTTCTTCTGGACGAAATATCTTTGGCTGAAATAAGGTATGGTTGTGCCTGACCACTGAAATAAGGCATGGTTTTGCCTGACCATTCCTTCAGCAGCCTACAGCTATCGGGCAATATTGTATTGCGAAGGAAAAGAGAATGAGTCTAGGTGGGGCATATACGTGACAGCCATAATTTCTCAAATATATTCATTCATCCAAGCTAGCACATCTAAGAGCTGTCATGAATTTTCCATGAAGATACTTCAAAATATTTAGTGGTCACTGGGAGAGCAAACTTTTAGCAATAAATACCATTCCAGTATCACATAGTGACTTTCAATGTATTTTAAGTTACAGTTTAGCACCTGCACATACAAAATGGTGAAATTGGATGCCGATTTATGAGCTTAGATTTTTTAAAACAATAATGGACATCATTGGAGATCACACACAGGAATCAACTATCTTTTGTTGAACTAAACATTAATCGTAACCACATTGCTTTTGAACCAATCGGCAAGTCTCCTCGCCCCTGATATTTTTTAAAGATCTGATATCGAAGATCAAACGCAGTTTTCATCATGGACGCTGTAGGGGACAAAGATAATTGACCTCATCAACGAACAGAACTTTGTCGAGTTTGCTTCCAACTTTGAAAGCAGACAGCTACATCTATTGAAGTTTTTCCGTGATGTATAGATTTTAAATTTACGAAATATCATATGAAAATCTTTTTAAAAAAAGCCTTCTAACTCAATTTTATTCCGAGAATCGTTTTCGTACAGGGAGGAAAAAAGGAAAGGAAAATACTCAATGTAACGCAAACAACACCATTCCCGCCGCCCACAATGCGACAATATGCTCGCCATCCAATCTGTATACCCTCTATTGGAAGCAGAATGGCTTATCCTGAAGCACCACAAATTTTTTTCAAACAAATGAGTTCCGCCCACAAGAATAAAATGGGTGAATATGACCGTTGCCATTTCAGTGTTAACAATTTTACCACCACGTGATTACTGTCTAATGTTACTATGTATGCGTACCAGATAATACAAGCCTACACACGTATAATCATGGGACCAAGAACAATTCACCAAAACAATGATTTTCTGACTTGGCGTAGGGATGAAGGACGACGAGAGGTGAATAGGCTGCCTGGCTTTGCCGCTGTCGCTGCTGGTATGACTAGAGGATGAGGGGCGATCACGCTCGAGGTTGATTTGACAGGGCATCTCATTCCTGTTTTGCGACTATTATAACACGATCCGAGCATTATTAGACACTGGTCCATCTGTATCATGTATATCACCTGCTACTCTCACTACCATTCGTCAAAACCTCATGTTATGTGATCTATCACAAGCAATAGGTGTCTGTTTAGGAGTATTTTGCCTTGATTTCAATGTTGGGTCTTTCTCGGTTCAGTATTATTACTATGCGCTTTACGATATAAACTTCTCGATCGCATGGACTTGTTACAGTCTAAAAAAACTAGCATTTGTCTCTTGTCTTTTGCATAATTTTAATTTTGTAAATTCCATTTGGAGATGAAACCAGGAAAACAGACTTCAACCAAGGAAAGGTCCATCTGAAAGGTTTAAGGCATTGAAGACAAAGTTGAAAACAGTATTGCGTCCATGCCTTGTCTCTGTGCGAGGATGTAGCATTGAGCCAACACCGGGCAATCAAGGACGCTGAATTCAGTATAGGGGTTTATTATGACCCCTGCGAAGTTAGAATAGCGTGGACTTTTTAATAAACCTCATCGGTATCTCACCCCAAGTCCTGACACCACAAGCTGCATATCCCAGATCCGTTACAGAACCAATGCCTTACTTACTTCGATTAGTTCGATAATGTGAAAGCCTGTCTGTCTAGTCGCTCAACAGGGGTATGGGAGCAAAATCAATATTTTCATGTGGAAGGATTCTCTGATGCTGCTTTTGATCTATCTTTAAAGTGCCTATCGCATGAAAAATCATGTCATTTTTTTCGCCAGATAACGGAAATATAACCCAGAAGTAACCATTTTGTCTATGTGTCAATTGTCAAAGTACGCGCTTTCTGATCGAAATTCGACTTTAAAGATGAATTCGGCGTATCGAGCCGACAAGCTCATGAATAATTCATCGCCTCCGCGTGACGTCAGGTCCGGGAATGTTTTTGTTGCGAGGCGCAATCTGCACAACAATTAGCGAGAAATGGCTGCTGGAAATTTCGTTATTTCATCACTTCAGGAGAGCGACGAAGAGACATGGTATGGCACAGGTCATTCGCAAACTATCGTTGCTTCGGCGGAGCAAGTTTTGCCTTACAGATTCGAACCAGAAATGAGCGAATTCGACGTCTCCGATGAGAGAAAAAAGACACTGGCGATGTCACTGCTGCGTCTGTGCATAGATCATCGTAGACGGATCGCCAACTTTGATTGGCTCAACAGTACGATGTTGTGACGCGCAGCTTTTACGCGATCTTAAGGTTACTTACTTCCGGCGTCTTGTCGTCAATGACAATTCACCATTGCCGCGCGAATTTGTTGTGAAGTTTTACCCGTAGCTAATTCAATGCAGGTATGTTATTATTTATTTTTGGTTAGTCTTTACAGTATGTAGTTGATGAATGTTTGACGATCCACAATTACGCATTTCTATTAACTATTTGTTGTACATGATCTATCTAATCTGAAATTTAAAGTGGGTCTCAGTCCACTAGACCGATTAACTAATAACTTGCAGGCCAGTGTCTTAGGCAGTATGTTAGTGTTACTGTCACTTGAAGCTACTTCTTATTCTTCTTCCATTATATGGCCAACTTCAATAGGTTGAAGACTTTTGCCAATTAGGTTTCGCAATGAGAGAGGAAATATAAAGTAAAAAGTGAGAATAATGTACAGTGAAGAGTTTAAAAAGTAGAAAAATTAGGAGTTAGGGAAAGTAGGTGGCAAGTTGAGCCTTGAAAGCGTCAACTGTGCCAACTGACACGACGGAGGTATCTAGCAGATTCCAGTCTCTGATGGTTCTCGGGAAAAATGATTGCTTGTGGCATTCTGTTCTGGATGGAAGTATCTGGAAAGCATGAGATGGACTGTGTCTTGAGGTTCTTGTTGGCGGGATGAGGTACTTGGATTTGTTAATACATATTCTGTCATTTGTGATTTTAAACATCATAGCTAGTCTTGTCTCTTTACGCCGTTGTTCCAGTGACTTCCACTTAAGGTCCAACATGTCTGTAACGCTTGACCGGTTATGGTATCAATTTTTTTTAAAACGGGCTGCTCTTCGTTGTACCTTTTCCAGGCATTGGATGTCACCTTTCTCATGAGGGTCCCACACTACGCTTGCATATTCTACTGAAGGTCTGACTAGGCTGAAGTAAGCTTGTTGTTTTATAGAGGTAGATGAGATGTTTAGATTTCTTCTCAGGAAACTGATGGTCTTGTTTGCCTTAGCTGATATAGAATTGATGTGTTGCCTCCAGTTCAGTTCGGAGTTGATGGTGCATCCTAGGTATTTCGCCGAGTCAACATGTTCTAGTAAGTGGTTATTAAGTTTGTAGTCATACTTGATTGGATGTTTCTTCTTGGAGATTGTCAAGACTTGGCATTTCTGGGGGTGAAATTCCATTTTCCATTTTTGTTCCCATTTTGCAAGTTTGTCTATGTCTTCTTGGAGTACTTTACAGTTGGATTCGGAGGTGATGGCCAGGTATACTATGGTGTCATCAGCAAAGAGGCGTACTGTAGATTTGATGGTACTAGGTATGTCGTTAATGTAGTAGAGAAACAGGGATGGACCAAGAACAGAGCCCTGTGGAACGCCAGATTCAACTGGGACGGTGTTTGAAGAGTGCATACTCCAACAGCTGGGTCTCACATGATCGTTGCTTCCGGAAACCGTGTTGGAGGGGATACAGGATGTTGTTGGACTCTCCATGCTAAGTCAATAAACGGGTAAAAGTTGTTTTAAAGGCTTCCACCATCCCCTACAGGCATATAAGAGAAGAAATATGGTGTAGCATCTACCAATTTGACTTGTACAACTACAAATTGTAGTACAATATATTTGCAGAATACTTATTCAATTTGGAATCAAGCAGTGGATGCCTTGTATATGGTGAATATTTACTAATTGTGCTTTCTAACCACCTAGTAAGAAATCTTTATTCCTAGGATACTAAATATAGCTCTTTGTGGTGATGTATTTTAGCCATAAAAATAGTGGTGGTCAATGATATTTGTTGCTATGCAGGATGTGGAATCTATAGTAAAATAAGTAGATCAAGAAGATGAATATGAGCGTACTCTGATGGTTATTAATTGATCTTGTGCTAAGTTGCTTATTAGTTTTGAGATAAGTGAACTTTCATATGTCACACCATACATTTATTCATCTGGAACCAAGAAATGTTGAATTTCAACTGACTATCTGCTTCAGGAAATAGATGATCATTGTTATGGATTGAAGGCTGAGGAAAAGGTAACACGATATCATGTGCTAGATTATTGTAAATCTTGATCATACATGCTATTTCAGACAACGCAGCTTATTTTACATAACAAAAACCTTTACATATGCAATAGGTGACCCATGACGATGTCCAGAGAGGTATTGAACGAACAACTGGAAAAGTTTGGAATGGTCGATGAATCTACTGCAAAGTGCCTGATGGATAATGGTTGGTACCACAGTCAATTCACTATTCCTTTGTTTATCTTGTTAAAAAAAAGTAACAAGCTTGAACTAAGGGCCAACATTATTCCACTGTTTTCATAAACTTAAAATGACTTTATGGGTGGTATTGCTTCAATGACTGATCAACCTCTGTAAACACATTATTAAATTGTTTTCCACAGTCCCCGGATTAATACAAATGCTTAGTCCACTCAAAGATTGCTTATGTGATGGGAGATTTCCTACAAGTGCTAAATCATGGATTAAGTTTCATTCAGTCGTTACATCAGTACTCATTCAACCGCTTTCTATATCTGTCTGTTGTTTTTTAATTTACAAGTAACTGAATAATGGTGTATGTGAGTTTATTACCTTTAAGTTTGCTTAGTACTTTATCAAAAGATAATCCATGTAAGAAAGTTTCATACTTCTTGCAACTTTCTTCTAATTGATGCTTGGTGGTGTAGGAAGTCCAGTATGAATGTGCCTGATAAGTGTTTTCTCAGTGAAAATTTGACGTCCAGATAAATATAGAAATCCTTGTTTTGAAAAGCCCTTGATACTATTTTGAATGTACAGTTAGATACAAAGAATAATTCTGGAAAAATTCATGTTGATACCTTTTGTAGTTGCATAATGGTTGGCATGGCAAATTCTATCACTTTTAGAACGTTTTTGTATTTTTGTAAAATCATACACTAAATGCTTGTCAATTTCATATAATTCCATCTGTACTACTTGTAAGCGTACTATGTTGATTGTAAGCTTATATACTAATAAATACATCCTGAAAATTGCATGCAATTATCTTGTATCAGTTATTTGTTATTATTTTCTGAAGCTAGATGTTTTTCTGCATTTTTTTTATCGCAGGTCAGTTTTGCCTCTGGGAGCACATTTAGCATATATTTTAAGTCATTTCCCATTCATTGAAGACCCTGAAAAAAATAGAGGTAGAAACAACCTCCCTCTGATATAGGAAATGTGAAAAAATAGGCATCCAGAGTAAATTGTTGAATAATTTAATTTTCACAATCACCAAATCGTCTCTTGTCACCACACACCACCCCTTGGCATTCTTGGCATCTCTTGCAAGGATATCTGTGGTAATTTTTTCTGTTTTCTCCATGAAAAGTCACACCATCATGGAAAAACCACAAAATGAAACTATAATGCAAGCAGAATAATCAGTCAGAAAGGTGAAGAGAAAGCTCTGTCAAATTGTTAAAATCTTAATAGCCTTGTAAAAAGCAGCCAAACTTGCAATAAACATGTTTAATTAACTCTGGAAGACTCACTGGCTCCTTTCTACATGGTAATTTGGGTGTCGTTATACATTTTCAGGCATAAACAAAGATGGCAAGCTGCCCTCTACCAAAGTATGTTACCCAGTGTGCTCTGAAACAAAAATCTTGGAAGAATAAATACCCGAAACAATTTTCTTACATGTCATATATTAAGTGGCCTATGAACTGCATGGAACGACAATCCCCTACACTTCTCTGAGGAAGTATTCCACAATAGTACACTACATCTTCTGCAAATAGAATCAAATAATGATTTCAATTTATGATATGGGTAGTGTAATGCAGCTCTAGGTGGGTGGGATGCATCACTGATTTAGAATGCTGTTGCTAAATATGATCCTTCAAAATTTGCAATCTGAGAATCTCTGACCACGATTACAATTGCACTTTTTTTCAACCGATTATAGTAATAAGTAATTGGGTTCATAATAAATCTAAACTACAATATAATTGGGCAATCCTATCCAATCCATGGTATTGGCTACTCATTCAAGGATACGATCACCTAGCCGTGCACGACGAGGCTACGATCACCCATACATATAGCTGTACATAGTTTAATGTGCGTTACCCATACATAGCGATTACAGCCCATCCCATTATAATTTGGTTGTATTGCCATTGGTAAATGAAATATTAATTCCCATGTTTACGCCATGCTAGACAGAGCCCTACAAACATTGACTCGAGTCCCTTAATTTATTGCGGGAAACGCCCCCTTCATGGAATGTATCGGTATGGTTTCTTTTTAAATAAATATGTTTCAAATGCTTTTGGTGGCAAAATAATTTAAATGTGAAACTAGAAATTACTCACCAGTGTTTTTAAAGATCAAGATGAACACAGACCTCTAAAGAACGACGATACAAAAAGGTAAACAACGTGCAGACGATCTTGTCATTGTCAGATCATAGCAACCAAGACACCGGAAGTAATGAACCTTAACTCGCGCCAAAGTCTCGTCGCCATAACATAACCGCGAGAAAGCACGAGTTATTCATCCGTCTACTATCATCTATGGTCTGTGTCTCACACGGGTCATCCTGCCCAGGACATAGGGCTGCTACAGAACAATGCTTGGTAAGCTATGTCTGATTCTGCTTGTGCACCAGATGTAACGAATTTAATCCATAAATTTCACTAACAAAATATATAAGCTCTATTCCTAACAGTAGACTATACAACAGAGCTTTGCAGCAAATAATTCTTCCATATCAGAAAGCAGACATGAGATACCACAAAGTTTTTTTTCAAATCAAGTGGTTGCAAGGGTTCATGTTTACAAATTGTACCATGTAAATGTAAATGCTCCTCCACACGAATTGCAAACAAACTAATTTCGGACTGCTGTTAATAAATAGAGATCCTCTTTTATTTAAAGTAGGCCTTATCAAAGGCTGATTACAATATTTTTAAAAGTTGATGTAGATTGATTCTGAGGTAGAATATATATAGGAGAGCATGTACCACAGCTGTTTTCTCATAGGATTGTCAGTTAGCCCATAAATGAATGTATAACTGGACTTTAGGAGGTGAAGATTATGGTATTATATTATCATCTGGTTAGTGTTACATCAGAGTTTCTATGAATGCAGAGGCTTAAACATATTTGCCATACAATATGTCATCCTTTATTACATACATTCATATTCCCATCATTACATCATGTTACAGGTGTTTGTGTGGCTACTGTCAACCAATGGCAGAGGTGGAAGAATCTGCTTGCTATGTGGAAATTCCTTGAGTCATGACCTCAATAGAGAACAGCCCCATTCCCATTGGTGGCATAACCCAGCATCCTGGTTTCAGCCAAATCTGTTTGAACCCTTGGGCCTTGCAAGTGGGATATTTCTCATACAGACAACAGCACGGGCACATGTCAGATAATGATATACAAAGGTGACAATGTTTTCTATTATTTACACATAAATCTGTACCAAGGCTAGCAGTCATTATTTACGATTTAATTATACTTATTGATACTGGTATGACAAAAAATATTCAAGCATGGTTAAATCAACAATGTCACATGGTTATTTTACAGGCGTTACAGGTATACTGCATACAGGCAGTTTGTTGCTGGTGCTGGGGATATCTTGGACAAAAGATTAGAGTTCTGTTACCAGCCTGCGCTGTTACAACAATACGAGATAACTTCCCAGCCCCAGACTATCAAGGATTCCTCTACCCTCCACTCACCTAGGACTTGTCTTGATACATGCAGAACCTACTCTGGTGTGCGTCAATGGCTTGTCATGGATCTGGTCTCATCACATCTGCACACATTGGAGGTGGTGCTTCTGTCTTGGGCAGGGTTGGCTCATAGCAAACCAGCAAGAACTCAGCCATCAGGCACTTGACATACTTTGAAACATAACAGGAATCAAGTCACAGCTTGCACACCAGACTGTTGCTTATAACCTTATAGTTATACCTCCATGGTAATTGAATTTGTTGTTGTTTACATTTTATATATCAGTAAAAATATTCACCAAATGTTGCCGTTGTTGCTACTTCAGTGACAACATGCCCCTGCTTAAACTTGGGGTATCTTAGCTTGAAGACTGGATCCCCAGCTTATGTTGTCGCCTGTTCTCTGATATCTGTGATACAATGAACCAATTAAACGTGACCTACATATATTTGGCATATCAGCACATGTAAACAAATTTAATGACTCGCAAATTTAAAAACAAACACCACCATGAAGGAGCACTGTAAAAAGCAACATATTATATCATAACAATGATATTTGCCTGGCAACCATATCATCAACTTAACAAGATAATGGACTATTTATTCGATACTAATACAACAAGAAAGTCATCAAATCTCACCCTGTGCTTCTCTATCTTGATAAAGGCAGGTCAGCTTTTCTTGGGCTCGGGTGGGAGGGGTTCACTTGCCTCACCATCCTTTCTGGATTGCTTGACAGCAGAGGCCTTCGCAAAAAAAAAAGAAAAGCAGCTTCTTTCATAACCCGCCTACATCGTGGTATCCAACCAAGCTCTGAGTTTCGGTGCCTCATCAAAACATTCCTCGGTGAAATGAACCGAGCACACAAACAAGTACTTGCCCGGGCCCGGCCATTTGTCTCGCGATCGTAGTACCTGGCCAATCCATTGTTTTTTTTAAATCGTCCTTACCAGTAAAACCTGAACAAGCTCACGCCGTCCCGACTGGTACGCGAGCAGCCACCAACACAACAACCATTAACCATCGCGTTCAGGTAGTCACAAGATGACTGAAAACGATCCTAAATCCCAAAAACGAGAGACGAACTCCGACAATGTAAACAACGGGGAACTCCGTGCGTCTCTGAGAACGGCCTCCCTTACGCATGGTTGACCTAGATAATGGCTGCCGCAACGTTTTGTCGGGCGAGCTAATTTGAACTGACATTTTATCAAATTTTGGCCTTAATTGATCAGATGCGACGGTTATTGGACCGGTTTGAGTTTATTGATCACATTATGAATTGATTTCAGCAAAGTACCTATAACCGTGCGATAGGCACTTTAAATATTTTTCTCAACGACACATCAATCACTGTTACCTACTTTAACAACCGCTCACCGCGCGCGGGGTCAGGTCATGATGGTGACCTAGTTGGGAACATGATCAGATAAGAGCTGTTGAGAACTACTTGATATCGACTACGCACTAAACAGTGTACGTGTCCTTTGTCTGAGCGACGAGCAAAGTGCAAATATCTCGCGATATCCGTAGTTGGTACCTTGGTCGAAGTAAGTGCTGAGAAGCGAAGTGACCTGTTGAAAGAGAAACGCTACCATACATCTCCGAAAGGTAGGGATAAATTTCGTATGTGTATAATTAGTGTAGTCAGACCCTAATGAAGACGCTTTTTCTCACTGTGTTCTTGTTTTACGTCCTATTCCAAAATGCCTCATATTAAGTCCTTCCTTGGTATAATGAAGACCTAACCACCACTTACGTACCGCCGATGACAAACGCGCATTGTCATCGCGTTCGTGTATTATCGCCCAGTTTCTGCCTACTGCGCATATCGGAATATTTTTATAAGCTACATGGGTTGTAAGGAGCGACCTGATTCAATGTCAATCGTAGAAGTCCATCAGTTATTGAGGTTAATTTCACAGCAGATGTCATGTTATTGGTTTATTTAAAGGCATATGATATTAGAAGGTGCATTATGGGTGATCCGGTCATAATTTCATCTGGCTTGCACCCAGTTGATTTAGCGATTCGACAGTAGCTCAATAACGACCATCCTTAATCAAGTACTTTTCCACCTAGGTATCGAGAAAACTGCACTTCACCTGACAATCAAACATAACGTTTTCAGAGGGGTTAAGGTAGATTTGGGCGGGAGGGGTGGGGTGGGGGGCTGATGTTGTCATTTATACAAGTGCGTTTATACCAGTACGTTCATATTGCTTATGTGCGCACTTGTCTTACTCTGGCGCTCAGGTATTATAATATTTCGTGAATCCAGGCATACGCATATATATATATATATATATATATATATATATATATATATATATATATATATATATATATATATATATATATATATATATATATATATATATATATATATATATATATATATTTTTTCGATAACTTTCCAAATTTACCGGTGATATATATACAAGCTCGGAGGACGATATCCCAGACAGCCCCCTAGAAGAAACTTCCGATGTAAATAAGGCGGGATGATATAGGCAAACACTATAGCTGATAATTCCTGTCGCCTTTTCCCTAGGTTATCTTGCTTCTTCGTGATATATGATCTATGCGACTATGTTATGGCCTTTTCTATATATATATATATATCTCTATACTGGAATCAAGTGCACGTGCTGGTTCGCCGTGTTCCAAGTGCACGTGGTTATTTGCGGATATGGTTTGCCACTGCTAACATGTCACATGTTTTGATGGGTATATACACATGGCTAATGCCAGCACTGAGGGATCCATGTCACAGGCACCGGAGTCTTAAAACGCCCCACCAATCTGACGGCTACCGTATATAGACATGTGGAAGCGATTGTGAAGTGACCTCATTGAACCCGTTGTGGTGGTACACTAATCTTCGTTAACTAAACGCCAACAAAACAAATTAAGTTTATAGACCGCGCGTGTAATTATTTGGTCCCTGTCGACTGTGTCACATGGCGTCACCTAGCTCAAGACCCATGCCTCGACACGCTGTTGGCTGGATATTTTGTAAGCTGTTCGGCGGGGTCACTCATCGAATTGGCGAATCCTTTTGGCGATTAACCATCGCTTACTTCTCGATGATAAATCGAACGGGTCGTCGTCATATCGGTTTTCGCTGGTGACCCTTAACAGAGAATATACAAATCAATCTGAACTGGAATGCAAGGCCTCCCTGTTGGTACAATAGGTAGACAAACTTGTGTTTGGACCACAGAAGAGGAAAGATTGGTGCATCAGAGAACTCTCGAAAATACATTTGTCTTCACCTTCTGTGGCCGAAAAAGCTCCCCACAACATCATTATCAATTATTGAAGGGTCAAGTGTAGTGTTTGTTGGATAAACTATGATGTCATATATCCCACAGACTGCATCTCCCCTCCTGTCGAATGTGCTATCAGCATTTTATTTTTATTTGAATCTTGTAGCGCTCAATTATCTCGATACCTTCTTCAAAAGAAGCTAAAGCTCCTAGTTGGTCGATCCTCAAATCACCAAAGTTTGTGATGTGTCCATCACTCACGCATTGATTTGAATGATTCACTTCCAGACAGGTTGCAGTTTCTTTGTGAGTGTTGATCACGCAGCTTACTGGTCTGATATCTAAAGATGCGCTCATCATAATTTCTGCAGTTGCCAAGTATAGCAGGAAATAAAGCCAATCGAATTTTATTACCCTACTACAACTTGACCATCGAAATAAAATGACTGTGGCCTCTATGGCTGCAAAAACGCGCATTGACAACACTGTCCCTTCAATTATGCCGCCATTATCTGATAACTCGGCCGTAAGCAGTCAACATCCTGATGTTTCAAAGAATAGCATATCCGTATAAGCACCTACAACTCTTCCTGGTTGACTGAAATCATTGTTTCAAATTTTGTGCTGTTTCAAACAGGTATGTGCATACCTGCTAATCGGCCTACGCCGGATGGGAGAAGGTAACCCTCTTTCAAACTGGCACAACGCAATGAGGTGATTTCTGAAAACATTACACAATCTCAAGTTTCAACTTTTGACCAATATATTTTCGTCATGAAAATTTGCGTGTGAGCGATAATACCCGAAGATAATGGAATTGCACATGCTTGGTTACCTACATAGTTTTGTGAACAATATTCGAAGGCTGTTTTCAAGGACGTAATGCACGTGTTTTAGTTCTCGAACTTTCTGAGCGTTTTGCATCGATGACATTTCCACCTTAGGTAACTGACGAAACTAATGAAGGTCCTAAGCCGAAGCTACTCAAAAGGGTTGTTTGTTGTCAGATGAGCACATTTTTTTTCAGTTGCAAATTAAATTTTCTTAAGTAAGAGCTTGGGAGAGATATAACTTTGACAAATGCATACGCTGTCATTAGCAGAAACCAGTCGGAAAAATATACTAAAGGTTCCCGTCTCTTGATTGTCAGTGAAATGAAGGTTATACAACACCCATGTATTCAACATTTCTTATTGCATGTCAGCTGTTCTGTACAGTCTTGTCACTTTTAATGATCATCTTGCTGCGTATAGTCCATTCTCTCGGTTCATAGGTTATTTTTCGCATGATTCCAGGCAAGATGGCCTTTCACAACCAAAACGAATGATATCCACCCCTGGGCTGAACTGAACTTAACGCAGCAAACTCTCCATGTGTTTTCACAGTGTGTTCACAGATCTGCATTTACTATCAATATATATTACCATTTCTTGGAATATATATTACCACAAGCTAGTACGTTAGGTGTTTTTCTCAGGGAGGGTGTACCATACCTCAGAGAAAATGCTCAAGTTGATAAATCGATTGTTTCACTCACGCCATCTTTTGGTAGTAAATACCATTAGTTGTGGAGTCCTCATGGGAGGTGGTGATATAGCAATGCAAAGGATAGATCGATTGACCCACAAGAGCCATCAGCATCATGACTGGACAAGAACAAGTAGGTCCCGACAGATTGGTTATACAAGATACATAGTCTATATCCTACATCAAAGATAGAGCCAGCATATGTGTTTACAGCATTTTAATTTTATGTGACATATTTGCAGGAAATATGTTTATCATGGGCATAGCATTGGGGCCTGTCAGCCATGCATGGTACACACTGCTTGATAGAGTACTTCCTGCTAGAACAGCAGCCTCTGTAGTCAAAAAGATTTTGGCTGATCAAATATTTGTTTCACCTATCTTTGCCAGTAGCTTCTTCCTAGGTGAGGAACCATTCATCAATCAAACTATACTCGCTTCATTAAATACCATATCAATTTGTTAATGCTTCCCAATAAATATTTTTTTCTGCTTACAATATGCTAATGTATGACGTTTTGTTTACCTAGCCATAAGTTGTTTGATTATTATAAATGTGGCATAGATATTCTGTGCAGGAATCGGAGCATTGGAAGGGCAATCCATCAGACAAAGCTGGGATGAATTAAAGGGGAAATTCTGGGCCGTGTACAAGGTATATTCCATCTTCCTACCTGAGTCTAATATTGTGCAACCAACTTGTCTTGCATTCTTCAGTTGGTTGGTGATTCTGTGTCGTATAGGCTGACTGGTGTTTCTGGCCGCCTGCTCAAGCCATCAACTTTCGATTTATTCCATCGCATTTCCGTGTTGTTTATGTTGCCATGGCTATGTTGGTATGGGACACATTCTTATCACACATGAAATACAGGGTAAGCACGTATCTGTTCACTGAAAGTGATTACAAGACCTTTTGCCCCGTAAGATAAGTGCTGATGAAAGTAGAATTGCATTGTTTCCTTGGTATGTTTATATTTAAAACCCTGGTGTAATGCATGTGCTGTCAGTTCAGTGTTGTCCATTCCATTAACAAAAACATATTGGGGTTCATATTGATTTAATTAATTTTGTTGTTATTAGGTTGTGCATGAGGAGAAAGATCACAGAATGGCCTGTACTCCAACAGCCACTGTCATAAACCCCCCTGTTTAGAGCAGCGCCAGTGAAACTTCACAGCAGACGTGATATACCGTCCTATAACGATTGAGATGATATATGGTACTGTTGTCGAAATCTTGAGTAGAATAATATAGTCAATAAATCTAACTCAAGAGTCCTGGTAGTGTTGTCACGTAGGTGGGGATGTGAGTCTGATCGTGTAAGAGAACCCCGCACACGGTAGAAAATATACTAGTCTACTCCCAGAATCTGATAGTCTATGATAGCGCATTTATACAATTATTTCAGTGGATGTAACGAGAACGTCTTCGACAGGGAGTCCACAAAAATAAATCAAGAAAAATAGTCTTGCATTCCATCTTAATCAAAAAGAAGAGAGGTAATGCAGGCACAAGGAAAACATACAAAAACAAGCTGTTTTCTATATATACTTGGATATGAAGAGTTTTTCATTGCTTCAGTATATTATTCTCTTATGCGACATAGATGGGATGGTAACAATCCTACTGACCTGGCTGACAATCTGCTGATGATCCTGCTGATGACCTGCTGATGACCTGCTGACAATCCCGATGATGACTTGCTGACAATCATCATCATGGGCCACGAAATGCAGCTTAACACTTTATATTCAGTAGAAGGAATATAAACTTAAAACTGCCGCCCGTATAAACAATAAGCTGAATTGTAGCTAAAGTTGCAAAATTTGAGTTTAAGTAAAAAATAATAGACATACAGCTCCTACAACATAAATCTGTGACAAAATATTTGCATTCTTTTGCTAACACATTGACCAAAATCTACTCCAATTTGAGAGAAGGTTTGAAGGGTACTCTACTAACTCTTATAATACTTTCTTTTTCCTTGGGAACAACCAGGAGGGCGTTCTGAATCATAAGATTTATTGAAACCATCCAGCTTCATTGCGACTTTGGCTTAGGATAGTTGCTTATCACGCTTAAATCGCTTACACACCGAAATGAGGTGTCTAACGAATATAATAATAACCTGCCTTAATTTATCAAGAAAAGAAAACAATCGATAGGATAACGATATATCACGGGCATAAATTTCTTACTCTGTGAACCAGAGAAAGCCACGGTTATTATCCGTAGTAGGCGGTGAATTGAACTATTGATTGACATTCATAAAGGCGGGGCAAACACCAGGTGGTAGATCCATCCAGACCGGACGGAAATTATACGATGGAGCAGAACCAAGCAAGAGAAGTGATGACGGTTGCGGCTGGGCAATTGTCTGTGCTCGTGTTGAATCAGTACACACTGCTTATTCGCGCCTCAGATAGGAAATTCAAAATATAATGTGATTTGAACCACTTCCTGCGTGAATTCATCAACCCTAATCGCATGGCATCCTGCTCTCAGCCAGTCAGAGCTCGAGAAAAAGCCCAGTCTATTTCTTGTATCACCTGCTTGCAGTGCGATAACAACATCACCCAGTCTCTTGTCTATGGAGGCACCTGTTATAAACAGATAAAGCACACCTTGCAAGTGGAATCAAAGGGGTTTTCTCGACAGCGCTTTGTTTTCTGAACATAAATCTGGTTGCGTTTTCTTCATCATGAGGTAACGGTGTTACCCCATCTTCCCGGGTTCTCGCTGAGATGCGAAATCATAACACCTGCAAAGCTAGCCAACACCGCTGGCCTGTAGAACATATCATTATTTATGAATATCACTAGTTTGAAATATCACATCTTTGTACCATGCGATCGGTGACACTAGAGTGGTGGTCTTAAATCATCACCAGAATATATATATATATATATATATATATATATATATATATATATATATATATATATATATATATATATATATATATATATATATATATATATATATATATATATATATATATATATATATATATATATATATAAAATGATTTGTTTATTTATGAATATGACAAATGAATATTCTCACGTATGAGTACAGGTATATTAAGGAATAAGGTTGCGTCCCCCGTACTTTTTTTCAAATTCCACATGCTGCCCCGTTTGTTTGGGAATCAGTTAGTTACTTAAGATTGCAAGTGAAGATTATTTCTTCGCGATCATATCTTTATATCGGTCCTCCCTTAGTTCCATACCTTGTGTGTGTATCAGGCGAACTCAAATCTTAAGCTCGTGTTGATTGTTTTAACAAGCTGATAGGAATTGTCTTGGTTGTATAATGAGTGCTATGCGGGTGGTGAAAGTTCTCGTCACCTTCCTGTTGTTACACCCACCCCAAGCTATACATTTAAACCATTGAAATCATGTTCTCACAGGTCTTCCTCGCGCATGACGTCATCTGGATCACCCACCTCGTGCTTGTTTGTGTCCAGACACGTCCACATTTAATGCTACTACATCTTGTCATGGAAACGGGTAAATTTTCAGTAACAAGCAATTAGCTGCTGTCATGGAAAAGGGGTTCATATTCGGTAGCAAGCAATTAGCTGCTGTCACGGAAACGGGTTCATATCGAGAAACAAGCGATCAGCAGAAGTCATGGAAGTGGGTTCATATTCGGTAACAAGCGATTAGCTGCTGTCATGGAAACGGGTTCATATTGAGTAAAAAGCGAATTAGGATCAGTCATGGAAACGGGTGGATATTCAGTAACAAGCGATTAGCTGTCATGGAAACGGATTAATTTTCAGTAACAAGGGATGAGCCAGTGTCATGGAAACGGATGGATGTTCAGTAACAATCGATTAGCAGCTGTCATTGAAACGGATTAATTTTCAGTGGCAAGCGATGAGCTAGTGTCATGGAAACGGGTTCATATTATCCAAACTGTCAAGTTGTATTAGACATCCACGATCATCATATGTTTACAATCCGCGCAAATTTTTTGCACCACAGCGCACTGCGAGAGGCGAGGTTTTGATTGTGGCAGAGTGCCAAAAAGTTGAGCGCGCGTCTCAACTAAGTCCGGACTCAATGGCGTTGATGAATACAAACTTAGCGACGGCTCAGTTGAGTCATCATAACGGCGATTCAGCGTTGAGTCGTGACTTAAGCTCAGCGTGGTTGGTGAATACGGACCCTGGTGGTTATTTACGGACATGGGTGTGTGCACTTCCCTTTGTATTTCCCGGAAAGCGTCTTTCCTATTATAGAGGTTTTGCTTCGTGCCAGTCTTCTTCATTATGCCCGGTATATAATGTTATATGATGTAATTCAACTATCAACACACGCGAAAAACAACGATATGAATAATACACCTCACACCTACAACGCCCATCATTATGTCCGCTAGAAAAACAGGCGTCTATTCAGCAGAATCGAGAATTATACATTGACGGTACATTATCCCTCATTGTTTTTGCTTTCAGTATTTCATATGACTGCTGGTTATTACTAATAATGCTTTGCGCCCGTTGTATAGATGATATAGTAGGATTTTATAATTTCAGTAATCAGCACTAATAACCCAGTGACGTCACTACCAAACACTGGATGCATAAAACCCTGCGGCGACGCTTAGCAAAGTCAAGTATTGCATGGGTATTACGGCAGTGAAGTCGGCGGACAGTCCATTTGTTACGTAGAACATTCTGTGCAGGATCGAAATACTACTACGTAGTCACGAATATCAGAGGCATATTAAGGAAGTTCAGGTGGGGATAATGTCTCACATTTTTCTCCTTATATTGCTTCCATTTACCCATTCAACAACGGAGGCCCCAACATTCGTCAATTGGAGAACAAGATTGCTTTATACCACTCGTGAAGTAGGACCAAGATTGCTTTATACCACTCGTGAAGTAGGACCAAAATTGCTTTATACCACTCGTGAAGAAGGACACGATGATGATACACCTGCAGTTACAACGGCAGTGACCACTGTAAAAGCAACCGTGATGAGGAAAGAGATTTCAACTGGCATCGAACGAGTTGGCAGTACATCAGCATTGGCAGAGGGACAAGTTACTGAGAACTCTTTTACCATCTCACCTACTGTCGGTTTCAAGCGACGGTACCAACAAACTGGACGAGAGATATAGATCTTACGTTGCCATGTCAATTGCTATTTTTTTCTTTTTATTCTTGTTTATATGCGGTGGAAACGGCTTAGCTCTCATCGCCTTTTATCGCCGACCTAGCCTGCGAACGCGTTCTAATTTCTACATCATGCAAATGGCGGTCGCTGATTTCTTGCTAGGCCTCAGCTTACTCTATCATCTGGCTTTGTACACTTTCCCTAGCTTATTGATAGACACTGAATTGTGCGGATGGGAATCATCTCTTGCTGTCTTTCTCTGCTCGGCATCTTTAACGGCCATTGTTGCCATGAATCTTGACCGTTTCCGGTCTATCATCTGGCCGTTCAATTACGTGAGCACAATGGAAAGATCTGACTACATCAAGGGTGCAGCCATGATTTGGATTCCAACCTTCATCTGGGGCTTTGTTGCTCCTCTGGCGACGTATAACAAAGTGTTTGCTGTTGATATCAACCACTGTATCTATATCCACTCTCTGAAACGCGCGTATTTTATGTACGCAGTTTTACCCTTTGTCTATTTAGTGCTTTTGGCTGTTGTAACACTGAACGTTCCCATGTTTTACATTGCCCATAAGCAAGCATGCGCCATCAGCGTAAACGCCTACCCGAATCAATCTGAAGGTAACAATAGAAACCCAGAGCAAAACCATTTCAAGGAAAAGTTCCGCTTGTTAAAAACGATTTTGATCATATTTGTAACGTTCTATGGTTGCTGGCTGCCTTATTGTATTGCTTTGTCGATGGAAGTGTATGAATCACGTTTTTACAATAACCCAGAGCACATTGTCTACTACTACGGTCGATTCTTCATCTACCCCGTGATCCTCAACTCTGGCATAAATCCGATCATTTACGTTGTGCGAATACGCGCATTTCGAGAAGAGATAGGCAAAGTTCTCCACATTAAACGATTCAACAATTCAGTGAATGTGCATCCACAGTGATATCACCTGTCAGTCTCAATCTACACTGGCTTACAATCAGGCAATCATAAAATGAATGTTCCAACAATATTTGAACTTGACTGTTTGCTTATACACAAATTGAAAATGAATTCGTCAATGTCTTTGCAAAATATTTTATTAATATCCCATATATTCTCATCATGATCCATGCGGTAGCATATTTATGCGAACTGCCAATTGTAAATAGACTTGAAAGTTGGACTGAATTGCATTTACAATAGAATTTGGCATTTTTCTAATCGACCTTCAATGATTGTAATTGTTACTTAGTGATCTTCACTCCGAAGAGAGTGGAATATTGTGTTGGATAGAATGTATTCACTCAAATGTGATGAAAATTTGAACAATTGTATTTTGATTTGTCCCACATACTATTAGGTTTAACGTGGCTGTGTTATCTCATTTTAATGTGTTGCATTGATATTGTGATATTCTGACGTGGTCCACTCCAGTTAACTGTTGGATTAAATTCTCGACACGACCTTGTCTTCATTTGCCGTTAATGTAACGTGGGAGGTGGGGGGCCAAAGTCGTTACATGTACCTTTAGCAGTTCACTACAAGTACACAAATTGTGGACGAAGCTTTTTTGGAATTTTTGGGAAGCTGGTTATCATGTAAAACACGATGACTGGAATAATCGCAATAATTTAGATTTATTGCCTCTGGTAGAGTCTCCGTCTCTTCATGGCATCTCCTCATGCCCCCAATGCCCGACCTTTTATCCCCCGCCAGAGACTCAACAGCTCACCCGAGCCAGACGCATGGACTATCGTCATTGGTCACGACTGGTCACCTTGTTGGAGTATAAGTGGGTGATTGGTTCAGTGGGGGATGCCAGGTGGACAACAGCGGGCGGCATCTGGAGATTAGCAAGCTGAGACCAATCCAACCATGTCCATTGTAATTGGATAGTAGACACCCGATATTAGTGTCATTTCAAAGTGATTGTAGGGCATAGGGTTTGTGGAGAATTTATACGGATCTAAAGAGGACAAGGGTCTGAATAATTTACATGTAGAATAGTGGCCTGGATATGGACATTTTGAAAATACCGGCATAACATATTTCCGCTTAGAGGTTTTTTCTCTTTATTATTGCGTGCAATGAAGTGTTGGTTTTTATCTGTGACTAAGGCCAAAAGAGGTCATAGAAAAGATTGAGCTATTTCTATTTCAAATGGAAAAACAACAGGATAAAAAGCTGCATCCTGATTGCCAACTCTACAAATAAATGGCTTGAGAAAATGTAGGCCCCCACAGCAAATCATAGCGGAGGATAGTAGAGGATATTTTCCTTATGCATCGTATTTGTTTAAAAAGGCTGTGGTTGGGTTAAACAAAATCACATCTTCTCTTTTTATGATGATCATCAGAGAGGAAAAGCGTCCAGCCTCATGCTCGTTTCATTAGGCCATCTGTGTGTTGATAGTCGTTATGGCTAGGATTCATATGCAGCGAACTAGCCAACCCAAATAATACTTCTTGTGATGACATCAGCTCTCCATGACCTCCGACCCCCAATTTATTACTATAAATCTCATGCTCTGTTTACACCTAATGTAACATCATTCGTTTATGTTATCTTTTCATCTAGAAAGCAACAGAGCTTCAAGGCCAATTAGCTTCTTGGCTTGATCATGCAAAATGTTTTTTTTCCAGTGTAGCAAAGCATTATACATGCGTAATGTTTCTAGTTGTGGCGCATACTTATAAATACAAGCAACTGAAATCATTGTTTCAAATTAAGGGCTGTTTGACACAGGTATGTGCACACCC
>CM067355.1:16370712-16777941 GCA_034190875.2 Urechis unicinctus
TCTCTATTGAGGTCATGACTCAAGGAATTTCCACACAGCACACAGATTCTTCCACCTCTGCCATTGGTTGACAGTAGCCACATAATCATCTGTAATATGATGTAATGATGGGAATAATAATGTATGTGATAAAGGATGACATATTGTATGGCAAATATGTTTTAGCCTCTGCATTCATAGAAACTCTGATGTAACACTGACCACATGGTAATATTATACCATAATCTTCACCTCCTAAAGTCCAGTTATACATTCATTTATGAGCTAACTGACAATCCTATGAGAAAACAGCTGTGGTACTTGCTCTCATATATATATTCTACCTCAGAATCAATCTATATCAACTTTTAAAAAATATCGTAATCATCCTTTGATAAGGCCTACTTTAAATAAAAGAGGATCTCTATTTATTACCAGCAGTCCAAAATTAGTTTGTTTGCAATTCGTGTGGAGGAGCATTCACATTTACATGGTACAACTTTGTAAACATGAACCCTTGCAACCACATGATTTGATAAAATCTGTGTGGTATCTCATATCTGCTGTCTGATATGGAAGAATTATTTGCCGCAAAGCTCTGTTGTATACTGTTGGTGAAATTTATGGATTAACTTCGTTACTCGCCAACACATGGTGCACAAGTACGATCAGACATAGCTTACCAAGCATTGTTCTGTAGCCGCCCGCGTGAGACCCAGACGCAGCAGTTGCATCGCCAATATCTGTTTTCTCCCCTTCGGAGACGTCGGATTCGCTTATTTCTGGTTCGAATCTGTAAGGCAAAACTTGCTCTGCCAAAGCAACGATAGTTTGCGAATGACCTGTGCCATACCATGTCTCTTCGTCGCTCTCCTGAAGTGATGAAATAACGAAAGTTCCAGCAACCATTTCTCGCTAATCGTAGTGCAGATTGCGCCTCGCAACAAAAACAATCCCGAACCTGACGTCACGCGGAGGCGATGAATTATTCATGAGCTTGTCGGCTCGATACGCCGAATTCATCTTTAAAGTCGAATTCGATCAGAAAGCGCGCACTTAGACAATTGACACAGACAGAATAGGTACATTTTGGGTTATATTTCCGTTATCTGGCGAAAAAAATTACATGATTTTTCATGCGATAGGCACTTTAAGCTAGGCGTGGTTGGTGAATACGGACCCTGGTGGTTATTTACGGACTTACGGCAATGAATCAATTTGAATTCAAATCTATCTAACTTTATATCGATTTCTGGATCTAAAGGCCCAGAACAAGGCCCATACCTGACTGTTCTCGTGTGTGTCATTGAATACATGGGTGTGTACACTTCAGTCAATTGTATTCGACACAAGTGTTCCTCCTTAGTATGCCAGCATAGCAGACGACAGTGTCGTGATACTGTAGCCGGATGCTTTCATGATGTACATGTCTTTACGATGTTGACTGATATAAAGTAGGTTTAGGGCGAGTATTCCGATCTGTCCCCCTGATCCTGCCTGGCTCTCGGCCGTTCTCGCATGTCATCAGCGTTTGTGGATGTTTTACCAGCCGATCGACTTCTTGTAGGAAACACGCAGCAGTGATTAATCTGAGACCAAAATTATACACTAACTCACATTTACAACAAATCATATTATCATTCAGCATAGAAATTAATTCCACACAACGTGTCCTTATGATATTATTAAATTAGATCAATATTATACGTATTTTCTAGTTAATTAGAGATTTCTTTCAAGATAAAATCAAATGGGATTTTGTGGCCTCACCTGCGTCACCTCTATACATATTGCTGTTAAGGCTTTTGCTCTGTTTCGACATGTTATTTTTGTTATCATTCATTATATACACTTTTCACATTGGTAATTCCCGGAAAGCGTCCTTCCTATTATAGAGGTTTTGCCAGTCTTTTTCATTATGCCCGGTATTTAATGTTATATAAGGTAACGCAGCCATCACCACACAGGAAACAACGATAGAAATTATACACCTCACACCTACAAAGCCCATCATTATATCCGCTAGAATCCAACAGAATCGAGCATTATGCAATGACGATACAATTATCCTTCATTATCTATGCTTATGACGCATAGGATTACCGACAATGCTTTGCGCCCGTTGCTTAGATGATATAGTAGGATTTTATAATTTCAGTAATCAGCACTAATAACCCGGTGACGTCACTACCAAACACTGGATGCATAAAAACCTGCGGCGACGTTTAGCTAAGTCCAGTATTGCATGGGTATTACGGCGGACAGTTCATTTGTTACGTAGAACATCCTGTGCGGGATCAAAATATTACTGCGTAGTCACGAATATCAGAGGCATATTAAGGACACCATGGAAGTTCAGGTGGGGATAATGTCACACATTTTTCTCCTTATATTGCTTCCATTTACCTATTCAACAACTGAGCCCCCGACATTCGTCAATCGGAGAACAAGATTGCTTTATACCACTCATGAAGTAGGACCAAGATTGCTTTATACCACTGGCGAAGTAGGACCTAGATTGCTTTATACCACTCGTGACGTAGAACACGATGAAGATACAACTGCAGTTACAACGGCAATGACCACTGTAAAAGCAAACGTGATGAGGGAAGAGGTTTCAAAACCGACTGGGAAAGTTATTTTGAACTTTGCAAAGTCGACTTTACCAACTGGCGTCGAACGAGTTGGCAGTACATCAGCATTGACAGAGGGACAAGTTACTGAGAACTCTTTTACCATCTCACCTACTGACGTTTCAAGCGACGGTACCAACAAACTGGACGAGAAATATAGGTCTTACGTTGCCATGTCAGTTGCTATTTTTTTCTTTTTATTCTTGTTTGTATGCGGTGGAAACGGCTTAGCTCTCATCGCCTTTTATCGCCGACCTAGCCTGCGAACGCGTTCTAATTTCTACATCATGCAAATGGCGGTCGCTGATTTCTTGCTAGGCCTCAGCTTCCTCTATCATATGGCTTTGTACATTTTCCCTAGTTTATTGATAGACACTAATTTGTGCGGATGGGAAGCATCTGTTTCTGTCTTTCTCTGCGCGGCATCTTTAACGGCCATTGTTGCCATGAATCTTGACCGTTTCCGGTCTATCATCTGGCCGTATGACTACGTGAGCACGTTGGAAAGATCTGACTATATCAAGGGTGCAGCCATGGTTTGGATTCCAACCTTCATCTGGGGCTTTGTTGCTCCTCTGGCGACTTACAACAAAGTGTTTGCTGTTGATATCAACCAATGTATCTATGTCCATTCTCTGAAACGTGCGTATTTTATGTACGCAGTTTTACCCTTTGTCTATATAGTTCTTTTGGCTGTTGTGACACTGAACGTTCCCATGTTTTACATTGCCCACAAGCAAGCGTGCGCCATCCGCATAAACGCCTACCCGAATCAATCTGAAGGTAACAATAGAAACCCAGAGCAAAACCATTTCAAGGAAAAGTACCGCTTGTTAAAAACGATTTTGATCATATTTGTAACGTTCTATGGTTGCTGGCTGCCTTATTGTATTGCTTTGTCGATGGAAGTGTATGAATCACGTTTCTACAATAACCCAGAGCACATTGTTTACTACTACGGTCGATTCTTCATCTACCCCATGGTCCTCAACTCTGGCATAAATCCGATCATTTATGTAGTGCGCATACGCGCATTTCGAGAGGAGATAGGTAAAGTACTCCAAATTAAACGTTACATCAATTCAGCGAATGTTCATCCATAGTGATATCACAAATCAACACTGGTTTACAATCATGAAATGAATGTCCCATAAGTATTTGAACTCGACTGTTCGCTTATACACAAATTGAAAATAAATTTGTCAATGTCTATCCAAAATATATGATTTATATCCCATATATACACATCATGATCCATGCGGTAGCATATTTATGCATACCGCCATTTTTTAATGGACTTGCAAGTAGGACTGAATTGCATTTATAATAGAATTTGGGATTTTTCCAATCGACCTACATTGATTGTAATTGTTACTTAGCGATCTTCATTCGGCAGAAAGTGAATTTTTTTTGTTTGATAGAATGTATTCACTCAAATGTTATGAAAATTTGATCAATTGTATAATAATTGTGATTTGTCCCACATGTTACTAGGTTTAACGTGGCTGTGTTATCTCATTATAATATGTTACATTGATATTGTGATATTCTGACGTGGTACACTTCAGTTACTGATGTCAATGATTTATGCATTATAGATTATCTTTACAATTATGGCTGTACTGCAGTAGATAAAAACAATTGTGGCTATACTAAGGCAGATATATAATTAATAGCTTGTCTTAATCACACTATTACAATTTTAGGGTTGTATAAAAATTTTATGATTGATCCCAGTTAGGTATTTAAGTTGTAGCGTTATGGTTGTTCCGAAGTGGCTTTGCAATATATTGAATAATATGAACCCTTTATACACACACATATATATATATATATATATTTATATATATATATATATACATATATATATATGTATATATATGTATATTTACATATATATAAATGTAATTATATATATATATATGTATTTGAATACAGACATATACATATATATATATATTAATATATACATATTTATGTAGCTATATATATATATATATATATATATATATATATATATATATATATATATATATATATATATATATATATATATATTTTGTGTGTGCATTTAAAGATATTCGCATATATATGTGTATTATATATACGTATATATGTGTATGTATATATATATATATATATATATATATATATATATATATATATATATATATATATATATATATATATATATATATATATATATATATATATATATATATATATATATATATATATATATATATATATATTGGTTGCTCCGCTCTATTTTGCTCCCCTGCTGTTTACTTTGGATTAAATTCATGTGTGTGGTGTATATGAAGATATTGTATATATATATATATATATATATATATATATATATATATATATATATATATATATATATATATATATATATATATATATATATATATGTGTGTGTATAATCAATACGTATATATGTGTGTATATATATATATCCATATATATATAAATATATATATATATATATATATATATATATATATATATATATATATATATATATATATATATCTATATATATATATATATATATATATATATATATATATATATATATATACATATATACATATATATATATATATACTTGGTTTTGTTCCCCTCCTGTTTACTGTTGAATTAAATTCTCGACACGACCTTGTCTTCATTTGCCGTTAATGCTACGTGGGGGGGGGGGGGGGGGTGCCGAAGTCGTTACATGTAGTTTACTACAAGTTCCCAAATTGTCTTCCATTTTTTTTTTAATTATTTGTTAAGTGGATTTTGATGTATAACACGATGACTGGAAGAATTTCAGTAATTTAGATTTATTGCCTCTGGTACAGTCTCCGTCTCTTCCTGGCACCTCCTTATACCCCCCATGCCCGACTTTTTATCCCCCGCCAGAGACTCAAGATCTCACTCCAGCCAGACGCATGGACTATCGTCATTGGTCACGACTGGTCTCCTGGTTGGAGTGTAAGTGTGTGATTGGTTCATTGGGGGGATGCCAGGTGGACAACAGCGGGCGGCATCTGGAGATTTGCAAGCTGAGACCAATCCAACCATGTCCAATGTAATTGGATAGTAGACACCCGGTATTAGTGTCATTTCAAAGTGATTGTAGGGGATAGGGTTTGTGGAGAATTTATACGGGTCTAAAGAGGACAAGGGTCTTAATAATTTGCGTGCAGAATAATGGCCTGGATATAGACATTTTGAAAATACCGGCATAACATATTTCCGCTTAGAGGTTTTTTCTCTTTATTATTTAAATGTTGGTATTTCTCTGTGACTTAGGCAACACGAGTTCGTAGAAAAGATTGCGCTATTTCTTATTTCTATTTCAAATGGAGAAACAACAGGGTGAAAAACTGTTTCCTGATTGCCAACTCTACAATAATTGGCTTAAGAAAATGTAGGCCTCTACAGCAAATCGTAGCGGAGGATAGTAGATATTATTTTTCTTATGCATCGTATTTGTTTAAAAAGGCTGTGGTTGGGTTAAACCAAATCTTATTTTCTCTTTTTATGATGCTCATTAGAGAGGAGAAGCGTCCAGCTTCATGTTTGTTTTGTTAGGCCATCTGTGTGTTGGTAGTCGTTATGGCTAGGATTCATATGCAGCAAACTAGCCAACGCAAATAAGACTTCTTATGATGATAGTTCTTTGCATACCAAAAATCATCTCTTCATGATCCCCGACCCCCAATTTATTATTATAAATATCATGCTCTGCTTACAATGTAGCATCATTCGTTAATCTTGTCTTCTTTTCGAGAAAGTAGCAGAGCTTCAAGGCTAATAAGCCTCTTGGCTTCATCTGGCAAAATGATTTTTAACAGTGTAGCAAAGCATTATACAGGCTTAATGTTTCTAGTAGTAGCATATACCTGTAAGTACTATCAACTCTTCCAGGGTTACTCAAATCATTGTTTCATATTTAGGGCCGTTTCACACAGGTATGTGTACACCCACACCGATTGGGATAGAGTTGCCCCATTTCAAACTGGTCAAACTCATTGAGAACATTTCGGAATACATTTAAAGTTAAATCTTACAACCAAAATATTTTCTTCGGTTCTACAGAATCGAGTTGAATGAAAACTTATCTCTAACAAAGAAGCTTTTAACTCTGTCACCTAAAATCTGACTTATAAATTCTCCACAACAAAAAATTGAAATCTGCAAATGTCCATGACTGCAGAAAATTTATACGAGAAGCAATCGATAACAAAGTATATGATGTTGAAGAACACATATACCCTTGACGCCATCACCACCCCAACCACCAACTGCGAGTAGCAAAACTATCTGACCCACAAATTATGATTGTCAGTTACCATGCGCCTTCAAGCATGTCTGATATTCTGTGGTCAAGTGAGTCACTGCATTCAGCTCTGTCAACGAATTTCCAACCACATGCAAGTGGTCTTACACAGTCAATTGCTGCCTTTCGTGGTTCTTTCTGAGCAATATAGTTAGCCTTGTTGATATTTTCATGGCTTGGCATGCGTTCTTTATAGTGCAAGCAACGTCTTTTTTTTCGACTACCCAATCGAAGTTTTATTAGGCGTATAATGGTAAAACGTTATCGCAAATGAAAACTGCTACTACATTCAATGGGATTTCAATAAATTGTATTCTCCTTGTCAGCAGATAAGTAGATATTAATTTGATTTTAAATATTGGCACTGGTTTTGGGAGACGAGACCTTTCAGGGATTAGCTGTTACAATTAAATATACCTCTCCAGTAAGTTGTACAGAGGGACTTCTGGCCTAGAATCCAAGTTCTGTGCCAAATGTTTTTGGCTAGATATATCATAGGTCTTTAAAGAGTTCGAGGTCTTACACTAGTTCTTTGTCTTACCTGGGGTACCAACCTCAATAATACATACTTTATCTTGTCCTTTTTAGGTCTATATTTATTACTTAAACCCAGTACAGTGCATAACTGTCATCATATGTTGCTTTTAGTATATGTCAAAAGAGCGAAATGTCCTCATCTTCCTCACATACTGACAACTCCAGAAGCGATGAGCTGGATTACAGCAGTGAGTGTTCTTCTCACCTATAAGAGGAACTATGAGCCTGTGGGGGCATACAGCCATACAGGGTTGAGCCTCCAGCTAAGACAAGGCCAGAAAATTCTCCTCAAATAGATGAGGACTTGAGCCGACTGGGTAACAGCACTTGGTAATGGCACATATGTCAATCCAAACAATTTCCAACCATTTGCAGATATTTTACTCTTTATGTTACAGTTGTCCTTAAGTCGTGCTGGAAGTCCTCTTCTTATCCATGTTTTATGTCATTTTTTTTTGCTGAAAAACTAGTTATTCATTGTAATTATGCCCTGTACTATGTGCTCATGTGGGTCAATGATTACAGTAGCAGAGAGAAAATTATGTCAAGAAATTCCACAAGTTCTCGAGAAAGTACAATCTATGGGTGTGTCCTGTATTACAGCACACCCAAGATTTGTCTCTGGGTAGCTGTGTCCCTGGGTAGTATATAGTGCTTATTGTCAGAGGTACAAGAAGAAGAGTGAGTACACTAAAATGGTCTGGTTTAGAAAAATATTCATTTACTGAAGGAAAAGTTGTAAAGATCTCTATATATTGCAGGTTATTGCACGGCATATCAGCAGTTGGTACAACGGTGCTGGGTGTATCTAGGCAGACTAACACTTAGAGAAGTTTTGCCCAATGACGAGTCAGTTTATGTTGGTTTCAAACTGCCAGCATTGAAATAATAAAGGGACAAAAAAGCATAATGTGTCTTATTCTGTTATTTACATTAAGCTTTACTCAAACATATTAGAACCTAAAGATGATATTAAACACTGATGACAACCAGCAACAAAATTCAGTTAAGTGCTGTCCACCTAATTTATTACACCATATCCATAAAATGATAGGAAGCATCAATTCCAAAATCATGACACACCTGCAGGACATATGCATCTTGTTCCTGTATCCCGTATCTCATACTAAAGATATTGTATCACTCAAATAAACGGTATGTTAACAGTCATTCAGTATTTTTGCAGTATATTTTGTCCATCCTGTGTCATTGCACAGCAATCATCATGATTGAATTTGTGGCACATTATACAAGTAATGCTTATTCAATTCTGCTCACAACTACCCAAAATGTCTTGTTCTTATTCAATTGTCTGTGATAATGGAAATGGCAAAACATATATTTACAAGATAAGTTCTCAGCAAAGCACAAAGAGGAAGCATATATCAGTTTTTGAGTTTTACCAAAGCTTAGCTTACCTTAGACCCATTAAACATTCAAATTAAGACTTTAAGCCATGCACATGCTGGATGATTTGAAAATAAAAATGTTTAATATTGTTGTTTAACATCACTTTCAACATCGGAGGTAATATCGTGACGGTAACCTCACCAATGATGTTAAAAGATGATGGGTTGGCAGCTGTGGTCTATCAGTGTGGGTGTTTGTGTAGTTGCTCAAATGTGGCAAGTTCAAATCCCTCTGTGTGCCATGCACGGTGGTGCCATTTGGGCTACAGCATTTTAAACTCCAATGTATGTTCGTCATCATACATCAGCAGTTTGAAATGACCTTTGATGTTGAAAATGAATTCCAATCCCAATATTTACCATTTATTTCGTAAGTATGATGATGGGGAATAGTTATGTCCTTGTGCACCTGTGAACAGACTTGTTAAATGAAATGTTACAAGCTTGACTTAGCTGACGCCAAAGCTGAAAAATAAACAGAGCTTAGATATTACTTGTCAAAAGAAGCAAATATCAATAGACCAACCACCAATATAATGCTTCTACCACCACAATCAACTCCATAACCACCCCTACCCTACCCAATCACCACCACCACCTTCATTTATCATCTCCATACTACATGACTCATCTAAAGAAGAAACCTCTCCATAGGCTGCCTCTCAGCCTCCTCCTTGTTAGGGTAGTGCTCCTGGTTCATTGGCCCGGAGTTCTGCAATGGAATTCTTGAGCAGGATAGGACTAGCTGAGAATTGTTCAAGAGAGGCTCTGTATCATTCCCTCTACATATCCTGCATAATTATACACATAATTCCTTGGGGAAAACATGCTCACTATGTCCTGTTAGATGCGAATTATTGCAATACTGGGCCTCACATATTCGCACCATGATGATACAGACTGGAAGACATAAGGGTAAAGTTATATGAAGCAAATTTGACAGTAGGCCTGGACTGAGCACTGGGTATCGCCCGATAATTGTCTAGGACAAGTGCAAGCTACTGTCAGACAAGCATACATCTACATATGACAGCCTGACGAAACAAATCTATGTGTTATCTGTGGAACAGCCTTATAAAACTTGAACCGCCCCACACTGATCACTACCGGCAGTGTCAATTTTGTCAATGGGCAAGTGCAAATTCTGACCACTTTTCACGTATTATACGTATTTTCTAGTTAATTAGAGATTTCTTTCAAGATAAAATCAAATGGGATTTTGTGGCCTCACCTGCGTCACCTCTATACATATTGCTGTTAAGGCTTTTGCTCTGTTTCGACATGTTATTTTTGTTATCATTCATTATATACACTTTTCACATTTGTAATTCCCGGAAAGCGTCCTTCCTATTATAGAGGTTTTGCCAGTCTTTTTCATTATGCCCGGTATTTAATGTTATATAAGGTAACGCAGCCATCACCACAACATCGAGCATTATGCAATGACGGTACAATTATCCTTCATTATCTATGCTTATGGCGCAAATGATTACCGATAATGCTTTGCGCCCGTTTCTCAGATGATAGAGTAGGATTTTATAATTTCAGTAATCAGCACTAATAACCCGGTGACGTCACTACCAAACACTGGATGCATAAAAACCTGCGGCGACATTTAGCTAAGTCCAGTATTGCATGGGTATTATGGCGGACAGTTCATTTGTTACTTAGAACATCCTGTGCGGGATCAAAATATTACTGCGTAGTCACGAATATCAGAGGCATATTAAGGACACCATGGAAGTTCAGGTGGGGATAATGTCACACATTTTTCTCCTTATATTGCTTCCATTTACTTATTCAACAACTGAGCCCCCGATATTCGTCAATCGGAGAACAAGATTGCTTTATACCACTGGTGAAGTAGGACCAAGATTGCTTTATACCACTCGTGAAGTAGGACACGATGGTGATACACCTGCAGTTACAACGGCAATGACCACTGTAAAAGCAACCGTGATGAGGGAAGAGATTTCAAGACCGACTGGGAAAGTTATTTTGGACTTTGCGAAGTCGACTTTACCAACTCTTTTACCATCTCACCTACTGTCGTTTCAAGCGACGGTACTGTCAAACTGGACGAGAGATATAGATCTTACGTTGCCATGTCAATTGCTATTTTTTTCTTTTTATTCTTGTTTATATGCGGTTGAAACGGCTTAGCTCTCATCGCCTTTTATCGCCGACCTAGCCTGCGAACGCGTTCTAATTTCTACATCATGCAAATGGCGGTCGCTGATTTCTTGCTAGTCTTAAATCATCACCAGAAGATATGAGCTGCAGTGATTAACAAAGCAATCAAGTAAATGTTTACTGCGTCGCGCACTATGATATTTTTACTTACTGAGGAGCAATGACGGCCTCTGATCATAACGTGAGGTACCTTTGATGCGCTTGTTTACTTTAAGACACTACATAATCCATGTCAATTGTATGATATTCACTATGACCCAGCGCTGGGGTTTAATCCTTGTTGCTGATTTGCATCACTCTTAATATTAGAGGTCGCATCCCGAGAGTATATTGCTAATCGTGAAGTAATTGAAGACTTTTATCAACTTAACCATTAACTACGAATTGCCACATAAGCTGGGCGAAAAGAAAGCATTTAGATAAATCGTCACATACGATTCCTACACACGCCCATATCTGCATAATAACTTGCGTTAGTCTACCCCCACTTGTATCAACTACTCTCATCCAATTAGACTTAAGACGAACGGTTTGTAGATGCCATAGACCTTGTTGCACTTATTCAAATGCGTCATGAGAAAGGTTCTCTCTGGGCTATTTTATTTAATAATGAGTATGATTGCTTGGTGTCAAACATATTTTGCGCATCCGAGAACGCATTTCTAATGCTGACGCGGTCTTATGTCTTATTTTGAGAGTGCATTTGTCTTGAAAATCTTATCGAAACGAAAAGCTCATAAGGGAAGGGTCCAGCTGTCAGCAAGATTTCCAAACATTCAATGGTGCTAATGATAAAAAAGCTAGAAGCACATGGATTCGTAGCTACCATTGGCTAAAACCAAGAGGGAGATAACTTGACCTGACATTTGCTATTTGTCATAACCCATGCTGGTGATACCAAAGATCTTGTTATAATAAGATACCCGTCTCGGCGATTTGCCCGACAAATTCCGTGACGCCGTGTAGGCAGCGCCCCCTACGTTTGTGGAAGCTACTCGGCGCGCAGCAGCCAACTAACTTCGTTATGACTTGCGAGTATGTCTGACTAGAAGTCAAACACAAATGGACAGTTCTGCGCTGTAACTAACTGTTAGAATTGATAAAAGGCCTTTCTACCCTGGAAGTGAATGTTCTAGCATATGTCTCTGGCTATATTGCTCGAAATTTAAGAGAACATCAGGTTGCTTCATTCCCTGAGAGAGGCTAACTGTAAGTTAAGGGAACAAGTTGTATGTGTAGATTTCCGAAAAATCAAATATTGATATTTGTTTACTTAGTTCCTTGAAAGCTCTCTATGGCAGATGTTCAAGGACTATTCTATCATAATTCTACACCAGTATATAAGACTACTGCACCTAAGATTGTAGTGGTGGGGGGAGCCTGTCGAACAAAGGTGTCCCTGGATATACTGTCAGAATGGCTGGTTGCATGGTACTTCAATCAGATGTGTGTGTAAGATGGGGCAGAACTATGTCTGGCTGATTTGGTGTGTTTAATGGCATAATGTCAACCTATCTGTTCAGTGTTTATATCGATGAATTGAGCTCTGGTTTTAAATAATTGTTGTGTTTAGTGTAGTTTTAGTGTGGTTGTTGTCAATCTTCTAATGTATGCTGAAGTTCTCATTTCATTTGTGGTTGTTCTTAGATATTAAGACTGAGAGTTTTGAGTTGTAATGACCATTATATATATATATATATATATATATATATATATATATATATATATATATATATATATATATATATATATATAGAGAGAGAGAGAGAGAGAGAGAGAGAGAGAGAGAGAGACAGACAGACAGACAGACAGACAGATAGAGAGAGACAGATAGAGAGACAGGTAGAGAGAGAGACAGATAGAGACATACAGTCAGACAGACAGACAGACAGACAGAGCCAGAGAGACAGAGAGAGAGACAGAGAGAGAGACAGCAATACAGAGAGAGAGTGAGAGCGAGAGCGAGAGAGTTAATGATGATTAAATTCATGCTGCATCAATGTTTTTAGTATATGCTATTTCCTAAAATAATTCATTATTATATTGTTATTCAAAATAAGCAAGAATACATGTTAAAGTACTACATAATAAAATCATACGTCTCCACAGGGCACCCCATCAACCTACAATGCAGCTTATTGATTCGGTGGAGGTTCGGGTGACAAATCAAATATCATTCAATCGGGAAATCATGAGCATGTATTTAAATCAACTTCTTATATTCCGCCGCAAATATGTCCACACTAATGACAAAACCAATATGATTCAGCTTAATCTTTTAACATCAAATAAGGGTAGACTAGCTGTCCGACTGTGTCTTAAAAAAGGGGTAAATTAGGCCTACATGACGTCTGTGTAGGTATGTATTGTATCGTCTTATCGGGGCTAGGCCCTGGGCTAGCCTGGGGTAGATACTGATATATACGACTACGTTCAAACGTTCATAAAAAAATATTGTAGTTAATAAATCGTCACACAAATTGATAAAAAGGTGTCAATAGTAATTGGCGGATCGATCTTTTACCATTGAGCCACGCGCTTTTGTTTACATTTTAGCTTCCACGAAACCAGGTGGCGCGCTGGTCGCGAGCTTCACCACAGAAACGTCCGAGTCGGGTATCTTATTATAACAAGATCTTTGGTGATACCTCTCGGTTAGGAACACATTCCGCCCTCTGACTCACCCCATAGCTGATTTTGGAATTATCTTTTAATCCCAATCAATGTCAGCATAGCGGCTTATGAATTTATGACACTGAGAAGCTGTAAACCAAATGGGCTTCTGATGTAAAGAAGCATTGATTACAAAAATCTAGGCTTCTTAATACGTTCAACAACGGTCAGGCGAGGTGAAGTTTCCATCTTTCGTGGATTGCATCAACGGGACAAGCTTTGCGCTAATAGTCCCCAGCTCAATAAAGCAGGGCACACAGCGGCTGATAAATCACAAGGTCGAGGTCTATGTTTTTCTGACGGCCAACTCACTTCCCCTAATGAATATCAATTATGAGGATAATCCGGTATTCTATGACATCAAGAAAATGTCTTTGGCAGCACTTCTATCAAAATTATGTTTTAGGTGTATTTAATTGCAGCATTGCTCTTACAGAACATCACCACAGACAATGTTCTTCATCTATAAACTCTTCGATGAACACAAGCCGAACTTATCATTTATCAATATAGCCCATCCCGGCTCCATCCCATCATCCCCGGCGCCAGCGCGCCAAACGCCACGCCTGTCTGCAGACGACCGCGTATGACAGTTAATGAAGAGTAAAAATGGTGTAATATCCTTCTCAGTAACTCAGGCTGTATCCATCTGGTCAAAATACTGCGCGCCAAAAAGCAAGTGTCTCCGGCGAATTGATTGTGATTCCATAGCATTCCCTTGCTGTATATCGGCAATCTGGTATTCTTCTTGCCATTATCTCTCACAGACGCCGTCAAACGCGGAGTCCAAAGCAACGCCGAATACAGAGTGTTCTAGAAAAGTAGGTCGTGTTTGTATTCTGTCCGTTTATTGTTATCGCATAGTAATTAACCTCATAATCATGTTGAAATACATCATTGTACATTAAGGTAATTACTTGTTATGATTGATAAAGTTGGTCCTTGTTTTGAGATGGTGATGTTGGTGTGGGACAGAATGGTGAATGAGGCGTGTTATTGTGTCATGTGGAGTCCCATCCTTGTCCTTGTCTCTGTTATACAGCGCGTCTGTCGCCTCACCACGTACAGGAGATCCACCTGAAGAACGTGTTCCTCCACAGGGACACGCTGACTAGCAAGGCGTCTTCGTCGTCCACGTCGTCACAGAGCGTCGTCACGGGGCTGGTATATTAAGCCGACACCGCGGCCGCCATACGCCATGTTTTACAGGATACGCCCACGTTACCTCATCACTCGTGGGTTACTATTACACCACTTTCCATGTGACGTATTTCCTGAGACGTCGACGAGCCAAACTGCGTATGTCACATCTAAACAAGTGGCGACATGGACTGTGATGTAAAGAGCAGTTTGGCGGGCGAGCTGCTGCAGGTCAGGGGAGATGTTCATGGCGCGTTCTTCTCACCACTTGTATGCAACCGCTATCTTCTGTCCTCCACCTCCAGTCACGTCAAGGAGGTCCTAACTCGTAGGCATGTCTCATCCCGCTTTTAGTCACCCTCATGCGTATGTCATATGATATGTTACATCACACGTGAACACGAAGTAATGTTTTATATACCTGTGCTATTGTTGAGTCACTCTATTCTTGTAAATCATGTTACATAAAGTGAAATGTTTGAATGTGATCGTACTATGCATGCACTCGATTGTCTGTTTAAGACTACTAAGACATTGTAAGGTAGAACGCTCACAATTGATTTGCATTCATTTGAACGCGTGTGTCCTGTTGAATAACACGTTTATTTAAAGCCATCAGGTATTTTATTTCACTCGATGGTCTTGTTGTTGTACTTCGTCAATAAAACAAGTTTGTGCGTCAATGGAATCAGATATACATATTCTTCCTAGTTCTCACATAAGTTTTTTGTCAATATATCATTCCACAGAGAATTTTACTTGAAAAGATCGGACAGAAATATTAGCAAAATGGGACGATATCAGTAATATCATGTTTGCTGACAGATAATTTTCAACCGAAACTTTTTCGAAAAGAATCATAACGGAGTTGCTTTGTTGTCAACGTTGCGTTGTAGAATGTTAATTACTTGATGTGATGAGTAGGTAATGAACAGCTTTTACCGAGATGATCTTCTCATGGTGCAACTGTGAGTTATCAGTCATTCCTATACGACATATTTTAGTAGTCTATATGGCAAGTTATAGCAAAGACTTTGAAAGAGCTCGTTTGTCACACACGGATTTGCATTGGCCTACCGGCCGCCATCTTCAATGTATACATAAACCCAAGGGGGACAGCGATTTCGCCATCAGCTCACCAAAAATCTCGCCTCAACCATCTTAAGTCCCGTTTACGAGCCTGTCGCGCCCCACATTCATTGGACATTTCATTCCACCTAACAAAACCATCCGCCCCGACATTTGCCACCAAAAGGGTACTCTATTCGAGTTTAAACGTGCAATATGACTGACATTCAACTAGATATAATATATACGCCTGGTATATATCTGAGCTCCCTGGATGCTTAGAATGGATGTTGTGAAAGTCTCCAAAAACTCATTATCTTGGGGTCTGCAGTGTTTGTTGTTGCGTTGGCTTGGCATAATCTGGCGTGCCTCAATGCATTGTCTATTGACCGTGGGTCGTGAACGAGGACGAGGGGCTTGATGGTGTTCGGACGGCCGTAGGCGAAGGCATCCAGTAAATCTTGATCCGAGCGGCCAAACGCCTTGCACGTGCCGAAAACGGAAGTTGTAATTAAAGGGAAATTCTACAGTTCACTGCCGCGCCACCCAGCGGCCGTTGCGTAACTGCGCGTCCTTTGGCGGGAACCACCTTTAACGCGCTGCACACATTTTCGCGCCCGGTGCGACCGCGTCTGCGCCGCAACGAGTTGGTTTCAAAGAAATTTGTGCGCACATAGCGACGAATTATTTCCGTTGAGTTTTGATCAAAGTCACACCTCATGTATGACACAATCCTAGTTCAAATATAAGTGACCTAAGGTTCAGAAAGAAAATATACTTTCACTTGGTCTCTGGCTAGAGCAACGAAGAGCAACTGCAGCTCGGATGGTGAATCTAAATAAAGCAGTTATTAGCAATTGTGAGCATGATCTTCGATCTGATGAATGTGGTGACGATGTGTCGTGTAGTCAACAGACTGACGATCACCATGGGGTAGTTTCACTCACACGGCACAACACAACAGAACAAATTTTTTTTATGGAGGTTCGAATATTGTAATACACCGCACTCAGAGAATACAACCGAAAATCCATTGTGGCTTCCCATAGACTACGTGGACCTATCATTTTTTAAATTTTTGCTCATAGTACATATACCACTGCACCATATTACCAAGTTTAGTTCAAAACTCATAGGTGAAATTGTTTTTATGGAGGTTTGACGTCATTCAGGAGAAAAATGAACGATAAATTCATAAATGGCTTGCCGTAGGGTGCGGCGAGACATCATTTTTTTCTTGATTTTTTGTAAAGCAGATACTGTGCTGTCTGGATGTTAAATATAATGCAATTCGTTGTATGAACTTTTCTGCAGAACCAAAATATTATCAAAAACGCATAATTACCTTTGGCTTAACATGTGGATCTTAAATTCACCATGCTCAGTAATTTACACAGGTGACCTATACTTTTTATTTTACATTTCGTTAGATTTATATACGAGCTGGAAAAAATCTTGAAAATCTATGTACGAAGTTAGAACTATTGCAATTGTCTTTAAAGACGGCTTTACTCAGCAGCAGTTTAGGCTTATAAAGTTGTGACATGCTGGTGTATTGTGAGTTCATGTAGGCATGCCAGACCACCAGGCTATATCTGCTCTGTTTGTTGCTTTACTTCCAGATTACTCCTGGCAGTTTTGCACTTTAATGAAAACTGCAATAGAGCTCAGGCAGTCACCCAACAAGGCCAGTCGCATTGGGGAGTGTCATATCCAAAGTACAGACGGGAATCTAGTGGTGAAGCCTGTCAAAGTTCCCATCACTTTTGGTTGGTATATATCACAGGATTTGTTGTTCAATATGTGTAAATATGAGTTAGAAAATAATGTAATGCTGGCATTTATTATGATAAACAAATCTCCGCTGTGCCCATAGGGTTACCATTTATAAATGTAGGTATTATACTGATGCAAAGACCAAGCATTCCATTTAATGATTCAAAGACAATTTTTTACTTATCTTTTATTATCTGGTATTTGTGCTAGGTGAGATATATCCCAGTTACAGACTAGCGAAAGTTCTGTCGGCAGAAAGGAGTGTTACCACCCCTATTGCCGCTCAATTTGAGAAGCCAGCAAAGAACATCCCTGTGGGAGCACACCAATGCCGCTTCAATCCTACGAAGAAAATTTCCCCAGCCCCTTTCTAGGTATCTTCTGTAAAGGCCATCTGCGTCTGGGAATGTAGATCGTATTTTGTTTATGGCACATGATGGCAATACTTTTCTGTTATGTCTACCTAATCTGTGCCACACCCAGTAGATGAAACGGCGATAGACCAAATATCTGAACAACCTGGAGATAAAAAAATTGATTATTTTTAGGGAAATAGGGAAATAATGTTTTTTTAACTAATTTTTTTGTCAACTATTTACTCCAGATATAAATGTATTGCTGGCTATGCTGTTTGTTGTTATGTGCCTAAGTAGCATTGAACACGATAACCAAATGTATTGCACTACATGGTCACTTGGGATACACATTGTCCATGGTTTTATAATTGACCAATTCCAGAAGTAGCTGTGTGCCTTATATGTGCTTCAATAAAGGCATATCTTAGTGGGATGGTAATTACTTTCTAAATATTTCAATCGTAAGCCATCAGTGCTTTGAAATTATATAATAAGTCTTTTAAATATACACAAGTAATAGATATATTATCAGGACGTCTGAATGGGGCAATATCACAGGCACCCAAATAAATTCAATGAACGAGCGCGATCGGCAGTGTTTGGTTACGTCTGACAGATGCATTTATATATATATATATATATATATATATATATATATATATATATATATATATATATATATATATATATATATATATATATATATATATATATATATATATATATATATATATATTATCATATATATATATATTTATATATATATATATATATTATCATACATGTCACCTTCGCTCGGGGAACGCGCTTGTTTGTGTCCAGACACGTCCACATTTAAGGCTACTACATCTTGTCATGGAAACGGGTTCATTTTCAGTAACAAGCAATTAACTGCTGTCATGAAAAAGGGTTCATATTCGGTAACAAGCGATTAGCTGCTGTCATGTAAACAGGTTCATATTGAATAACAAGCGATTTGCAGCTGTCATGGTGACGGATTAGTTTACAGTAACAAGCGATTAGCAGCTGTCATGGAAACGGCTTCATATTCAGTAACAAGCGATTAGCAGCTGTCATGGAAACGGCTTCATATTCAGTAACAAGCGATTAGCAGCTGTCATAGAAACGGCTTCATATTCAGTAACAAGCGATTAGCAGCTGTCATGGAAACGGCTTCATATTATCCAAACTGTCAAGGTGTATTAGCCATCCACTACCATCAAGTGTTTACAATCCCGCGCAAAATTTTTGCACCACAGCGCACTGCGAGAGGCGAGGTTTTGGTTGTGGAAGAGTGCCAAAAAGTTGAGCGCGCGTCTCAACTAAGTCCGGACTCAATAGCGTTGATGAATACCAACTTAGCGACGGCTCAGCTGAGGCATCATAACGGCGACTCGGGTTGGGTCGTGACTTAAGCTCAGCGTGGTTGGTGAATACGGACCCTGGTGGTTATTTACGGACTTATGGCAATGAATCAACTTGAATTCAAATCTATCTAACTTTATATCGATTTCTGGATCTAAAGCCCAAGAACAAGGCCCATACCTGACTGTTCTCGCGTGCGTCATTTAAATACATGGGCGTGTGCACTTCAGTCAATTCTATTCGACACAAGTGTTCCTCCTTTGTATGCCAGCATAGGAGACGACAGTGTGGCGATACCGTCGCCGGATGCTTTCATGATGTACATGGCTTCACGATGATGACTGATAAAGAGTAGGTTTAAGGCGAGTATTCCGATCTGAACCCCTGATCCTGCCTGGCTCTCGGCCGTTTTACCTGCCTAGCACTAGCCGATCGACTTCTTGTGCAAAACATGTGACAGTGATTAATCTGAGACCAAAATTACACACTAACTCACATTTACAACAAATCATATTATCATTCAGCATAGAAATTGATTCCACACAACGTGTCCGTTATGATAGTATTATATTAGATCAATATTATACATATTGTCTAGTTAATTAGAGATTTCTTCCAAGAACACATCAAGTGGGATTTTGTTGTCGTCTTCATTATGCCCGGTATATAATGTTATATGATGTAATTCAACTATCAACACACGCGAAAAACAACAATATAAATTATACACCACACACCTACAGCGCCCATCATTATATCCGCTAGAAAAACAGGCGTCTATTCAGCAGAATCGAGAATTATACATTGACGGTACAATTATCCCTCATTGTTTATGCTTTCAGTATTTCATATGACTGCTGGTTATAACTAATAATGCAGTGCGCCCGTTGTATAGATGATATAGTAGGTTTTTATAATTTCAGTAATCAGCACTAATAACCCGGTGACGTCACTACCAAACACTGGATGCATAAAAACCTGCGGCGACGTTTAGCTAAGTCAAGTATTGCATGGGTATAACGGCGGACAGTCCATTTGTTTCGTAGAACATTCCTTGCGGGATCGAAATACAACTACGTAGTCACGAATATCAGAGGCATATTAAGGACACCATGGAAGTTCAGGTGGGGATAATGACTCACATTTTCCTCCTTATATTGCTTCCATTTACCCATTCAAAAACGGAGCCCCCGACATTCGTCAATCGGATAACAAGATTGCTTTATACCACTCATGAAGTAGGACCAATATTGCTTTATACCACTGGTGAAGTAGGACCTAGATTGCTTTATACCACTCGTGAAGTAGGACACGATGATGATACACGTGCAGTTACAACGGCAATGACCACTGTAAAAGCAACCGTGATCAGGGAAGCGATTTCAAATCCAACTGGGAAAGTTATGTTGGACTTTGCGAAGTGGACTTTACCAACTGGCATCGAACGAGTTGGCATTACATCAGCATTGACAGAGGGACAAGTTACTGAGAACTCTTTTACCATCTCACCTACTGACGTTTCAAGCGACGGTACTGACAAACTGGACGAGAAATATAGGTCTTACGTTGCCATGTCAGTTGCTATTTTTTTCTTTTTATTCTTGTTTGTATGCGGTGGAAACGGCTTAGCTCTCATCGCCTATTATCGCCGACCTAGCCTGCGAACGCGTTCTAATTTCTACATCATGCAAATGGCGGTCGCTGATTTCTTGCTAGGCCTAAGCTTCCTCTATCATATGGCTTTGTACATTTTCCCTAGCTTATTGATAGACACTAATTCGTGCGGATGGCAAGCATCTGTTTCTGTCTTTCTCTGCGCGGCATCTTTAACGGCCATTGTTGCCATGAATCTTGACCGTTTCCGGTCTATCATCTGGCCGTATGACTACGTGAGCACAATGGAAAGATCTGACTATATCAAGGGTGCAGCCATGGTTTGGATTCCAACCTTCATCTGGGGCTTTGTTGCTCCTCTGGCAACTTACAACAAAGTGTTTGCTGTTGATATCAACCAATGTATCTATGTCCATTCTCTGAAACGTGCGTATTTTATGTACGCAGTTTTACCCTTTGTCTATATAGTTCTTTTGGCTGTTGTGACACTGAACGTTCATGTTTTACATTGCCCACAAGCAAGCGTGCGCCATCCGCATAAACGCCTACCCGAATCAATCTGAAGGCAACAATACAAACCCAGAGCAAAATCATTTCAAGGAAAAGTACCGCTTGTTAAAAACGATTTTGATCATATTTGTAACGTTCTATGGTTGCTGGCTGCCTTATTGTATTGCTTTGTCGATGGAAGTGTATGAATCACGTTTCTACAATAACCCAGAGCACATTGTTTACTACTATGGTCGATTCTTCATCTACCCCATGGTCCTCAACTCTGGCATAAATCCGATCATTTATGTAGTGCGCATACGCGCATTTCGAGAAGAGATAGGTAAAGTACTCCAAATTAAACGTTACATCAATTCAGCGAATGTTCATCCATTGTGATATCACAAATCAACACTGGTTTACAATCATGAAATGAATGTCCCATAAGTATTTGAACTCGACTGTTCGCTTATACACAAATTAAAAATAAATTTGTCAATGCCTATCCAAAATATATGATTTATATCCCATATATACACATCATGATCCATGCGGTAGCATATTTATGCATACCGCCAATTTTTAATGGACTTGCAAGTAGGACTGAATTGCATTTATAATAGAATTTGGGATTTTTCCAATCGACCTACATTGATTGTAATTGTTACTTAGCGATCTTCATTCGGCAGAAAGTGAATTTTTTTGTTTGATAGAATGTATTCACTCAAATGTTATGAAAATTTGATCAATTGTATAATAATTGTGATTTGTCCCACATGTTACTAGGTTTAACGTGGCTGTGTTATCTCATTATAATATGTTACATTGATATTGTGATATTCTGACGCGGTCCACTTCAGTAACTGATGTCATTGATTTGTGCATTATAGATTATGGCTGTACTGCAGTAGATAATCACAATTGTGGCTATACTAAGGCAGATATATAATTAATAGCTTGTCTTAATCACACTATTACAATTTTAGGGTTGTATAAAAATTTTATGATTGATCCCAGTTAGGTATTTAAGTTGTAGCGTTATGGTTGTTCCGAAGTGGCTTTGCAATATATTGAATAATATGAACCCTTTATACACACACACATATATATATATATTTATATATATACATATATATATATATATATATATATATATATTTACATATATATAAATGTAATTATATATATATATATATGTATTTGAATACAGACATATACATATATATATATATATATATATTAATATATACATATTTATGTACCTATATATATATATATATATATATATACATATATATATATATATATATATATATATATATATATATATGTTTGTGTGTGCATTTAAAGATATTCGCATATATATGTGTATTATATACGTATACGTATATATGTGTATGTATATATATATATATATATATATATATATATATATATAAATATATATATATATATATATATATATATATATATATATATATATATATATATATATATATATATATATATATATATATATATATATATATTGGTTGCTCCGCTCTATTTTGCTCCCCTGCTGTATTACTATTGGATTAAATTCATGTGTGGATGTATATGAAGATATTTGTATATATATATATATATATATATATATATATATACACGACCTTGTCTTCATTTGTTCCCCTCCTGTTTACTGTTGAATGACACGACGTGTCTTCATTTGCCGGGGGGGGGGGGTGCCGAAGTCGTTACATGTAGTTTACTACAAGTTCCCAAATTGTCTTCCAGTTTTTTTTTAATTTTTTGTTATGTGGATTTTGATGTATAACACGATGACTGGACGAATTTCAGTAATTTAGATTTATTGCCTCTGGTACAGTCTCCGTCTCTTCATGGGACCTCCTTATACCCCCCATGCCCGACTTTTTATCCCCCGCCAGAGACTCAAGATCTCACTCCAGCCAGACGCATGGACTATCGTCATTGGTCACGACTGGTCACCTGGTTGGAGTGTAAGTATGTGATTGGTTCAGTGGGGGATGCCAGGTGGACAACAGCGGGCGGCATCTGGAGATTAGCAAGCTGAGACCAATCCAACCATGTCCATTGTAATTGGATAGTAGACACCCGATATTAGTGTCATTTCAAAGTGATTGTAGGGCATAGGGTTTGTGGAGAATTTATACGGGTCTAAAAAGGACAAGGGTCTGAATAAATTACATGTAGAATAGTAGCCTGGATATGGACATTTTGAAAATACCGGCATAACATATTTCCGCTTAGAGGTTTTTTCTCTTTATTATTTAAATGTTGGTATTTCTCTGTGACTTAGGCAACACGAGTTCGTAGAAAAGATTGCGCTATTTCTTATTTCTATTTCCTGATTGCCAACTCTACAATAATTGGCTTAAGAAAATGTAGGCCTCTACAGCAAATCGTAGCGGAGGATAGTAGATAATATTTTTCTTATGCATCGTATTTGTTTAAAAAGGCTGTGGTTGGGTTAAACCAAATCTTATTTTCTCTTTTTATGATGATCATTAGAGAGGAGAAGCGTCCAGCTTCATGCTTGTTTTGTTAGGCCATCTGTGTGTTGGTAGTCGTTATGGCTAGGATTCATATGCAGCAAACTAGCCAACGCAAATAAGACTTCTTATGATGATAGTTCTTTGCATACCAAAAATCATCTCTTCATGATCCCCGACCCCCAATATATTATTATAAATATCATGCTCTGCTTACAATGTAGCATCATTCGTTAATCTTGTCTTCTTTTCGAGAAAGTAGCAGAGCTTCAAGGCTAATAAGCCTCTTGGCTTCATCTGGCAAAATGATTTTTAACAGTGTAGCAAAGCATTATACAGGCTTAATGTTTCTAGTAGTAGCATATACCTGTAAGTACTATCAACTCTTCCAGGGTTACTCAAATCATTGTTTCATATTTAGGGCCGTTTCACACAGGTATGTGTACACCCACACCGATTGGGATAGAGTTGCCCCATTTCAAACTGTTCAAACTCATTGAGAACATTTCGGAATACATTTAAAGTTAAATCTTACAACCAAAATATTTTCTTCGGTTCTACAGAATCGAGTTGAATGAAAACTTATCTCTAACAAAGAAGCTTTTAACTCTGTCACCTAAAATCTGACTTATAAATTCTCCACAAAAAAAATTGAAATCTGCAAATGTCCATGACTGCAGAAAATTTATACGAGAAGCAATCGATAACAAAGTATATGATGTTGAAGAACACATATACCCTTGACGCCATCACCACCCCAACCACCAACTGCGAGTAGCAAAACTATCTGACACACAAATTATGATTGTCAGTTACCATGCGCCTTCAAGCATGTCTGATATTCTGTGGTCAAGTGAGTCACTGCATTCAGCTCTGTCAACGAATTTCCAACCACATGCAAGTGGTCTTACACAGTCAATTGCTGCCTTTCGTGGTCCTTTCTGAGCAATATAGTTAGCCTTGTTGATATTTTCATGGCTTGGCATGCGTTCTTTATAGTGCAAGCAACGTCTTTTTTTTCGACTACCCAATCGAAGTTTTATTAGGCGTATAATGGTAAAACGTTATCGCAAATGAAAACTGCTACTACATTCAATGGGATTTCAATAAATTGTATTCTCCTTGTCAGCAGATAAGTAGATATTAATTTGATTTTAAATATTGGCACTGGTTTTGGGAGACGAGACCTTTCAGGGATTAGCTGTTACAATTAAATATACCTCTCCAGTAAGTTGTACAGAGGGACTTCTGGCCTAGAATCCAAGTTCTGTGCCAAATGTTTTTGGCTAGATATATCATAGGTCTTTAAAGAGTTCGAGGTCTTACACTAGTTCTTTGTCTTACCTGGGGTACCAACCTCAATAATACATACTTTATCTTGTCCTTTTTAGGTCTATATTTATTACTTAAACCCAGTACAGTGCATAACTGTCATCATATGTTGCTTTTAGTATATGTCAAAAGAGCGAAATATCCTCATCTTCCTCACATACTGACAACTCCAGAAGCGATGAGCTGGATTACAGCAGTGAGTGTTCTTCTCACCTATAAGAGGAACTATGAGCCTGTGGGGGCATACAGCCATACAGGGTTGAGCCTCCAGCTAAGACAAGGCCAGAAAATTCTCCTCAAATAGATGAGGACTTGAGCCGACTGGGTAACAGCACTTGGTAATGGCACATATGTCAATCCAAACAATTTCCAACCATTTGCAGATATTTTACTCTTTATGTTACAGTTGTCCTTAAGTCGTGCTGGAAGTCCTCTTCTTATCCATGTTTTATGTCATTTTTTTTGTTGAAAAACTAGTTATTCATTGTAATTATGCCCTGTACTATGTGCTCATGTGGGTCAATGATTACAGTAGCAGAGAGAAAATTATGTCAAGAAATTCCACAAGTTCTCGAGAAAGTACAATCTATGGGTGTGTCCTGTATTACAGCACACCCAAGATTTGTCTCTGGGTAGCTGTGTCCCTGGGTAGTATATAGTGCTTATTGTCAGAGGTACAAGAAGAAGAGTGAGTACACTAAAATGGTCTGGTTTAGAAAAATATTCATTTACTGAAGGAAAAGTTGTAAAGATCTCTATATATTGCAGGTTATTGCACGGCATATCAGCAGTTGGTACAACGGTGCTGGGTGTATCTAGGCAGACTAACACTTAGAGAAGTTTTGCCCAAGGACGAGTCAGTTTATGTTGGTTTCAAACTGCCAGCATTGAAATAATAAAGGGACAAAAAAGCATAATGTGTCTTATTCTGTTATTTACATTAAGCTTTACTCAAACATATTAGAACCTAAAGATGATATTAAACACTGATGACAACCAGCAACAAAATTCAGTTAAGTGCTGTCCACCTAATTTATTACACCATATCCATAAAATGATAGGAAGCATCAATTCCAAAATCATGACACACCTGCAGGACATATGCATCTTGTTCCTGTATCCCGTATCTCATACTAAAGATATTGTATCACTCAAATAAACGGTATGTTAACAGTCATTCAGTATTTTTGCAGTATATTTTGTCCATCCTGTGTCATTGCACAGCAATCATCATGATTGAATTTGTGGCACATTATACAAGTAATGCTTATTCAATTCTGCTCACAACTACCCAAAATGTCTTGTTCTTATTCAATTGTCTGTGATAATGGAAATGGCAAAACATATATTTACAAGATAAGTTCTCAGCAAAGCACAAATAGGAAGCATATATCAGTTTTTGAGTTTTACCAAAGCTTAGCTTACCTTAGACCCATTAAACATTCAAATTAAGACTTTAAGCCATGCACATGCTGGATGATTTGAAAATAAAAACATCACTTTCAACATCGGAGGTAATATCGTGACGGTAACCTCACCAATGATGTTAAAGATGATGGGTTGGCAGCTGTGGTCTATCAGTGTGGGTGTTTGTGTAGTTGCTCAAATGTGGCAAGTTCAAATCCCTCTGTGTGCCATGCACGGTGGTGCCATTTGGGCTACAGCATTTTAAACTCCAATGTATGTTCGTCATCATACATCAGCAGTTTGAAATGACCTTTGATGTTGAAAATGAATTCCAATCCCAATATTTACCATTTATTTCGTAAGTATGATGATGAGGAATAGTTATGTCCTTGTGCACCCGTGAACAGACTTGTTAAATGAAATGTTACAAGCTTGACTTAGCTGACGCCAAAGCTGAAAAATAAACAGAGCTTAGATATTACTTGTCAAAAGAAGCAAATATCAATAGACCAACCACCAATATAATGCTTCTACCACCACCATCAACTCCATAACCACCCCTACCCTACCCAATCACCACCACCACCTTCATTTATCATCTCCATACTACATGACTCATCTAAAGAAGAAACCTCTCCATAGGCTGCCTCTCAGCCTCCTCCTTGTTAGGGTAGTGCTCCTGGTTCATTGGCCCGGAGTTTTGCAATGGAATTCTTGAGCAGGATAGGACTAGCTGAGAATTGTTCAAGAGAGGCTCTGTATCATTCCCTCTACATATCCTGCATAATTATACACATAATTCCTTGGGGAAAACATGCTCACTATGTCCTGTTAGATGCGAATTATTGCAATACTGGGCCTCACATATTCGCACCATGATGATACAGACTGGAAGACATAAGGGTAAAGTTATATGAAGCAAATTTGACAGTAGGCCTGGACTGAGCACTGGGTATCGCCCGATAATTGTCTAGGACAAGTGCAAGCTACTGTCAGACAAGCATACATCTACATATGACAGCCTGACGAAACAAATCTATGTGTTATCTGTGGAACAGCCTTATAAAACTTGAACCGCCCCACACTGATCACTACCGGCAGTGTCAATTTTGTCAATGGGCAAGTGCAAATTCTGACCACTTTTCCAAGCGGAGAAGCGGTAGATAGAGTTCCAGTACTTTTCTTGGGCTACCGATATGTGAATGACTTAACTCAATTGTCTACAAGGGAGGGTTATAGCTTAAAACCCCTTTTCCATATATTCCACCACCGATGAAACGTCTCGAAAGGCAGCATTCCACCGCTGCGACAATTATCACATTTTGTTTTCAAAATCAGCACAGAAACATAACTAATGAATTGTAACTCGACTTTCATATGGGAAATGTAAGAATGAGTTTACTTACAGATGCTCAAAAAACCATGGACCAAAACACGCTGATGAGTGTTTGTAAATAGCGATAAATTAGTGCGACAGCAAGTTCGCAAAAACGGCGTCCGTGGCAACATCTTCTGGTGACATATGACGTCACAGCGCCTTCGTTCATCTTCGGCGTGTAGTCGAGAAGTTCCGGAATGTGTTGTTTGTTTTTGCTGATTTCTTGTTTACTATAGTCTGCATCCTAGACTCCAGGGGTTCCGCTACGCTTCTCGCCCTAGAGTCAACGACCAGACAAGGTCTAAAACTGGCGCGTCCGAATATTCATATTCGTTAATCTTCGTGACCAATCAACGCAAAGGTTGTGACCCGGATTGACCTTAATTGCGCGTGTCTGGCTCATGAAACTGGCTTGGGATACGCACCCTCGGTTTTATGTGACGTCATGTACATAGTTGTGGTCTGCGTCCAATGAGAACACATTGAATGTCTTCTGGAGTTATGGGGCGTCCCAAAAGTTTAAATTGGCACCACAACAAGCGCTTTAATCGCTTAGCTGCACGATAGTATGTTTACGTAATAGTCAGTTAAAAAGAACCAGTTGTGTGTCTGCTTCTTTCGCCGACTGTGTGATTAACGGTGCCACTCAGCGTGAAACAACAAATCGGGGCGTAGTAGAATGTGTGCCCGGCTCATAAAAATCACTCGTCCGGTTGGACAAGTTCTTCGGAAATTGTAGAACTGACCAATGAGAGACAACGACTCAAAAGTACCCGAGAGTGACCGAGAGACATGGCTTGTGATTGGAGCATCCCAAATCTGGGATGCCTGTCCAGTTCAAGACATTGAGGTCACCTAGACCTGAAGGCGAGACTATTGAATATCAGTAACATGTAAACAGCGCCCGCAGCCATCAGGCTAGGGGACCTTGACTATGTTTAATACGTGTCGGATCGAAAAAAAGAACTGCAAGTTATTGATAAGCATAGTGTGAGTGATAATACCCGAAGACAATGGAATTGCGCATGCCTAGTTACATGCATATTTTTTTTTAAATTCGAAGCTCAACTTACTTCTCAAACTTTTTGGCTTAACGTAAACTCAATATACATAAGTTCAACGAAATGGTTCTAGATAGTTATAACCCTGATTGGGGTGGGGGGATACTGAATCCCTTTTGAATATTCTTGTGGGTACATAGCTCCAGATCCTTGGAGTCCCCCCCCCACGCCTAGATTCCAATTTTTTTTGCCTAATTTCATCTAAATATAAATAAACTTCCACTAAATGATTCTAGATAGTTATAACGCCTATAGGTGTATACTGGATACAGATTGAGGTAGCCCAGTCGGCGCATATTACCAGACAAGTTCCCTTCCCACGTTTTTGGTTTTAGTGGTACCACACCGAGATTGTTGGCTGAATGTTACCTTAATATACATAGCTACCACTAAATGGTTATAGATAGTTATAACTCCGATGGGGGTATTCTGAACACAGTTTTGGATAGGCTAGTTGATGCCTAGTTCCAGATAAGAGTTATCTTTGGGGTTCCATAATTTTGGTTAAAGTGCGTCCAATTTTTGGCTTTACATTACCCAAATATACTAAATGGTTAAAGAATGTTATTACGCTGATACAGGTATTCTGAATACAGTTTCAGCAGGTGCACGCTATCGGACAAGAGTTATCTTTGGGGTTCCCCTCCTAGATTCTTTGTTTCCTGGGGCTAAATGTGTGATTTGTGACCTAATTTTACCTCAATATTCCTATGAATTGTTATAGATTGTCACAACGCCGATCGGGGTGGGGTGTAAACTGAATGTAGTTTTGGTAGCCTAATGGTTGTATAATACAAGGCAGTAACTAACGTTGGGGTTCACCTCTCAGATTTTCTCGAGCCGAATGTAAAATAACTTCAAATCAAATTTATTACAATCGTCGCGGATCAAGTTCAATATGTAGTGACATACGTCACCTCTGTGGTCCCGGGACCAATATGAGAATAAGAGGTAAGTTCAATGTCATTCCTTTCAATGTCGATTGGAGGGGATAGCATATATCGATAATGTTATATTGTTCAGGTGAGAAGAATACGTTGGTTCACCACGACAAATAGTCTATATAAATATGAACGGTTTGGGGGAAAACAAAAGCACACTAGAAATTCGCTTATACCTTGCGACTGTCACCAGATAAAAGAGGAGTTGTAGGGAAAACTGACAGTCTTCTGGGCATCAATGCCTCAGACGTAGGCATAAACCAAACCTACCGATAACTCACATCAACCAGGCCTCACCGACAACCAATCAACATCTACAGCTGCGCCACGTCTTCAGCCAATCCACACTCAATGCCACGCCATACCTACAATCAACTCCAGTATATAACCAGTTAAGTTTTGTTTTATTGACTCTGAACACCCAGATATAGAGGTATTGTTAATACGCTTTAGGCACTTGGAAACACAAACAGAGCTATCGCACTGGAAAGTGCTTAACTCTACGGGAAGCTGATGTCGTCCTGCTTGCGAATGCATTACTATTCTGTGAAAGCTGTATCAGGTTTCTTCACCAACAAAGAGAGCAGTTAAGAAATAACTCCTTGGTTGGGAGTAGGTCATTCAGTAGGCAAAGAAACTTCGCCTCTGACAGCGTCCGCGCTATTTACTACTTACCTTTCGCTCTACACATCCGAAGCTACCGAAGGCAAAAGAGCCGAAGTCAAAATGGCCGATAAACTCGCTAAAAACTTACAAAAGCCCTCCAGGCCATAAAATTTGTGACAAAATGAAAGATTATATCACAAAATGACACGAGGACTGTTTCTATTACTACAGTATTGAATTATTGTTAAGTTTCAGCACGAAAGTGCGGCACGTCGAGAAACTTTGTTCAAAACCTCATCATGGCCGACTCCCGCAATGCAACATAATTTCAACAATGCAACGTGATTTCCAAACTAAAGCCGAACCAATACAGGCCATTGTAATATTCACACCTACAGCATGAAGCAGTATTATATTATCTCTAAGCCATTTGCATCGCCCGTGGACGAGTGCCCAATTGAAAAGCGCGAGTTGCTTGCTGGCTCCGCCACTCGACCTCAACCAGCAGTTTGTTACCACTGCTATGAAGTGGGTTGCGCCCACAAGAGTTCATCAGCGGATTGCAAGCTTTATTCCTTTCCAAGCAACCCACACTGGGAAAAGTCTTGGAAGATAGCTGTCAACAGGCTTGCTATTGATGAGCATGGCAGATAAATTTATGGAAAGTTGTGGAAAACATCACAGGCTGTGCTCTTGCCACTTATCGCAAGAATAGTCGGTTGGAGTCATGTCAAGCCAGACTTGTTTTCCACACGGAAACCACCTACTCCGAGAAAGACATCTAAATCCAGGAACAGGACTATCTCTGTTTTGCAGCCATCCAAAGCTTATCAAGAAGACTTACAGCAGGAAAAGGTCTTTTCAATTGTTTTTATCACAAATTGTCTATGAAACCAGACATTAATATTTGAAAACAAAGCAGACTTTACATTTACAATCTGTCATAATTATTATGATTAATTGACAATATCATATACGTTAAGGCAGAAGAATCCATTCAGGAGTTGTCACCAGTTGTGGAAATTGAGGCAGCTGAAGTGGGGCATGAAGACTCTCTAGAACACGTTAGTGTAAAGGGCTGTGTTGAAATGAAATGCTTTTGCATTACTTTCTTTGTTCTTAGTGGCATTTGCTCATATCGTTGTTCATATTTTTAAATCATGATGATCAGCTATATGTGAGCAATATCTGAACACTAAACATTGTTACAGGGACTGTTATGTGACAGTGAATTCTGACCATGACTGTATGCAAACACTGAGGGCTGGTCGATTGGCTTTTACATTAGACAACCTCATTGGTACACACCCTCAATATGAAGATATGATGAGTCCAGAAAGTGAAGGAACTTCACAAGGTGATGGAAGAAAAGGGCCAGATGTTGAGTTTGAACCTTATCAAAGAAAACTCTTTCCATTTTCCCCTTTTACAGGTATTCCATCATATGAAACATTCAGTTTTTCACTACCTGGAGGATAAGGCAGAGGACATGCAGTATTTGTCACACCACTGGAGGTGATCATTACTTATCAAAATTCAAATCGAAACCTGGTTGACAAAGTGCATCGACTTTTCAAGAGAAATTGTTTGCAGCGCCTTTGTCTAGGATTGCCTTCGAAAGATTCGGCGTGGCAATTTGGGATTGTGGAAAGTACTCTCTCAAATTTGTTCAACACTTGATGTATCTTGATATTCCAGGAAATGGAGATCATATGTTCTATGCAACAGAGACAATGCGAGAGAAAGCAGCTCCATGCTTCAATGACAATACAAACATCTGAAATGTTCTAGATTATACAGACCTGTTTAGTTAGACACTGGGCATGTGTCCTACTGGTGCTATTATTAATGTGTCTGACATGGGGGGGGGGGGGGGGGCGTCACACATCAGAATTGGATGTATTGATACAGGCCATGTGATGCCGTAGTAATTGTGGACAGAAGTTTAACTATTGCAGGAGTTATTTATACATTTAAAAAAAACTAACAGGCAAATTCACCGCAGAACAATTAGAGTATTCTGCAAAAATCTCTCTGGCTGGTATCTACGTTGAGCGTGCTATGAGGGCAATTAAGGAATTCAAGATTTTGGAAATGAAGTGAAAGTTGCAATGCTTAACCATTATGAAAGCATGTGCATTCCTTGTCAACTTCAAACAACTTTTCTTGAAACTTTCATAATTACCGTTGTACAAACAGTTACATGTATATACTTCCATATTGTTTTAACACTCCCAACCTGTATATTGTTATTGTGATACTACCCGATGAACGCTCCCAACCTGTGTATTGTTATTGTGATACTACCCGATGAACGCTCCCAACCTGTATATTGTTATTGTGATACTACCCGATGAACGCTCCCAACCTGTATATTGTTATTGTGATACTACCCGATGAACGCTCCCAACCTGTATATTGTTATTGTGATACTACCCGATGAACGCTCCCAACCTGTATATTGTTATTGTGATACTACCCGATGAACGCTCCCAACCTGTATATTGTTATTGTGATACTACCCGATGAACGCTCCCAACCTGTATATTGTTATTGTGATACTACCCGATGAACGCTCCCAACCTGTATATTGTTATTGTGATACTACCCGATGAACGCTCCCAACCTGTGTATTGTTATTGTGATACTACCCGATGAACGCTCCCAACCTGTATATTGTTATTGTGATACTACCCGATGAACGCTCCCAACCTGTATATTGTTATTGTGATACTACCCGATGAACGCTCCCAACCTGTATATTGTTATTGTGATACTACCCGATGAACGCTCCCAACCTGTATATTGTTATTGTGATACTACCCGATGAACGCTCCCAACCTGTGTATTGTTATGTGATGATACTACCCGATGAACGCTCCCAACCTGTATATTGTTATTGTGATACTACCCGATGAACGATCCCAACCTGTATATTGTTATTGTGATACTACCCCCGATGAACGCTCCCAACCTGTATATTGTTATTTGTGATACTACCCGATGAACGCTCCCAACCTGTATATTGTTATTGTGATACTACCCGATGAACGATCCCAACCTGTATATTGTTATTGTGATACTACCCGATGAACGCTCCCAACCTGTATATTGTTATTGTGATACTACCCGATGAACGCTCCCAACCTGTATATTGTTATTGTGATACTACCCGATGAACGCTCCCAACCTGTATATTGTTATTGTGATACTACCCGATGAACGCTCCCAACCTGTATATTGTTATTGTGATACTACCCGATGAACGCTCCCAACCTGTGTATTGTTATTGTGATACTACCCGATGAACGCTCCCAACCTGTATATTGTTATTGTGATACTACCCGATGAACGCTCCCAACCTGTATATTGTTATTGTGATACTACCCGATGAACGATCCCAACCTGTATATTGTTATTGTGATACTACCCGATGAACGCTCCCAACCTGTGTATTGTTATTGTGATACTACCCGATGAACGCTCCCAACCTGTATATTGTTATTGTGATACTACCCGATGAACGCTCCCAACCTGTGTATTGTTATTGTGATACTACCCGATGAACGCTCCCAACCTGTATATTGTTATTGTGATACTACCCGATGAACGCTCCCAACCTGTGTATTGTTATTGTGATACTACCCGATGAACGCTCCCAACCTGTATATTGTTATTGTGATACTACCCGATGAACGATCCCAACCTGTATATTGTTATTGTGATACTACCCGATGAACGCTCCCAACCTGTGTATTGTTATTGTGATACTACCCGATGAACGCTCCCAACCTGTATATTGTTATTGTGATACTACCCGATGAACGCTCCCAACCTGTGTATTGTTATTGTGATACTACCCGATGAACGCTCCCAACCTGTATATTGTTATTGTGATACTACCGATGAACGCTCCCAACCTGTGTATTGTTATTGTGATACTACCCGATGAACGCTCCCAACCTGTATATTGTTATTGTGATACTACCCGATGAACGCTCCCAACCTGTATATTGTTATTGTGATACTACCCGATGAACGCTCCCAACCTGTGTATTGTATTGTGATACTACCCGATGAACGCTCCCAACCTGTGTATTGTTATTGTGATACTACCCGATGAACGCTCCCCCAACCTGTGCTCCCAACCTGTGTATGTATTGTGATACTACCCGATGAACGCTCCCAAACCTGTGTGTATTGTTATTGTGATACTACCCGATGAACGCTCCCAACCTGTATATTGTTATTGTGATACTACCCGATGAACGCTCCCAACCTGTATATTGTTATTGTGATACTACCCCGATGAACGCTCCCAACCTGTATATTGTTATTGTGATACTACCCGATGAACGATCCCAACCTGTATATTGTTATTGTGATACTACCCGATGAACGCTCCCAACCTGTATATTGTTATTGTGATACTACCCGATGAACGCTCCCAACCTGTATATTGTTATTGTGATACTACCCGATGAACGCTCCCAACCTGTATATTGTTATTGTGATACTACCCGATGAACGCTCCCAACCTGTGTATTGTTTATTGTGATACTACCCGATGAACGCTCCCAACCTGTATATTGTTATTGTGATACTACCCGATGAACGCTCCCAACCTGTGTATTTGTTATTGTGATACTACCCGATGAACGCTCCCAACCTGTGTATTGTTATTGTGATACTACCCGATGAACGCTCCCAACCTGTATATTGTTATTGTGATACTACCCGATGAACGCTCCCAACCTGTATATTGTTATTGTGATACTACCCGATGAACGCTCCCAACCTGTGTATTGTTATTGTGATACTACCCGATGAACGCTCCCAACCTGTATATTGTTATTGTGATACTACCCGATGAACGCTCCCAACCTGTATATTGTTATTGTGATACTACCCGATGAACGCTCCCAACCTGTATATTGTTATTGTGATACTACCCGATGAACGCTCCCAACCTGTATATTGTTATTGTGATACTACCCGATGAACGCTCCCAACCTGTATATTGTTATTGTGATACTACCCGATGAACGCTCCCAACCTGTATATTGTTATTGTGATACTACCCGATGAACGCTCCCAACCTGTATATTGTTATTGTGATACTACCCGATGAACGCTCCCAACCTGTATATTGTTATTGTGATACTACCCGATGAACGCTCCCACCTGTGTATTGTTATTGTGATACTACCCGATGAACGCTCCCAACCTGTATATTGTTATTGTGATACTACCCGATGAACGCTCCCAACCTGTATATTGTTATTGTGATACTACCCGATGAACGCTCCCAACCTGTGTATTGTTATTGTGATACTACCCGATGAACGCTCCCAACCTGTGTATTGTTATTGTGATACTACCCGATGAACGCTCCCAACTTGTATATTGTTATTGTGATACTACCCGATGAACGCTCCCAACCTGTGTATTGTTATTGTGATACTACCCGATGAACGCTCCCAACCTGTATATTGTTATTGTGATACTACCCGATGAACGCTCCCAACCTGTATATTGTTTATTGTGATACTACCCGATGAACGCTCCCAACCTGTATATTGTTATTGTGATACTACCCGATGAACGCTCCCAACCTGTATATTGTTATTGTGATACTACCCGATGAACGCTCCCAACCTGTATATTGTTATTGTGTTACTACCTGATGATTAAATGAGTTTTTTTATATACAGGGTACAGCATTCCATCCTTGTCAATTCATTCTTAAAAGTTGAATACATAAATTCATGTTGTTGTTATCATTATTTCATGCATATGTCTGCTCCCAGTATTGATGTAAGTAAATGTGATTTGCTGTAGTTTATGTATTACATAAACACACAATATAAATTAGATTTATGCAATAACATCTTTTTTGTATGGTCTTTACAAGTTGTGTCATGAGCATGCCACATAAAAGGTCATTGCAGTAGTCTGGCAAAATAATGACGAACTATTTAGTGGCCTATTTGGTTAAAAACCGTCGGCGATGACTAAGATACCATGTATTTACATATAGAAATTACGTGCGCGGGAGAGCTTCACTGCACTTCTTGGTAGAAGTGATTTGTCTCACTTTTGAAACATATCTGCTTATTCAGTCCAGATTCGGTACGAAAGCACAGGACAAGTGCCAAAAGTCATGGGGTTTATGCGCTGCAGGAAAGGCCAAAGAAGAGCTAAAATACCTACTCATAGATCTATGGTATTCTTTTCGTGATTGTATATGGTAACTTTAGCAAATGTAAACCCCTGCGGGTGTGGTGCATTAGTAAACGCACAGAAAATATTTTTGTCTGTCCAACCATAATAAAATTGTTGTATTCGCCGCTTCTCGCGATTTGCAGTTTCAAAAGCGACCCACTGCCCGTCTGTTAGGCGATTATAGGGTGAAAAGGGATCTTTGGATTAGTGTGATGGTACCTGAACTCAGATTCATACCTGTATTCGACCACTAACATCTTATGTTCTTAAGCCAGAATGATGATCGGTTGATATAGCCTGTTGTCCGGTTAATGCAATCAATCCTCACCGAAGAAATATCCAATGTGATCCGTTATGAACATCAACTACAGCTAGTGCAACGAAAATGCGGTTTGATCTATTCGCCAAAGCGCTGGAAATCACAAATCGGTTTGGACTTAAAATCTTGCCTATTAGATAACGCGATTGCTGACACTAACACTTTTAGAGTTGAAGCATGATTTTATTCTTTGAATAAGAACATGGCACTCCTGATCATTGCATACCAGAAAAGCATAACGGTTTTTTGGAGTTGATGGCATAATTCTTTGAACTTATTTCGTTTTTGTGTTGCTGTCAACGACAATTATATTTATTTATGCATTTTTTTTACAGCATTGCATTCCCATTCTGTTGACATATTAGCCATAAGGAAATTCTACATGAATGATACTGGAAACTGACAAATTTTGAATGTTCATAATTACTGAAGGATGTTAATGCAAATTTGTCGAGCTGTGTATATTATACGTAACGAGATCTGAATGCTAAAGAAGCCCTGTAAGTATCGGCAAAATCTTTGAATACCTTCGTGCACCCTGATGATATTTTTCTCTGTAGAACGACGGCATCGGGTCACCAGTTCCTTACTTGTCGTTGTGCCATATTTGTGACAGAATGAAGATTCAATATTGGCGTCATAATGTAAACGTATCTGGTGTTTGGAAAAAGCTTGCTGAAGCAATCCCCTACATGTACAATTATAAAATTGAAAACGTTGGATCTGCCACAATTTTAGGTACCAAGTTCACAGGCAATTGTAGAAGTGACGTCCATATTGGATGGGGTCCGTACCAGTTCCTGTTCACGCCGTAAAATACCCTGCCTTAAATCGGTATATTGACACTAATTTAACGTCTTTTTTCAGACGATCAGTGCGTTGTCAGAGATGTATGTAACTGCAGTCGCCTCAGTGTTGATGGTGGGCTCTATTGAATCCGTATAAAGTCATGCTACTGAAATCACTAACAAGTTATGGTGCGTGGCTGCAAGCGACTGAAACTTATTGATGAATTTGTTTATGGCTGCAATGCCAATAGGTGTAACTAGAATTACCTATTATAATATATCGCTGAACAAAAGGTTTTGTTAGCCAGAGAGTGTTGCTAATAATAAGACCCAGTACTATGACCATCCAACGTTGTTGTTTTTTAGCATTCGTGTTTGTCTTCCTATTCAAACCCCACAACAAATTTAAGTTTTTCCAACACAAGAACCTACAAATACGGGCCAACGCAATTCTAAATACTCCCCCACATAAACCACATAGTGACACTTGAGTGATTAAGTTCAATTGCATTTTACCCGTACTTTTAACTAAGTCTGCATAAATCTTCACTCCGAGCTTGAACATGTCGTGATTCTCAACTCCCTATCTCGTGCTTTTCGTCGTTTTTCTGATAGTCGGAATATTCTCTAATGACGAGACTCCTGCGCCTTGTTACAAATTGAATCCCTACACATGTTCTTTAGGACACCGTACATCCCTTGTACCAGTTGATCAAGGTTATAATTAACCTAATAAAAACGGAAGACAGTCGCTATAAATGGCAATGCACAGCACAGTCAACAGGTCACACATCTCAAGGTCATATTTTACTGAGGTTACTTGATCAAAATATTTGATTGTTTACTGGGATAATATCCTCATATGAGTAAAATAGTTCACACTGTTACTTACTGATCAATCGGGTGCTGTTCAGCATTTTGCACTTTGCTTTTGGGTAATCTTCTTATATCATTATGTATTTGCACGTACAATTCCTGTCAAGATGAAATATTCAGCCAATAACTAGACTGGCAGTTTGCATTTGATAATGAAAATGATTATGACAAAACGAATTCTGAGACAGATTCAAGTAGTTGATTCCGACATCATTTATCATATTATAAAGTAAATTTGTCGATGCCATGGAGTAATTGGGAACGTCATTGCAGTTTGATTTTCTTTCTTAAGTTTTATACATGCCTATATGAGTAACAATCACCACTATTTTGACAATTCAATGGAAAGTAGCTTCAATATAGTTTACAGACGAAATAATAAGCCTATGTGTCTGTCGTGGCAATCTAAATAAAGGAGACATAATGGTACATATCTTATTTGTGGCAGAAATAATAATGCATATTAAATGACCAAGATCTCTTCTACTTCTTAATGAACAATTTCTTTCGAAAGAGAATCACAGGGGTAATAAAACCGAAATCACTAGTCACCAGTTTATAGCATATCCTATTTAGGGATATCGTGTTTGACAATTACAAACATGTGACAAATCTTCCCTTACTGATAATGTTCACTGAGACCTGTGTTTCATCCTGCAATGCGGTCCTTTTTAAATAACTTCTCTTGATATGTCTTCTCTTGATATGTCTTCTCTTGATATATCTTCTCTTGATATGTCTTCGAGACCCAATCAAAAAAAAGAAGCCCATTGCGCTCAGCACCATCTTTCACAATCAGCTGGTGTGTCACACCGCGCATCAAAGGACTCGCAGCTCGCTTCATCACTAACCGGAATGACAGCGTTCTTCGCCATCCCGGGTTATTTTGATCAGCTTTCCTATGTCAACGAATCATAGTTATCCGGTATAAATCCTGACTTCATGATGTACCCCTTGCATAGGCCCACCTTATTTACTCATGAGGAAAGCAGCCAGCTTCCAATAACAACAATAAGAATACGTTTATATCGATGCATTGCCAAAAATTAAATTGCTGATGATTCACTGATCCATTGATCAAGGTCACACATGAAAGGCGATATAGTACCTCAAAGTGATTGTTGAACAAAGCTGTTCTTGTATGGTAGTGGTTACATTGGATTTCACATGGAGCTGTGAATATCATGAATAAAGGGAAATTCTATTTCAAGGTCGTCTCTTGTGCACCATGTTATAGCAATATCACCATCGAAAGTCACGACTGCAGGGAATATGAACAATCAGATTAAATGTAAAAGCGATTTTACATGGACAAAAAATACATTAGTCTACCTAATAGTCCGGATTCTCCGAAAAACACTGGAACCGGACCTGGATTAGAGATTACATTGCGCTGGTATAGTGGGAACACAACGATGCTTGCGTGCATAGGTAAATATCATCCCAGTTGTGGTGTGTAATATAAATTTAACTATGGTCAAAGAAACGTACTTTGATTGCACGTATACCCTTCTCCAAAATCGTCATGACTTGATTATAAAAATTATTTATTCATTACGTCAGCTCATCAGTTAATTCTATTTTTTCTATAAATCACATATGTGATAATAATCGTTTGGGCATTTGTAAGATGATGGAATGTAACATACTTTAGAATTTTGGCTAATTCTATGATTCCTTTTACCATTGTATGGACTTTTCAATTTAGCCACAACATGTTGTGACATCAGCAACCCATGGTGCCCTCGACTAAGATTAACTGTTACATAATTGTCATCCACCTTGGCATTGAAGCCCAAGTGTTTCACACGGCGTTGATGGTTGAAACAATTCATTTTATTCGAATACAGTTCATTGTAAAGTAGTTAGAAAGGCAGGTACACACTCTCAATCGATCTGAATTAATTAAATCATCAGAGGGGGGTTTGCTAGATTTGATCCTATGATAATCATGTGCTGCCCCTTCGCTGGAAAAAGCAAATATCAAAGGTACAGACAATATTGTATATTCACAAGAACGTCGGCTCGTGCGGCTTCTTCGTCAACTTCTTGTGCCATAAACACGTGCATAGGGGTTTCCGATAAAAATAAACACAGATCATGGCTTGAAGCAATCCACAATGACCTTCATGACACCGCTGTCTTGGGACATGACGGTATTGAATGCGTCCTGACAGCTTGTCAGGGAGAAGTGATGAGTGACAAGTGGTCTGAGGTTCACCTGTCCTGACGCCACAAGATTCAGAGCTGTAGGATACCTGTACACGCAGAGAATGCGTTTTCTTAAAATGGTAAATACGACGTCTTTGCTTCTAACTTGCTTTATTATGACATTTGTTTATTAGTGACGTGAACATTTGCCAAAGACTCTCAATCGTCATAAACCACATAAACCACATAAACGCACAATTCTCCTTGAGTTATTCACTCACGTGTCTACATATTTAAAGACAGTTTTGATATCGATCTCGTGGCAAATAGCCTCTTCTATCGGCATGGACCGCATTGGATTTCCGAACCCAACAAGCGTCATTACACCTCCAGGTTTTGTCGCCTGTTTGGATTAAAAAGGACAACATTTCTTAGCAGGGCCACAGTGTATTGGTAATACCCATAGACGTTTACATGAGCATGTGTTCATGAGTACATGAACATCTTCACTTGGCTGATATTAATGAAAACGTTTAACATGAAACAATCTACTTCAGTAATCAATATATATATATATATATATATATATATATATATATATATATATATATATATATATATATATATATATATATATATATAGTTAGATAGATATAGATATATAAGTATATTACAGACAGACAGACAGACAGACAGATAGATAGATAAGATAGATAAGATAGATAGATAGATAGATAGATAGATAGATATAGATAGATAGATAGATAGATAGATAGATAGATAGATAGATAGATAGATAGAGATAGATAGATAGAGATAGATAGATAGATAGATAGATAGAGATAGATAGATAGATAGATAGATAGATAGATAGATAGATATAGATAGATAGATAGATAGATAGATAGATAGATAGATAGATAGATAGATAGATAGATAGATAGATAGATAGATAGATAGATATATAGATAGATAGATAGATAGATAGATAGATAGATAGATAGATATACTCACATAGAGTCTGAACGCTGGCGTCCGATAGCGATAGTGACGTCAGCATAGACAGTGATCACTTCTTGAGCGATAGATGGATAGATGCACCCATGGTCTTCGCTAAAGCCAGCCTGCTTTGAGATATATCTGTTGACATATATTGATTGGCAGCCAATCATACAGGTTACGTATGCCTTGACAGGGAAATATCGAGTGACACATGGTCATTGATAATTATATATCAATAGGATAAATAGGTATGGCACAAACTAAAGACACCCTTGAAACCGCATTTTTCTAATCAGGAATATCACCTGCACAAATAGCTGAACACATAATTTATATTGTATGGCTAGTCAAGTGCATATTCTATAGTCAGAACGCAAAACACACGTATTATTCAGAATATTTGTTTTGATATCCCAATATATTTCAAACCTATTTCCAAGTATGGGTGGACCAGAATTTGTGAACACGATTAAAAACTCTTTAACAGGATTTTAAAACGAAAAATGAATTGTTTCACAGAGGGCAATGTCCGTTATATATATTAATTGTTTACAGCGACTCATTTTGCCCGATCAGATGTGAATTAATCATAGAAATGGTGAAAAAAGGATGTTCAGAAAAAATCCGTACCTGTGATGGCAACAGCCGCAGCTCCTGTGGCTTTGAATATTAGCATACACATCAGACCGATAGGACCCGCTCCACACACCAGAACCGTCTTCCCAACAGACAAGCCAGATCTTCTGTATGCTTGCACAGCAACCGACAGTGGTTCAATCAGGGCCCCCTCTTCATAGGTCATGTTATCTGGCATTCTACACAGACATCAACTCTTAACGATGTTACCGATGTTGATGGACAAGGATATATGTGTTCATTGCAACAATGTGTCACGCAGATGAAAATACAATGTTACTTGAAACACAGCGCAGCCCTTTGGACGACATATCGGGCAAGTAAACCATCGACTTCAGGTACACCCATGAACTTTTGTTTAGTGCATAGATTGTAGCGGCCATTGATGCACAAGTCACATTGGCCACATGAAGCCCCTGGTTCCACAGTCACCCTGTCACCTGGAGACAATTGTTGGATTATTTGTTGATTGTCGATGCATAAATGTGATATCGGACAACTCAAGGTACATGAAATGGGTATAACTTACCAACTTGGAGATGGGTCACGCCCTGGCCTAGTTTACTGACGGTACCACATGATTCGTGTCCCAGCACATACGGAGTAGACACAATGTACTCCCCTAATCGACCATCAGTGTACAAATGGATATCTGATCCGCATATACCCGTCGAATGTACAGATATTTGTACCTCTGTAAAAAGATGCGATAATAACGCAAAATTATCTACATAGGTAATAAAACCATGGGGATTTATTGAAAAAGATGGATGAAAATTCACATCACCTCCGGGTCCTGGCTCAGGTACAGGTCGCTCCTCCTGCACAACACAACATGCAATCAATGAAACTCAAACACCGTTTTTTCTATCGTAGATGATGATGGGCCACATCATACATCATTTTCCAGACATTTTGGAACGATAATGTTGTGCCATGCTCGAGGCGTTGGTATCTTTTACTTGCGTAGGATATTAGGCTCAAAAGCAATGAAAATTTCAGAAAAAATAATGTGAACTTACTAATCTCAAATCGCCTTTGCCGTGCAGAACAGCGCTCAGGTTTTTGTCAGCCATGCCAGTATCCGCTTACGTATAGTTCGCTGTGAATGTTAAATAAGTTGGGACTATTTATGCAATGTAGACCTTTGAGCAAGTTGTACTGTAGATCCACGACACGCTTGACATATGAGGTTACTATTTTCCAAACATAGACTAGGAAATCATAGTTCATGGCTATGCCAGGAACAAAAAATATACTTATCTTTGTGCGGTTCCACTGGATTATTGAGCATTCAATCCGCTGAATGTATAATAATGAGTGCCCCCAACAACCCAATATATACTACTAGCAAAGTTGTCATTTACACACACAACATAAAGTGGGTCGTAGCAAATGCTACAATTGTACTGGAACGCCTGACTCATCAAAACATTGTAGGAGCTTAAGTGGTGACAAAATGGTCGTAGCTTGCTGCATTATTTAGACTCAACGCACGTTGACTGCCGGTGCTGTGACTGCGTGTGGGATGTATCGATCCTAGTAACTCATTGCAATAATATGCACTTCTTGTTGAATCAACATTAGACACATTCGTTCATGATTAACATTGATCTAATGTTGTTGTAAATATAGGGAGCAAAGAAAGCACAGGGGAAATCAAAACCTCTGCAACATTCACTCCGATTAATGTCATTATGATTGACGTGGCTTATCAGGCTACTGAGAACATCACATCACTGTACAACGGTCGTACATGAAGGCTGATATCAGCGCGTGGCGCTCATATCATAGGCGACACCCTATGTCATTTTTGTCTTTAATCCTGTGAGCGAAGATTTACCAGAAACAAGTGCTTAGTGGTACAGCGCTTTGACGAGCATTTTTCCATCAGTAGTTGGTGTTTTCATGTCGACCCTTTAATTGTACGTTGTGACTTTTATGAACAACAGCAGCTACCTGTTTAGGGTGCGAATAAAACCTGTACCACCATGCTAGTCCAAACAACCCAACGCCGCCGACAACCCAGAGTCCTTCGATTGGCGCCTTTCCATGACCGGAGGCTTTTCTACCACAGCGATTTCCTCACCTCTGGCGCGACTTTCGCGTATAAGCGTGGCCTTAGCCTCATGGAGCTCTCTCAGAAGCTTATTCTGATTGGCTTGTCGAGCAGCGGCACCCTTCCGCCCTACAGCAACCCTTTTAGCGGTTTTTTTAAGTGGTTCTGACTCACAGGTCACCCTCTCCACTGGCGCTGCCTCCGCCTCATTCGTTGTCTCCAGTGAACATGTTTGCTAACTAAACTTGTTTGTCCTGAACCCCAGCTATTGCAGCAGCAAGTCTATCTCTTTTAGAAGACATGTCCTGGCTGGGTTCAGCTCGCTGAGATTAGCGACAGTGGCTGCTGGGGTGGGTCCAGGGACTAAAGGCCAGCTCGGATAACATGTCTTTCTTCTTGGTTAGGGCCCTTGTGGCCGAACAGTCATTAATAATGTACAGAGAAGCCTCACCCGTAAAACAATGGTAGAAAACCCTTTACCAGTCATGGAGCCGCTCCCCTGGATCAACCACATGCACATCTGAATCACCCCACATCCACGGCCACGACTGATAGGCCTCGTTGAAATGGATGGTAGGGCAGAGGATCACAATATGTTCAAAGGACCAAAGAAGGGGCCTTCAAGTAGGTTGAGCATGTCTGCCTACAAAAAATAGCCGAACAGGGACCATCTGGAAATGTAAAGTCGTTCCGACTAGCAGACTGCGTTGACGAACCAGCCATCCTTAATGTTAAGCTGTGCATCCATAACAACATACATATAGACGTTCAATGTGCCAGCTGCCTCTGCTTATTTTTGTTTTCTGAATGGCAACACCCTCAGAAGCATTCTCCACTCGCCTGCCACTACCATGCACCTGGTCGTCATCACTCGTCCTCAAGTCGAGCCACAGAGGGCACTTGCTGGTAAAGTACTCTCCTAGGGACACGTCTGCCAATTCTAGGTCTTTTATAGTTATTGCCACACTGGAGTCTCGTTGATCGTTGCCGTAATGGCCTTCTTCGCTTCATCCCACTGCTGGTAGCCACGCATGCCCTGGGCATAGAGTTGGTTGGGGATGCCCTCAATGGTCACCGTGACCTTTGTAATCTTTGGGTTGTACAATGACTCTGTATTCTTAGCAAATGAGGCATTGGCTGGATATTCAAAGAGCAGTAGGATACCCTTCATGCTGCGGGCTGGTACGTTCAGGTTGATGTTCCACAGTGTCTCCCTTTTATTGTATGCAAGCTTCCTGAGGCGGAACACACGTTCATACAGAATCGCGAACCGACCTGTGTACTGGGTGCTGATCATGCGGGCCAGCTCTGATTGGTTGACCATGTCATACTCCAAGGAGATGTTATCAATTGTGTAGCTGGCGTTGGTGTCGCACTCTGGTAGAATGGCATGTGGCCCTCGAGGAGTTCCAAGTCAAGGGGAATTTAAAATCGGCTTGTTGGCAGAGAGTTACGTTTGAAGTACTACCCTGGAGTAAGTATCATAAATTCTCATACCAGATAACTGCTTTCGCTTACAACCAGTCAACCGGTCAGAATGTCATCCGTGATTGTTTGGAGTGGTCCCAAAAAGAGGTGTCACAAAAAGCGGTCGTAGCACTAAAAGTCGTTGGCCAAGCTGCTGATGAGGCTGAAGATAATTTATAAATTAACGACTTCGGAGACGTGCCTGCAACAGGTGTTGCCACAGGTGGAACGCAAGAAACGAGCTTCATAGATGGCGTTCATAACGCCATAGAAGATCTGACAACGTCAGCAAAACAGAAAGATGGTTTGCTACTCCGGGTGGAGCTTAACAAGGTTATGCAGACCCAAAGGGGTGAACAGGTCAATAACCTAGCGTGGCTTAGCGAAATAGACAAACATATAGCCAGTCGAGAGCGTAAGTTGGAGGAGCTGCCAGAGGAGGCTGAGAGGAAACTCCAAGGGAATGAGCTTGGAGAGCTGCGGGAAGAAAGATAAGTAAGACTAGAAGCTGCCTTTGTAAACCGGAAACAGCTGCAGACCCAATATAAATTTACTCTCAACTTATAGAAAAAATGTTGGCAATGTTTCGTATTGTCGCGTCAGTCAGATCAAGTGTGATGCGTTTGCTGTCAGAATAAAATCCCGTGGGGGGGGGGGGGGGGGGCGGGTGCACTTGACCTTCTCCCGGATAGGGGTGTGCCGCGGGACCTCGGAAACCCGTACCCGTCGTACAAGGTGAAAATGGACAAGAGCATACTCCGTCGTAGAAGGTGTTTTGCGAATGTATAACCCGTCGTACAATGTGAAAATGGAAAAAATAGCGTACCCCGTCGTACAAGGTATTATGCAAATGTATAACCCGTCGTACGTCGTAAGCAGGATAAAAGTGTCGGAAAAATCTCGAAATCTGATTAGCTGATGTTTGATTACATGCAGTAACAGCTTGTCGCACTTGCACGGTCGAGCGTGTGATTGTCGGCGCGTCAAACATGGACCATTCATTGCATTTGCATTGTCAACAATCGATGGGAGATCCCGCGAGCATATCTCGACATACTGAAACAAAACATATATCAAACCCGCTGTACGGATGGGAAGAGAAAACATACCCCGCCATACAAAACGAAGCCCCCAAAAAACCAGTTGTACAGATTGCAGCTGAAAAACATACCCCGTCGTATAAGTACGAGGCCCAGCAAAAACCGTCGTACAAGTCGAGAGGCCGAAATAAACATACCCCGTCGCGCGGCACATGTATACTACCTCTATACACTTAAGTGCCCCCCCCCCCCCAGAATAAAATGCAGACATCTTCGGGCGGAGTCGAACGACTGATCAAATACTCAAATTATTTAAGCCATTCGGATCAGCGCAAAGCGTGCGATCTCAGGGATCCTCTTTTAACTGGAATCGTGTTATCAAATCGAAAATAGGAAAACGAAACTAAACCCATTTTCCATTTTGGTTTTTCGGTTTATTAAATCTAATATCGGGAAACGAAAATGGTATGTATACCTATTTTTTATATATGTTTGCAAAATAATAAAATAGAAATGGGGTTGCTTACCCATTTTCCATGTGTTCACAAAATACTAATATAGAAAATGGGTTGCTTACACATTTTCTATTAGCATTTGTGAAATTAAAAAACGAATTAACAGTGTATACCTTGATTCTCGACCCTTGTATTTGTTTTGACAGGTGGAGGGGGCACTAGTGCCACACTAGCACCAACACCGACACCAGCTGACAAGCCCGGTCTGAAGGAATGGATTAAAAAACAGCTGAACTCTTTGGCAAATACTGACACCTGAATTGACTGAATGTGCTAAAATGTTTCAACATCTGATAGAATGGAAGTGAATAGTTCGTAGTACCAGTAAATGGTGGGATGCAAACCAGTGCAGGGCACTCGGGAACCCGGGTCAGGGACATGCGTAAGTGCCAATGGAAACCCAGTGATTTACCCATTCGAGTCCATGGGACCCGCAGGCGAGCAGTTTTCGCGCGTCCTATAGCGATGCTAGGTGGTTTTCATTACTGCACCAACCCCTCCCGTGGTATGATTTGGCAACGGGGCCGCGTGTTCAGTAGAGTAAAAAGACAGTGATATCGCACGAGTAGTTGATTTCATTCCCCTGAACAGCGCACTCTAAACCGTTGACAGAGCTTTAAGACCTTTACGACGTAAGTTCAGGCTTTTAGATGAATATTTTTGTACGGGATGTGGAACTCGTTTGGGTTTTAGGGTCAATTTCGGGGTGCCAGATACCAAGATATAAAACTTAACTGGTATGTTTTATCAGTCCGTGAAAAAGTTGCATTCTAAGAGGGCGGGGCTGAATGGTTCCTTTGATCATACAGACTAATTAGGCTGAAGATCAGGGTGCGAGCTGAAAAAGTGATCGCTTGTATGTCGGTGTACTCTGACTGCAACCCAACCCCAAAACCATACCCCACTCAGCATCCGAGATAACAAGCGAAATATACCTTGCTAGCATTATTACTGTGTCAATCGGCTTATCGGACCCATTCATTTAGTACCAGTCTAGTTTGAATAGCATACTAACTATATCACTGCCCAAGATGACTTTATAGTACACAACATTGCCGATTGGTCAGGGCTTTAATAAAAATTGATTGGGTCCTAACCCAATATTTTACGAATATAATGTATTTGTAATTAAATATTTGAACAGTCAAATGATTAAATTCAAGAGATAGATAATACATTTCGTTATGAGTAAACTAAAACAAACATAAGTTGAAAGAGACACATAACCGGATACCAGAGAGGCTTGCACCTATCGAGCTGGATTTGTACGGTGTTACAACGCAAATATCAGCGGATTTTTATCGTAAAGGGCCATGGTCTGGTTGTAAATTCGTACAAATCGCTGCCCGCGACGCCCAAATAACATCATTTGAAAAAGTCCCATTTAATTTTTCTCTATCAATTGTTCGTCTAGTTTAGAGTGAGCTTTCTTGTCCTTCGTTATGTACCTCGGCATTAACTACGTAGATAGGCGAGCTACTTCGTGTAGCACCATCTGGCGTGTAAAAACACCATGTTGTCCAGGTGCGTGGCAATAGTATGTTTGAAATTTGGTAATGAATTAGCCATTGAACAATAATTCCTTAATACCCTGAAACATGTTCAATTCCATTCCCATTTCGTTTATCTTTTCAAACGACTTGTGAATGGTATATAACTGACAGTACATGACCTCACAAGAGAAGACGTACTTACTTTGAGCTTGGCGTTGTCAATATGTGAGTAGTCAGCGGCAAAATTAAACGACTGCGCTGTTTACCCCAGTTAAATACACACCAGGTATAAGAGCCGAGTAACTGACGGAATTCCTGTGCCCATAAACGAACAACATATGAGCCACTTGTGTGCGCTCAAATAGCCATTTGAGTGATAAACCCACCCGACCATAACAGCCTTGAAAAAAAACAATCCCTAAGCCAGACCCATTTGGAATTTTTTTCTCGATACCCAGTTAGTAGGTTAAACCGGTGTGGTATCACAGCTCCCCGCTCTCTGCAGTTTACAACCAGCGTACACAGGAACACATGGTCACTGTGGGCGGAGTTACACTCCAATTCGGCTCCCAAACAAGGGAAACGGTTTACAAGCCGCACACGCAGGAACACGTTGTCACAGTGGGTGGAGTTACGCGCTGGAAGTACCGGCAGCATCGTTTCGATGTTGGGGGCCGCTCATCAGTGATGTCAATGGCGATAGTAAAATAGCCGGGACAGTTGTTTTTCATGTATTTCAGAACCTCGAGCCGCCACGTTGAATGAGGAGTTCGGTTTGCATGGCTTATATTATAAGCTTTCACAGACCTCGCTTTCTTTTATCCTTTCAGCTTGTCATATTTGTCACCTTATGAATGTACAGTCAGTAGAGCTAAGTGTATACACTAAGTAGTATAAAGAGTTGCGGTTCTGGGCCAGCGGGGTACGTTTTTGAGACCGAGGAGAGGGTTTTGGCCCGATCTGCGCTTTCTACAGGTCCACAAAATATAAATATACAGCACCACCGCCAGCCAACAGGGAAATCCCCACCGCCAGGGGAATCCCCAACACCACCAGGACAGCAGCCGAAATATATAGTTTTAAAAATATAGATACTTTTTTCCAGAGCAACCAACAGCAGGATACAGTCTTGTACACATAGGCAGAGCTACCAAGGGTTGCAACAAGGCTGCCTACATGGTACCAACTTGTACCGTGGGATCAACGTGTTGAACAAATGGGACCACTATAGAATACCATGCCTGCAAAGAGCGCACTATCGAAGATAGCATAACAAAACATCGTTTCTGGAGCAGTAGGGCAACGAGAGGCCAAGAAACAATACCAGATAGGGGCCTGCAGATACACTCGCATCCGAAATGGAGAAGAGACGTACACCCCAACGCCACAAACCAAGAAGTACTTTGCACACAACCGGGAGCTCCCCGACACCCTAGTGGAAGGCATCCAAGCCGGCAAGATTGGAGAAAGAGAAGCCCGAAGGACCTACCGCATAGGCACAAAAACCTTCGCCAAAATCCGCCAAGACAAGATCGAAAAAGTGCTCCGCGACGACAAGGTAGACCAAGCATTCTACGACCAGGCCCACAAATACACACCCTATTTGTTTCTCTACCAGGAAGAGTGCGATGTTGTTGCTTCCATCCGAGGTACCACAGTAGTGCACCTTGTCGATTTTCTCCGCCAGGTCCGCGAGCTGTACCAAATGATTTTCCACCACCCCTTTCGCAGGAGTTACGTAGAAGACATAGTATAGATCTCCACGACAAACAACAGGACGGGCCGGATGTGTTGCATCCTACCCACACCAGAGGATGGTATACCAGAAGTCGAACGACACCACGACTGCAGCGAATCCTGCGTCGAAGAAGAGCGATACGATATACCAGCCAAACAGACTATACTCTTTCCCAATCCCACAGAAGAGAACTGCAAATGTGGCGCCTTTGACCACTGTAGCAAGAGCGATTGCTGCGTCCTACATACACTCGACTACGAACCGGAAGAACCCGCACCACCACGCGAGAAACCAGCTAAACAATAATCCAACTACCAGAGAAACTACTCCGCAACAAGGCCATCGAGAACATAGAAAACAAAGACAATCGATGTTTGATGTGGTGCATACTCTACGAAATTGCAATCCAGGCCGTGATGGAAGGTTGCACATGCAAAAGAGGAAAGGATTGTTTGTGGCATAGGATATAGGAACAAAGGACGGCCCACCGGCACACCTCCTCTAGTCTACACTTCACTCCGTACTACTCCTACAAAGAACAAATCGAGACTAGTTGCCATCGTTGGGGTGAAGTATGGTACACACTAGTTGCCAGTTGCCCACCCAAGCGATCCCTTGGTCTACCAAAAGCAAGCGATACATTGGTCGGCACCAATCAAGCAATACATTGGTCTGCCCTAGTAAGCGATCCACTGGTCTACACCAAGCGATCCATTGGTCTGTACCAAGCAATCCACTGGTCTGCACCAAGCAATCCACTAGTCTGCACCACCAAGCCACTGGTCTACACCAAGCAAGCGATCCATTGGTATGCCCTAGCAAGCGATACATTGGTCTGCCTTTTCGATTGGTCTGCACCAAGCGATCCATTGGTCTACCCTGTAGCCTGCTTCGGCTACCCAGAGTTGGTGCTACTCTTCTTCTGGAACAAACAATCGAACAATATCGACGCCCATCTTTTGCCTCCCAGAAAGCTCCATATGGCCTGCAATGGTCTGCCCTTGGCCCCAGAAAGCGTAGTCTGCCCTATAGCCTACAAAGCCTATCCCAATGGTTTTTTGGTCTGCCCCAAGCGATCTTTTTGCCTGCCCTCGCCTCACTCCATGTAGAAATGGTCCCTCCCAACTAGCGCATCTTGCAATGTCCCGACTTGAGATAGGCTTGTGTGCAATGTCCCGACTTGGTATTGGCTTGGGGGTTCTGGTGCTGGATTTGGTGGTGGTAGGAAATTTGAAGCGACTTCAAAGGTTTTTTTGCTATTTTCCAGACGTTCCATGCAAATCCTACGTATCCCATATTGTCGAAAACGACTGTAGGGTAGCAATGGTTCCTACATTGGTTCCTACCTCTTCTATATCGTCTTCCAGAACCGGCAAATTGTTTGGACGCAAGGTTTTCAAATCTTCTTTCGTTTTACAGGTGTTGTAAACGAAAACATGGTGGTCCGAGTATGGCTGTATCCGCAATGCAATCTGAAACGTAAATAGAAAGTATATACGATTACGACAGCACTGGTGATAAATATTCGCATCAGTATGGCAGGGATGTTTGCGTGGAACAATGAACTAGCAAATGGATAGGCATAACGCCAAATATGCTTGCATTAATTCCGATAAAAAGTAAGCTTCCACATCAATAGTATTGTCCGTATGATGACTAAAAATGATCCACTGGTCTACACCAAGCGATTTATTGGTCTACCCTATTGCCTACAAAGGCGCATATTTCTGCTACGCCTTCCCTGTTTTCGGCTACTTTGTTTTTGCCCATTCGAACCAACAAGTCTCCCAGGATGCTTTCTTTCTAGCCTCCATCCCAATGGTTTCTTTGGTCTGCCCCAAGCGATCTATTTGCCTGCCCCCAAACAAGCGATACATTGTCCAATCCAATCTGTCCAATCCATTGGTCTACACCAAGCAAGCGATCCAATGGTCTACCACAAGCAAGAGATACATTGGTTGGCCCTATCCATTGGTCTACACCAAGCAAGCGATACATTGGTCTGCCATATCCATTGGTCTACACCAAGCAAGCTATCCATTGGTCTACCCCAAGCAAGCAATACATTGGTCTGCCCTATCCATTGGTCTACACCAAGCGATCCATTGGTCTACACCAAGCGATCCATTGGTCTACACCAAGCGATCCATTGGTCTACACCAAGCGATCCATTGGTCTACACCAAGCGATCCATTGGTCTACCCTATAGCCTACAAAGGCGCAAATTCCTGCTTCAGCTACCCAGAGTTGGTGCTACTTTACTTCTAGAACCACAAACCGAACATATCGCCGCCCATCTTTTTTCTCCCAAAAAGCTTAACCCCCTGTGGGCCCGGGGGTAGAATAGGCCCATTGTATCCTCATGCATGTCGTAAGCGGCGACTAATAGGGGGCAACCTGTTGCCCGTGGGTTGCGACTCGTGTCGGTGGACAATGGGATCCATGTGGTTGAGAGGAGCGGTCTTTTTGTGGGCCATATCTGCAACACACCAATTTGGCCTGGATTTCACCTAGACGAGAGGCTGGGATGGCTTGGTTCAGTCAATCGGCTGGTGGCGACTTGCCTAAGGATAATCGTTGCCATTTTTAACTGTTCCATCTACATTTTTATTTATTCTAGAAGGCGGCTACTTAATCAGGTCAATCTTATCTATAAAACCTTTCTTGGCACCATATAACACATGAGTGTTGGTGTGCCGTTAAACCCTATACTTACTTTAACTTACCTCACATGCTATTTGACATCGTCCGACACTATTTTCGCATTTTGGTTTTGATTGCTACGTACGTTTTTTTTACGGTCTTTGACATCACTCTATCGCATGTTTTTACGACTCTTCTTTTGTATCTTCGTCAGTGTACTGATCATATCCCATGGAATGGCCATTGGGGAAGCTGTGTTTTTACGTCTCTTTTTTGTATCTTCGTCAGCGTACTGATCATATCCCATGGAATGGCCAAGCTGTGTTTTTACGTCTCTTTTTTGTATCTTTGTCAGTGTACTGATCATATCCCATGGAATGGCCATTGGGGAAGCTGTGTTTTTACGTCTTTTTTGTATCTTTGTCAGTGTACTGATCATATCCCATGGAATGGTCATTGGGGAAGCTGTGGTTTATCATGTACGAAGAGTGCTCCATTGACCCACATTCTCGCGGGTGATGTTTGTATTTTTTTTACGCGTTGGTTGACCATTGTAGTTGTGTCGTCATACTGTTGGAGTTTTAAACATAGACCTACCTGATGCCACATTTTGTCTTATCTTCGATCTGGATTGTTTTTTTTTCCGTTGCGCTTTCGAATATCTTCAAACGAGTGCTTTCTGTAAGAAATATAGGGTTTTAAATTCATGGCCAGTATGGTCTGTTCATCGAGAATTTTATGTTGACCGTTATGAAATTCGTGGGTTATGCATTGTTGGTCTCTAGACAGAATGGCTTGTCAGATATTTCACTTTCGACTTGCACGGTTATAACACTTTGATGCCTCTCATTTGTTTTCGCCACATCCGTTTTGTAAATGTTGTTTTCCTGTGAAAATTTGTCACCTTTCGTTTCATTCTTTTGTGATGGACTGTTGTTTTGGGGATTACCGCATAACAACATATCACATTGTCTGCTTTTGAAAATTTGCTTCAATGTATTTGTTGAGTTATTAATAATTTTGTAATTCCGTAGTGTTATGTGGTGTAATAAAATGAAGCTGCATTGACGAGAGTGTGTGATTATGTTAATTGATATTTCCCGATGATGATGTTGCTTCGTTTTGCCTCGTTTTTCCACAACTGGAGTTGGTGTCATTTACAAATTGATGACTGATGTTTGATATATCGATATTAATCATCAGGCTGAAACAGATAAAAGCACTGCTATGTAAACTGTTATGCCATTGTCCACCAGTACATCAGTAGGATCCGACGCCAGACTTCCGCCGTGTCAGAACGGCGATCATCCACCTCACCAAACATGCAGTAGATGACTGCACTTCTTCCAAACGGCTGCGACCCAAAGAGAATGAAGTACTGTTGACGGGGCTGATGGCACGTGGTCTATACCATCAGACCCTAGAGGGATGTAGTAGTGCCGGCCGACGAGGATAGTAGAAAGTGTCCCAAACGACCGCTACGGAAGAGAGATCTGTTGCTGATAATCGAGGTAGTCAGTAAATGTCCCAAACGACCGGAAACTAGAAGGAATGTAGTATCGATGTTTTGGACGTCATCTGTTATGATATTAAAGATCTTCAAATTGCATTTCTGAGCAATGTTTGCACACTTTCTTGAACAGTTCTTACGTAAACCAATAATGTTATCATTGTTGTGTGCAACCACATGCTTCAGTGAGGCTATTGAAAACAACGCGAGCGACTCTGTCCTTATTTGATTAGAGAAGGGATTCCTCATCTCACTCTGGGATGTTCTGATGTTTTTCATCAGCTTCGTGCAGATGTCTCGATCTTTACATTATACATTAGCTTGCTAATATTACTATTATACCATTTTCTTAATTTATTCGTGTAATATAGTGACTGAAGGAAAAAATGTGAAGTGAATGACATCCCTGATCGTCATCAGACTTGTAACCCGACCACTGGCTCTGCGCCCAGGGGAATGACCAGGGATCACACGGAAAAGGCGACATGGGGATATAAGAACCTGATGTGTGCAGCACCCTATATATGCAATTAGTATTTTACGGGATGAATGTCGTTCGTCACCGTTTGATATGTTGATACATTCCAAAATTTAATAGTTGTTAAATAGATTAATGTGCTGCTTGTCGCATCATCAACCATATGTTTCGGAAAAAAATGTTCAGGCATTATGGGCATTATGGGACATTTATAAACAAATGAGAAGATGCAGTGGAATAACAGTTGCAGAAACTGACGACTTTTACTATTTTCATTGAGCTTCATCTGGGATATGTGAGGGCTGGAAGTCTGACATCTAATGCTCCAAACGACCGCGATGCATGAGGGATGCGGTGTCGTTGGTAGACAGAGCTTCATCGATGATATGTGAGGTCTGGCAGGTGGTGTTTGGGATGTTTTTTTGTTCACATACAATATATTTAGTTATATTTGGATCGGATCAAGGTCAATATCACACCAATTATGTAAAAATATATAATCGCCAGGTGACGAGGCTGACAAATGTCTTCCGAGCTAGCACGAGCCGAGAGGGATGTACTAAAGTAGGGGGACGAGGCTGACAAAATGTCTTCCGAGCTAGCACGAGCCGAGAGGGATGTACTAAAGTAGGGATACGAGGCTGACAAAATGTCTTCCAAGCTAGCACGAGCCGAGAGGGATGTACTAAAGAAGGGAGACGAGGCTTACACTAAGTGTCCAAAATTATGCGAGCCAAGAAGGAAGCAGTTACGCTTGGAAGCGAGACTGAGTGCAGGTGTCTCAAGAGACTGCGATCCAAGTGGGCTGTTGTGTCGCTGGAAGACGAGGTTGACAGCTGCTTACGTTATGACATCGAGATTGCGACAGCTTCTGTTGTGACAGGTCCCTGTTAACGCAATTCCAAGGCTTCCGTTGTGACATGTGCCTTCCACACATCTCTTGCATTTGCTAACGATGTGACTTATACTGCTTGCATATGTCTGGATAATTTTCTAATTGGATTGGTTTTCTCATAGGATTTGTTGCATGGCCTGCTTTGCACGGGAATGGTGTGGTGCTTACCCTCTTCCAATTACTCAGAGTTATGCTGTGACATGTTATTGCTCCCTTGCTAATGCTATGGCTTTCTGTAGCTTGACTGTGCCGCCTTTTGTGTTACTGTTTAGGTAACCCAAGATACTTGTGAGATTTGGTGTTAGCTTGACTGTTACCTTCTCCTGCTCCTTTAACACGAGAAGCTGGTATGGCTTCTAGTCGGCTGGTGGTGATATTATTTGTACTTCACCTGTCGTTTACCTTTTATGCTGTTACTTGTATGTCCCTTTCATTCACTTGTATGTTCCTTCTTTTTTTTCCCAGAAGGCGGCTGCTCAATCGGATCAATTTCAATGTTACTTTTACCATTGCAAGCACCACATAACACATAAGTGTTGTTGTGGTCGTTAAAACCCTCTACTTTTTACCTTACTTACGTTGTAATTTGGCCATCCTGGTGGTTAGTGGATGTAGATTAGACGAGAGGCTGGAATGGCCTGGTTGTCAATAGGCTGGTGGTGACTTGCCCTAGGACACTATTTACATTTTTATCTTTTTCATCACCATCCTCTTATATGTCCCTTTTTTTTCATTTATCCTAGAAGGTGGCTACTTAATCAGATCAAACTTATCAAATAACATATCTAGGCCCCATATAATACATGTGTTGGTGTGTCACTCACTCACTCACTCACTCACTCACTCACTCACTCACTCACTTGTGATTTGTACTGGTTGCGTATGTCTTGCAGCAACTCCTGTTGTGACATGTGGTGTTAACATATCTCTACAAGCTTCCGTTATTATCGGTGGCATTTATATATCTTTGGTAGTAGCTACTGTGTGGAATGCTTGTTTGCAGAATGCTGTTGGAATTAATTTTCTGATTGGATTTGTTGCATGGCCTGCTCTGCATGGGAATGGTGCAGTGTCTATTGCTTCGACTACTTTGTACAGAAATAGTATCTTGTCTCCTGTAATGCTTGCCGTTAACTAGAACGGTTTAGTGTCCCTTTATATGTTTCTTGAATGCAGCACTGGTGAGGTATCCGCTGTATGATCTGCTGCTCAATGGAATGGTAGAATGTCTTGTGACGCCAGTTGGTTGCAGATGTGGTGTAGTGTTTGTTGTATGGCTTTGTTTTTAGAGAAATGGTTCGCGTCACCTGTGACGATTTCTGTGTACAGGAATGATGCAATGTGTGTTATGCAATTAATAGGGATGATACAGAGTCTATTGCGAAACCACATTTCGACACAACACTGTATATCATCTGCTGTGATGCTTGACCCCTGCCAAATAGCTCAGTGTCTTTTGTGACGCTTGACCTCACCAAATAACTTAGTGTTAGTGTTGACGCTTGCTCTCAGTCCAGTTCTTCTCAGTTGCGACATGTGCTGTTTACAAAGACCAAGAGCTTACGCTGTGACATGTGCTGTTTACATAACCATGAGCTTACGCTGTGCTGCTTATTGAACTCTGTTGCTAATGCTATGGTATTTTTCTGTTAGCTTGACTGCGCCAGCTGCTTTTGTGTAATGTTGACATGTTGACATAAGCCAAGAGCTCACGTTGTGCCATGTGATGTCTATTTCAATCAGCTGAATACGGTGCTGATTGCGGTATGACATCTGCTGTAAGCATGACTGTAACAGTTTCTGTTGTGGCAGATGCTATTGACGTAATTTCAAATCTTCCGTTGTGACATGCGCATTCGAAATATCTCTTGCAGTTGCTTACGCTGTGATTTGTACTGGTTGTGTAAGTCTGGCAGCAACTTCTGTTGTGCCATGTGGTGTTAACATATCTCAACAAGCTTCCGTTTTGATCGGTGGCATTTATATATCTCTGGTACTAGCTATTGTGCGGAATGGTACTGGATGCTTGTGTCTCTAGCAGCAGCATCCTTGGTAACTTATTGTGTTTACTTTTCCAAGAGAAACAGTACACCCTGTGGCTCCGCCTGAGGATGAGTGACGATGGCAGTGGACAGTATGTGGAGAACACTGTTCATTACCCTATCGGTGTAGTGAGTTTTGAGTCTACTGGAGGCTTATATGGCTGCTGGAATAAATCATAGTCCGCACGACGCGTCTCATACAAACAGTAGCCTAAGTCCCCAGGACTACTGAAAGGGGATTATGGCCATAAAGAAACTTGTAGCAGCCACTAGGGTCCTCAGGAAGATGCCCGGGTTTGATTTTAAACTTGTCATTTGGCAGATCTACCTGCCAGCCCACAGGCACATTACCTGGCCATTATTTGACGTGTCTGTCCCTAACGAGGTTTACAAAGCTGGTCTCTCGTTTCTTCCTTATGGCAATTTACATGGCAAACGGCCCTTTCAAGTATGCGCTCACCGAAGCGGACGTGGCCTCTCGCTACAAAGCAGCTGAGACCACTGGTCATGAAAGGGGCTAAAGAGGTGACCGTTGTGAGCTGAAGGGGTACGATCAACTGTGCGGGTTTTCAGGCTGCTAGCTGTGGTCTCTCCAACAATAACCCTTTGAGAGCTAGAATATCTTCTATAACTTTCTTGTGTGTCTGGGGATGCACACCATTCGGAAAGGTCTTTGAGTCAGCTTTGACGGGGTGGCCTTTAGTGACATCTATCTGACCACCTCACGGGAACTCATAAGTTACCCAGCGAGTCCTGCAGAAGATCAGCGGGTCAGTTTCGTCCTTCTTGAACAGCTCCGGAACCTTCTTCTTTAGGTCCTGCACTGTTTTAATCATTTTCTGTGCGGGTACTGAAGCAAACTTCTCCAAAATGGGCTTCCCTTTCTTCTAACGGCTTGGCAACGGCGAATTGGAAGGCTTATATTTTGTTGGAAACAGGGGACTAATTAAGCGCCTCTTTACTGTTTCCGGAATGCGCTCACCCAGAATATTGTGGACAACACTCAAGCAACTCGAAGTTAGTCATCAAAGGCACGAGGTTCATGCTTGGATAGTTGTTTGAGACATTCACTATGCTGCATTTCAATGAGGCATCTCTAAATGGGAGTTTTTGAATATTATATGTACACAGGGAAGAGCTCACATTTTGCGGGCCGTGCGTCACCGCTGGAATGTCGATCATGTGGGCTGGAAAAAGTGCAAGGGATGTGTTTCTGCACACAGCTAATTTCACTCTGTGCTCAATCCTCATCGCACCCTGGGCACAGCCATGCCCCGCATCGTGTCCCCAATCGGTACTTGCGACAAGGGTACGGTAGCTTGATATCACGCCTCGTGTGTGTATAATGAGCCCAGCTGTGATCATACATACACATGATTAACTATAACCAGATAACCATAGAAACCTCGTTGGACAAACGAACATTTCTGAGTGGTCCAGCTCCACTAGATTCCCAAAACAAACGAGGAATGCTTCAGGCAGGCTTCAGGAGAGTGTGACCAGTTTGGCTATTGTTCCTGCCAGACGTTTCGTCCCATGAACGTTTCGACCCGGCTGCTTCGTCCCCAAGGAAGAAGACTTTTTCGTCCCCTAGTGGGAAGACGTTTCGTCTCCTAGCGGGCAGACGTTTCGTCTCGTAGTGGTTCGTAGAATGCATGTGTGTATTTTACACACACACATGTGACATTCTTCTTTCTTCCTTTGTTATACATAGAAGAATGATGTTTGCTGTTTGAATTTCTTTGAGTTTGATTTATTTGGATAAATTGCCATTATATTTGCAACATTTACATGAAAACTCCTTAGCTATTGCCGCCACATATATGACAGGTATTTATTGTCAGATAATAAAACTATGCTACATATGATGTAGATAGAATTACACCATATATGCCACCGTAAAATCATCTTGAACGTCGCCGCTGTGTAACATGCCATCTACGAGGCAAACGAGGTGGCATGAATGCTATCACCCGAGGCTGGAGGAATTATATGACATATGCGTTATCTCCATAGTTGAAAAACGTGTGTGAATCTATATTGCCAATTTAACAATACAAAAATTAATGACTTTTATCGAACGGAATTTGTACTTACAAAATACGCTTACCGGTTAGTCAGCATTTTCAATGTTTCGTTTCATAAGAAATATTTGTCAAATATGATCATAAAAATCAATATTTTGAGGAATATAAGCTCACAGCTAGTCGTCAGACAACTGGGTAAGTGCCACGCGTGCGGTGCTCTGTGATCGCCGGTTCATGACGCCCTGACCTAAAACAAGACCCTTGTTACGTCGTATGACGCGTCAACATGTTGACAACTCATCGTGTGTCACGTCGCGGTGTTTTTTGATCGTCCCTGGGATCACTAACACAGTGTTCTACGACTTGATGTTCAACGCAAGTAAAATGCATTTGGAACTTGAAAGAAATCAATGTTATTTTAAGTAAAAGAATATTGCAATTATTGGCTTGGTCGGCTATATTAAGGTATATCCCTCACTGGGGATCTTCCATCATGCGCCGTATACTTGACCTCTGGGTTTCTGTATTATGCCGACTCTCATTTTATTACCAGATAATCGATATCCAGCATGGTAAATCCACATTGAATAGCGTGTGGAAATGAAGTTAGCCCATGCCGTGGATTGTGATGACTGTTAGAGGTTGCAGCATCGTCTCCATAGCACAGGCATTAACCAAGATGCATACACAAGAGCTGTCCGTTTTTGACTGCAACAGGTGTGTTTCTGTGCATAGCACAGTTTGCGCACGGAAAGTAACCAGTCTTCAGTGGACTTATTTGAGGTGTGGTACTGATACAAGCATTTTACATGCAGAGCCAGTTGCTGAGAGCGCCCGTATTTGCTGTTCGCGGTATAGGCTTTTGACCACAATTTCTGCACTACCTCCCACCACTTCTTCCCCACCTCTCAACCCCTGTGTCATGAAAAATTCTCCAGACACTTGGCCAACGCATGGAAGAGGATCTATCATCTATGTCGGATTGTAACATGTTTGCAAAAATAGTCTATTAGCCTAGATCTTTTGTTCAGGGGTCGTAATTTCTTATCTGGGACCGGCAGTACGAATCTTAATTGGACAGGTCAAAATCTGAACTTGGAGGATAACAAAGACTTACATCTAACGGGATTTGGATTGTTATCGCTGACACTTCAGCTGGATCTGGAGTTCGCTTTGATAAATTTGTACGCTTACCATTCTTTAGATTTTATAATCATTTGAATTTGTCTAACCGTCTGGTTCATGCGTTTGAATGATTGTCTTTGACACGTGGCTGAGATGGTGTGGTTGATAAAATGCTGTATGGTTGGAATAATGGAAGAAATATGTGTGTGAAAGTTGAGTGTAATAATTGCATGAAAACAATGGCTATGCCTATAGAATGAATACAGGCGTCCTGTTCTGAGTAGATAGTATATGGCTAAAAATAACATGACATTGGCGGGAAACATTTCTGAAAAGGGAAATATGTACGAAGAATACTATGAGAATGAATTAATGAGGTTAGGTAGACATAAATCGTTATTGGTTTAAAAATCGGTAATGCTCATCTTCCGCGCCACATCCTTGCGTCCTCATATTGTCCGCCAACAAACATAACATTAAATATTTAATTTGAATATGGAGGATATTTGACCTGCAATAATTTGACATATTTTTGCGTTTTCCAGTCCTTGCTTAAGGCTTGAGGGTTGCAGGAAGTTGAAGTTAAGCCGATAGCGGGAGGGATGTTTTGGGCGGAGGAGGTACTTTAGCGCAGCGGAAGGTTCGAATGAGCAGTGGTAGTGTTACGGTCAACTCATTGTAATGTAAAATTTGAACGACGTTCTTACCAGGGAAAGAAGCAAAAGGGGGCCATGATCGTCATCTTGGAAGTCACCGGTTTAACTTTACGTAATTGAGGCTTTAATTAAAGCGCCCATTCAGAATAATTGAAATGGTCATCAGTGAAAAAGTCATGTGCATTGTTGTATATGAGCAATAGCATCAGGTCCTCTGCAGCCCAGCGTCAAAGTGTCACGTTGAGGGCCTATCAACATGGCAGCCGAAAGATGGAGATACTATGAGAAATGGACGAATACAGTTCCTGAGTCGTACATGTTATAGAGAAGTAAATGTATTCAGAACAGAAGAGAATAAGAAAATGTCACCGTTGTTCTACTTACTTCGTGTGAAGTCACCACCGTGTAGTATTATGTAACTATTATCACATTTAACATGTACCAAAGTAGACCGTTTTGATGTATTCAATACAGTTTGTTTTATGTTGATACTGAATTACAGCGTTAATTTGCTACATTTGCGATAATATTGATAATGACTAGTAGCACAATACTACTGATGTTTCAAGCGATGTTACGGACAAACTGAACGCGAAATCTTACGTTGCCATGTCAGCTGCTAATTATATATTCTAATTTTTGTTAATATACGGGGGAAACGGCTTGGCTCTCATCGCCTATTATCGCCGACCCAGCTTGCGAACGCGTTCTAATTTCTACATCATGCAAATGGCGGTCGCTGATATCCTGTTTGGACTTAGCTTCCTCTATCACTTGGCTCTACACATTTTCCCTAGTTTACTGGTAGACATCCTATTTTGCGGGTATATGGTGTTGTTATGGATTTTTAAAGTCGTGTCATGATCAACACGTCAGCTCCTGATTAACAGGTCATGTCATCAGGTCATGAGCAACATATCGAGTCATAATCAACCGGGCGTGTAGCGATCAACATGTCGTGATCAACAGGGTGTGCCATGATCAACCGGTCGTGTCGTGATCAACAGGGTGTGCCATGATCAACCGGTCGTGTCGTGATCAACATATTGAGTCATGATCAACAGGACCGCACAGGATTATAAACGTCAACACAGATAATTGGAAAACCGTGAGTATGCATGTCACAGTATACCTTCGTGGGCACCGGTTCCCCATTGACCCGCAGGTAGATAGTGAATACACCTGATCTCTCTGACGAGATATCGCTACAGTCGTAGGGCAGGTGCGAGGTGTCACGCGAAGCATGGTAACTTCCACTCCCTTATTTACGACAATGAAAGGCGATGCGAGCTAAGCCGTTTCCGATTAGCAATTGACGGTTACATCGCATGAAACATCAATAGTATTATGTAACTAGTTACTATCACGATTGTCGCAGTTGTGATAATCGTGATAGTACCTAGTTACATAATACTATTGATGTTTCATGCGGAGTTACCGTCAATTGCTATTCAGAAACGGCTTAGCTCGCATCGCCTTTCATTGTCGACCCAGTTCCATATGATGCTGTTTTTTATTGGTAATTTGATGATTCAAAGCTTTAATCAAGTGAATGTGCTGCTAGTCGGCTCATGGATATAAAAGATAAGATATCGGCGTTGTCTTTACTTCAAAATTGGAGTGTATCTTCTGCTGTTTTATCTCCAACGTGTTGTGAACGCGACCTCAGTTATTTACATAGATAGGAATAGCCCTATTCCGATTATTATATATGTTTCATTATAAATAGCCGTTTGTTGTAATGAAAAGATAGTAGAAGATAAGCATGGTTGGTGTAATGTGTGTGTATGAGCATCGTCGCAAAGCAAGCATATTTCTTTAAACATGGGGATCTATATAGCAACGATACAGTCACAAATGCATCTTGAATTGTCCTGATGTACATCGTAAATTCCATTGGCTCCTAATTTACACACGTCGGCAGCAAACCGCACAGTAAGTATGAGAGGACAACAAAATTGATAATTCTGATGGAGAGATCAATTGGTGGGTGGAGATGGGGCCATGCCTTAATTGTAACCGGAAACTCTTTATAAGTCCCATCAAGGCCCGATACATCCGGTGTTAGCGGTGTTAGCGTAAACAACAGGATACTGAGAGTCGCCGGTCACGCGTATGCCATGTGATGACAGAAGCGCCATCTGGCTGGTGGTAGACGCTCCCTTCCGCCCATTGAAACCATGACGGTTTCCTGTAAAACTATCATCGCAGCGACCATGTACTTAAATTTAACTTAAAAAACTTAATCAATATCAAAATGATGAAGGGAAATCTTGCCGGATTTATATTATACACATAGAGATTATCACATTTGAAAACGAGTTTCCATTCCCTTTTACTGACGTATTTCTCAGCGAGTTCGTCCGATAAGGGATAGAATATACTTTCATATTGTTTTCGGCATCATCTCGTCTCTAGTGACGCAGCCGTCATCATCGGCAGTTGTAGCCAACTATTTCATAATGAAGAGTCACTGGAATCAGGGTTTCTCAGAGATGAGTTTGATGTCAATATCACCCATTGTGTGATTAACCGCTTGACGTGGAAAGTATTGTGCAAGATGGGTTTAAATGGCAAGCCGATTTGAATATGCAAATCCGCTATCTCTCTCAGTCCACCATTGCTAACAAATCCGCTCCAAAAATGAGTCTCCGCACTCTACATATGCAACATACAGTAGCCTACTCACACATGATTCGTTCGTTTATATATATATACATATATATATATATATATATATATATATATATATATATATATATATATATATATATATATATATATATATATATATATATAGATATATATATATATATATATATATAGAGATATAGATATATAGAGAGATATCTATATATATATATATATATATATATATATATATATATATATAGATATATATATAGATATCTAAATATGTCTCTTTAGCTATATAGAATATATATCTGATATCTCTCTAGATCTTTCTGTCTATCTATCTATATCCTCTCTATATCTCTCTCTCTCTCTCTCTCTCTCTATAGATAGATAGATATCTCTATATCTCTCTCTCTCTCTCTCTCTCTCTCTCTCTCTCTATCTCTCTCTCTCTCTCTATCTCTATATCTCTATCTCTCTCTCTATCTCTATCTCTCTATCTCTCTCTCTCTCTATCTATCTATATCTCTATATATATCTATATATATATATATATATATATATATATATATAGGAAGAAGAACAAAAGCCAATTGGTGGACATTATCCGATTTATAGCAAAACCACCTTAGAATTGCCATAGCTCGAATTTAGGAACAATCATAAACATTCAAAGAAAGCTTTACAGACAATTATGAAATTGAAACATATACTTTAGAAACGAGCATAAAATATTAATAGCATGCTTCAAATAGTCATGAATATGCAACAGTATACATTAGAAGCTACCGTAAATATTGTACACTAACGTTCAGCCATAACTTTAATACCGTGCCTTAGTATAGCCACAATCACTGTAGTAGCTTCTGTAGTACAGCCATAGTTGTGATGATATCCTGTAGTACATCCATAATTGTAATGATCTTTCTCGTACAACCATTATTGTAATGATGTACTGTAGTACAATGATCGACTGTAGTACAACCATAATTGTCATGACCAACTGTAGTACAGCCATACTTGTCATGACCTACAGCCATGATTGTAATGATCTAATTGTACAGTTATACAGCTGTAACTTAATTTGTCTTTTGTTAAGAATAACCATTGATGTAATGATCGACGTTAGAATGGTTTGAACAGTAATGATCTATAGCGGTTAATTGAAAGGTCTACATAAGTACGGGTTTAGCTGTATTGGCCCTATTTAACTCGTCAATAACTGAAGTGGTCCGCGTACGAATATCACAATATCAGTACAACACTTTATAATGAGATAGCACAGTAATATACAAAACAAATCATAGTCATTATACAATTGTTAAATTTTGAAGAACATTTGAGTGAATAAATTTTACGCAAACACAATAATTTTACTCTCTTCGGAGTGATGAACATAATGTAACAATTGCAATCCTATTGAAGATCGATTGCGACAATGTCAAATACTATTGTACAGGCAATTCAATCATAATTCATAGACGCCAAGTCTATTTATAAATGACGTTATGCACAAATATGCTATCGCAATGATCATTATGAGAATATATGGGATTTAAATCATATATTTCCTCGTGCAGAGCAGAATGAATGATTGTGACTGGGGATTGAAAAATTAATTCTCAATTATTGACAAAATTAACGAGTATAAATCAAAGACTTTTGATAATATCTGGACCTGCTATTGTTGGGATTCTAAATGAATGTAATAGAATCAAACATACACTTTTTACGTCTTCGTTTTCTTGCACGGCTCTACAGGACATTAATTGTGCGACTGCCTGATTGTAAGCAAATGTAGATTCGGACTGACTTGTCTTGTCATTAGGGCTGAACATTCACTGAATTTGTGTACCGTTTAATGTGGAGTATTTTGCCTATCTCTTCTCGAAATGCGCGTATGCGCACTACATAAATGATCGGATTTATGCCAGAGTTGAGGACCATGGGGTAGATGAAGTATCGACCGTAGTAGTAGACAATGTGCTCTGGGTTATTGTAGAAACGCGATTCATACACTTCCATCGACAGAGCAATACAATAAGGCAGCCAGCAACCATAGAACGTTACAAATATGATCAAAATCGTTTTTAACAAGCGGAACTTTTCCTTGAAATGGTTTTGCTCAGGGTTTCTATTGTTACCTTCAGAGGGATTCGGGTAGGCGTTTACGCTGATGGCGCATGCTTGCTTATGGGCAATGTAAAACATGGGAACATTCAGTGTCACAACAGTCAAAAGAACTAAATAGACAAAGGGTAAAACTGCGTACATAAAATACGCGCGTTTCAGAGAGTGGACATAGATACATTGGTTGATATCAACAGCAAACACTTTGTTATACGTCGCCAGAGGAGCAACAAAGCCCCAGATGAAGGTTGGAATCCATACCATGGCTGCACCCTGGATGTAGTCAGATCTCTCCATCGAGCTCACGTAATCGTACGGCCAGATAATAGACCGGAAACGGTCAAGATTCATGGCAACAATGGCCGTTAAAGATGCCGCGCAGAGAAAGACAGAAACAGATGCTTGCCATCCGCACAATTTAGTGTCTGCTAATAAGCTAGGGAAAATGTACAAAGCCAGATGATAGAGGAAGCTGAGGCCTAGCAAGAAATCAGCGACCGCCATTTGCATGATGTAGAAATTAGAACGCGTTCGCAGGCTAGGTCGGCGATAATAGGCGATGAGAGCTAAGCCGTTTCCACCGCATATAAACAAGAATAAAAAGACGAAAACAGCAATTGACATGGCAACGTAAGACCTATATCTCTCGTCCAGTTTGTCGGTACCATCGCTTGAAACGTCAGTAGGTGAGATGGTAATACTATTCTCAGTAACTTGTCCCTCTGGCAATACCGATGTAATGCCAACTTGCTGGATATCATTTGGTGATGTCGACTTGATAATGTTCAAAATAACTTCCCCAGTCGGTTTGGAAATATCTTCCCTCATCACGGTATTTCCTTTTGCAGCGGTCGTTACCGTTGTAACTGCAGGTGTTTTGTCATCGAGCTCTACTTCGTGTGTGGTATAAAGCAAGCTTGCTCTGCGGTTGACAAATGTCCGGTGCTGAGTGGATGAAAGTCTAAATGGAAGGAATATTAGGAGAATAATGCGAGATAAAATCACCACCTGCATTTCTCTGTTCTCCTCAATATGCCTCTGAAATTCGTGACTGCTCTGTATTTCGATCCTGTACAGTTTGTCCTATATTAAAAGTTGACTTTCCACTGTCTTTACTGCCATCAAACCCATGCCATACTTGTCTTCGCTCAGCGCCACCTATTGGTTTTATGTATATGGGAGTGACGTCAGCGGGTTATTAGCGCTGAATACCGAATAATAACGTCCTAGTTTATTCACGATGCAACGGGCACTCAGCTTTATCGGTAGTGTCACTTCTGCTTGATGTTAATAGATGTAAGTATCGCTAACGAGGGATAATTGTTTCGATTATACTGGTGTCACAGAATATCTGTCAACACTTATTATTTCAACGACCGAACTATAGCGGAGATAATGATAGCCTCTTCCGAAGCTATCGTGCTGTGAGGTATGTAATTTGTATAGGTGTAATGCCTCGTTTAGCATTACATACTGGGCAAGAAAAGACGTGGAGAATGGGGTCAGTATGAAGAAGACTCGAAGTGATACATTTATATTAGGAAGGATGTTATCCCAGCAGGGAGTCAACAAACCACATATAATTATTTCTATAAAGAAGGTGTGCTTCACTAGTGCAAGGCCAGTTTCGCCATATTTCCTACTAATTTTGTTAACATATCTACACAAGATTATAACCTAATAGCAAAGATTATTTGACATTGATATTTGTTCTATTTGGTATTCAGCAATTAACATCAATCAATGACAGTTCATAAGACGAAATTTTTTTACAATTACAGGTGCTTGAAAATAAACACAAACATATGCAAGGGTTACTGAAGAAAAACAATTCGCAAAGACATGCAAATGAGGTTAATGATAGTAATGTGGTCAGGTGTCTTAAAACATTGCGTTTCTGAAGACTAAATCATTTATAGTGTGAAAGTTATGGTTGCAGCCAGCTTCAGATATCGAATGAGGGAAATAATCTCATATGTAGCATCAATGACAGAATAATTCGACAGCGCGAGCCCCCAAGGATTAACGATATCCTCCTATTGGTTGAAATCATCCGTAATCCAAGCACCATCAACCAGAACAAACAGTACTGCATCGCAACCTGAGCGCAGATGACTTCATTGTCTTGGGAACATCCCGATACGATCTCTCAGACATCGACCAAAGCCAACAGCAGCATGGTGATGGGGTCGACAATCAGGATTTCGGGAAATGACGTCATGTCCGTTCGCGACAGCGACGTGTAGCACTGCTACGACGACTTTTGGTAGACTACAAAGGAGCAGGCAAATGCCCAGTACCAAGGCATTGACACTTAGTGACGTAAATACATCTAATTTATGTAATAGGGCAGATTACAAGGTCGAAGCAGAAGTAGAGGTCATCTCCCTTGAGTATGACATGGTCATCCAGCCAGAGGTGGGCCGCATGATCCGTAACCAGTGCAAGGGGCAACTCGTTACCCTCTATGACCGTGTCCTGTGCCACTCGAAGCTCGCATTCAGCAAATTCTGCATTGGCCTAAAAGTTGTGTAATGACGCAAAGAAGGTCTTGGCTGCCACTGGCAGACGCGATCCTAGCCTGGTGTTAACTCCCTAAGAGCTGGTCCTGGCTAATGAATTCTTACAGTTTAGATCTGAACAGCAAGTACGCCATGTGGCTTCACTTGAGGATGAGTGACTGACCTGCACGGGTTATGGAGAAAGCTTCCGAGGGGGTCACTATCCAGAACACAAAACAAGCCAAACTGCTGGTGTGTTTGACTTGTACATGTACGTGATCATAGACACACACCTCAACGTCAAAGATGGCCTGATCGTCAAAGTGGTACAGTAAATTCCAGTTTCCATATGGCGAATCAATTATTGTTTGCAGCCAGACAGGGTGTGGAATATAGGTTTTCATGCTCGACCTACTGGAGGGTTCCATCCGCGACACTTTCCATCAAACTGTGATCCTCTGCTTCACCGTCTGGTTTAACCAGACCTACCAAACGCCGACCAAGGTGTTGGCCAACCCTGAAGCGTATGTAGGTAACTCTAGTGAGTGTCTATATGATTACCTGGGGTCTTTCTACCCTCGGATTAAGACCAGCTGTACATCGTCAACGACTGCTCGGTCTCAACGAAGCTGACCAAGAGACCAAGAAAAGGGGCACGCCCTCTGAATTGGCTGCATGAGAGCTATACCACTGCATTGGTATGTTCTTAGCCGCATTGACCTTAACCACCGCAAACCACTGGAAACATAGGTAAGGTCAGGAATAGATGTCAGTGAGTGTTAACCAGCGACAAGTCACAAAACCCGAGTTGGGTGTGGTCACGAAGAGCATGCTTATCAAACAAGGCATCATACCAGCTGATATCATGACGTAAGATGGCCTCGATTGCAATGCTTGTTTTGGGCGCCTATGTCAATGAATTTCAGCGTTAGCAATTTCATCTTCTCGATGCCCTTTAAGTTCTTCGTCGATGCTCAGAAACTCGTGAGAAGAAAAGGAGCACAGGTGCCACGATGTGGCAGTAGAGCAGCTTCATGTCCCCGTGTGACATGGGCCAAGACGGGAACCCAGTGGATAGACTTAATCAGTGCGAACCTACCGACCAGAGCCTTACGCGCATGATGCGAGGTTCTGACCCTGACTAGGGCCATGCAAAAGTTGAAAGACCCAGGGGCACCCAAGGTTAACTCAAGTCCCCCCCCCCCACTACAAGTCATCCAAAAGGGAAGTTGGGCCCTGTTTCCCTTGTGGGAAACAGGGGAACTTCAAAAGGGAATGCCCAATGGCCCGGGGAGGGAGTCCTACAAATCCCCAGGGGAACAAGTCGGGTAACGCCCTGGGGTCGGGTCAAGGGGCAGGTGGCCGATCCCCTCAACATGAGTGCCTCCGGTCTGTGTGGGTTATGGGGCTGTAGGGGGTTGCTGTGGTGTTGTGAGAGGTAGAGCCTGGGGTAAGGTTCTGGCGGGTAAGGGGCCTAGGATAGGGGTTCATGGCGACCTGTGTACTGCTGCCGATGCACCAATGCCACCTCGAGTACCTCCCCAGAATGTCAGCACTGCCGGTGTAGGTAGTGCGGCACGAAAGGGCAAAGAGGACGAGCTAAAGGTAGCTCATCTGGCGCCACAAAAGTGTCCATGCCACCTCGAATACCCCCTCCTACCCAAGTTAAAGAAGCAAACTCGGCTCCTCAATCCATTGGGTCACCACAATCGAGACCATTGGACAACTACAGGGGACCTCTTGATGCACAACGGGTTGGGGGACCGGTGAAAGAGTTGGCCAGTAGCACGGTGACCGATGAAGTGCCCAATGAAAGAATATAGGTGTGCCAACTCCTATCCGCGTCTCAGTTTACCCTGCCAGTGCAGATTGGTGGTATGACCGTGTTTTCCGCCAGCTAAGCCCACAGTCGCGGAAGGTCAGGGATGTCAGGCTTCTGACTGCTGGTAGAGACATGGCTATGGCCGGGTTCGGTGTGGGACCGGTGGAGTTGAATGTGGGCACTGTACACCAAGTGTTACTCTGATTTCAGGATGGCAACTTGTAATGAGAGTTGTATTGTGGCCAGGGCAATGAAGGAGGGTCTTATACCTGCTAAGTCCCTGGTGGAGCAATTGATGATGTGCCCCAGAACAACGGTGGCACAGCGAGTAGACGCATTAATTCAACAGGTGACTATAGCGAAAGCGAGAAAAGACCAGCAGTGGTTGCGGTTGGCAGCTAAGACAGCGCTGTCCCTGCAGGTCGCTTAAGACCCGTCCTTGCTGCAAGTTTCGGTTAATGAGGGCGCCAGTGACCCTGAGCCGACGTTGCAGGCGTCCTCAGGGCGGCCTGTAGCAAGTTCAGGGAGGGGCATGGGCCGCAGCCACCCTGACTCAGCAGGACCAGGCTTAGGGCCATGTTTGGAGCCTCTGGCAAATGGTCACCCCCTGCTATGGGTGGCACTAGAGCAGAGGCTTCAACGTCTTTAATTGAGCTGGCACATACAGGGGAATGCTCAGATTCCGAACCTGTATCCATCCTGGGTCAGTTGTTGGGTAGGGGGGAGGATTTTAATCTTCCAGATTCGCCCCTTGGTAACCCTCCCCCTGCCACTGGTATGGGGCCTTCATGTCCTCCACGTAGGCGGGTGGAATGTATCGAAGGCCCAGGTGTCGGTGATGCTTTGGCTGGTTCTGATGTAAGACCCCCTTCCAAGACCAAGCAGGCCGGTAGGAGAGCCCGAAGTGCAAGGAAGGCAAAGGCACGTGGTCGAAAACAACCGGCCGCGCAGGCAACTGCAGCGCCAGTGCTGACAATCACGTTGCCTGTCAAGCGGCAAACGGGGGGTGCAGGGTCCTCCAAGCCGAGGGAGGCACACAAGCCCATGACCATCGGCAACGACCCCTACCCCCAATCAACAGCCAACTCACGACCCATGGTGGTGCAGGGTGGGTCCCAGGGGGCTGTAGGCGAGACGCCCCGATGGGACATGGGCGGCCACAAGCGGAAGTCCACACCTAGATGTCCCATTCTTGGGTGTGGGGATTCGTACGGGTCTCCAAAGACGCATGGCTTTAACAAGCATGTCCCGGAGGTTTTCAATGAAGGCCTGGACCCCATGGATGTGACAAGGTTGCGATTGTCTGTGCTCCATGTGATCGCCAACTACTCGCTGGGGCGGGGCCGAGACTTAAAAACCTTGGTCCGCCTCGCCGAGGGGTTAAGCGGTTTTGGATGCCAAAGCCTGAGGGAACCCACGGGATTATTGAAGTAGGCAATGCGGGAGTTCTGTCGGGTCCACGAGGATCCGGTTCCTCATAGCTTCTGTCTAAGGCCCCCAAATTCGCCCGCGGTCCTCCTCCACTAGCAACCACTGATGGCACTGTTGTCTCAGCTCAGACCCCGTGAGAGGGAGCTCGTCTGGGACTTGGGCCGTCAGCCTGCACAGTGTGGTAGGATGGAGGGGAGCGGGGCGGGGCAGAAGTCTGCCAAACCGGAACCTCAGCTTCCCGGGGCCTTCGAAGGGGTTGGGAAAGTCCAGGGTGGGTCCAACTCCATCTTCATTCGCCATCGGTTGACAGCAATAAATATTGTTATTTCCGAAGCATATAGGGACATACCAGGCCCTATTTTATATCTAGTTTTCTTACACGCGTTTTTACATACTCCCGCGTACTTTCACGTCTGCAGATTTGCGAAATATTTGTATTTGACAGTGTTATGATCAAATCTTTTGAAATGATCACAGGGAGGCCATCTTCGACATACCTGTTTGCTGATTTTGATTCCGTTGGTTAACAGCGGATTTGCTATCGTCGCCCCCCCCCCCCCCCCCCCCCACCCCATCCCCCTGTGGGTCTGGGGGAAGAATAGACCCACTGTATTCTCCTGCATGTCGTAAGAGGCGACTTATAGGGGGCAACCTGTTGGCCGTGGGTTGCGACTCGTGTCGGTGAACAATGGGATCCAAGTGGTTGAGTGGAGCGGTCCTTTTGACGGCCGTATCTGCAACACATTACTCTGGCCCGGATTTCGCCTAGACGAGAGGCTGGAATGGCCTGGTCCAGTCAATCGGCTGGTGGTGACTTGCCCTAGGATACTATTTGCATTTTTATTTTTTTCAACATCATCTACCTGTGTGTCCCACTTTTTTCCATTTATCTTAGAAGGCGGCTGCTTAATCAGGTCAAACTTATCTATTAATCTTTCTAGGCGCCATATAACCCATACGTGTTGGTGTGCCGTTAAATCCTATTCTCACTCACTCACGCTATCGTTGCGCTTGTGGAGTAATTGACTTGGTCATATCGGAGTCCATACTTTTTTATTCGTATCGACACTTTAGGGCGTTGACAATTTCTTGTACAACTGTGGACATGGCACCTTGGAATGTTTTAAAATCGGCGGTTTTACCCAAACCTTTCGTATATTTTATGTCATTGCCTTACGACATCGAAAATAGAGAATCTACATTGTCAATGCAATAGTAATCTCTCGTCTGATGTGTGGTCATTTTTTAATCGTATTAGTTGGCAAGAAATAAAGTATTGATGCTCTTGATCTGATCTCGATACCACGTTTGTCCGTTTACAAAATGTTGATTTCTTAAGACATTTTTCTGTTAATCGTGCATCGATCTGTCCTTTAACTTTGCTTACTATGTTTTTCCATTAAGATAGTTGTTTTGTATGTTAAATTTATGTACACTTTGTGGTAATTGTTATGTAATAAAGCTACATTGCCTGCCTTCCTTTACTGTTGACGTGTAGGTGAGGTCTTGTTTCGTGTTTTCCTCGTCAGTATTTGGATGAATTGTAACTACACTATCCGTTTTGCACATAGTGACTTATGTGAATTGATCATCGAAGATGTTTATTTGGTATGTTTCGAACGTCCTATGCACCCAACGTGAACGAGAAATATGCACGGTATCCAAAGGACCGCGAACTGGCAGCGATGCTGTTTCATCCGACAAAAGACGATAAGTGCGGACTGGTGTCTCGAATGCACGGCAAGCGGGAAGGTCCTCTATAACTTCATGACTTCATCCCCATGTGACAATGCGATACATCAATTTGTGAAAATGATAACAATTATAACACCCATGAAAATGACTTCGAGGCAAGATGTTTCATCAGCATGACCAAGTTGAATATACCATAAACACGTCTGTTAAGTGTTGATAGACATCTGCATTCCGCAGTTTCTCGTTTACGTCTTCAGCCGTGTATGTTTTCACGAAGAGTTCTCGCGTCACACACTTCTTTGTATTCACGTAGATACTTTTGTTCGCGAAATAAAGAGTTCGTTTGATGATATCGCCATTTGATACCTCGTGGATAATTCCGTAAAGCAATGCGTCTGACCTTCTTTTATGCCGCCGGTACGTTATGCTGACGGACTATTCACCATTGGTTGACAGCGATTGTCGTCTCCGAATTCTAAATCGACATCCGGTTCCATTTTAATATTTTGTTTCCAAGTTCGCATTAGTTTTTATCGTTTCTGATCCGGCCTAAACAATACCTTCGTGCATCAATTCACGGTTGCATTATTATTTACTTTGATGATCCGACCCTGTGAAATGGTCATATATAAACGATGTTTGACAGTGTTTCATACTGATATCGCTTGCGAAATTTAAGAAAAATCGAGAATCTGTTTCATTGGTTGACAAAGAGTTTTTACGAGTGAAATTGGATGTTTGGATGCTCAATTATGGACGCTCTTTATTTTGTTCTAATCCGCATTTTTTTCACATTAAAACATTTTTTTTATTTGATGGTCAGCATATACTGGTCATGGAGATTCTATATCGACAATGGCTATAAGTCACGCCATTTAAAGATTCGTGGTCTCGATTGAATTGTGGTGATTTCTTTTACCATATTGATTGGCACATAAATGAAATGTTGATGTCTCTTGATCCGAGTTTGATATCACCATGGCCTTTTTCTAAATGGTGTTTTCTTGTGACATTTTATGGCACATTTTGCTGTTTATGGTTACCTAATATCTTCATGTCTTGGCATTTCATACTTCATGTAGTCCTCTGTTTTTATACCAGGATGTTAATGTGGTTTGTTTTTACAATTTACATGATTATGTAATTGTGGTGTATTTGTGTTTCGTATGCTGTTTGCAGATTGCACTTGTAAATCTCATTTTCACGCATGCGCCCCGCGCTCACGTGTTGTTGACTGCCACCATTTTGAATTAAAGTTTAGTATTAAATTACCAGTGTTATTTGCCTTCACGCAACCAGAAACACTACAAATTGGCGACGAGGATGTGTGCTATTCTTTGCTAAAGTACCCGCCACCATTTCCCACGGATGTTGGATGCTGTCATCGCCTAGGTGAGCCCAGGATCGCCGATGATCCCAGCAGCAACGGTACCGTAGCAACTTCCCACACATTTTAAAATGGAGGACCATGTCATTCTGTCGCTGCCCCCATTCAACCCAGAGCCGCACGACTCGTGTGCGACACGCTGGGACCGCTGGCTGAAAAGATTTAACAACTTCGTTGTGGCCAAAAATATCACAGACGACAACCGAAAACAGGCCATGTTACTGCACTACGGGGGAGAAGAGGTATTTGAGATTCATGAAGCACGGTCCGTCGAGGGTCAAAAACGATCGACTCGTATACAAGCCTCGCGAAACTCACAGAATATTTTGCGCCAAAGCGAAATGCCGAGTACGAGGTATACCTGTTCCGACAGACGACACAACAGCCTGGTGAGACGCTCGACAAATTCTATGCGCGATTACTGCAAATGTCGAGAAATTGTGACTTTACTGATGCTGCCCGCGAGATAAAGTCTCAGATTATCCAGAAGTGTGTTTTATCGAAAATTCGCGATAAAGGACTTCGTGAACCAAATCTATTGCTGTCCGACCTGCTACAGTATGGCCGCACACTCGAAGCGACCATGACCCAAGTGAAGTCCATGGGTGGATCGACGGAACACTCCAAGGCTACGCCTGCTGTTCACCGTGTCGATGCTCGTCTCGGATCGTTCAAGCAACGTTTCAACAATCCGAAACCACATAAACGTGTGCCAAACCAGCCGTCTACGTCAACGGGCCGAGCCAAGACTTGCTGTCCTGGTTGTGGCAATGTGAAGGGTCACATGAATCGAGCTAAGCAGTGCCCTGCTTGGGGTAAGCAGTGCGGGAAATGCAGCAAAAACAACCATTTCGCATCAGTGTGCCGTGGAGGTGCACCAGCCCCGCAGCGTCAACCACCTGCCGCTAACGCTCACGCCCGTACTCACTTTGTGCAGGATGCGTCAGCAGTTCTGGATAGTTCCGAGTATGCTGTGTTCACTGTCCAGTCTCGCTCACCGCGAGGTCCTTGTGTGTGCGAGATCAAACTCAATGGTTTTCCGACCCATATGGAGATAGACACTGGTGCTGCGCTCAGTCTCGTAAGTGCTCAGCAATATAATCGATTACACCGTTCGGTACCACTCGACACAAGCAACCTACCGAACCTGAAGACATATTCAGGCGACGTGATCCAGCCATTGGGACGTTGTGTTGTGCATGTCGAACATGAAGGCCAGAATTATGATCTCCCTTTACTTGTCGTCCCCGGCGATGGTCCAAACTTGCTTGGGAGAGATTGGCTGCAGTGTGTTAGGCTTAACTGGCCTCAACTCCACCGTGTAGAGGCTGCGCCATTCGGCAGTCTTCCTAAACTCTACCCGCAGTTGTTCTCAAATAAACTTGGTTGTGTGAAAAACGTCTCCGCGAAACTTGTCGTGGATGAGAATGCAACACCGCGATGCTACAAGTCGCGCCCCGTTCCCTACGCGCTCCAAGCGAAGGTCGAAGCGGAGTTGGAACGTCTTCAGTCCGAAGGAGTCATCCGTCCTGTTGAATTTGCCGACTGGGCTGCGCCCATCGTTCCGGTGCTGAAGTCAAACGGTGACATCAGAATTTGTGGTGACTACAAGCTCACTGTGAACGCCGCCACGAAAGTCGACAAATATCCGATTCCGAACATCAAAGACTTGTACGCGAAACTTGCTGGTGGTAAATACTACTCGAAACTCGACTTGAGTCACGCTTATCAACAGGTTCCACTTGATGAGGGATCCCAGAGACTCACCACCATCACTACCTCAAAAGGTCTATTTGCTTATACGCGTCTGTGCTATGGTGTCTCGTCGGCTCCGGGAATCTTTCAGAGGATAATGGAGCAGGTTCTTCAAGGGATGCCGATGGTAGCCGTCTACCTAGACGATATCCTGGTCTCAGGCAATACGTACGAGGAAGCTCGCCGCAATCTCCATGTAGTGCTGCAGAAGCTTCAGGATGCTGGTCTCGCGCTAAAATTGGAAAAATGCCAATTCCTGCAAGACTCGGTCGTATACTTAGGTCACATACTCGACGCTGAAGGAATACGTCCAACTGAGGAGAAGACCGCCGCGATTCAGAACGCGCCTGCACCCACCAACGTGTCTGAGTTGCGTAGTTACCTCGGGATGGTCAACCATTACCACCCATTTCTGCCTAACGTTAGCGCTGTGCTTGCTCCTGTGCATGAACTTCTCCACAAAGACACTCGTTGGCATTGGGGAAAGCCGCAACAGGATGCTTTTGAACGCTCGAAAGCGTTGTTCCGTTCATCGAAACTGCTCGTTCACTACAACCCGAAACTGCCGTTAGTGCTTACATGCGACGCCTCACCCTACGGTATTGGAGCAGTCTTATCTCACACTATGCCCGATGGTGTCGACAAACCTGTAGCATTTGCCTCGCGAACCCTGATTCAAGCTGAGAAAAACTACGCCCAGGTCGAGCGCGAGAGCCTGGCGATTGTTTTCGGTGTTACAAAGTTTCATAAATACCTTTATGGTAGGGACTTTACCATTCTCTCCGACCACAAGCCGCTGCTGGGTCTGTTGCACGAGCAGAAAGCGATATCACCGACAGCCAGCGCCCGTATTCAGCGTTGGGCCCTGATTTTAGCAAACTACCGATACCACTTACGCTATCGCCCTGGTTCCCAGATAGCCAACGCAGACGGTCTCAGCAGACTACCCCTAAATACTGGTTTGACGTCCGTGCCAGTCCCTGAAGAGACAATTCTAGCCCTCTCAAGTCTCGACAACACTCCAGTTACGGCAAAACTGGTGGCTCAGTGGGTTGCCAAGGACCCCATACTCTCGCTTGTGGCCAAGTACTTGCGCGAAGGGTGGCCATCTGCCGCAGGAGAGGAGTTAGCGCCGTATTTTCATCGAAGAAATGAACTTTCAATCGAGCAAGGATGCATTTTGTGGGGATCCCGTGTCGTTATCCCACCCCCAGGCAGAGACACTATTCTTGCCGATCTCCATGAAACACACCCCGGAATAGTCCGGATGAAATCCCTTGCCAGAAGCTATATCTGGTGGCCTGGGATGGACAAAGAAATCGAAGCTACCGTACGTTTGTGTCACTCTTGTCAGCAACAAGCTGTCAGCCCACCGAAAGGTAACCTACACCCTTGGGAGTGGCCGGGAAGGCCCTGGCACCGCCTCCACATTGACTACGCTGGGCCCGTGGAAGGCAAGATGCTGCTAGTAATCGTGGATGCACACAGCAAGTTCGTTGAGTGTCATATCGTGCCCTCTGCAAACTCCGCGAACACCATCATCAAGCTACTACAGACGTTTTTGCTACCCACGGTCTTCCTGCACAACTGGTCAGCGATAATGGTACGCCCTTCACCAGCGAAGAATTTGCCCAGTTCTGCAGGAGCAATGGCATAAAGCACATCCGCAGTGCGCCATACCATCCTGCCAGCAACGGTTTAGCAGAACGTGCAGTTCAAACCGTCAAGAACGGCTTGAGGAAAACAGTCGGTCCCAATCTCGAGACTCGCTTGTACCGTTTTCCTCGCAACATATCGTCTCACACCCCAGACAACTACTGGTGAATCACCCGCAGAGCTACTGCTTAAACGACGCCCGAGGTCTCGGCTTGACCTTCTGTGTCCTGACGTCCAAGGAAAGGTACTTGCCAAGCAAGCTAGTGGTCTCCGTGATCACGGCGATGAACGCTCGTTCTTCTGTGGCGACGCTGTCTGGTCAATGAACTTTGCTGGCACCCCTAAATGGTTACCAGGCGTGTTAGAGACTCAAACAGGCCCTGTTTCGTTCACGGTACGACTGTCAGATGGACGCCTATGGAAGCGACACATCGATCACTTGCGTCAGCGACTGCCGCATGAGCCGCAACCCGAGCCGCTTGTCACTGACGAACCAGTTGTTCAACTGCCGCTGCCGCGACCGGACGCCATAGGTCGACACATTGTTATAGAATCGTCTGCGAGCCGAGTTCCTGCCAACGCCAAGTCAGTTTCGCCTCCAGCTGCCCTGACGCCTCAACGGAACGTTAGCAATTCGGCAACACCAACGCCATCTGAACATACCAGACCACCCGATACTCGTATCACCACCACACCCCGCGAATCGACATCAGCCGCAACTCCCCTACGACGATCATCACGTGTGATTAAACCACCCGCTAGGTTAAACCTGTGAAATACTGTACAGGGTGTACGCCGAACGCTGCCCTTCTGTGTCTGTACTTTCTGAATTATAAAGACATTTTATGATTCGCCCCGCTCTAAGCTAAATGGGGAGGAATGTGGTGTATTTGTGTTTCGTATGCTGTTTGCAGATTGCACTTGTAAATCTCATTTTCACGCATTCGCCCCGCGCTCACGTGTTGTTGACTGCCACCATTTTGAATTAAAGTTTAGTATTAAATTACCAGTGTTATTTGCCTTCACGCAACCAGAAACACTACAGTAATAAAGGCTATTCTTCGCCAATGACTTGTGGACACACTGACTGTCCCATTTTAGGATTATTTTACCTGCCATATCACACAGGTGAAGTTCCCTTGCTGTGTCATGTTTTCCACATCACTATTTAATTGAATGGTGCATTGTTTTACAGGTTTTAAGAGTTGTGCCCAATCTTATAAGAGTTAATATTTGAACATTTATATATCATGTACCGAACATCTGCAAGATGTCTGCACGGCTTCCATTGGACAGTGCACGACAGGAATGTATTGCCAAAGTGGACAGCAGACGAATGACCGTAGCATTTATGACCACACACTTCAAATGTAGCATGTTGTGTTGGGGCTTGTGGTCATAATGGTGAAAGTATGTCTAACACCCGATTTAGTATTTTCTAGTAAAAGCGATCAATCTAGTTCACTGTTTGGCCTTCGTTACACACTTGCTCCAAATGCTTGTATTCAATGCAGCAATTTAATGCCTGCTGTGTACAAACACATGCTTCAGTTCAGCTGCTGAACCCCGAGTGGCCTTTTTATTCAATGGACCTGATGATCCCACCAGATGGGATTCCTCATCACCATCAGACATGCTTCACTCGACCTATAGCTGAATGCAGCAAGTGCCTGAGTTCTTATCAGCATACGTGATCGATCAGGTGCTTTAACACAGATGTGGAGCCTGGAAAGCCCGGGGGGGGCACTTGGCATTATTCTGGATAGGGATGTGCCGCGGGACCTCGAAAACCCGTACCCGTCGTACAAGGTCAAAATGGCCAAAAGCATACCCCGTCGTACAAGGTATTATGCATATGTATAACCCCTCGTACAGATTGAAGCTGAAAAACATACCCCGTCGTACAAGTATGAGGTCAAAAAACCCGTCGTACAAGTCGAGAGGCCGAAAAAGCATACCCCGTCGCGTGGCACATATATACTACCTCTATACACTTAAGTGCCCCCCCCGGGCTGGAAAGCTGTGTTTTGCACAGAGACATGTGAAGAAGACCCCCACTAATGTATCTAGTAAAGTAACCCTTCTGGTAATTTAATTGGTGATTTGTTTTCGTTTTCCATTTCCTCTTTTCAGAAGTTTTAGATATCGTACCGTTATCATGGAAATGAAGTCTCCTTTATATCATTCTCGATTGAGTTGCTGACCACAGTTCACTGTACCTGGCACCAGCAGCTACGACAATCTGCCCTACACTGCGGATCAGTTGAACGCATGTTAAAAGCACGCATACCATCGGTTTTATATCACAGATTGGTGGTATTCTCTTCAAATAATTGCCCATGATGTCTTCTGTAAACATCTTATGTAATACTTCAATGTCAGTATTAATTTCCATTATAGAATTTACTTTTGAATGTTTTTGAAATCTGTAAACTTAAAGGCACCTCAACAAGTTCTGGACCCTAATTAATAGCTTTCAAAAATAGGAAAACGAAAGTAAACCCATTTTCTACTTTCGTCTTTAAGATTGGGAAATTCGTAACATGGAAACGAAAATGAAATGTATGGCCATTTTCTTTATGTGTTCGCTAAACACTGAAATATAAAATAGGTCGAACACTTATCTTCCATATGCGTTTGTCAAAATCAAAAAGAAAAATTTATATTTGTGAAATGGAAAAACGAATTAACGTTTATATAACCTGTTTCCCGCCCCTGCACTTTTTAACCGAGGTACCGTTTTTGTTCTGGTAGCCTCACCCGCCTCGATGAGATCTAAGTATGAGGTAGGCTCCCTGGTGGCCAAAACAGAGTACGCACAGCGAAAAACTGTGGCTTCTGCGTTAGACGTATTCGGCTATGTTATCGTAAGAATGTTACAAGATGGACACTTTTATTCATTTATTTCTCAGCATTTCTCTCGGAGAGGCCCATCAACAGCTAACATATGAGTATACTGCTTCCATTTCAGCTGTCTCACCTACCCACCGTCGGGTCAAGGCGTACAGGCCTAGACCTATCATAGACTTTTTAGGTGGAGAGGCCAGTCGGTGTGGACACCCGAGTGCCTGCGCCAGAAATACATCCCACGCATTCTTATCTGGTAAGAGTTCTGCACGGTACCGGTACCTACAGTCCTACCTGAAATGGTTAGAATCACCCAGCATACATAGTCATCTGCTGTGGTGACCAGGGCCAGCCACCACCAATCGCAGGAGAGCTGCCACGCGACTGGCTCTGATAGAAGGCGTACTACGAGAAGGTCACCTTTAACTGCTCGGCAACGGATGATTCCCTCCAAGCCCTGATGGAGTGCATCCGCCTCAAGGTCCAGTGTCAGGCGAAACGAGATACCCTCCTCCTCTGCTTGAGTAGGGATTGGTTCATGAAGCGGTGGACCTCATACACACCAGCCAGAAGGGCAATGGAGCAGCTACACAAGAAGAGCTACCCGGACGAGCCGGTGCCTCTACACTACCACCCTAAGGACAGCCGCAGGCAAATGGTCAAGATACAGATACTGGGCACAGGCCATACGGAGGTATTCGTTCTCAATTGCATCATCAAGGTAAACATTGAGGCCGTAGGGGCTTATGCTTCACTGTCCACAGCGCACAGGGCCTCACCATCAAAGACCCACAGAAGGCTTGAAACATCGACGACTTCCTGCAATGGTCCAACCTGGCCCACCTAGCGTTATCCCATGTAAAGTACATGCGCCAGCTCGAGGTGTAACCTGTCCCTTGAATGTGGGTTCCGATGTCAGGAAGCCAACTGAGCAGCAGCTAAGCAAGGTAATTTCATAGAAGTTTGTCGCCCACAAGCACCTGGACCGGATCGAGGGAATGTCGACTATATCCTGCGGCTTAGGAACGCATAGCAGAACCACTGAGTGGCTTGCATTATCGAGATGCTATGAGCCTACCAGTGACAAAGCGTCCAAGACGGTAGACCTTGAGTGACCGCTGTGTCAGTTTAAGGAAGGAAGCCCTGCTCCAGTTCACCAGGCTAGAAGAGATAGCGAACGCCAACACCAGAGTGAATCTTTTGCCCTTCCCGAACAAGCGTCCTGGGACCACGGAGAGGGCTTTTGTGCACCTGCCTTTGCCATGCATCATTGGGCTTTTTTTCAACCTGCGTTACGTTTCGCAACATCGAGAATATAAAGTTGCTCCCAGAAAACGAAAGGGCGCCTCCAGCATTCATTGCTATCGAGCCGATAGTTATTGTGCTTACTTCAGTACATCATCCGGTATATTACTTTTATGGCCATGGCTAGGGATACGTTGGCAACAGCCATGCGTAGGTCCGGTGGCGTGAATTCAAGATTCGTGAGCAACCGCTAAAGAGCCATCTTGCCGAGCTTGGCGTAACACTATAGGGAGGGGCCACTTACAAAAACCCAAGTGGGACACCTGAGAAGTACGTTTTTCCCCCACAAGGCTACGCATCCCTGGGAAATAATGCAAAATATTTGGGCAATTCCTATGAAACGATGTGCAATTTTCAAATATTTAACGCATATTTTCACGCGATTTCAGCACTGAGAATTTCAGCCCTTACCAGGTGTGTTCTTAAGCCATTCCGCATTTTTTAACTGATAATGTTCATGGAATTGCGCATTTCTCAATAACACCTCTGTGTGCAATAAACCCTAATATTAGATAACACTATACAGGTAGACAAGACCATGCTTAATACACTCATCAAATTGATCCTACATCATACTGATCCTACGTTTTGAGCAAATAACATCTGGGCATCTTATCAAAACACTAGTCGCCAGCTATATGACGTAGCTGTTTGCTTCATTTCAGTCTGTTGTGGAAGGTTTCAATTGAAGCGTGTATGTGGTTACCTCATTGGATCTTCGTCGTCTTTTCTTGACAACATTGAACATATCAATAAAACGATCTTTGATATGTTATCTTTCAGTTATATTTTGTGCTACAACTGCAGCATGTACAGTTTCCTTTCATTGATTTCCGACAAAACCCTACTAAGGCTCATCGTCATCATTCCAAATATTATGTAAATGTGTCATGTGATGTATGTCTTGTTCGTCAGTCATTTTCTTCCTATTGATTACACAGTTTGCCTGACAATGATGCACACTTACCAGTTTGGAATACTTCAATTTTGTCAGAATAGGCGATGGAATACGATTCTTATTCCATCTTGCTGGATAAGATATCGGATTCGAGCAAGATGAATAGCCAGCCATTAAGCTGAGTTAGTGCAGTACCTTACAGCATCAATAACCTGATTTGTATCTTGTGTTAATTTCCCTAAATGAGCAAGCCCTGTGCTATGCACATAAACAATTGACGGTTTTGTTCTTTCTCCTGGACTTCAGGAATGCCATTTGGAAACGCTCCCGTTTTAACTGTGGATGAGAACAAGTGAATCTATCAAACAAAAGCCATCTCCCGCTACCTTGCCAAGCAGTTTGGTATATTTCAATTAAGTAGTACTCCATACATGCTATGGTGTGAAGTTAGGCTCGACCGTTTTTAACATCATTGTGATAAAATATCGTTTAATACAAATGATGATCATGCTAGTTTGGCGGGCGAAGAGGTACTTTGAATAACAGATGACTTGTGCGAACTGTCTGTAGGATTCATGGGAGTTGACGATTTTGAGAAGGCCCATATTGAAATGATTACTGATAGCGCCACTGACCTATATGACACCCTAGGTACGGTGTATGGAGCCAGTGACGACACATCCAGGGTTGTATAAGAGGGAATTAATAACTATAGATATAAGTGAGATGAGCATTATTTGACACAGCTACAGATTATTTTCACATTCCGTTTACCAGGCAGTTGCCATCCCTGTCTACCTGGAGCGTCCTGAGCCAGTGCTGGCCAACACGGAGAAGGTAATGGTCGGGAACGGGGAGACGGCCATGGAGTGCTAGTAATACTTTGCTTTGAACGTTTTCCCTCACATATCTCTCCGAACAGCGGCATGATCGTTAACGCAATATTGATACCTGATACCAACATTGCTCAATATTGTTTAAACCGCTGTGTTAACTAGCATCTGCTGACCGGAAGTCTAATATAATAAATAACACGTTCAGCACTTTTGAATACCTTTAATTAAGTAAACATAGGAGGCCATTAATAGATCACGCAGGGCACCACTCCCTCGCGCTAGCCCAATCATCTCCTATAACGCACCATAATGTTAGCATACATACCCCTAAGGGGACGGTCAGTCGTCAACTTGACAACAAGCGCCTTCTGGCAGCGGGCAATAAAGCTGGCAACCTCTCACACCAATTCCTAAGTTGAGACACTGGTATGGTTTGAGAATCAGCGCGCACCCATGGAAAATACCTGGGCAGCAACATGAGAGGAGAAAGTTATAAATGTTCATATACCTCAGCCCATCTAAAATCCATGTTGATGGTACTGAAACATTTAATAATAACATTAACAACGTCTTAATGGGGTCAGTTCTCATGCTGTGAAGCTATTTATTGCGCGTAATTGACGGCTGATTCGTGTATCGGGGGAACCTTCACTTCCCAAACTCATTGACAGTATCTACTAGTTTACAAGCATGCACAGCACCTTGCTTACAAATAAAACTGGATTTGTCTGCAATAGGATATAGCGGTAGGTGCCAAACTTCTGGGTGAATCTGAAGTACAAACGACCCATCGAATTAAAAAGCTCCTGGGGTTCCTTTGTCACCAGGCAAGGCAAGGAGGGCCACAAAAGCATCTCCATTTTCGGGTAAGAACACTTGTCCATCGTCTGGGTGACAGTTGGCTTTCTTGTGAGAACGTGGGTTCTGTTCCCGAGCGAAACATTAGCCGGAAGTCTCCCTGTGATGTATCTCGAGATATCACCTGCTTAATTCTCAGCGGTGAGTAAATCTTCCTCTCTCAAATAACTGAATGTGCTTTCAGCAATCCCTCCACCGGTTCCTGTGCCTGGAGAAATCAGTCGTATCAGTCGGGCCATTGAACAAGCCCAGCTTCCTCGCTGTCGTAACCAAACACATTCTTACCAAAGCCCAAAGGTTCTAGGCGTTTGTAATCAGGAGAGGGACCTCGATGGGATCTCCGTACTTTGTGTCGTGTGCATCTGTGTACGAGTCTAAACCAATTCCTGACATTGTATTCCTGCACAAAATGCAACATGAATTTTAGATACGGTGACCAGAGCAGAACAAATGGCGAGAACGTTAACTCCAGTTAGTCAGTATCTCATTGCATTTGAGCTTTGCGTCATTTTGGTTTGAACTGGACTGAATACAAGCCTAACACACGGGCCTGACTCATAGGGCTAACAACCTGGGTGAAAAGAAAAGTCGCTATTGTTTAGGCCATCGTCACTGTGGGAAGATTTCCACTCTTTTTTACATCACATTTTCTGTAGGTAATGCCTATTTTTTATTAAAGCGCCTAGCTTGAAATGCACTGCGCAATACCACTGTGCATCCAAGATACCCGCTTGGCTTTTATCTTCGACCCGTAATAGCGAAACGCCCGGTGGGGTAGGTCTCGCCTCACACATGTCATGTGCCATCTTCCACTTCGCACAAACCCGTTGCTAACATGTCAACAACAATATATGTACGATAATTCACTGCAGCAATCAAGTCGAACATGGAGAGTCCTGGAAGATTTATAATCACCTGGTCACTAATTGATAATCTGGTCATCATTAACTGAGCATTTGAGCCGTATCTTACCGACATCTTACTGAGGGCACCTGAACGTAGGACACCCAAACACAATGACAAAGTCCAAATCTCATTGGAGAGACATATTGATCATATGGGATCCAGAGATCGAGCACCTATATACCTGCTGAGCGTCTCGACTTGAAGGATATGATGCACAATATCTCGGGCGATTTCGAGATTGTTGGCTTTCATATGGTTCTTGACACCAAAACCCACATTCTTTGTGTATGTTCACAATGTTGGTACCCCCGTATAAGCACATAAATACATGCATACAAACACATCCACCCCCCACCCCGTACACACTCACAACCTCTCTCTCCGCCCACACAGGTCCAGTAGAGAATTACAATTTTTCGGGAGATGAAAATTCCATCTTATCTAAAGCATTTCTTTGGTGAATATGATATATTTGGATTTATTTGCATTGAGCGACATTTTATTGGCTTTGAACCAAGTGGTTAGCTTAGTTAGCTCATGGTAATGGAACCCCTGGTTTACATCAGACTCTGTTAGCATTCCCGGTTATATCATCATTGCTATCGTCACATCGTATATTTTTTAATGCTGCCTTCCAGGCAGGTGGTACCTCATGTGAACAAGCACCTGAATCACAATATCTGTGCATTGTGGTGTGGCTGTGGCAAGATGTGCATTCAGCTTAAAACGTGTATATGTGCGTTGATTGTGGTGAAAAGGGTATTGAGCAATATGCCGTCGATGTGCTATCTCTTCTAGGATATTGTCTATGAAAAAAAAAGATACCAATTTACATACCATACTATCGCCCTCAACCGAGACTCCGCGGCAGTAACCGGTCTTGTACTCTTTACAATACACAGCGAGCATGTTCACATACCAGCGCGCTCGTCTCTAGTAAACCAATAGAATGTCATTATTCCTCATATGGTTAAAAAACAACCAGATAATTGTCTTACTTTTGGGGTATCTGCATTTGTTGACAATAAAGGCATATACAACGCCTGGGACGAGGAATGTAAAGCCATGTTGCAAAATAAAATGATTTTACAAATATGACTATCATATCATTAATAAAGATCGAGCAACTAATCGTATTGAAATCTCCCGTGGACATATTGCCTTTTCAGTTAATATGCTAAAGAAGGCACATTGAGACTTACTTTCAATTAAAACAAGTCAATACCCTACCAGGTGCAGATATGGCCCTTGCAAAGACCTCTCCACTCAACCACCTGGATCCCATTGTCCACCGACACGAGTCGCAATCCACATGCCAGAGATGGAGGGGGATGACTCTCCCGCCTGGTACGGCGTTCCAGGAAGATGGGCAGACGAGACCTGCATGGCGCTATGAAGAATATACACGCTTTTTGTAGCTGAATCAATCACTTTCACTATCACTCCGGTCATGAAGATATTCTTCGGTCTCAGACAGCGCCCTTGCCTCCGCCCGATGGTCCTGTAGCACCTCCACCTCGTCACATGCTTTCTGTATAATGTCACAGTTTTAGAGCAATACAATGGTGACGTGAGGACAGCAGCTTTTAGTTTGGTCCTCTCTCTTTCTAATAATGTCCACAGGCTTCCCAAATTATTTACAGGCCACCCAATGTCGGTATCACAACTTTCCGTCATGGTTGCAGATAGAGATCAGACAGTGGTAAACTTATGTAAAGTCCAGACGGCCATGATGATGATGCAGGGCAGTTGGCATGGCAAACAACAGGCGACCCAGACATTGCTCCTTTCCTGACATCAGCACGAGATACAACAGACACTGTGCTTCATGGAAGAGATATTTAAATGCCAGCGAATTTAGCTCCAACCCGAGCGTTTGTCCGCCAGATAGTCCGGCAGCCCCGGAACAATAGGATGCCAGGTCGACTCCTCTCATATTTCTCGCCTAGGGTAGGGCGAGATAACTCAAAAGGCGAACATAAGAGGCTAATCAAAATGACCTACTAACAGAAATGAAATACAAGTGACGACTCTAAACGTATCTACGCGGAGAGGTGGCGGAGATGATGGTGAGAAGGTTAGGTAAGTATAGGTAAGGTAAGGTAAGTATATAGTTTAACGGCACACCAACACTCATGTGTTATATGGTGCCAAGAAAGGTTAATAGATAAGATTGACCCGATTAAGCAGCCGCCTTCTAGGATAAATGGAAATAGAAAGAATAAAAATGGAAACGATTATCCTAGGGCAAGTCACCACAAGCAAATCGACTGAACCAGGCCATTCCAGCCTCTCGTCTAGGCGAAATCCGGGCCAGAGTAGTGTGTTGCAGATATGGCCCTCAAAAGGACCGCTCGACTCAGCCACCTGGATCCCATTGTCCACCGAAACGAGTCGCAACCCACGGCCAACAGGTTGCCCCCTATAAGTCGCCTCTTACGACATGCAGTAGGATACAGTGTGCCTATTGTATCCCCGGAAATTAAGCAAGAATACCATGCTAGAAGCCCGATGGAGCGCGTCAACTCCGCAGGGTAATGAGTACATCCTGATTATGGTACACCAATTCACAAAGTGGGTTGCGTGTATACCATCACAAACTGCAGAGGTAACCACAAGAGAAACAGTGGACCAAATATTTTCCTGGTTTGCTTGTCCATTTCAGCTCTTTACAAACCAGAAATCCATAAGACGCGTACGACATCCCGGTTGCCTGCGTATCGACAAGTTGAGAGATACAATAGGACCCTTATGGACGCAGTGCGTTGTTTCATTGGTAAATTCAAAAATCGTTGTAAACCATGATCGTATTACATCGTGTCGGGACCGTAGCCTACCGCAATGTGTAAGAGTATGGCTGTGGAATAAAGGCGAGGATATGGGAAGACGATGTAGGTGCCGACGATAAGGTGTGCTGCATATGCCGTCAACCCTGGCAGGGTAGTGTTATGATCATGAGTGACTTCTGCCAGGAGTGGTACCACAGTACATGCGTTAATGTTACCACAACTGACATACTCAGCATAGACAAGTTCCGTGGCAGACCCTGCAAACAAAAGTGTTCCATAGATTCTCCTTGGTGGGCGGAACGATGGGAAAGTGATAAACCAGTGGTATCCTCATGTGATATATGTGAGTGTAATGTTTGGTGTCTATAATATGTTTGCAGTGCGTAACAATGGCACAATCTGCACCAGAGGCAGGGGTCACCAGTCCACCCTAGTGCTGGCTGGCTAGGGCCCTAGTGGATGGACTGATCATGATAAGAGGGCCACCGGTGCTCCATTTGTGGAGGCCTTCATTCACCAAGTGGGGATCGCCAAGGAAGGGAAAAACTCGCAGTGTTTAAGGTTTGCGGCGGAGAGGGCTGATTCCCTACAGCTCTATAGCGGAACCTGGCTGAGTAAGCCTGTGTGAAACGTGGGGAAGGGTAAGAAAACAGCGGCTGAGGATGGATTCCCAACTTTCTCGGGTGGAAGTGAATGAGGGAATCTGTGATCCAAGAATCCCTGAGGTGGGCCCTACCTCCAAACATGATGTGCCAGCCTGGTGAAGTTGTCCGGCGAGGAGGAATTGAACGCTTCAGGTTCCTCCCCCGAGGCCGTACCCCTCAAGGTCGCAGGGCAGATGTACGAAACCCTTCGGTGGCGCCCATGAAGCCACATAAGAGGCCTGGTGGCATGGTGTAGGCCTCGACTGCAGATCTTAGGGGCCGATTGTAGGTCCAGCCAACCACCTGTCCGGGGCAATGACACACAAGTGTGTACCAAAACAGTATATTTATATCTTCAACGGCATATGAATTTAAGGTTGACTGAATAAACGTATAATGCCTTATAATTATCCTGCCTTGACTCAAAATAATACAAAGATGCAACATATATTGACAAAAATGAGAACTAAGCGACGAAGCCTTTATATTATCGTTCAAGACCACGAAATACGGGAATACAAATAATAGAAGTAGTTATTAGTTCAAAATAAACAAACGAATACAAATTAACAAGGCAGTCATCCTTAATTACCATCCCCACGGAGTTACATAACTAAAGAAGGAGTGGCAACGCCCGTTGAAGTCGCCGCCGAAGCGCTCGCGTGTGTGCCTCGACAGCGAGTGTTTTCACAAGCTCGCGCTTGGCGGCGCTTAGTGTACTTCGTATTGCGACATCAAGCAAACCAGCGAGGAAACCGGAGGCCTCGACCCGAGGTCAAGTTCGCGGGGAACATAGGCGAAATGGCATGGATAAATTTGCATGTGTCAATAGACGAGTTAACAACAGCAGGCGGTGTACTCGATTGCACAATGTCATTAACTATGTTCTGTACGTGCCTTGTCATCACATTGTCCGAGTCTGAAGTAAAATATCAGTACTTGCGCGAGAATTGAAACGCGTTGGCATGCCAGGAGTTTTGGTGACACGCAACGCAAATCTGACGCGCGACTTCAGCTCTTGGAGAGTTCATTTGCTAAATGGATTTGGTTGTATAAGAGGGAATTAATAACTATAGATATAAGTGAGATGAGCATTATTTGACACAGCTACAGATTATTTTCACATTCCGTTTACCAGGCAGTTGCCATCCCTGTCTACCTGGAGCGTCCTGAGCCAGTGCTGGCCAACACGGAGAAGGTAATGGTCGGGAACGGGGAGACGGCAATGGAGTGCTAGTAATACTTTGCTTTGAACGTTTTCCCTCACATATCTCTCCGAACAGCGGCATTATCGTTAACGCAATATTGATACCTGATACCAACATTGCTCAATATTGTTTAAACCGCTGTGTTAACTAGCATCTGCTGACCGGAAGTCTAATATAATAAATAACACGTTCAGCACTTTTGAATACCTTTAATTAAGTAAACATAGGAGGCCATTAATAGATCACGCAGGGCACCACTCCCTCACGCTAGCCCAATCATCTCCTATAACGCACCATAATGTTAGCATACATACCCCTAAGGGGACGGTCAGTCGTCAACTTGACAACAAGCGCCTTCTGGCAGCGGGCAATAAAGCTGGCAACCTCACACCAATTCCTAAGTTGAGACACTGGTATGGTTTGAGAATCAGCGCGCACCCATGGAAAATACCTGGGCAGCAACATGAGAGGAGAAAGTTATAAATGTTCATATACCTCAGCCCATCTACAATCCATGTTGATGGTACTGAAACATTTAATAATAACATTAACAACGTCTTAATGGGGTCAGTTCTCATGCTGTGAAGCTATTTATTGCGCGTAATTGACGGCTGATTCGTGTATCGGGGGAACCTTCACTTCCCAAACTCATTGACAGTATCTACTAGTTTACAAGCATGCACAGCACCTTGCTTACAAATAAAACTGGATTTGTCTGCAATAGGATATAGCGGTAGGTGCCAAACTTCTGGGTGAATCTGAAGTATAAACGACCCATCGAATTAAAAAGCTCCTGGAGTTCCTTTGTCACCAGGCAAGGCAAGGAGGGCCACAAAAGCATCTCCATTTTCGGGTAAAAACTCTTGTCCATCGTCTTGGTGACAGTTGGCTTTCTTGTGAGAACGTGGGTTCTGTTCCCGAGCGAAACATTAGCCGGAAGTCTCCCTGTGATGTATCCCGAGATATCACCTGCTTTATTCTCAGTGGTGAGTAAATCTTCCTCTCTCAAATAACTGAATGTGCTTTCAGCAATCCCTTCACCGGTTCCTGTGCCTGGAGAAATCAGTCGTATCAGTCGGGCCATTGAACAAGCCCAGCTTCCTCGCTGTCGTAACCAAACACATTCTTACCAAAGCCCAAAGGTTCTAGGCGTTTGTAATCAGGAGAGGGACCTCGATGGGATCTCCGTACTTTGTGTCGTGTGCATCTGTGTACGAGTCTAAACCAATTCCTGACATTGTATTCCTGCACAAAATGCAACATGAATTTTAGATACGGTGACCAGAGCGGAACAAATGGCGAGAACGTTAACTCCTGTTAGTCAGTATCTCATTGCATTTGAGCTCTGCGTCATTTTGGTTTGAACTGGACTGAATACAAGCCTAACACACGGGCCTGACTCATAGGGCTAACAACCTGGGTGAAAAGAAAAGTCGCTATTGTTTAGGCCATCGTCATTACATCACATTTTCTGTAGGTAATGCCTATTTTTTATTAAAGCGCCTAGCTTGAAATGCACTGCGCAATACCACTGTGCATCCAAGATACCCGCTTGGCTTTTATCTTCGACCCGTAATAGCGAGACGCCCGGCGGGGTAGGTCTCGCCTCACACATGTCATGTGCCATCTTCCACTTCGCACAAACCCGTTGCTAACATGTCAACAACAATATATGTACGATAATTCACTGCAGCAATCAAGTCGAACATGGAGAGTCCTGGAAGATTTATAATCACCTGGTCACTAATTGATAATCTGGTCATCATTAACTGAGCATTTGAGCCGTATCTTACCGACATCTTACTGAGGGCACCTGAACGTAGGACACCCAAACACAATGACAAAGTCCAAATCTCATTGGAGAGACATATTGATCATATGGGCTCCAGAGATCGAGCACCTATATACCTGCTGAGCGTCTCGACTTGAAGGATATGATGCACAATATATCGGGCGATTTGGAGATTGTTGGCTTTCATATGGTTCTTGACACCAAAACCCACATTCTTTGTGTATGTTCACAATGTTGGTACCCCCGTATAAGCACATAAATACATGCATACAAACACATCCACCCCAACCCCCCACCCCGTACACACTCACAACCTCTCTCTCCGCCCACACAGGTCCAGTAGAGAATACAATTTTTCGGGAGATGAAAATTCCATCTTATCTTAAGCATTTCTTTGGTGAATATGATATATTTTGATTTATTTGCATTGAGCGACATTTTATTGGCTTTGAACCAAGTGGTTAGCTTAGTTAGCTCATGGTAATGGAGCCCCTGGTTTACATCAGACTCTGTTAACATTCCCGGTTATATCATCATTGCTATCGTCACATCGTATATTTTTTTAATGCTGCCTTCCAGGCAGGTGGTACCTCATGTGAACAAGCACCTGAATCACAATATCTCTGCATTGTGGTGTGGCTGTGGCAAGATGTGCATTCAGCTTAAAACGTGTATATGTGCGTTGATTGTGGTGAAAAGGGTATTGAGCAATATGCCGTCGATGTGCTATCTCTTCTAGGATATTGTCTATGAAAAAAAAGATACCAATTTACATACCATATTATCACCCTCAACCGAGACTCCGCGGCAGTAACCGGTCTTGTACTCCTTACAATACACAGCGAGCATGTTCACATACCAGCGCGCTCGTCTCTAGTAAACCAATAGAATGTCATTATTCCTCATGTGGTTAAAAAAACAACCAGATAATTGTCTTACTTTTGGGGTATCTGCATTTGTTGACAATAAAGGCATATACAACGCCTGGGACGAGGAATGTAAAGCCATGTTGCAAAATAAAATGATTTTACAAATATGACTATCAAATCATTAATAATGATCGAGCAACTAACCGTACATGATTGAAATCTCCCGTGGACATATTGCCCTTTTCAGTTAATAATCTAAAGAAGGCACATTGAGACTTACTTTCAATTAAAACAAGTCAATACCCTACCATGTGCAGATATGGCCCTTGCAAAGACCTCTCCACTCAACCACCTGGATCCCATTGTCCACCGACACGAGTCGCAACCCACATGCCAGAGATGGAGGGGGATGACTCTCCCGCCTGGTACGGCGTTCCAGGAAGATGGGCAGACGAGACCTGCATGGCGCTATGAAGAATATACACGCTTTTTGTAGCTGAATCAATCACTTTCACTATCACTCCGGTCATGAAGATATTCTTCGGTCTCAGACAGCGCCCTTGTCTCCGCCCGATGGTCCTGTAGCACCTCCACCTCGTCACATGCTTTCTGTATAATGTCACAGTTTTAGAGCAATACAATGGTGACGTGAGGACAGCAGCTTTTAGTTTGGTCCTCTCTCTTTCTAATAATGTCCACAGGCTTCCCAAATTATTTACAGGCCACCCAAAGTCGGTATCACAACTTTCCGTCATGGTTGCAGATAGAGATCAGACAGTGGTAAACTTATGTAAAGTCCAGACGGCCATGGTGATGATGCAGGGCAGTTGGCATGGCAAACAACAGGCGATCCAGACATTGCTCCTTTCCTGACATCAGCACGAGATACAACAGGCACTGTGCTTCATGGAAGAGATATTTAAATGCCAGCGAATTTAGCTCCAACCCGAGCGTTTGTCCGCCAGATAGTCCGGCAGCCCCGGAACAATAGGATGCCAGGTCGACTCCTCTCATAATTCTCGCCTAGGGTAGGGCGAGATAACTCAAAAGGCGAACATAAGAGGCTAATCAAAATGACCTACTAACAGAAATGAAATACAAGTGACGACTCTAAACGTATCTACGCGGAGAGGTGGCGGAGATGATGGTGAGAAGGTTAGGTAAGTATAGGTAAGGTAAGGTAAGTATAGAGTTTAACGGCACACCAACACTCATGTGTTATATGGTGCCAAGAAAGGTTAATAGATAAGATTGACCTGATTAAGCAGCCGCTTTCTAGGATAAATGGAAATAGAAAGAATAAAAATGGAAACGATTATCCTAGGGCAAGTCACCACCAGCAAATCGACTGAACCAGGCCATTCCAGCCTCTCGTCTAGGCAAAATCCGGGCCAGAGTAGTGTGTTGCAGATATGGCCCTCAAAAGGACCGCTCGACTCAGCCACCTGGATCCCATTGTCCACCGAAACGAGTCGCAACCCACGGCCAACAGGTTGCCCCCTATAAGTCGCCTCTTACGACATGCAGAAGGATACAGTGTGCCTATTGTATCCCCGGAAATTAAGCAAGAATACCATGCTAGAAGCCCGATGGAGCGCGTCAACTCCGCAGGGTAATGAGTACATCCTGATTATGGTACACCAATTCACAAAGTGGGTTGCGTGTATACCATCACAAACTGCAGAGGTAACCGCAAGAGAAACAGTGGACCAAATATTTTCCTGGTTTGCTTGTCCATTTCAGCTCTTTACAAACCAGAAATCCATAAGACGCGTACGACATCCCGGTTACCTGCGTATCGACAAGTTGAGAGATACAATAGGACCCTTATGGACGCAGTGCGTTGTTTCATTGGTAAATTCCAAAATCGTTGTAAACCATGATCGTATTACATCGTGTCGGGACCGTAGCCTACCGCAATGTGTAAGAGTATGGCTGTGGAATAAAGGCGAGGATATGGGAAGACGATGTAGGTGCCGAGGATAAGGTGTGCTGCATATGCCGTCAACCCTGGCAGGGTAGTGCTATGATCATGAGTGACTTCTGCCAGGAGTGGTACCACAGTACATGCGTCAATATTACCACAACTGACATACTCAGCATAGACAAGTTCCGTGGCAGACCCTGCAAACAAAAGTGTTCCATAGATTCTCCTTGGTGGGCGGAACGATGGGAAAGTGATAAACCAGTGGTATCCTCATGTGATATATGTGAGTGTAATGTTTGGTGTCTATAATATGTTTGCAGTGCGTAACAATGGCACAATCTGCACCAGAGGCAGGGGTCACCAGTCCACCCTAGTGCTGGCTGGCTAGGGCCCTAGTGGATGGACTGATCATGATAAGAGGGCCACCGGTGCTCCATTTGTGGAGGCCTTCATTCACCAAGTGGGGATCGCCAAGGAAGGGAAAAACTCGCAGTGTTTAAGGTTTGCGGCGGAGAGGGCTGATTCCCTACAGCTCTATAGCGGAACCTGGCTGAGTAAGCCTGTGTGAAACGTGGGGAAGGGTAAGAAAACAGCGGCTGAGGATGGATTCCCAACTTTCTCGGGTGGAAGTGAATGAGGGAATCTGTGATCCAAGAATCCCTGAGGTGGGCCCTACCTCCAAACATGATGTGCCAGCCTGGTGAAGTTGTCCGGCGAGGAGGAATTGAACGCTTCAGGTTCCTCCCCCGAGGCCGTACCCCTCAAGGTCGCAGGGCAGATGTACGAAACCCTTCGGTGGCGCCCATGAAGCCACATAAGAGGCCTGGTGGCATGGTGTAGGCCTCGACTGCAGATCTTAGGGGCCGATTGTAGGTCCAGCCAACCACCTGTCCGGGGCAATGACACACAAGTGTGTACCAAAACAGTATATTTATATCTTCAACGGCATATGAATTTAAGGTTGACTGAATAAACGTATAATGCCTTATAATTATCCTGCCTTGACTCAAAATAATACAAAGATGCAACATATATTGACAAAAATGAGAACTAAGCGACGAAGCCTTTATATTATCGTTCAAGACCACGAAATACGGGAATACAAATAATAGAAGTAGTTATTAGTTCAAAATAAACAAACGAATACAAATTAACAAGGCAGTCATCCTTAATTACCATCCCCACGGAGTTACATAACTAAAGAAGGAGTGGCAACGCCCGTTGAAGTCGCCGCCGAAGCGCTCGCGTGTGTGCCTCGACAGCGAGTGTTTTCACAAGCTCGCGCTTGGCGGCGCTTAGTGTACTTCGTATTGCGACATCAAGCAAACCAGCGAGGAAACCGGAGGCCTCGACCCGAGGTCAAGTTCGCGGGGAACATAGGCGAAATGGCATGGATAAATTTGCATGTGTCAATAGACGAGTTAACAACAGCAGGCGGTGTACTCGATTACACAATGTCATTAACTATGTTCTGTACGTGCCTTGTCATCACATTGTCCGAGTCTGAAGTAAAATATCAGTACTTGCGCGAGAATTGAAACGCGTTGGCATGCCAGGAGTTTTGGTGACACGCAACGCAAATCTGACGCGCGACTTCAGCTCTTGGAGAGTTCATTTGCTAAATGGATTTGGGCAAAATGGCGGCTGAAACCTCCTAATTATCGAGAAGCGGAAATTCATTGTTTTCCAGCTTTTATTTTTTCATACACATGTTTCTATTCATAATTTGTGCTATCCTCTCTAGTAAGAAGGTATAATTCGAACATAACGTGCACATCATTATGACAACATGGTATATTGTATAGTGGGCGATATAACAATTAATAAGTAAGCTACCTAATTAAGTCATCAAAGGTGAAAATACCTGAAATTTACCTGAAAATGAAAATTAATTAAAATCACATTAAAAAATCAAAATTTTCAAACAAATTTAAAGTGGACATTTTCGGAAGCGTCTCGACTAGCTGATTTCGTTGGTGAAAGAATTAAATCGATCCCATCAATATTCGATACGCTATTCAACTTTAATCATTATAAAATGCTAATTAAAATCTCATTAAAAAAATCAAACTTTTCACACAAATTTAAAGTGGATATTTTCCGAAGCGTCTCGACGCACTGATTTCGTTGGTGAAAGAATTAAGTCGATCCCATCAATATTCGTTACGCTATTCAATCATAAACATTATAACATGTCTATAGCTATGTGGAAACATAATTTCACTAGCAGCAGCCATTCTTATAATATTTGACCTACTTCCGGGTTGTGGGGAAAAACCCAACGACGCACGTGACGTGTATACATATATATATATATATATATATATATATATATATATATATATATATATATATATATATATATATATATATATATATATATATATATATATATATATATATATATATATATATATATATATACATATATACTAGTTCAGGCTACTATGACTATACCAACAGAAAATTACCTACCTTGTGACGTCAGAGCCTCTCTTTGACTGTCAGCCCTTGTGTACATTGATATACTCCAGTTTCGGTTTCGTTATAGACTCCACTCCAAACAACACTGCATTTAAGACATAAACATCGTGAAAGCACTGACAAATTAACCAACAAATTTTAGCCAAGCATATAATAAATATATAGACACACATTCAACAGTAATATTACCACACAACGAAATATTATAACAACAAGTACTCACTGACTGCTGCCAGTCTCTCTCGCCATTTTGTTGACGCATGCACAAAGCCAATGCAGAGTTGACCCACTAAACCACAGGCCAAGCTGCTACAGTGCATCAGATAGCGTAAATCAGATAGCAAGCCATGCCTGAGCAGTACAAGACTAGCTGGCTATTGACGCTCTAAAATACACCGCACCCACTAACAAGGATGTAGTGGTATATTGTATAGTGTACACTGCCATGTAACAGTACTGCTTTGGTCCAAGTCACTTGTCTATATCTGATCCACGGCTAATGGATGTATAATTCCTTCTTGCAGTGCTACTAAGTGCTTTAAATGTGTTCACTTCCTTGTTGCATTACTGAGTGCTTTAACTGTGACGTCATAGGTCAGTACATTAACAGAAAGGAATATATATAAGTGAAAGTGAATATATATACTGTGTTCTGATTGGTTGAGGCTTACTATATAATAGCAAGAGACAGACAGTACCCAACAAACAGTAAGCATGGCGCGGTCATATACATGTGGCCACTGTAAGGACGTTTTTTATCAACGTAATTTCTTCATTGAACATGTCAATAGACATAGAAAAGGCAATGGTAAATTGCAGTGTCCTGACTGTCCAAGGGAGTTTGCACAAAATAGTAAACTTCTACAACACAGACTTCGTGTCCATCCTCAAGGTCAAGCTGTTGGAGCACAATATTTGATGACATTGGCGGAGAAAAACCGGTTGAAGGTACAGTACTTAGAAACTGCAAGACGAGTATTTCCTAACGAAGTGAAAGCAGTTGAAAAGTACGAGGAGAGTTCACCGACAATATTCACATCAAGAATAAGTGGAAATATGGTGTCTAGGTATAATATTCCGCTCACTCCTAGAGATCCTGCAGATAAAAATGGACTGATGACTGAAATTATGAATGGATTCGAAAGAGTCAATTTATTGAAAATGAAGGAATACAAAGTATCCATTTTAATTGGCGGTATTGCGAACCATTTGGATGAGGATGGGGAAGTTACCAACAGTGAGTACATATATCCCTCCATGAACACATGCCTGTTTCCATCGGACCCTATAACAAATTCAAAGCAGCTCATTATAACTGACAAGAACTCTGCTCTTACTCAAGTACGCGATGTGATAAGTGAGCGTGATTTTATGGAATGTATAACACGAAGTGCCGCTCGTGAAGACACGAAAACAAATTTAGTATTCTTCACACAAGTTCATATAAAAACATATGATTTGTTAAATGCATTTGTTGGCGCAGACGTTGACAATGAAGATGTGTTTGTGAATGATAATACATCGTTCAATGAAAGTGTATCAATACCTTACATTCCGCCATATGTGTTGCGAATGAGATCTTTGACTGATCATGGGTCAACGTTGGGTACAAATGATTGTGTATGGAAGCTACTGCAAAGTAAGCTTAATGATGGGAGAACAATTGATGAAATTATTGAATACTTTGTAGAATATAGGAGACGGTTGCTTTTATACAAACCAAGTGTGCAAGACTATAAAATCAATGGTGTGAATGTATTTAGTCGGAGTACAGTGAAGAACAAAAAATGTTTTCAGCATTTTAAATGTGATGTGGAAGAGACAATTTGTCAGATAGAGCATTGCTTTGGTGTAAATATAAACCTTTTTTATTTAGATAAGGACAGTTTAGATTACATTGCAACTGAGAACAATCCTAGCGGAGTTTTTGTACAATCGCATATTGCTGTAAACTCTGCACATATTACTTGTGGCAAACATGGTGTGAATAGGAATGATAGATTGAATGTGTTGTTAGTGAGAATGTCAGAAGACACAGAAATGTATCACTGTTTAGAAATTGTCAAAATGGAATGCTTCATTGCTAGTTTTAAATGTATTCATTGTAATATGTCATTCAGACATATGCAGCATTACAAGAGACATTTTGAAAGTAAGTGGTGTGTAAGTCCATACACATATAAAGGAGGAATATTTAAAAGAAGTAAGAATGTATGGGAAAAGTTGGTTGATTTGGACATAAAAATTGACGATGTTGATAATGAATGTACTCTCATGTTATAACCTGGGACATTGAGACCAAAGCTGTTCCATTGGTGGGTGGAAGAGGATGTCAATGCTACAGAGAAGAGGAGATTTGTGAGCAAACATGTGCCAGTTTCAATTGCTGCAAAATGCAATGTGCCAGGAATTGAACAGACCTACTTCAAATACGATGATGAAAACCCCACAAACTTGCTACAGCACTTTTACGACTGGTGTGTGGAGGTCCAAAAACTATGTGCCAAACAATGGCATATTAAAATGTGCAAAATATATTGTCGTATAGAAGAACGAATAATTCAACTTGGTGGCACAGTGAAAGTAGCGAATGATAGATGGAATGACATGACAAAAGAACTACAGGACCAACTCCACCTCAACTCACATAAAGATTTTCAAAAGAACTTGTACAAACATAGTCCTCAAGTCTTTAAACCATCGCCTCAAAGTGTAATGAAAAGGGGAACACGTAGAGAAACAGTAGTGGAGGACAAACTGGAAAATACAAGTGATTACATTTTCAACGAGGCAGAAATAAATAGCATGTTTCCTGAAGAATACCTTATTGGTAAGTATTCTTTATTATTGTATTATTTTTCATATAAGAAAAAATAAAATAAAAAATTACATATTTTTATTGTTTTGTGTATTTAGAAAGTGATGAAGAAACACCAATGCAAGATGATTTGGATGAATATCTAACTGGAGGTCTTGGAGATGGGGAGGAGCCTATGGATGCTGTCAATGTTGGAGTAGATGTCAACACCGTTCCTGACAATGATGACACTCAAAGAAAGGAGAAGAAGCGAAAGAAGAAAGGATGTCCGCTCATAAATTACATAAACTCTTTGAAAATGGTGTTGGAGGAACTTAAGAGGTATGGTAGTTATATACCAATTGTAGGCTATAACAGTGCTCAATTCGATTTGGGTTGTTTCGGTTCGTCTTGGCCGAAAATATTTGGGTTTTTGAAAAAAAACCAACGTGTACATAATGATGAGGAAGAGGATGATGCAAATGATTTATTGAATGTAACTGTTATGACAAATGAGTGTGGTGATAGTGTTGTGAGGAAAAACAAGCATATTTGTACCTACCGTTGTATTGATGATAAAGTAGACTTTCGACCTAACATTATAGGTAAAAGCAAGGTCTATAAACAAATTGTTACCTCAAGTGGTCTAAAATTTCTAGACCTTATGAATTATGTCCCTGCCAAAACTAGTCTCGACAAAATTGTCAAATCGTATGGGCTACCAGAGGAGAAAGGTTTCTTCCCCTACTCCACTTTAAACCGCGATGATTTCCATTCTCTTATAATGAAAATGGACATGACAACGTATGATTATTTTGTAGACGAATTGCGTACTCCCCCGTACCGTCCTCAGGGTCATTTATTGGAGCGTGATTGGAGCGACCATTCCTCCCAAATATTTAAGCATGTGCAGCAGCCGTTAATATATAAAATGGCAAAGGATTTAACATTCAATTCATTATCTCATCCAACACGCGATGTGTTGAAAAAGAAAGAAGTTTATGGCTTGATGTGTTAGGTTAAAACAGTGTAGCCAATCAGAAATGTGTCACCCGTGACACAGAAGATGTCTGGCTGAATTCAAGCTATGAACACAAGGTTCAAAGCAAGAAAGTCAATTTCAATTGGGTGAATTTGGAAATTATGAATGATGTGGGAAGAAAGAAGAAGAAAGAAAGTTTTGAGAGAAAAATTGTGACAATGGGCATTGAAAATTTGCATAAACATGTTGTCCAATTATGGAAGAAAGAAAATATTACCAACATGCTTGAATATTTACGTTGGTACAACGTGAAAGACGTTGATATCATGCATCCAGTAATTGATTTGATGCAGGAAAATTTCCGGAACATTGATACGGGAATACAATTGTTCAGGGATAATATGTCCCTTCCAAACATAGCTCGTTATGTAGGCTATAAACAATGTGAAGAGGAAGGCGGTACTTTCTTCCTACCATCAGGTGCGGATGAAGGTGAACAATTTGAACGTGTGATTAGGAGGAATCTGATAGGAGGGCACAGTACCATTTATAACAGGGATGTTACTGCTCATCACAGTAAAATTGAAGGGAGTGACAACGTTGTTAAAATAATTAAGACCTATGACGCCAATGCGTTATATTCTTACTGCATGCAACAGTGGATGCCCGTTGGCAATAGTGTACATATATTTAAACCCGATGAACAAGGTGTTTGGAAACACAAAGAAATGAGGAAAACACAGGATAGTCTTTTAGAAAGACTTTGGATTACCAGGGAAAATGACAGTCTTGTAAATATGGCTGCAATGGAAAAGGAGGAATACATGAATGTTATTGGCAGCAGTGATTCTTATCCTCATGTAAATATTTCATCTAGTTGTATTGACGGCAAACTCTCACGAGTTGGTCACTATGTTGTTGACGGTATTCGTCACAGGTGTAATTTCACCGACAGGGAATTGAACACCTTTCCCCCGAGTGTCAAAGGCATTGTTTATGAATTTTTAGGGAATTGGTGGCATGGACATCGGACTGAAATTGATAAGAAACTAAAGGCTGGCAATGTTCATTTGGCAAATGTGTTGAAAAAGAGGTTTTCCAATACTAAGAAGAAATTTTAAAGTATTTTAAAGTTCGGATACATCATTAAATTTGTTTGGGAGAGCGATTTCAAACGTTTCAAAAGAGATGTTTGGGAAGGAAATGTCACCATCCCCACTTTCACTGCTCGTTACTTAAGGTCAAAAGGTGAGAAGAGAGAAGAAATGATGTCGCAGATGTCTGACCCAGTTCAATTCATGAAATTAATTATGAATAATTTCAGTGAAGATGACGTCATTGAAAATAATGATGTGGCCTACAAATCATGGGAGGAAACTGTTGACAAACCTAACATTGATTTCTTTGGAATGGCTGAGGTTGATATTTGTACCGTTGGCAGTGTGAATGAGAATTTAGATAAGTTTGCTCCATTGTTTGTTAAGGGGGCTTTACCAGGTGAAAGAAATGCTCAACTCCGTGGTGTGCTCAATTGTACGAAAGTTTTGTTAACCACTCCATACTTAAGATGTTTGATTAATTTAGGTTGTTCAATTTCAAAAGTCTATCAAACTTGGGAATTTAGAGCAAAGAAATGTTTAAAGTCGTTCATAGACAACATTGTTTATGAACGTAGAAAAGGTGACATGCCTGGTGGTAATTGTTTTCAAGCCAATACCTATAAATTAATAGGTAACGCCTTTTATGGAGGCGCTGTGATGAATAAAGATAAGCACAGTGACATATGTTATGTAGACAACAAAATTGAAGTTTGTCAAATGATTAATTTACCTACGTTTCGTGACGCTGATGAAATAGATGACAAATTGGTAGAGGTGCACATGAACAAAAAAAAATTAATCAAAATATTCCCATTCAAATAGGAAAATTTATACTTGATGCAGCTAAAATACACATGGTCAATTTTTACTACACTATTATTGCCAAACATTGTCATATGGATAAAATTGATCTCATATCCATGGACACTGATTCCTTCACTCTAGCTATGTCAGAAAAGAGTATACATGAATGTGTTAAGGATGAATGCAAAGAAAAATGGGAGAATGTCATTAGACCAATATGGTTTTCTCACGAACCATGCGACACCAAGAATCAGTGCACTATTCATAGTGAATGTAACAAACGTTTACCAGGCCCATTTAAAGAAATATGTAACCAAATTCGGGCCGGGAGTGTATGGTACGCTGAAGAAGAAACATATGCAGTACAAACGTAGCAAGAATGATTGCGACCAAAAGACCAATGTACTAAGCGATATTCTGCGTGAATTCAAGATGCAGAAAAACGTTCCGAAAGTTGCAAGACTACGTGATGAATTACCAGCAGATGACTTGATCAAGCCGAAGAAATTGTACAAACACACGTACAAGAATGGATTGGATAGGCAACTGACTTTCGAAAACAAACCTACCAAGCTGAGTCATCCGTTTCGAATGTTGATTGCTGGCCCATCAAACAGCGGTTAAAGTACATTTGTTGAACGTTTGTTGAAAAATAGAAAGGAAATGATTGAACATAATGTTAATTCAATAATGTGGTTCTATGGCAGTGAAGAGTCAATAATTCATTTGAAAGAACAGTATCCCAACATTGACTTTCATCCTGGTTTGCCTGATATAGAGGAGATAGTTAAATCAGACATTGGAGTCAATAGATTATTTATAATTGACGATCTCATGAGTGACAAAAAATGCGAGAAGACACTACAGGATTTATTTACTAAGGATTCACATCATTCAAATATAAGTGTAATTTTTATTGTACAGAATATGTTTAGTAAGAATATTCGCACGACAATCCGCGGGATAAATCTCAAATAAGTTGTATGTCTACTCAAGTATTTGGAAAGGGTGTTAAAGTTATGACTAAAGCGTATGAGATTATATCTCAGGTACCACACGGGTACATATTTCTCGATTGTACACAAAAGGCTCTTGATTGTACTAAATTAAGAACAAACATATTTCCTGATGAACATAATATATTTTTCGCCTAAAGCAGTTGAATGTAACGAGGATTTCAACGAAAAACTTGCTGTTAATGAAGTTGAAATGCAGTAATATTTTTATTTATTTGTTTATTATTTGGTTTACTGTTGTATTGTGTAATGTCAACTTCTGTATAATAAACGTGTAAAGCTTTATAACATTATCAGTCGTCACTTCGTTCTTATACCGACCACATCGGAGCTAAATATGAGTCATTACACTACAGTACCTGTTGATCCAGAGGAACAAATTAGTGTTCAACAGGATCAATTCCTCGTACGGGATAAAAAGCCTTTCGACGATGCAGTTCTTAATACAGAAATTAAAACGATCAGACCGCAGACTTCTAATTGGCAAACAGCTAATGAAATATCATTTAAGATAGATCCCAGTGATAACAAGTGGATTAATCTGAAATCTACAAGGCTTCATTTCGAAGCACGCATTAAGACCAACAGTGGAAAAGATGACGTGCCTGCAGCATGGAAGGATATTAAATTCTAAACGTCTTCAAACTTGGCACAGGCGTTATTTAGCAGTGTGGATGTAGACATTAATCAACAACATAGGTTGATAAACCACTGTGACAATAATGTTGCTACGCAAATGCTGCGTTTGCTAGAAGGAACATCAAAAGATGGAGAAGAGTGGGAATTCAATGAACATTTCCGTGTGGGCGAAAAAAAAGGTGGGCGGCCGGCGACTGGGTAACTCAGGCTAACAACCATGGTGATGCGGCCGATATAGCTGCTGGAAGGAAAAAAATGGGTTACGACGTTGATTTGCTACCTGAAAGTCCTCTTATTCAGGTGGAAATGGAACTACACCATTATATCCTAAACATTGATCAACACTTGCCTCCGGCTATGAGTTTTAGCATTAACTTAACGCGAAACAGGCCTGAAAAAATATTCACTGTACAGGCGGGTGAGGCAGTGAAACCGGTGTTACAGTTTACGGACATGTACATCCGAATTGAGAGGGTAAAGTTGGATCCGGAGGTAACCGTAGGACTGTTAGATAAGTTAACCAACGGAGACTCATTAATTACATATCCACTTACACGATATGTAACCACAAGACATAATTTTCCACATAATGCTACACAAGTATTTATACCAGAGTTTAGCAGTAATGAAGTCCCCATACGCATAGCCTTAGGATTTGTACGTCAGGAAGCTGCGACTGACTCTGGCAGTTATGCATTTGACTCTCTTAATTTTGAGGCACTGTAAATAGCGAAGATTCGTATGACATATGACGGATCCCACTATCCCGATGAACATGGTTATGTATACAACTGGGGAATGTATAAAGATCAGGAAAAGATGATGCGTCGCAAGGAATTCATTAAAGCCATTCGCACATGGAGGGGGTCTATGAAAGATGCCTTGATAGATTTGGATATGTGGAGTGCGTCAGACCACTTGTACACATTCGACCTCAGCCCTAACAAGCGTGCTGCCACGACAACCTTTGCACAGACAGAGTCATTTGGACCAGTCAGTCTTAAAATTGAATTCCATGAGGCTCCCACAGAAAACTACATGATTGTGTCCATGAAGGAATATAGAAACAACATCCTGTCCATTGACGTGGCAACTAGCACTCCTATTTTTAACTTTGGTGCTTAAGACCTATGAGTTGACAATAATAATATATATTATTCTTTTATAATATGCTGAATATAATAAAGCATTTCATTTGGTGATATATGTATTGCGTACTTTATTATTAGCTCATGAAACTGGTTAGAACCAGTTGTAATAGTCACGGTCACGTGGTATATGACTCACTTCTAAACTAGACGTAACTGGTTGGACCCACTTAACCACAGGCCAAGCCTGCTTGCAATCTGTAAGTGGTTGGAATACATCACGTGACATAAAAAGTGCTGAGTAATATACATATAACAGTATGTTGCAAGTATTAAAGCGGTAAAGTTTAAGCGCTCAGAATGTCAACTAAGTCAACTCAAGAAAGGCAAGAAATTACCACTACTTCCCGTAACGGAAGCGATGACAACTGTGACTGGCTTAAGAAAAGAAGTACCCATGCCCCAGTAAGTACTATTGATATTATATATATTTTAATAGCATAATAATAGTGCAGTTCTTAAATAGAAGTAATTGTATGTATTACAGAAAGCGACACATTAGTGATTGCGAGGATGAACTCCATGTGGTACCACACGGTACGAGACCATGGGGAGTGGGATCATGGCCTACCACAAAGGACATTCAAAAAGTTGTCATTGACATTGTGTCTTTTACCACAGTACGTCAACACATGCCCTTTACATTTTCGTTATTGGACATACGATGTGTGAGAACTAGTCTAGGAGCTACCATAATGTCCGTTGTTATTAAAACTCAACTGGCAGCATTTGCTTCCAGTGGTGGAGTCATACAATTGTGGGCTCCTGAAACATTACAAAAAGAATTGAATCAATGTCAAGTTGACCACACTCAATTACCCTTGTGGGGAAGTGTTGAAACGAAGTACAAAAATAGCAATCCAATGTACATATTCAAACTTCTCCCCCTCAGTGACGAAGAAATAGATCATTTCGATTGGGCTAGAAAAAGTAGGAATGAGTTCAGACTGAAAGTAATGAATAAGAAAACGGTATTCTCAATTGAAGATGTGACTGGAACACGTGACAAAAATGTCGAAAGTGTCGTCGAAAGTGATGAGGACCTCTTAAATATCGTCGAAAGTGATGAGGACCTCTTTGACAGCGAGAAAGAATACCCCAAAGTCAATGCCTGTAAGTGTTAATAACTTATGTGTAGAATATTATTATTGTATGTATATAATTAATGTAATGTGTTATATGTGTTGTTTCAGTCGAAGTTGAAAAAACGAGCTCTTCAATTGCAAAGTGGCCCGTATGCAAAACGACGTCAACGTGGAGCAGTTCACATAGATTTGGAACCACACCGTACTTCAACCCCTGAGCCACCAAGTGGTCCAGAGGAAAAAAAAGCCATTTACACCAGCTGTAAATGATATAGAACTACAATGCACCCAGCATTCTTTGATTGTAACAACATCTGTGAAAAATGGACCTGATGAAAAAGAGCGGATGGTTACACGCAGAGAATTATACTTTCAAAGCAAAGAAGCATTAACCAATGCTCTTCCGAAATTCTATAAATCATTCTGTTAATATTTCTTGTCTCTGTGAGACGCATGTGTAGAGACAAATAAACAATGCAATTTATATAATATACAGTCTATTTTATTTGTCTTACATGATAGTGCACTACACTTTAGAAAGAAGATATGCTGCAGCTGTTTATTAAATATCCAATTGATCTCTTATACTGTCTCCCAACGCATTTTTAAAACTGAATTTCCTTTTTTCGTGTTTAGCTTTTACACCTTCAAATATAAGCCATGGTAGCAAGCCTCCAACTTGATTTCTCTTTTTACGTAGTCTTGATTTCAGTCAAGAGGTGCAACGCGTCTTGCCGCTAAGCATTTAACTAAAAGAGGATTAAAGGCCTTGGCTAAGAAAGGAGCAAAAGGGCTTGTAAAACAAGCTATTCAAGAAGGTGTGAGGTCGAGTGCCGAAAATATAATGAAGAAAAGAAATCAAAAAGGTAAAGGACTTTATCCCAGACGAAGGAAAAGGAATGGCAAGGTCCTGTAGTTTCATTCGTTACGTACACTACGACAGAGAAGACTACTAAGCTCATTCCTCCACGGTAAGAAAGAATAATGAGTACAAAACGACCTTACAGACGTCCGGTTTATCAACAGGGGTATGGAACGTTTGGTTCGTTACTTAAAGCTGCCAAGAAGGTTGGTACACAAGCTGTAAAGCAAGGTTTGCAGTATGGAATTAAGAAGGGGCCAGGATTACTGAAGAAAGCTGGCAGGGAAGTGCTTAAGGCTGGAATGAATAAAGGACTTGAATTTGGTACCCAGGCTGCAGTTAGTCATATTCAAAGCCGACGGGCTAAGCGCGTAAGAGGAAACAACGTAGGAAAAGGAATCGTCATGCCTAAAACGTCAACTCGTCGAAGTAAAGTGAGGGTCCGCCGGAGGGAGAGGAAAGTTAAGGTCACACGCCTTGCAAGGAAAAAAGGACTGACAAAGAAAGACTTGCAGGATGTTGTCGATCAACAAACTATGGTACTCAATCCTGCCCCAGGAGCTTTGGACGAACAAAGAAGAAAAATATTCAGTGACGACGGTGGTAAAACAACTAATCAACGCTTAAATAATCGTGTGTATGAAATTAATAAGTTTGTCACAATGCGACGTCTCATGCCATCGGATCAACATTCTCTTTCGTCTATTCAATCCTCAACCTTCAACGCTAAACCGCCTACACCTACAAAGCCTTCGGAAAGAGCTTATCATGAAACTGAACCACCGCCACCTAGTGGAGAAGGAGTATGGTCTTCAACGAAGGAGTCTGAAAATAATAAACTTATTTCAGCAAAAGTATTCTTGGACGACGCTTTCGATAAAGACATAGATGCTGTAAGAGTTTTGGGTCATTCAATATACTCTGATTTTATAGCAGATAGTGCTCAAATGTCTTACGATTATTTCACTTTAAATGGTGTAAATTTTACAAAGCCAATGTATAGAAGTATTGTAATATTTATTAATAGTAAGGAAGCTATGAGGGAAGCACCGGAGAATACCATAGTTATACTAACGCATATAGGTAATGTACAAAAGTCAAAGAATACTATGTTTCGTACTAAGTTTCAATTTCCTACAGACAATATAGCTATTAATGAAATATCACAACGTGTTTCAGCCGAGAAATTTGATTCACTAACTAATGAAAATTGGCCTGAAATTTTAGCAATAACGAAAGATAACTTATTGCTTGAAAAAGTGCGTAAATTATTGATTCGGTCCGATAAAAGCGTGTCATGGAGAGATTTTTTTGTCCCACGTGCGGCAGGTCAGGATTATGTTGAAGATATTAGTGACAAGGGTATTGTTACTAGTGTACCCAAGTCAATGCAGAAGGATGCACAGGACGCTTTAGATCTTATTAAATCATCATCAACATTACAATGGAATGATCAGGGGGAATTAATGAATGATGACAAGATCATGAAAGATTCAAGTATTAAGCGAATTATTGAATATTTGTTTAATACTGACAAATAGCTTATGAATGTCAAACCTATTGGTACAGCTCATTTTGTCAAAGCATTGTTACAAGCACAAGGTGTTGTGACTCAGAAAGCTAATTTTCAATTACAGAAAGAAAGCAATGGGCGTTATGATTTGTTTCGTTTTGGTTATAATGTGTTAGATATTGCTTCAAAAAATTGCTCCTATATTAGCGAGTCTTGGTATTCCGTGGTACATATATATTACCGCTTTAATGGAAGTTACAAATACACAATTTAGTCAATTGACAGCGGCCTTGGATATTTTACCAGACGCTATTCCTGGTCAGACTATAATAAAAAAAAGTATCCAAGCTTCTGCTGGTGCCATAGACATATTGAAACCTAACGCTGCTACAAAAGCAGGAATCTTTGCTGGTATGGTTTATGCTTATAACCATCCTACTCAAATAGTTGCTTCTGTTACCGCGGTATTGGTTGGACTTGTACATTATATAAAAAGACGGTAACTAAATTTGTAATGTGCTATGAAATAAAAGTATGTATTTATGTAAGTACTTGTTTCATTCGTTAATAAGGATGAACGTACAAAGACCGCTTTGAAAGAGATTTACAATGATCCTAAAAATACAGGATCAATTGGAGGTGTCGAAAAGTTGTACTACGCAGCACGTAAAGAACAGTTACTTGTAACCAGGAAGGATGTTGCTAAATTTCTTTCTACACAACATACTTATGGAATATACAAAGACAAAAAAGTTGGCAAAGTATATGTGTCACGAACAATTGTGGGCGAACCCTATCAACAATGGGCTGGAGATTTAGAAGATTTAGGAAGGAAAACAGCAAGTGAAAATGACGGATACAGATATATTTTAACTGTCATAGACTGCTCAGTAAAAAAGCATATGTTAGAAATCTGAAAACGAAACAAAGTGATGAAGTTGCAGCAGCCTTTGAAGACATATTAGCTGACAGCGGTCGTGCACCCTTGATATTCCAGACTGACAAAGGCAGTGAGTTTCTGAATAGAAAAATGAAACATTTGTATGAAGAGCATAATATACGACATTTTACGACAGAGAATGAAGCGGTTAAAGCTTCCATTATTGAGCGATTTAATAGGACCTTTAAAGAAAAAATGACGAAATATATGTATCAAAAACAAACCAATCGTTGGGTGGATAAAACCGGTGATTTCATAGACTCTTACAACAATTCTTATCACACTACCATAGGGAGAACACCGAACAGCGTTACATTTAACAACGCTGATGAAGTTGTCAGTCGCATACATGATGACGATGGTCGGTACAAGGACAACACATTTACAGACGACAAATACAAATTGAAATATAAACCTGGTGATTTTGTACGTTCAACACGCAATAAGGAAGCCTTTGAAAAAGGATACCACCCAACATATACGGAGGAAATATTTGTAGTCGACAGCATTGTTCGCAGTGGAAAGGAACATAAATACAGACTGAAGGATCAGAATAACGAAAAAATCAAAGGAACGTATTACGAAAAGGAATTACAGAAGGTTGATTCTCTACAAGCGAATATAGAGTAACCATACTACGCCACGACCGTCGGAACAAACGTTACTTCGTTCATTGGGTTGGTTGGCCAGACTCATTTGACGAGTGGGTTAGTGAAACTGATATAAACAGTATTAATTAAACAACAAAGTATGTTGTTCGACGAAGAAGCTAATAACCATATTGTGGAATATGACCACATAGAACCTGTGTACAAACGTCCTAGAATAATACGCAAGTATAAGAAGAGAAACATTACCAAATTGTACATACTCTAAAAGACACCTCAGGAGTGCTGAGACTTCAATTACCACAACCACTAACTAAGTTTCTCCGGCAGCACCAATTATGCTGCCATTGGAGTGAAGAGGTTTACATGTGTAACACAGTGGAATACATTTCCTACTGATACAAATGGTATTGATATTCAATTACAAATTCAAAACAATGAAGGTGATGATGACGATGAATCAGCTTATTATATTTTGGTAGAAGTTGTTGACGAAAGAAATATAACTTGTATAAAATCATTTATAGCATTATTAGAAAGGATGCTTAGCCAAACGTATGACTTACCCGATGCCATTACAAGCTCGGGTGAAGATAGTGATGAAGAAGATAGCTCTACTATAAAGGACAACACTATAAATATGTGTGACGAAGTAACTCTTAAGGTCATTGACAACAGGCTGTATATTGTCAATGAAAAAAATATATACAATTATAGGTTGATTTTCTCTCCAAATATAGTGCCGGTGTTTACATCACAAAGTTTGAACAGCAAGAGAGTTTTAGAAATATCAGCCCAACAAACAAGCATGTTGACTTTTGCTGATAAGTATATGAACACTTCTGTCTTACTTAATTTACACATGACAGGAGTATCGAAAACGATTACGACTTCAGGAGTAGAATCAATTTTAACATCTATTCCATGTAGCAAGGGCGATTATTCATTTCATACGTATGAACCACAGTCGATCGATTACAAGGAGTTAATTGTACCACAGTCCATTGAGGAGTTTGTCATTTATGTGAAAGACAGCAACGGTGACATGTTTGACGTCGCAAGTCAGCTTCGACAACGCGACTCTACTTTATCATTTGATATGGTATTGGAATTGGTACTACTATCCGTCGTGGAAAAGTGAAGCTTCACAAGGATTCTCTCATTATGGATATTCCTATGAGTCTCGTGAGAACACAGAGGGAGAAACCTGACCAGGAATTCCTTAAAAAACTCAAAAATGAGTCTACACGCTTACTAACTTTTTTCGATTTTCCTCTCAACCATTTCGTGAAGCCAGTGGACTTGGCAAGATGTGGTTTTTTCTATCGTGGTCCAGAAGCATCAAGGTATGCTGACAGGGTGCAATGTGTATTCTGTGACCAAGAATTAGAAGAATTTGTAGCTGGTGACATAGTTGAAGATGAACATAGGAAACATTCTCCCTCGTGTCCATTCGTGCAGTGTAAGAGGGTTGGAAATGTACCTATTGTGGGCATACAACAAAGAATCGCTTTAATATATGCTTCACAAAACCCGAGTAATAATATAAGTCATTGTGCGACAGAAATAAAGGAAGGAGAAGATACAAAGGTAGATTTGGCATGTGTAATATGTATGACGCGCATACGTAACACTGTAATAACTCCTTGCATGCATGTTGCTGTATGTTACTTATGTAGTAACAACATTACCAGTTGTCCTATATGTAGGTTGCCATTAAAATCTTGTTCACTTGTATATATAGCTTAATAAAAATTGTACTTATAAGTTCATTACGCCGTGTTCCTGTATCATTTTCATCTATTCGTCAGTATGGACTACAACAGCATACGTTCATTTCAATTACATTTACTAAGTATGGAGATCAGGAAAGACATAAAAATAATGTGGTGTCGTCATTTACCATCGGTATGGATTCCTCCATAAATCTGACTAATTATGGATTATGGGAATGTGGATTAAGGGACATATCCTATCCCACCCGTCTTATTCAGCTGGATGATAGAAGGAGGGAAGCAGTACCATTCACCGGACCCATACCGAGGAATACAGAGGTGACATTTACAGTCAGGTCTGTAATACTTCCTTTGGCTGATCATCAGACCTACATGCAGAGTAATGAACTTTCACATACGTTTGACACAAGTCTACAGAATATGTCTGTCCTGAAAAACGTCATACAGTTCTACAATGATTCATTCAACAAAATGTATATTCATAGATTTCTTCCATTGAAGACAATGTACGATATTCTATTAAAAGTTAAAACAACCAATACAGACCCACTCCATATGGACTTAGGTTATTTACTGTCTGTATCTACATCAATAGCTCACTTTGTACAAATGACTAATACGATTCTGGAGAAAAGAAATATCAATAGTAGCTTTCATATAGTTAACGATGTGTTACGTGTGCACTTCAACACAAACGACAGTACACCGCGTGAGCTTGCGTGTTCGATCTCCAGAGCTGAGAAGTATGTTAGGTCTAACTTCTAATTTTGTTCTTATGTATGATAGGCTTGTGCTAATACAAAATAGACAAGTTTTTCTCTCTTACTTCCGACTCACAGAACGTACTAATACATGTTGATGATCATACAAAGGGCTGTGATATAACCACACTATCTATAGCCGCCGCAGAAGACATGTTCAATGTGTTAAGTCGAGACAAACATCCGCTAATATTGTACAATGATCGACTGGACATTAAAGGTGTGTACATTTTTGATTCAATGGACTTTAGCGACTTGGATATTGTAGAATCCAATCCATTTACAGTACAAATTATAATGTACACTGAATCTTCCAATGGTAGAGAAATAGCATTACGATATGACAATGCTTTCACTATTAAAGATATTGGACAGATTACGTCATTCCATGAATTACAATTGTTAATGCTTGGAACTGCATATACAAATAATGACATTGTACTAGAGGAGCATGATGGTATATTACGTATTGTGAATTTGACTGAGAAGTACATTGAGATTAAGATATATGATTTCTGTAATATACTGTGTACTGTACTAGGATATACAGAAGAAAGTGCAGCCAATAGTTTTAATGTATTCATGAGCGGTAAAGAGACACGGTCACATCCTTACTATTACAAACCTGTATTCTACAGGGTAATTACTCTATCAAGAAATGTTAAGGCAGACACCATTGTCTATGAACATAAGGTCTTTCAGAGAGCAACACAAGTACACAGACTCATTGCTGCCAACAGTGTTTCATTGTCACGTGTTATTCTTGTACCAAATGATACTAATGATAGTTTCAAAATACGCTTCCAAACTAATGACGTAGATGGCTTTCAGTATTTAAAATATTGATGTTAACTACCATCATTTCAACACCGCAACCGCAGTAACCTTGTTCAAAACCTATGAATTCCTTGATTATATTCCTCGCAATACGTATCACTCTTTAGATATGAGCCATATTATTCCTTTTAAGACATCAAGATAGAGCCGAATCACCCGTTCTCCCTTTTATCATACCATCACACATTAGTACTGAACGAATAGAACAGTATCAGAATGCTACATTATGTGTAATAGGTAAAATATGTTAATTCGGCTCCACAAGCAAAACTACCCATTGATAATGTAGTATACGGTAAAAATACCCGCCCCAGCAACAATAGTGTCACTAGATGAAGTTCCAGACCTATTTTTAAATACTTTTGACAATGAAGCAGTTTGCGTAGTATTGTTGTCATACAATACAACTCAATACAAAAGATCTTTACATTTAGCCTGAAGAAAGTGTCAATAATTAAACCTTTGCCAACCGATGATATTACACATGTAGTATTCTGTTTGTCAGCTAAGTTATCAATGCTGTTAGGTTTCGGCTACACAAGTGACACGGTCTTATGTTTATATAGAACCACAACCACAAACTTATCAACAATTGATCTTGAAATTACAACCTCAACCTCACCCTTAGCAGCAAGTAATAGTGATATTATTATAGAAACCTCAACCTTATCACCAAGTAATACTGATATTCTTCAAGACAAAACACTTGTAGACATTAACGACTTTGGTACTTTCTATACTACAATTTCTAGTAAAGAACATGTTGATTTATTAAGTGGTCTGCATAATCTTCATGTCCACTGTGATCTTCTTGAAAACCTATTCGTTGGTATTGCGAATGATAAACTGCTTGATATTATACCTTTTGAATATAATGACGCTGATTATTCGTTCTTTTCGCCCAAGTCAATTATATATAAGAGAATAAAACAAGGCGACATTACGTCAATTAGCATACAAGTCTTAGATAGTGAAGGCAATCGTATACCATTTATGTCTGGTACAGCGCCTGTAATTGTTACACTTGATTTCAAAAGAATATCATAATGTTACGTAGTACAAAAGATCAGAACGCATCTCGTTTCATAGCGGATTTGTTCACACAACGACCAGATGTGACCAAAGTGAGTTGTACATTTGTAAATTTGCCATCAGACATATATCTTTTGAACAATGAATGTTTGTATGTTATATTTGCTAGCAAAGTTAATTACGACAGCTTAGAGAAGAAATGTAACAAAATTATTATTATTCCTAATGACATCACCATACGTTATGATATTGAATCGTTGAACAATTTTATGAATGTAAATATAACTAAGCAGCAATTTAATAATATTTTAAAACAGTCGGCTACAATTTTCAGTGTAAATAATTTAGAATTGTTTCTAAATGTAGTAAAGACTGTTTCCTCCCTACTCCCCGACCATTTGCTTAGGGCGTGTGAATTGTTATGGGAGATGGTTGAGAATGATAGTTTGTACAAACCAACGTATGTAATCGATAAAACTAGACTTATATACGAACACTTGTATAATCATACTAATACATATGATGAGTATGTTCGCATATGTGAGTTCAATATTAAAGATTATGTACGTATACGATTTAACCGAATTCTTTCAAAATTCACATTTACATTCACAGCACAAAGTAATGAATCTGTTACCTTTAAAACACTACGAAATAGCTGTTATATAGACAGCAACCGTTTCGAATATAATAAGTTGTTTTATGGTTAGGTACTGATATTGAAGAGTGGAAATGTTCATACAATGACAAAGTATGTGTAATGCCATTGACTTCATATCTTCACAACACCTTTCATTTTATAAAAATTTATCTCAGTATCATTCAGAATCCTTTAAACTTAACCGCCGATTTGGATTCACAAAAGTTATTAGGTATTTGGCCAATACATGACAAATATAGGAAGGAAAAGAGCACACCATATGTTCGTTTGAATATGAACGACGATCTACTTAAATGTGAATGTATATTGAAGAATTCATTAGACGAAACTCTACACTTTGGGAAAGGTAACACCGTTCTACGTCTTGATTTTCAATAAAAACCCATCACCCAGCTGCAATATCATTAGATGATGGGGAGAAGACGTCGAGTTAAGAGGAGGAAGAAAGCTATTTTCGCGTCTATTAACAGAAAACAAGCGCCTACTGTTAAACCTCCTGTATATTCTATTGTTAATATACCCCAGTGTGAAGGATTACAAACATATAGCCCTATCTAAACGAGCAGGATCATGGACGCGGAGACTAATACGGAATCACTGACCCCATCTTTTATTGATGCCAGCATCAACACCGACATAAAATCAAAGACATCAGTTACTCGCGAAAGAGTGAAGGCGGTGTTGGAAATATTTTATTTTCTACTGTCTGGTCTGGTGATTATTAGTGTTGTGTTAGCCTCAATTATTAACATATCCAAGAACAACCATCCTGAAATATGCATTTCTATGCTGAGTACCATCGTCGGTGTTCTACTTCCGCAACCGTCAATCAGAGCCTCCTCACTCAAAACAAAATGAATACCGCCCGGCTAGACCATGTAGGTCGTCACGTGCTTGGATATACTTTCAAGGGGACATATTCAGCACATCACCCAAGCCTCGTGCCCATATTTCTACGCGGGAAGTCGCCTTCATTCAGTGTCATACTGAACACAAAACGAATGACGTCACGAGGAGAACATTGGATCGCTATCTACACTAATAGAAAACATAATAGGACCTATTTCTTTGACTCTTATGGTAATGCGCAAAGTAGGTTTCATAGTGACTGGCCTACTCTAGCGGCTATGAGCGATACTAAGCATTTGTGGTATAATAAAAAACGTGTACAGTTTGCTTTTGATACTTGTGGACCACATTGCTTATATTTTTTATATCATATGCGTAAAGAAAACAAACCAAGTAAAGTGGTAATGAATATGAACGATCGTGCTGTAATGAAATGGTTTAATAAAGAAAGATAAATAATTCGACATTTATTATTAGATTAATACACATCACTGCCACATGTAGAAGACGAGCAATCATTCTCAACCGGTTCTTTCTCTTCATCCGACGAAGAGCAATCATTCTCAACCGGTTCCGACGTGTGGTAGTCCCGCAGCATAGTCGCTCTCGTCGCTATCCAAACATACGGTGGAACACGTCGATGGAGTCGCCATTTTCTCTAAATTTCTTCTACTCTTCCGCTTATAACGCTAGACTTATATATATTTACATTTTGTGGTCACATGACTTACATACTCCAAGTACATCACGTGATACGAATTCTAGAACAAGTTAGTGCATGTCTATTCCACAGGCTGATAATATTGTAGATAATATATGTTATGTTTAGTCCCTGTCTTAAGTAATATAAGACACTTCCTTCTGAATCATTCTTAGTGTGACATTTGAGGAATACACAGCTGTTGTTTATCTCCATACCATTACATCATAGTACAATGGGGGATTTGATTCTTGAGCGAGATACACTACAATCAAAAGTAGCCTCTTTGGAAACAGTGGTAGCCACTTTAAGTGAAGATAAGCGTAACTTGATTGAAGATAAGCGTATCCTTCATGAGCAAGTAAGCATATTTATTTAACTCGCGAATTTCTATCAACTAGTATATTATGTCAACTTATAACTATATTTGATTATGTTTCAGCTAGATGGTATTCAGAGGGAATTGTGCCGATCATTCGGCGAAGAGAAAGAAGAGGCTCTCAGGTCATTTGACATACTTAAGAAGCAATTGTGTCAGACATTCGTCCAAGGTAGAACGGCAGCTCTCTTGAAATATGACATTGATCATTTATGGCGTCACCCAAACGACCCAACGCCCATTTTACGAGCTTTGACCTTTAACGGTAATTACAATGCGGATAACCCATTTAGTGGTCGTGACCCGGATAATGATACCGTTGACACTCCATTTCCGACAGACCCCTTGGAGCATATGCTACAATTTCAGCCTTATAGCTGTGATAAATGTCATAAGCTATTTGCTCCCAATGAAGGTAGAAAGTTACAGGAACATAGAAATGTGTGTGGCAATACAGATCTCATTTCACTATAAATCATTGAATATTCGATACGTGTATAATGAATAAAATATGATTTATTTCATAGTAGACTTATTTATATATATATATATATATATATATATATATATATATATATATATATATATATATATATATATATATATATATATATATATATATATATATATATATATTGGTATATAAAATCACTAGCTGCAATGGCTTCGCTTAGCTTGGCATAGTGCACAAACACGAACAGTTTTGTCTCTTCAACTTCCAATACTTCCCCAAACACAGAAAACTCTTTCTTGAGACTCGCTTTGGTGAAACCAGGCTGTTTTGGAATGCAAACTGCATTGCGTCGGGTGATTATGGTATCCTTCATAGCAAGAGACTGTGACAAGATATACAAAATTGTTAGATGAGGAGCTCAGGCTCTTATGTTCAGTGGTCATCATAACCCTAATAATTTATACGACTCTAACGCTTCAATCCTTACTCCTGTAATATTTGTGCTAAGCTATTTAATCGTAACGATACGCAGCTTTTAATGGATCACAGTAAAAATTGTCCCCAGCCAGATCAAGATCTCATTTCACTATAAAAAAAATGAAGACTGTATTGTTGTATGATGAATAAAATATGATTTATTCCATAGTGTATCCATGCTTACTTATGTGAATACGCCTACTCAATTGAATAGTCTAAGAATCATTGGTAAGAATTGTGCTGAACAATCGACCTTGTTTCGCACAAACACAACACACAATCTGTTTGGTAAGAAACATACGTGCAATATCAAGAGACAGATCTTAGTTAAAGATGTGACAAGTTCCTCCATATTAACAATGGCTGTGCACTATAAACCTTCCAGAATAATGCATCTACAGATACGAAGAAGAATATCCATATTATGCAAAAACAAAAACTCAATAGCACTTTTGTTATCGATTGCCAACACAACAGCCGAGCTTGCATTGTCAGTCTGGATGTAGACAAGGTGAAAACAGTATTCCTTGACGGATTGAATTAGAGAGTCTGGTTGATGAGGTTGCATGACTATTAGGGAATATCCTAATTTTCTAAATTTCTTCCAGTCACTTGTGCGATTAAAGCCACAACGTCGGTGACAGCACTGTCAAATTAACCAATAAATATTAGCCAAAAATATAAAATATATTACATGTAGAAATTAATTAAATAACAATAATAAAATAAATATAAATATAAACACTCACTCTCTCTTCCAAGTCAGTTTGTGTCCCGACGTCTTCTGTAAAAATCTTATCCCTAAGATTGGAAACAATTACGGTGTTTTCCAGGCTTCCACTTTCCACATCGAGCGACGATGTGTTTGAATAATTAGAAGCACAATCCATTTTGCAAGTGACACGCTGTTGCAATGGTATAGGAGCCAGCAGGCTGTATTTATATATATTTTGACTGGCTTTGTTTTCTCGTTAAAACAATGGCCAGGTTTTGTATGACAATATTTGGCACTTCACCATAGCAGATAATTAACAAGGCACACAGTCATCACCATCACGGATTTACAAAAATACATTAGCCTTAATCAGATAATCTTTTAACTATTGTGTAAAGAGCATTGTAATGCCCTATCCATTACGCTAAATCAGTTAGCAAGGCACGCCTGGCTTGCTATCTGATTTAAGCTATCTGATACACACTTCCATTGTAACAGGCTAGGCCTGTGTTTAAGTGGGTCAACTCTACATGGGCTTTGTGCAGGTGTCAACAAAATAGCGAGAGAGACTGGCAGCAGTCAGTGAGTACTTGTTGTTATAATATTTCGTTGTGTGGTAATATTACTGTTGAATGTGTGTCTATATATTTATTATATGCTTGGCTAAAATTTGTTGGTTAATTTGTCAGTGCTTTCACTATGTTTATGTCTTAAAATGCAGTGTCGTTTGGAGTGGAGTCTATAACGAAACCGAAAGTGGAGTATATCAATGTACATATATGTATAAATATATAATATATATATATATATATATATATATATATATATATATATATATATATATATATATATATATATATATATATATATATATATATATATATATATATATATATATATATGTATGTATGTATATACGTCACGTGTGCGTCGTTGGGTTTTTCCCCACAACCCGGAAGTAGGTCAAATATTATAAGAATGGCTGCTGCTAGTGAAATTATGTTTCCACATAGCTATAGACATGTTATAATGTTTATGATTGAATAGCGTAACGAATATTGATGGGATCGACTTAATTCTTTCACCAACGAAATCAGCGCGTCGAGACGCTTCGGAAAATATCCACTTTAAATTTGTGTGAAAAGTTTGATTTTTTTAATGAGATTTTAATTAGCATTTTATAATGATTAAAGTTGAATAGCGTATCGAATATTGATGGGATCGATTTAATTCTTTCACCATCGTGATCAGCTAGTCGAGACGCTTCCGCAAATGTCCACTTTAAATTTGTGTGAAAATTTTGATTTTTTAATGTGATTTTAATTAATTTATTATTAATCAAAATCGAAAATGGTCATGACCATCGTGGTCAGCTCGGTCAGACGGTTCCGAATCTGTCACTTTTCATTTTCAGGTAAATTTCAGGTATTTTCACCTTTGATGACTTAATTAGGTAGCTTAATTATTAATTGTTATATCGCCCACTATACAATATACCATGTTGTCATAATGATGTGCACGTTATGCTCGAATTATACCTTCTTACTAGAAGGTGAATTTCCGCTTCTCGATAATTAGGAGGTTTCAGCCGCCATTTTGCCCAAATCCATTTAGCCATTTTCTTGTCAAAAGTTCAAATCCATGGTGAGCGATATAAGAGAGAAAAAGCTACAAAATGGCGACTTTTAGGTACTGAACTTCTAGGTCATGACGTCACCGACTAGCCTGTGATTGGCTGATTTCTTACTTCCGGTTTACTTTCTGCTGAATCCGAGCCTGTGATTGGTCGAGAATTCAAAATCCGCTGGTCCGGAGGCGTGGCCACTTTCTGGCGCCACATACAGGAGGTGATTTGGGCGGACCACTCTATACTACTAACGTGACCATTAGATTTGTCTTTGTTCACTCAACGAATACCAAGAATATTTTTATGTGAATATTTCACAAATTTCAAGAGATTAAAAAATATATGTCGAAGTTCCAAGCCGAAAATGTGGCGTCTCGATGCGGAATAAACACGTGCAAACTTTAATCGAATAAAACATATTGATTACCCCAAAAAGGAAACTATGATAATCAGCGTGTTTATTGATATATAATTAATTACCTCGTCGGACAAATCCATCAGGTTTGGTGATACTGGTGATAGTTTTCGAAAAAGAAGATGAAGTTTCTCACACAGCAGCTAACGCCTCAAATTGCCGAACTGAAATGTGAGCGAGACAGATCTCGTGGCAATCTCGCCGAGGCAGGCACTGCGCGCGAGATCTCTTTGATCTCGGCGTCGTTTCTACTCCTGCTATTGGTTAAAACTCCTTGGATAAACTCACCAATTGTCTTCCATATGAAAAGTTTGCCATAGCAGCATTTAACTGAAAGCATTTGAACACTATATTTTTTATAAATTCATAACTATCTTCATATTGCAATTAAACTCCTACATTCATGATTTCACTTAAACACATAATAAAGCAAATTGCTTTAATACTATTGCAAACATGAGAATTGATAAAAACCTTATTTATATTTTGAGCTACACAGAATGAAGATATAATCACGGTAATTCAATGCATGATATCCTAGAGATGAAATTCACTTAATAAATCACAATGATTCACTTCTTACACAAAACTCACACTGTTGCTTCTCCTCAACCATGGATAATCACAATATGACATAATTGACTTAATTTTAAATTGTAACTTTACAAGTTCATCCAGCCATGCCTGAAGTAAACCAGTCTCACCACCACTTGCATCATGGGATTCGAGAAAATTCAGAAACAACTGAATGACCCTCACTTTATTATTATCTGATATTATTTTGTGCTTGGCTGCCAGGTTTTATCAATGTGCTTTTTTGCCTCTGTTTGTTCCGTTTTACTTGTTTGTAGAAAACTTTGGACAATGGTTAGGCCCCAGATAAGAAATAATAAGTAAAAAACCTCTTAAACAAAAGTAGACAATTATGAACAAGACAATTCCTGCCAGATCAAATGCATTCAGCAGGAGTTGTTACAAAGTGGAACGCAACTGTTTAATATTTTAGATATTGAAAGTGAGAAAATAGCCCATAGAACAACATAATTGCTGCGTTCAATCAGTATTATTGTGCCTATTATCTTGAATTCGTTTACATTTGCCGAGTAAAGAAAGCGTAACACCCGTACACTGTAGCGCACTTCTTGGTGAGAAAAGCTGTCACCACTGCGTTGACCTGGCGGGCGCAGAGTGAGCTTATCAGCGTGCTCTATTTATTCAAACAAGTCAGGAGACGCAACTTATTTTAGTTTGTAGTTACAACTTGCACTTGCCAGTCGGTCGACGACTTTCGAGTTTAACAATCTCGCAAATTTTGTAGCTTTGCGTAATGGATTCACGGCATCACAAATCTCGCGCGTCCACGGGACCTGCAGGCCGTATTGACGCGGGTCCACTTACAGAATCGCGGATCAGAGACCCGGAACCTCGGGTTCCCGAGAGCCCTGCAACCCAATCAAAGATCTTGCTATTCGGTTGTTCGCGTAGTCGCGCGCCGCCATGGTGAGCTTTTTGCTGCCAATTTGCAAATCAGGGTATATCATTGTCCTTTTCAATTATTCTTTACAAATAATGTTGTTGGTATCATTGTATGTCTTGCTGTATTTTGCAAATAATTTTTTTACATGGCCAGCTGTAGTTTGTGTATTACATTTATACCATTAATTCTCTTCAAGCCTATAATTTAATTTAAATTTTATTCTAACAGAGATAATAGCATATGACAATCTTACAGCACACTATTTATACATGTTTAGTACATTAGCCTGTATCATACCACTATTCATTCAAACTACCAGTGCCACAACAATCTCATACTGATATTATACACTACACATCACACATAATACATTTTTATAACAATCTCATCACATCAAAACACATGTCAATAAACTTGTCACACAAGAACAATTGTTCAGTAGCATATGTCACATGCCCTCACACACTTTGGACAGTACCACTCTGGCAACTCCTCGCCCTCCTCCCATTCAATGCTATTGAAATTTGAGCACCTCCAGCGATACAACACACCACATCCACAGTTGCATTCGCCCATAACACTAGCTTCCTGATTATCCTGAATGATACTTGCATCTGGAATGAGTCCCTTACATTTGTTATTCCCACAAACATAATGTTTGAGGAAGTCATCCCTTGCCACCTGGGTAACACTGACAGCAGGAGCCCCATGGTTTGTGGACACAGCAGCCGACATGTGGGGGATGAGGAAAGCCTTGGCAAAGTAGGCAGCATTGCAAGAACTGATGCCCAGTAACTTGCATCAAAATCCACACTGACAACAGCCATTTCTTGGGGAGACCACACAACAAATTCACTGGTAACAGCACCCATCACAGCCATATGACACTGAACTTGTGTGAAGTATGGATGAGGAGTGGGCCGATTCTTAAGTTGGAGGGAGCAGTCGGTGGCGGAAGTGATCAAGAACGGAAGCTCCGATAGTGACCCAACTGGTTTGCTCTCCATCGATGACGGGCACTTAATCTCAACTGGTTGCTCTGGGTGGCAGTCACATGAAGCAATACAGTCAATGCTTGCACCCAGGAACCTGTGCGTCTTGCTGACCACAAGGCCACAGTCTCTCAACTTAAAGTTTGAGTGTGCCAACTTCATTTTCTGTCTATATGCATTGGCTGCCACTTTCTCACACTTCTAAGCATATCGAGTGTCTTTGTTGCCCTTGAAAGTGCTGACTTCTGTACATTCCAAACTGAGTTTCTTTTGATACTCTGCATCCTGGTGTGAATTGGGTGAATGTTGTTTCTTGTGACCATCCCCTGTCTGTATGCAGTCCACTTAGGATTATTCGATTGTCCAAGAGTCAGCTGATTGATGGTGCACTAATCAGACTCAGTGATGTTCATTGTCTCATATAACTCTTGCACAAAGTCTTCAGTGACTGCACGATACTGGTGGCTGCTCATGAAGTGCTTGATACACAAGGTGAGTGTTGACTGGTGACAACACTTTCCTCAACAGCTGGTACCAACAAAGGATCTTGGTCCTATATGACAAGGGGCAAGGTGGGAAAGACAACTGCGCTGGGCTGTAAGAAAGGTGAGGTATCCCAACGAGGAGCATCAGCAATGGTCAGGAAGGGTGCGTCAGGCTGACAAAGACTCAGCTCGTGGATGAGCCTACCATAGCTATCCGGATTAACCCTTCGATTGTGTGGTGCTACAGGATTGTACTCTGCTAAGCGCTTGGGTGGGCGTTTAGATTCTGCTTGGCCAGGAGCATGATTTTGGTTATTCAGCTCCTTCAGTGGTACAGGATCCACCGGCAATAAACATAAACAGGATGTCAACAAATCAATATTCTGCTAAACTGTCAGTGCCTTTTATAGAAAATACATTAATTAAACAGTACCTTTGCATATTCAAGGTTAAGTTAAAGAACAGGTAAGAAATAGGTAAGACTGGGTGTGTATTTAATTACCTTAGGGTTCTTTGGAGCATTCCATGCACAAAGAAGCTCAGTGGAAGCTGAGTCATCTGGCAAATCTTGATATCCCAAACTAGAGAAGTCTTCAAGAGCACACAACATTGCAGGCTTCACCTTGTCCAGCAACACAGGTGCAAGTGGAGCCAATCGGCTTGCCGCTCTCTTCTTCAAATAAACACATACAAATGTACATTGTTCCAGAAGTATCCCATGAAGGATAACACCTTGCCTGAACTGCACAGTATGGTACATCTGTCATAGGAAGGTAAAGCATGCTGTGCTCATGCTTTGACTTGTATAGGTTATAACTACGCACAGTTTTATAACGCCTCAAGTTCTTGCTGTTGAACTCTCTATATCACCTGATTGAGTGTGAGTGATTGTGTCATGAGCACGAAGAAGGTAGTCTGTAACATCTGAAAATGAAAGGTATGGAGATTTCCTGATATCCTTGGTCCACCCTTGAGTGGTGCTCCTCACAGATGTAAGAATAGTCTGGAATGAGCCTGGACTGGTGCTAAAGCCCAATGCACTGCAGAGAACTGAGACTTTGTGTTGTCTTTTCCCTTTAGGACACTGATCATGCTGCTTCAGTGCAATGTTGAGCGGCTTGGCATTGAGCCGACGTACATCTTCGGCACTCTGAAATATATAAAATAAATAAATATATAAACAGCAAGTAACTATAGTCAATACAATAAATATCATATACGATGCATTACTAAACAATACAGGGTAATTATTTATGTATCTGGCTGTATATAATTTATACATTTGGTTATGCATTTTCCACAATATTGCTTACTTGATGTAATTGGCCAGTGGCGTTAGAGACAATTAATTTTGTCTACTATGTTTCACAATGTCCAACACAATACCAATATTGAAAGAAAAATATACCTCGAGAGCGGGTAGAGATACCACCACAGGCACAGGTTTGGGTCTGGGAGGCATTTCTTTTCCAAGCTTTGTAAATCGCCACAATATTAATCCGTCCTGATGTTCTATGAACAATTATAAACAACCACGCGCATATAAATCCACAGAATCCGTCCAGTTCATGGGCGGCGCGGGACGTAGTGATACACAGACCGAGCCACGGCAAAACAGCAAGGCGTGGGATAAGGGCTTTGGCGGCGGGATTCAAGCACTCGGTGCTTCAGGCGGTTCACGGGGTGCGGGATTGCATGCGCCAGGTTGGATGGGTATGCGGAAGCGGGATTCCTCTATAGAACTCACCCCGAGTGTCGGCGGAATACAGGTCGGGGAGGAGTTGCGGGGTTGGTCGCGTCTGCCATATACCAGTATACACCTGCCCCCATTCCTCGGCGGGTCACGGGCCTGGGGTTAGACTTGGGGTTTTTTGGCCTGGCTGGTGTCGACGTGGTCTCGCCTCCCTCCCAGTTGGGGGATCTCGGGGCTTGCGGCAGCGCTTTGCTTCATGATGTCAGAGACTTCCGGGGCTACTTCCGCCATGATGTGCCTGCGGATGGGGGCAACAGGCGTTATGCTGTGGTCCTGCCCCGCATTCCGCTTGGTTTTGAGGGTCAGGAAACACCCCGTCCACCTCGCGCTGCTGTTCCTAGCCCCCCTTACCGCACAGTACCGATGGGATGCGTGGGTACTATGCGGTCCCCAAGGAGAAGGTTGCCTCTCACACCTCCGTCAGTGCCATTTGTCGGGAGTGCGAGAGGTAACCCTGATTTCCGATATACTGAGCATTCTGGGTCGAACTTCCCGGCGCCCGGTGGGTATGAGCAGCCTCGGGCCACTTTGCACAGATGCCGCATATGATATCTGCGGCCTCTTACCCTACAAACGGCGCCGCTCCCGTCGCTGACCACCGGAAATTCCAAGGTCCCTATGACAGCAGGGGATGGGACCCCGCCAAGGGGCCTTTCCTTTGACGGAGTCCGGGGGCGGAAGGTTTTCCAGCAGCGATTCGAGCAATATGCATTCGCTCGCGGTTGATTTGAGGTGGGAAAGGCGGCAGCTACCCACACCGCCATCATTGGTGATGATTTGGGTCTTCCATTTGATGTCGTAATAGAGGAACTAGAGCACCGCTTTGGGCCTGGGGACCTGTATGAGGTCGCCCAGGCCAAGTTCAACCAGGCAACACAGGCACTAGAGGAAGACCTGATGGAGTGGAGTGACAGAGTTAGAGGTCTGTCACTCGAGGCATTGTCTGGCCTGCTCGTCAATTACAGGGTGTGGCAGACAGTGTCCCGGTTCTTCCAGGGGTTGCAGGACCCAGATGCGGCACACAACACCCTCTTGCGGCACCCTCAAACCCTCCCCGAAGCAATATACCTGGTATAGGATTACCAACAGCAGTATCAGGCATGCTTCGGTAAGCAGTCTAGGATGACTGCCTTGACACCCTAGTGGGCAATACATGGTTCTTCAAATTGGATGCTAATTCGGCATATTGGCAGATAGGAATCAAGACGGAGGACCAGAAGAAAACTGCATTCATAACCAAATACGGCCTGTTTGAACGCGTAGAGGTTATGCAATGCCCCTGCCACATTCGCTAGGGTGATCAACTTGGTACTCCGGGGGCTCAATTGGAACACTGTCCTGGCTTTCCTGGATGACGTCCTGGCTCTCGGTTCAAGATTCGAACAACACCTACAGGCCCTGGAGGACATTCTAACTCGGTTTCGTCAGAATGGCCAGAAGCTGAAGCCGAAGAAATGCCTGTTCTTCCAAACAGAGGTATTTGGGGAGAATCGTCATCGGGGACAATATAAGGATGTCGGAGACGGACACAGCATTGGTGAATAAATGGCCAGAGCCCACCAAGGCGAAGGATGTGGAAAGATTCAAGGGGCTTGCCAATTACGACCGCTACTTCATCAAGAACCTTCTCCCTGTTGGCTGACCCACTCTACCAAGTAACAGGAAAACAAGGATTCCGATGGGAAAAGGAGCAGCGTGACGCCTTCCAAGCCTTAAAGGAAGCTCTGACCTCTCCCCCTGTCCTAGCATTACCAAACAGAAGGGATGAGTTCACCCTTGACACTGACGCGTCAGATGTGGCTGTGGGAGCAGGACGGTGAGGAGAGGGTAGTTGCCTATGGCAGCTTCACCCTCATTAAGGAGCAACGCAGGTACTGCACTACACGCAAGGAACTGCTGGCGGTTGTGAGGTTCACACGGCAGTTCAGGCATTACCTGCTGGGGAGGCCATTTGTGGTACGAACAGACCACGCGAGCCTGACATGGCTTCTCAACTTCAAAGAAACCCAGGGACAGCTGGCACGGTGGATGGAAGAACTATCGCAATACAACATTGTAGTTCGGCACCGTGCCGGCAAGAAACACGCCAATGCAGACGCCCTGTCCAGAATGTATCCACTACCAAGGCCATGCAACGCTTACGTGGCTGGGGCTGATTTAGAAGATTTGCCATGTCAGGGGTACAAATACTGTGCTCGTGTTGAGAGGGATTGGGGCAGATTCGAGCAAGATGTGGAATATATTGTTCTTCTGGCCACCCGAAAAATGGAGGAAGCTGCTCCGGAAGCACGAGCTGAAGAAAGTGACCACGCGGCCCCCAACCTGGATGTGCTCCTTATGGGGTGCCAGATAGAGGCACCCCACTCATCAACAGAAACCAGGGACCCGGTGTCAACAGAAGAGGACCTTATACCGGAAGGCTGGCCCTTTATAGAAGTGACTCGACACGGAGAGCAGGTAGAAGTCCGCAGTTGCAATGCAGATACCGACGCGAACCCAGCTGCCTTTCAGAATCCGTCCTGCTGGGGCTTTAGCACTGAGGAAGTAAGAAAGCAACAAGGCAAAGACAAGGACCTTAGCGCCCTACTCCGATGGCTGAGCATCCACATTGCAGAGGAGCCGGAGGAAGGCACCCTGTTCTCCTGCATCTAAGTACTACTGGATCCACAAAGAAAGTATGTGCTTGATAGATGGGGTCTTGTACAAGGAAAGGCAAACGGTCAAGGAAAAGGACCTGGTGGTCCCCGCCAGTCTGAAGGAAGATGTACTTTACCTACACCATGACATCCCATCTGCAGGCCACTAGGGGGTTGCACGGACCAAAGCCAAAGTAAAAGAGATGTTCCATTGGTTTGGTTTTGCTCAGAAAAAGAAAACTATGTAGCATCCTGTAGCACGTGCAACCAAAACAAGAAGGCTACCCGCCAAGGGAAGGGCGCAATGGGATCATACCAAGCAGGCGCGCCTATGGAGCGGGTTCACCTTGATTTCCTTGGACCGTTGCCGCGTACCTCTAGGGGGAACGAGTATATGCTCATGATGGTAGACCAATTCACCAAATGGGTCGGGTGCATACCTCTCCCCTGTCAGACTGCCGAGGTAACAGCAAGAGTGGCTGTAAATGAATTCTTCTCCAGGTTTGGATACCCTTTCCAATTTTTCTCTGACCAGAGGAGAAACTTCCGAGTCACGTCTCTTTACTGCATTGTATGAAGCTCTCCACATCCATAAGGCATGCACAACGCCTTACAGTCCATCAGCTAATGAACAAGTGGAGAGATTCAACCGTACGTTAATGGACGCAGTACGCTGTTTCATTGGGAAGAACCAACACCAATGGGACATGCATTTGTCACAGCTGGCCGGTGCACTCAGAGCTTCAGTCAATAGAAGCACAGGTTTCACGGCAAATAAACTCATGCTGGGGCGGGAAGTAAATGTACTGGCACAACTGATGTTCCCTCATCATACAGGAGGAACAGTTGAGGAAGCGGATTACGTCGCCCAGCTAACGAGTGAGAAAGGCCGTGCCCATGATGTTGCCCGGACTAAGCTCCAAACCTCGCTGCGTTGCATGAAACGTAATTACGATGTCCGCTTAGTTGAAAGGTCGCATAAGAAAGGGGATGTGGTGTATATCCTAGATACGGCCACCTTGAAGGGGAAATGTCGGAAGCTGAGTCCCCCCTGGACATGCGGTCATCGTAAAGCTCATATCCGACTATCTATTCAGAGTGCAACTGAGAAATGCGCTCTTCGTCGTCAACCATGACCGCATCTAGCACTGCAAGGACCGGGATCTGCCAAAATGTATATCAAATTGGCAGAAACAATTGCATGAGGGACAAGAAGAAGTCAAAGATGACGAAGAGCTGTATTGCATTTTTCACCAACCTTGTCACGGGCGTTTCATGATTCAGTGCGACTTTTGTCATGAATAGTACCACGGCACTTGCGTGAACGTCAGCCACCCTGACTCAGCAGGACTAGGCTTAGGGCCCATGTTTGGAGCCTCTGGAAAATGATCACCCCCTTCTATGGGTGGCACTAGAGCAGAGGCTTCAACGTCGTCAATGGAGCTGGAACATGCGGGGGAATGCTCAGATTCCCGAACCTGTATCCATCCTGGATCAGTTGTTGGGTAGGGGGTTGGATTTCAATCTTCCAGGTTCCCCCCTTAGTAACCCTCCCCCTGCCACTGGTATAGGGCATTCATGTCCTCCACGTAGGCGGGGGAATGTATCGAAGGCCCAGGTGTCGCTGATGCTTTGGCTGGTTTTGATGTAAGACCCCCTTCCAAGACCAAGCAGGCCGGTAGGAGAGCCCGAAGTGCAAGGAAGGCAAAGACACGTGCTCGAAACCAGCTGGCCGCGCAGGCAACTGCAGCGCCAGCGCAGATAATCACGTTGCCTGTCAAGCGGCAAACGGGGGGTGCAGGGTCCTCCAAGCCGAGGGAGGCAGACAAGCCCATGACCATCGGAAACGACCCCCACCCCCAATCAACAGCCCACTCACGACCCCTGGTGGTGCAGGGTGGGTCCCAGGGGGCTGTAGGCGAGACGCCCCGATGGGACATGGACGGCCACAAGGGGAAGTCCACGCCTAGATGTCCCATTCTTGGGTGTGGGGATTAGTACAGATGTCCAAAGTCGTATGCCTTTAACAAGCATGTCCCAGAGGTTTTCAATGAAGGCCTGGACCCCATGGATGTGACAATGCAGCGATTGTCTGTCCTCCATGTAATCGCCAACTACCTGCTGGGGCCGGGACGAGAGTTAAAAACCTTGGTCCGTCACGCAGAGGGGTTAGGCGGTTTTGGATGCCAAAGCCTGAAAGAAACCCACGGGATTATTGAAGGAGGCAATGCGGGAGTTCGGTCAGGTCCACGAGGATCCGTTTCCTAATAGCTTCAGTCTAAGGCCCCCAAATTCGCCCCCGGTCCTCCTCCACTGGAAACCTTTGATGGCTCTGTTGTCTCAGCTCGGGCCCCGTGACAGGGAGCTCGTCTCGGACTTAGGCCGTCGGCCTGCACAGTGTGGTAGGATGGAGAGGAGCGGGGTGGGGCAGAAGTCTGCTAAACCGGAACCTCAGCTACCCGTGGCCTTCGATTCCCACTTCCACATGGACAGGGCCCTGACTTCCCTGGGCCTACCACGGAATTCCGGGCCACATAAGTTGTTCATGGCTGCCCAACCCTAGTCGGCCTTCGCTGTCGTGGTTGGGGGTGCTGTGGCCAACTATTGCGACCCTGCCACTTACCCCAGTGTCGATGAAATCATCGACCTGGGGCAGCAAAAAGTGAGGGTCGCGATTGGTCTCCACACCAAGCACGCAGCGAAGTGTACATTGGACCAAATGCAGGTGATGTCCAGCCTTCTCAAACGGTCCGAAGTTGTCGGCCTTGGGGAGGTTGGCATAGACCATTCAGTCCCCCCTGCTGAATGGGGGACACAGCAACATGCCCTACACCACGTGCTGTCCCTCCTGGAGCCCCGGCATGTGCTGGTTTAGCACATCCGGGGAATGAAGGGAGATGACGGCACAGAGGCATATTGCTGTGCCCTGTATCAGCTGCTTGGTCAGGTGCCCCGAGAGCAGCGGATTCACCTCCACTGTTTCTCGGGATCTGGGGATGTGGTTAGCAGGTGGGCGTCGAAATTTCCGAACGTCCATTTTGGGTTCACTCAGCTGGTGCGAGGTTTCAGTACTTACCAGCTCGAGGCCTTGCGCTCCATTCCCCTGGATCGTCTGTTGTTAGAAACAGATGCCCCCTATCTCAATTGCCCATCACCCGGCCATATAGGGGGAGTGGCTGATTTGGTGGCGCAAAGAGTCGGCAAGGATCCAACTGAGCTCATAAAAATTACTGCCCTGAATACTTTCCGACTCTACTATATGTGATGGGGGCATATCGGTCCGAGGGGTTGGGAAAGTCCTGGGTGGGGTCCAACTCCATTATCATACCGTGGGGGGTGGGGGGGGGGGGGGGTGAGTGTGGTGACTTACGTCACCGCTGTGGTTGTAAGGGCCTTAACGTGACGGCGTTGCATTGAAGCGTATGACACCTCTGAGGAGTTCGGCCCTAAACGTGTCAGCGTGAGTAAATCACGTCTCCCCGGACCGCCCTGGCCTTTTAGGCGGCAACGCAGCAACAAGTGTTCGGTCACTTGTTGCCAAGCCGTCAATACAGAAGGAGCTTATCGAAGACAATTTGAAGAGATACACAAAAGTCGTCGACAGTCATCTCCAAGAATAGCACCAGCATATAGACGCGACCGTACCCATCACAGCAGAAGGTATCCATGGAAAACAAATTCGAAGCGGAATATCGTCCACAAATGTATCTGCTCAAGTTTATGTGAAAACGAAGCAATTTCGTCATAACGTACTCTGTTATCCGAAACAAATGTGGCGATAAAAGGAGCAGTGTAAATGTTTGCGATATGTTTTTGATTCACTTGCGCTTATATTGAAGATTGATTGCGATCTGGATTTTTCAGTGAGCACCGTAAGATGTTTAAGAATAACCAGATTTCCTCAGAAATTTTTCATGCTTTCCTTGGTGAAAATACCTGCACAGGTTCCATACGGTTTTTATTTCAAATGCACATTTACCTGAAGATGCTTCTTTTGAAAAAAAAACATCCAACATTATCTATTGAAGTAATATAACATAGCTATTTGCTTTTGATTTAAAATACTAGCTGCCTTTATTACCTGGAGAGTTGATCAAGTACTGGTACAAATCACCAAAAGTCATATCTTGTAACCAACTTCCAGCTGGTAATTTATAAGGACAACTATACCTCTTTCGTGCCACGTTGGGTAGTCCAAACAAATCGGCCAGTTTGTAATGCTTGTCAGCCATGGCTGATTTAAATCGCCGAGTTTACAGCTGTCACTCGTAAAATGTTCTTGTTCGCAGATTAAAGTATGCTCAAGATCGTTTCTGATTATTGAAATTGTCTTAGATCTTCGTTATCAGCTACTATTTACCGTGTCATTGACGAAAGAGCGCCACGCGCACGTTAAATGCGTCATGTCTTCCGCGCAACCAACAAGGTGTAAATACGCTGACAGCTGCTTGAATTTACCCCCGAATCGTTGCTCTGGGCTGACTTCCGGTGGAAGACAGTTAGCCGATATCGAGAATGTTTTACATTGAAATAGGTTTTCGAATGTGAATTTTAAACATGAATTCATTGTATAATGTCAAAGCCCAGTAGAACTGTTTGATATGTATTTCCTTATTTTTTATTGTTATTCAAAGACCGTCAATGTTTGCGGAGTCTGGTTGATGACTATCTATTTCTGTATGTACGCTGAGTGAAGCCATGACAACAACCCTTATATCCCAGAAGGGGTGCATGGGGGAGGAGTAGTATAGAGAGTGGGGGAACTACGCGGGGACCAAATAGAGACAACAGATTTTCTTTACTTACAATGGTTTTTTCTCTACTTGCAAGGTTTTTTTCTCTACTTACAATGGTTTTTCTCTATTTGCAACTTATATTTCCCCCAACTAGAGGAATTTTACGGGTACACAACCCCAACTAGAGAAATTTTACGGGTACATGGGATAGACAACCTCCTCCTGCAAACCAAGGCAAACAACCCAGCGCAAACCAACATCCTACCCACCGCGCCAGCCCAGGTGGCAACACGACCAAAAGTGCAAAAAACAACAGCCACACACCCTATGCGAGTACATAGGTATATACCATGCCAAGAACAACCCTACCACGAGAAGCCTATTCCGAGATACAATCTGGAGCCTTGCCTGTTCGTGCAGCAAAGGAGAAATACCACATTTCGCAAGCAAGGTACGCAAAAATCCGTGGAATAGCCACAGAAAATGATCCTAGACTCCAAAGGCCGCCCAGCACTGCCATCTTTCAAACAACGAGCGAGGAACTGGGATCTGCTTGAAAAGAGCTTCCCCTACTTGTTTCTATCCGAAAGAGAGCTAGAGATTCTTGATTCCCTGGGGGCTGGCATCTGCGAATGATACCAGATACCAAAGGATTTTTTAGAAATATATCTGACAAAATTCCACGAACCAGTCCAGGCAGGCAATATTCCCGACTTTGTCTACCTGTGCAACTCGAGACCCAGCGCCGCCGGCAAGCTTCGTATTGTTTCTTTGAGCCCCCAAAAAGCAGGCAAACCCTCCTCCAGGACTGCCACGCAACCCGCCAGCTAGGCCGCCAACCACCTCCTCCAGGACTGCCAGCCAACCCGGCAACCAACCTCCTCCAGGACCGCCAGCCACAAATTCTCCCCCACAAGCCCCCACCAAGTAGCCGAAAAATAGCCTACAGAGCCTCTCCTAATGTTGGTCTGCCCAAGCGATTTACTTGTTTGCCCTAGAAAGCCTCTCCCAATGGTGGTCTGCCCCAAGCGATCTACTTGTTTGCCCTTGAAAGCCTCTCCCGATGGTGGTCTGCCCCAAGCGATCTATTTGCCTGGCCTGTCTCCTATTCCTTGTCGAAAGGGTCCACTGTTAGACTTTGGTGTTGGTATGGGTTGGTGGGTTGGAGGCTTTGTAGGAGGCTGTTTGGAGATTGGTCTGGAGGGCTCGCTAGGCTGGATGGCGAAAAAAGGGTAGCAGAAATTTGCGCCCTTGTATATGTAGTAGGCTCTAGTCTTACTTTTTGCTTTCTTTGCCTTCTGCTAGCATCTCTTTGGTACAGACCAATGGATCGCTTGCCTGGTGTAGACCAATGTATCGTTTGCTTGGTGTAGACCAATATATAGGGCAGACCAGGCGTTGTAGGCTATAGGGCCATGTATTGCTTGGTGCAGACCAATGGATCGCTTGGTGTGGACCAGTGGGCCGTTTTTTTTGTTCCTATATACTATGCCACATACAATCCTTTCCTCTTGTGCACTTGCAGCATTCCTGGCAGACCCGGGTTGCAATTGCTTAGCGTATACACCACATCAAACATCGATTGTCTTTGTTCTCTATATTGCAGAGTAGTTTCTCTGGCAGTTGGATTGTTGTGTAGTCTTGTTTCTCGCATGGTGGTGCGGGTTCTTCCGGTTCGTAGTCCAGTGTATGTAGGACGCAGCGATCGCTTTTGCTACAGTGGTCGAAGGCGCCACATTTGCAGATCCTTTCTGTGGGGTTGGGGAAGAGTATGGTCTGTATGGCTGGAAAAGAGTATCGCTCTTCTTCGCCGCAGGATTCGCTGCAGTCGTGGTGTCGTTCAACTTCTGGTGTACCATCCTCTGGTGTGGGTAGGATGCAACACATCCGGCCCGTCCTGTTGTTTGTCGTGGAGATCTATACTATGTCTTCTATGTACCTCCTGCGAAAGGGGTGGTGGAGAAAATCGACAAGGTGCACTACTGTGGTACCTCGGATGGAAGCAACAACATCACACTCTTCCTGGTACAGAAACAAATAGGGTGTGTATTTGTGGGCTTGGTCGTAGAATGCTTGGTCTACCTTGTCGTCGCGGAGCACTTTTTGATCTTGTCTTGACGGATTTTGACAAAGGTTTTTGTGCCTATGCGGTAGGTCCTTCGGGCTTCTCTTTCTCCAATCTTGCCGGCTTGGATGCCTTCTACTAGGGTGTCGGGGAGCTCCCGGTTGTGTGCAAAGTACTTCTTGGTTTGTGGCGTTGGGGTATAAGTCTCTTCTCCATTTTGGATGCGAGCGTATCTGCGAGCCCCTATCTGGTATTGTTTCTTGGCCTCTCGTTGCCCTTCTTTCCAGAAACGATGTCTTGGTATGCTTTATTCGATAGTGTGCTTTTTGCAGGCCTGGTATCCTATAGTAGTCCCATTTGTTCAACACGTTGCTCCCACAGTACAAGTTGGTATACGTCCTTGTTCCGACCCTAGGTAGATCTGCCTGTCTCTACAAGACTGTATCCTGCTGTTGGTTGCTCTGGAAAAAGTATCTCTGTGTACAAACCTATCTATGTCGGCCGATGTCTTGGTGGCGTTGGCGATTCCTCTGGTGGTTGGGACTTCCCTGTTGGCTGGAGGTGTTATTGTATTTTCAGCGAGTTGGATATATACTGGGGGCCTGAACAAAGGGCAGATCGGGCCAAAATCCTCTCCTAGGGCGGTCCCAAAACTGTCCCCCGCTGTCCCAGAACCCCTACTCTCTATACTACTGAAGGTTATCGATTCTCCCACAGGTTTCTATCTGCACACTGCCCAGATCAGCTACGATACAAACCATGGACAAAATTTGTAGGCCGTATCGATGTCAGAGTTGGTGGACCCACCGGACAGAAGTTTTTATGTTCAACTGGCCCGTACTGGACCATAATGTATAAAAAACTATAGTCAGTCCATGCGGGCCAGGGGCAATGTCGAGCCCTGTAGTGTGGATCATCTGAAGAGTTTCCTGTACGCAGTCAACTTTTAAATGACTAATTTATAGGAGTTGACATGACATTTACTGTCAGACACAATTCAATTGCTATATCATCCACCTTTTGTGGATACAAGTGCCATAATTATGATATTTCAGTGTGATCATTTGTATTAGCTCTTCTTTCCAGCATGGTAATTCATATAACTTTGGTGGCATTTTTTTTATAAACAAGGTAACAAGTCCTTATCAAGCGTCAACACTATTCAACTCAATATCTCTTTGCAACTTAAACATGGACTCTGCTTGACCTTCTCTCTTTCAATGCTAACCCCATGGGAAGTAAAAGCTGCCATTACTCAACCAGAGCAGCTACACCCAACTGGTTCAGGTCAAATATCATCATAGAGAGCATTATTTAATGTTTTCATTGTCTTTGACCTTGAATACAATGTATTGGGGTTGTACATTTTGGCAGTATGATACATAGCTGAGTAAGACTGTATACACCTCTCACCACCCTTCTCTGTGGGACAAACACTAAGTAAATGTTACCTAATTTGAGTATTCTATGAGCCTTCAACTTTGCCATTCAAAACTATGCAAAATGCTTGTTTGCTGTCACATAATTGACAGCAGGGCTTCGCGCCCCTTGGGCCCCAAGTTATATTTTTATTCATAAAATTACACTGTTTCTGATTTCATGTATTGAATAATATCGCAGCCAATACTTTTAGTTGTATATGTGGTTATATAATATAATTAAGCGAGTCCACTACTTATTAAGTAGTGAGGTGCTTTATGTAGAATATATCCTGTTCAATAGAATGTGATGAATAAACTCTTTTATTCTATGACATTTGTGACAGTGGTTAGTTTACATATGCTGTTGTGTAGTGTCCATTGGACTGTAAAAGTTAAAATTCGCTGATACAGGTTATTTGAAGAATATTCTTCATTCATATGGTGTCATTGAACATAGTTCCATGAAAGATTACCTGCTCACAACTTCAATGTGGTTATTGAGCCATGTTGTAGGTATGATTTCCCATGCATAAATGGCCATATTTTGACTTCATAACATCCTTATAACTTGATAACAGATTGTCGGATTTACGAACAGTAGAGAGCTCCAGAACGCTCTAGCTGAGGTATTTCCATTCAGCTGTTGTGATGATTTCGATTGACTACTATACTATGGGAACATATCATACATATTAATATTTTTCAAAAACGATAGCACGTGACTAAAATATTTTAAGGGATGAGATAAATAATCTGGTTTTAATGAATAGAATTATTGAAACGAAACACATAATTCATATCAAGTTCAGTCCCCAAGGAATTTGTTCCTTTTCTTTTGGTGCTTCTTTTTCTCGTCATCCAAAACTTTATGGGAAGGATTGGTAGAGATGAGCGGCACATAGCTTACGCCGAACTTTAGCATGTAAACACAGATCAGCTGATTGGTCGGCTGGAACCGAATATAAGGATTCAAAGCATATTTAAACAGAACGATCGACTATAGATAAGTAAAATAAGTTTATTTCTTTTCTAACATAAATAAGCAACTATAATTAAGCATCATCGGGAACCATGATCCCCATCAAGTGACCTTTTGTAACTCAATATACATATATGGCTTATACTGTTGTGGTTTTGTAGGGAAGTGGTGGAACTGCTTTGGACAGCAATTGACCGAGGCCCTCAATATTTCATCCGGCCATAGCGTCGACCGGGTTGTGAGGTAATGCCACCATTTTATGCAATATTGGCAGCTATATTAAAAAGTACAGTACATTGTTTGCTAATTAAGCTTTTTTACATTTACGAGTTTCGGGCACTACTGGATGATGTATGGTCGACCGTTCCGAACACCAAAGTTGTGATATCAAGCGTCCTGCCGCGATCCGAAGACAGCTAGGCGCACAACACGACTTGACCAATGTTCGTGTGGATACTTTATATCACTGCGATGCACATTTATGGGCTTGGTTCTTTGCCTAATGCAGATATCAGGATTTGTTCGGACAATTCATCTGCGAGAAATACAAGCAGACACAAGATCCACCAATCTTGTACTCAAGAAACTAGCAGCCACGGACGTGCGAAGCGAGTTCTTGGATAATACGCCTACCTTCTACGGCTTCGGTGGTATGAGGCGGGACTGTGTTGCATATGACGGCCTGCACATCATCGTCGTTGGCGCGGAACAGTTGGCAAGAAATATGCGCGATGCGTTAGCCATCCTACCGAATGATTTCAGTATTGAGATGGACGACGACAAAGTCTGGCCTCTGCTTTCGTCAACCTCGACTGCAGTATGGTTTACTCTTGCATTGTATATGTGGCACATCGTATATTTACACACTTTTCTGGCTGTTCATGCTTCTTTTTCATTGGATGTGTATAAAGAGACGTCCACGAAGCGGAATAACCACAGCGAGTGCTCGATCAGCCATAAGAGTCGGAATTGTGCGCTAGTTCTGAGGTACCCCGTAGTGGGGGTTCAGTCCCGTGATGGGGTATAGTCCTGTGGTGGGGCGCAGTCCCGTGGTGGGGTTCAGTCACGTGCTGGGGTTCAGTCACGTGCTGGGATACAGTCCCGTGCTTCCACTAAATGGTTCTAGATAGTTATAACGCCGATGGGGGTATACTGAATACAGTTTTTGGTAGCATGGTGGGTGTATAGTAGCAAACCATAGTTACTTTTGGGTTTCCCCTCCCAGATTTTGTGTTTCAGCAGGTCCAAAGTGAGATTTTGGACCCAATGTTAACTCAATATACATATCTTCCACTAAATGGTTCTAGATAGTTAAAACGCCGATATGGGTACACTGAATACAGTTTTGGGTAGTATAGTAGGTGCATAGTAGTAGACCATAGTTACTTTTGGGGTTCCCCTCCCAGATTTTGTGTTTCCTGGGGCCAAATGTGTGATTTTGGACCCAATGTTAACTCAATATACATAGCTTCCACTAAATGGTTCTAGATAGTTAAAACGCCGATTGGGGTATACTGAATACAGTTTTGGGTACAGTGTACACTATTTCAGATAACCCAGTGGGTTTTTGTTGCTGGGATATGTTTTCAATGTATGGGATTGCTATTATCACTTATCTGATGGTTTTTTGGGGGGTTGGGGGATGGTTCTTCAGATTATTACTTGACAGGACAGGCTCTCAGACTAGGATTATTATGGCATGGTATATGGTAAAGCAATATCACTATTTGGCGACAATGTAATGTCATTCAAGAGAGAGAACAAGTTTATATCATTTAGCATGTGTTCTTAACAAGTTTTAATCATATTTTACCTAATTAAATTATGTTTTTTTTGTGCAATCAAGTCCATAATAGGACAACCTAGTTGTAAATCAATGAATTCGAACACATAGATAATATAATCAGGTATATATGATGATACAAAAACTTGTTCAGAACGATTGCTAAATGATTTTAATTTGTTCTCTCTCTGTAGAGAGCAAAATCTAAAGAGCTAACATGTTTTCATTGTCTACTGCTGTCACCAAATATAGATATTGGATTACGGATCAAAATGCCCTGGAACAAAACACCCTCGCCCTGACCAAACGCCCTTCCGGCGTGAGGGCGTTGTTGAGACCTCAAGACTATCACAGACATACGAATGGTAGTATCTTAACAACATTTTACTCAAGCATTCACATGCACTTGCTGCCGGCAGCGAGCATCCTAATCGCCACGAGGAAAAACCCTCTTGAGGTCTCAGCACGCCCCCACAAAAAAAAACGCCCCAAATCAGATAGTAGATTAAAGCAATAAACAATCCCGCTCATTCAAAACATATGGGAGGATAAAACAAAGAAGATTATTTCCCAACAACGAAAACCCACTGGCAATGGGTAATCTAAAACTGTGTACCACAATCAATGTTTTAAATGAGTAATTAGTCAATATTGAGTCTATTTTAGGTTTTAAAATTCGTTCTCATGTTTGCCCATAGAATCAAATCTAAACCCAAAAAGTTGACATTGCCACACACAAAATCAACCTTGGGCCGTCAAAAAATATTTCCACTATACCCATACTTGCGTTACAACGATACAGATTTGAAAGGGTGAAATTATGTATATACCAGGGGTGGAAACTAACAAATATAGCTACCAGCCATCAGGGCTGGTAACGTTCAATAATTACCGGCCCAACACATTTTTACCGACCAAAAACATAACATAAGTATATGCCAATATATAAAACTTTTATTACCCACAAAGATGCACGTAATTCACAGATAAAATATGTAAAAAGACAAATAGAAATGAACCCTAGGCACGCCTTAACTGCAAACACTCATCACTTGTCTTTGCTTGCGACGCCAAGCAGTCTGTCAGCACCCACACACATAGTATCTAATTATTCAGTCTCAAGATCGAAGTTGTGAATATCAGGATACTTAAGAAGAAGTATCATGAGGTTGACTAATGTGGAGTGGCATAAACTGGACCACCAGTCACTCTTGGTTTGGCCCATCACATTGAAGCCTCCTTCACATTCTGTTAAAGATGAACAAATTGTTAGTATCAGGTCAAACAAATACGAAACATTTGAGCACTCTTTCGCTAGCATACAATTCACTCGGGGCCAGCTTAAACTGAGCAGCCTTATCATACCAAATACAGGAGCTGCTGTAATACACCATGAAGTTGGTCGGTTGTGCTACCTATCATATATATGTTATTTCATCATAGATGAACTGCGCTTATCAGGGGCCGTATTCATAATGAATCTTATATTACCTTGACTCGTCTCAACTTGAGTCTGCGATCTCAGCTGAGTCTGCGATCTCAGATTGCATTCATAAAGACCAACGACTGAGTTCCAGTCGACCCAACGGCAATTATTTTTGGGTTGAATACAGCTAAGACAGCCAACTCAGCTTCTTACCCTTTCAAAAACCTGAGTTAATGAAATACCTGATCTAAAGCTTGTGATGTGATAATTGTGCGGACAAAAAATGTTAAATGTTTATTTAAGGCCTCGACTTGACCCAATGTTCATAGTTTACTTGATATCACTACAATGCTTATTGTTGGTCTTTGCTTAATGCAGATGTGTGTTGCTTATGAGTGCCTGCACACTAACATGTTGGAGCACCACCAGTTGGCAAGAATTATGTGCGATGCATTAGCCAACCTTCCAAAGAATTAAACATGGAGTTGGACCACCACAAAGTCTGGCCTCTGCTTTTGTCACACGCGCAGTGGGGGTATGGTTTACTCTTGCATTGTAGCAGTGGCACATCGTATATTTACACACTTTCTGGCTGTTCATGCTTCTTTTTCATTGGATGTGTATAAAGAGACGTAGACACGAAGCGGAATAACCACAGCGAGTGCTCGATCAGCCATAAGAGTCGGAATTGTGCAGACTAGTTCTGAGGTAGCCCGTAGTGGGGTTCAGTCCCGTGATGGGGTATAGTCCTGTGGTGGGGCGGTAGGGTTGTGGTGGGGTTCAGTGCACGTGCTGGGGTTCAGTCACGTGCTGGGATACAGTCCCGTGCTTCCACTAAATGGTTCTAGATAGTTATAACGCCGATGGGGGTATACTGAATACAGTTTTTGGTAGCATGGTGGGTGTATAGTAGCAAACCATAGTTACTTTTGGGTTTCCCCTCCCAGATTTTGTGTTTCAGGTGCAGGTCCAAAGTGAGATTTTGGACCCAATGTTAACTCAATATACATATCTTCCACTAAATGGTTCTAGATAGTTAAAACGCCGATATGGGGAACTGAATACAGTTTTGGGTAGTATAGTAGGTGCATAGTAGTAGACCATAGTTACTTTTGGGGTTTCCCCACCCAGATTTCTTGTTTCCTGGGGCCAAATGTGTGATTTTGGACCCAATGTTAACTCAATATACATAGCTTCCACTAAATGGTTCTAGATAGTTAAAACGCCGATTGGGGTATACTGAATACAGTTTTGGGTACAGTGTACACTATTTCAGATAACCCAGTGGGTTTTTTTGTTGCTGGGATATGTTTTCAATGTATGGGATTGCTATTATCACTTATCTGATGGTTTTTTGGGGGGTTGGGGGATGTTTCTTCAGATTATTACTTGACAGGACAGGCTCTCAGACTAGGATTATTATGGCATGGTATATGGTAAAGCAATATCACTATTTGGCGACAATGTAATGTCATTCAAGAGAGAGAACAAGTTTATATCATTTAGCATGTGTTCTTAACAAGTTTTAATCATATTTTACCTAATTAAATTATGTTTTTTTTGTGCAATCAAGTCCATAATAGGACAACCTAGTTGTAAATCAATGAATTCGAACACATAGATAATATAATCAGGTATAATATGATACAAAAACTTGTTCAGAACGATTGCTAAATGATTTTAATTTGTTCTCTCTCTGTAGAGAGCAAATCTAAAGAGCTAACATGTTTTCATTGTCTACTGCTGTCACCAAATATAGATATTGGATTACGGATCAAAATGCCCTGGAACAAAACACCCTCGCCCTGACCAAACGCCCTTCCGGCGTGAGGGCGTGTTGAGACCTCAAGACTATCACAGACATACGAATGGTAGTATCTTAACAACATTTTACTCAAGCATTCACATGCACTTGCTGCCGGCAGCGAGCATCCTAATCGCCACGAGGAAAACCCTCTTGAGGTCTCAGCACGCCCCCCACAAAAAAAAACGCCCCAAATCAGATAGTAGATTAAAGCAATAAACAATCCCGCTCATTCAAAACATATGGGAGGATAAAACAAAGAAGATTATTTCCCAACAACGAAAACCCACTGGCAATGGGTAATCTAAAACTGTGTACCACAATCAATGTTTTAAATGAGTAATTAGTCAATATTGAGTCTATTTTAGGTTTTAAAATTCGTTCTCATGTTTGCCCATAGAATCAAATCTAAACCCAAAAAGTTGACATTGCCACACACAAAATCAACCTTGGGCCGTCAAAAAATATTTCCACTATACCCATACTTGCGTTTACAACGATACAGATTTGAAAGGGTGAAATTATGTATATACCAGGGGTGGAAACTAACAAATATAGCTACCAGCCATCAGGGCTGGTAACGTTCAATAATTACCGGCCCAACACAATTTTTACCGACCAAAAACATAACATAAGTATATGCCAATATATAAAACTTTATTACCCACAAAGATGCACGTAATTCACAGATAAAATATGTAAAAAGACAAATAGAAATGAACCCTAGGCACGCCTTAACTGCAAACACTCATCACTTGTCTTTGCTTGCGACGCCAAGCAGTCTGTCAGCACCCACACACATAGTATCTAATTATTCAGTCTCAAGATCGAAGTTGTGAATATCAGGATACTTAAGAAGAAGTATCATGAGGTTGACTAATGTGGAGTGGCATAAACTGGACCACCAGTCACTCTTGGTTTGGCCCATCACATTGAAGCCTCCTTCACATTCTGTTAAAGATGAACAAATTGTTAGTATCAGGTCAAACAAATACGAAACATTTGAGCACTATTTCGCTAGCATACAATTCACTCGGGGCCAGCTTAAACTGAGCAGCCTTATCATACCAAATACAGGAGCTGCTGTAATACACCATGAAGTTGGTCGGTTGTGCTACCTATCATATATGTTATTTCATCATAGATGAACTGCGCTTATCAGGGGCCGTATTCATAATGAATCTTATATTACCTTGACTCGTCTCAACTTGAGTCTGCGATCTCAGCTGAGTCTGCGATCTCAGATTGCATTCATAAAGACCAACGACTGAGTTCCAGTCGACCCAACGGCAATTATTTTTGGGTTGAATACAGCTAAGACAGCCAACTCAGCTTCTTACCCTTTCAAAAACCTGAGTTAATGAATACCTGATCTAAAGCTTGTTGATAATTGTGCGGACAAAAAATGTTAAATGTTTATTTAAGGCCTCGACTTGACCAATGTTCATAGTTACTTGATATCACTACAATGCTTATTGTTGGTCTTTGCTTAATGCAGATGTGTGTTGCTTATGAGTGCCTGCACACTAACATGTTGGAGCACCACCAGTTGGCAAGAATTATGTGCGATGCATTAGCCAACCTTCCAAAGAATTTAAACATGGAGTTGGACCACCACAAAGTCTGGCCTCTACTTTTGTCAACCTGGCAGTGTGGGTGGAAATGTCCACAAAGCAGACGCTCGAACGCTGACTCTGATGGCCAGTCAAGCCATAAGAGTCGGTAGAAATGTGCACTACTTCTGGGGTACAAGCCAGTGGTGGGGTACAAGCAAGTGGTAAGATAGAGACCAGTGGTAAGGTAGAGACCAATGGTTAAGGTACAGACTAGTGGTGGGGTGCAGACCAGTGGTTAGGTAGAGACCAGTGGTTAAGGTGCAGACCAGTGGTGGGGTGCAGACCAGTGGTTAGGTAGAGACCAGTGGTTTAAGTGCAGACCAGTGGTAAGGTGCAGACCAGTGGTTAAGGTTCAGACTAGTGGTTGGGTGCAGGCCAGTGGTTAGCTAGTGACCAGTAGTTAAGGTGCAGACCAGTGTTATGGTGCAGACCAGTGTTATGGTGCAGACCAGTGGTTAAGGTGCAGACCAGTGTTATGGTGCAGACCAGCGGTTAAGGTGCAGACCAGTGCTAGGGTGCAGACTAGTGGTTAAGGCGCAGACCAGTGTTATGGTGCAGACCAGTGTTATGGTGCAGACCAGTGGTTAAGGTGCAGACCAGTGGTAGGGTGCAGACCAGTGGTTAAGGTGCAGACCAGTGGTTCATGTTGTGGATTATGGGTGGAGTTTCCATCGTTTGTTTGATTGTAACAAGAAACCATTACAAAATTATATAATTTTATAAAATGGTTTGATTATGAATAGGTTTTGATACTATTCATTGGATACTGTTTGTTGTGAACATAATTTTTACTTGTGATTCCGCTGTGGCACACATGATTCAGCTGTGACTCAAATAGCAAAGTGCATTCATTTCAAGTATATGTTTACAATTGGTCATGTTTTTTATTGGTCTCATGTTGATCATTATTAAGCAATAAATTTAATAAAACAACAGGATGGCCATATGCTGCACCATGGCGAAAACTGCATTTTCATTTGAACACTTGCTTTCTAGAATAAATTTTTATCCCAATTAAGTTTGGTTAATACATTTAAAAATTCGGATACTGAAATTGAAACTATTATTCAGAGATATTAATAATCTTAATCATTGAACATTTACGACTTTGATTGAACAAACATCTGATATAAAAAAAATTGTAACAGTATATATGGTTTACATATCATTAAAATTTGTTGTATGTAACCCAATGTAAGTAATGGTTTTATTGTAAATAGTCACACATTTTATATATTTTGTAAAAATGCCACATAAATTCCATTCCATGATTGTTGATGTATTAATGCTTTGGACTCAATAAACTGACTGTTCATGCTTTACCTTATTGGTTGTGCTTCTTTCATATATGGTAAATGAACTGCATGGTCTAATGCATCATACATACATACATACATACATACATACATACATACATACACACATACATACATACATACATACATACATACATACATACATACATACATACACATACATACATACATACATACATACATACATACATACATACATACATACATACATACATACATACATAATACATAATATATATATATATATATATATATATATATATATATATATATATATATATATATATATATATATATATATATATATATATATATATATATATATATATATATATATATATATATATATATATATATATATGTTGTATAATATTGAACATATGTTGTAGTTGAACATTATGGGCGAAAATACGAGAAGTAATGCTAGGCGACAAATTACCGTAATGTTGTTAGTGCATAAGAAGCTGTTGTCGTGATTTCGTTGATTCATAATTGAGTTGAAACAGTTATGCATTACTATTACATTTTCATTTCGCATATACAACTGTCTAGGACAGATGTTTTTAGTATGATCGTGCCCTGCTCCTGTAGTAGGTGCATCTGGTACGGATGCCTCGGAGTAGATCTAAGGGATACCTAGCAATTGAGTATTTTGCCCATTTATTGAGTTAATTAAAAAATGCAACCATTCTCTCAGACGATTTGCCTCGAAGGATTTTGATCATCATTTTGAATACGCCATGTGATATTGATCAAAAGACAATACTTATGCCGAGCTACATACCTACGTCAATTAAGTAATGATGACGCCCAGTAATGCTGGTTATGTTATCATTGGAGATGACTTCGACAATTAATTCGATCATTTGAGGAGCAATAATGTTTATTTTTTGCGACTTGACAACTAACACCTTGATAGTTATATGTCACATTTAAGATCTACTTTAGATCATTAAATTGTGTCCGCATGTCTAATATCGACAATGTAAATATTTAATGCCCTCACAATAACAACAATCTATCCTACCACTGTCCTTGACTTTAAAAAGCCGCATTATTGTAATCTAGTTGGAAGATCGCACTTTGCATTGGAGAGCTGGATGTGATATACGCTATAATCATGTGCACAATAGAATGAATAAGATAATCATAGCTAGGCACAGATAGTGCCAGGCATGGTGGTTTGGTGGTAAATGCATAGGCCATGTGTAGTTTCCAGAAGCCAGTGGACACAGGACAATCATAAGTATCCTCATTATCTGACTCGACCTGATATTGCTGATTATATATATATATATATATATATATATATATATATATATAGAGAGATATAGAGAGATATATATATATATATATATATATATATATATATATATACATATATATATATGTATATATATATGTTTATATATATATAAATATACATATATATATATGTATATATTGATATATATATATACATATATATATGTATATATATAAATATATATACATCTATATATGTCTCCCTCCTTATAAATATATACTTCTATCTATCTCTCTATCTATCTCTATATATATATATATAGAGAGATATCTCTATATCTATATATATATATATATATATATATATATATATGCATATATCTATATATACATAATTTCCGGAAACCAGAGGACACAAGTATCCTCATTATCTGACTCGACGTGATATATATATATCCATTATATATATATATATATATATATATATATATATATATATATATATATATATATATATCTATATATATATATATATATACATAGTTTCCGGAAGCCAGTGGACACAGTATCCTCATTATCTGACTCCACGTGATATTGCTGGATTATATATATATATATATATATATATATATCCGGAATATATAATATAGATATATATACATATATATCCTCAGTATATCTGACTCGATATAGATATAGATATTGCTGGATAAATAGAGAAAGAGAGATATATAGAGATATATGTATATCTACTTATATATATATATATAGATAGATCCTATATATCTATATATATCTATAAATCTAATATCTCTAGATCCCTATATATATATATCTATCTCTCTCTCTATATCTCATATATCTCTCCTCTATAGGATATATATATCTATGTATATATATATATATTATGCCCTATCTCTCTGTATCTGTCATCTATCTCTATTTCTCTATCTATCTCTCTCTCTCTCTCTCTCTCTCTCTCTCTCTCTATCTCTATATATATCTATATCTCTATATATCTATCTATATCTATATCTATATATATATATATCTATAGAGAGAGAGAGAGAGAGAGAGAGAGAGAGAGAGAGATATGTATATGAAACAGGTGGTACTTAAAACGGCGTTGCCGTTAGATTTCCATGTGCATTTTACCTCTATCGCACGCACATTATTGAACTTGCATTTATAAGTGATATATGATTGCGCACATAAATAATAAACGATCACCTCTATGAGTTAATTGTTTCATTTGACAATCACAGAGAGCTATATACATTGTATCTGAGCCACTTCTTTTGACTTCAAAATAGCAGCCGTACACTTAGCTCGATTCCTTTGGGTTAGGAGTTTTATTTCCGTGGCTCTTGAAATCAGTCGCGAACTTAATCACGACTTTCAATTTAAATCGTTAACTTAATCACTGAAGCAAACCAACCTTTTATGTCTGGTGACATAGGTTGTTGCCGTCGGTCTTTTCAACTATTCAGATGTTTAATTGCTGGGTTCTGGGTCATTTTACGCGTACAACAGGGATGCGTGTTTTCTGCAAATTTATTATCATCATCCCTGCATAGTGCAAGTGTTGTAGTACAATAAAATCCTGTTGATATACTTACTTTTGGTTGTGTCAATGGTTATAGTTACTCATGATAATGATCAATGTGTTATTGTTAGCTCTTGCTTGAACACTTACAGTAGGTGCAGATACCATCAAACTGAAAGCGCTCATAATTCCTTGCTTTGTTTGAAGCTGTTTCATGATATTTTCATCAGCAATTCAAGATGGTGTACAAATTGAGGTGAGCTGACTTCAAGTCCTAGTCGTCATGCTGAATGAATTTCGGCTGATCTATTTATCTGGTGTCATTACCATGGCAATCGCGTAGGTAATATTTGAAAATGCATTTCTCTGAGAGTGTGTTGCTATACGCCATGACTAAGTTTACACAATGCTTTTGATGGGCTCCTTGCCATAGAGACCTAATCAGACAGCTTAGTAATTTATCGACTTCGTTGTCATCCCTATATGTTTGTCGGTGCGTACGTTTCAATACCATGGTGACCGGTCAATGACTGTGGCAAGATTGCAAGATTGCCATCAACAGATAGTGTACACTAAAGAAGGTTACTAATATACGAATCATTTATTGTGGCTGATCGGTCAGATTCTGAAAGAACCTACCTAAATAAAAACCACCCACCATAATTACAACAGCTGCATTACCTTGACTACCCTATCTACGTTGTTTATAAATTAGGTCCAGGAATGCACTCGATTTTACAACTGTGACAATGTTTTGCACATTTTGCGGCTATTCCAATACTCCCGCACATCACTATGTTTTCCTATTGAGTTTACCTGTTCCCCCGTAGCATGCAGATACCGACACAGCCTCGAGGCATAAGAGGCAGATTTGGAACGAGGCATGAATGGTACAGGTTTTTGTATGATGGCTTTCTTGTTCCGTATGTATTCGTTGTACATGTCGTCATTATCATTTATGGTGTGCAGAAACTTACTCAACTCTTCCGGTGAGTCAAAGTCCATCACGTCAATGTACGTCTTTGGCGGCAAGAGTTTGCTGTAATTGGCGCCTCCAAGGACAATTGGAATCACATTGGCATTCTTATTTGCGATGATGCGCCAGAGTTTTTCGGTGATGTAATCTTGGCAAATGCTATTCTCGAAAGACAAATAGAACTTGTAATACTTTGAGAGATACACCGCGTCACAATCACCGTATTGCATCCGTGCTCCGCATCCCATGGAATTGTTTCCGCAATTTCCCATTTTATCCACCGCAATGAATTTCTGTAGTTCCTATACACATAATAAACACAAATTTAGATGTGTATTTACTTACGCATATTTGTGCCTCGGTAGCTGCCGATGAAATTTACTTCTTACCGTAACATACTTTTCCCTCTGAGACGGAGTCTTGCAGTTGCTGACAAACCAAGACACCATCCTAGTTTTGTTGGCAGCGTAATTGATATTTGCAGACTTCAACTCCATTTGCTTTGTTCTATTAATTTGTCGAATGATCTCATCTTCTGTCCAGAATGGAACGTCGGAGTCGAAGGCATATGTACTTGTGAGATTAAATGCATGAGTGAATTCAGCGCGCCGCGAGCGAAACCAAGAGAGATACGGTGCTTCGTGCTGGTGATATATGAACCTCTGATGATGGGATCGTATTTTTAAATAGTCAAACGGTGTCAGGTTTGGTTGTTGAGCACCCACAATAATGACACTACTTTCGTTGAAATTTTTTGGATTCGTTGTAAACACACAATAATTTATATCGCCTATATGACATTCATTTTCGGCATTGCCCATGCAATGCCAATTTGTTCTGCCTGGCCATAGAAGAATCCGAATGGGTCGCGATCCCAATCCATTGCTGCAACCGGTCATGAATGGATTTACCAGTTGTGTGATGTTGTATGGTTCGACATTGTCGGCAAATTGATGTTTGTTAACGCCTCCTGGAAGAACGGAAGGTTGTTTCTTGCCAAAAGAGTCACTTTGTGTAATGTCTTTCAACCACAGACCAGATTGTGTTAAGTTACTTCTTTGCAATATCAAAGGCTGAGTAAAATCTTGAAGTGTAAGCTTATTCCACCAAGCAACCAGCAACATACAGAAACATAGCACTTCCAAAGTAATGATAAAATTTTTGTAGCCGACCATGTTGTATCTTAATGATGTGTCGCTGCTGCTAGAGCAGATTCCACCTCAGCATAGACCACAATTCTCATGTTTGCTGTACAGAAATATGCAAATATAACGAATTTAACACGTGACACTGCTCATACAAACGATAATTACTGGGTCACATCATTAACAATAATTTTCCATGCTTGCTGCAGACAATAACGTATTGAATAAAGTTGTGAAAATAAGCCCACACATTAAAAAGAGAGCCTCATGGCACAAAGACATCAAACAAAAAGAAAATATACATATTTAAGTTTTAGTGGCAAGTTGGTCCACGTTTATGCCTTCCCTGTGAGTTTGTCAAGCTCTGTAAATAATCTTTGTTGTTGTTTATGCAGTATCGTACTATTGACACGTCACTTAATGAAATCATTATTTATATACTTTTATGGTAGGATGGTTGAACATGACCATATGATGCTCCTGGATATTAGGGACAATGAAAGTATTCTCTCGACGTGGTAAGATTGCCTTTGTTTAATGGATTCCACAAAATGCCAATATCTACATCAATCAATCATCAATATGCAAATCGCTGCCACCCACCTCCACATGTACTCGAACGATCGAACTTTACGCATTCGTCCACAATTGTCGCAGCCAAATCAAGCTATAGTGTAATTACATTAATATCTTAGCGAAACCGTGAATTTTGACAATACGTCTGGATTTCTGTGCAACACTCGAGTTACGCTTAGGTTGGAGCAAAGAGCACGTAGCTCCGCTAAAAGGGATCCATCGTACTAGCTTTGCTGCGAGGGAGATAATTAGCAAACTGTAAGCTCGACGCCATCTAACCACAGCTCAATTATTTTGCAATTGCAAGATTTACGAGTTGGTAGGTATTTTTATCTGAACTATGTAGTACAATTGTAAGTCTTATCTAAAGAGAACAATAATGCCTAGTCTATACTGATTTAATGTGTCCTGCGACTTGGTGTGTGCAGCAGAATTGTCACAAACTTCACTGATGCTTCCTCCATTAAGGTGTGGAAAGGTTTAACTCCGTGCACTTTAGTCTACGTCTTGTACGGGTTTCAACGTACATGTGAATTCCGTCATCTGGTAGCTATTGCTGTAACAGAAAAGGTATAACGGAGACTACCTTTTTCTAATGTCTGACGCCAAACCGGGTCACCTCACCGCATCCGTCCAGCGTTGGATTCCCTGGTTTGCCTCACGATCTTTTCACGATCGCCACACCTTCCGCGTTGTTTGTACGCGCCTGTCACCACCCCTTCACACCGCACCTCACAGGTTAAACGGAAACTCATCTCGAAAGGAAATGAACTAACCTTGAACATAACAATCAAATGTGCACAAGAGTTCCAAGCCACAGTGCAAAATACAAGCTTCCAGCAGAGCATGCAACCTACCATCAATGCTTTTCATCAATCAAGGATACACAAAGGATCCCCATGCAGGTATTGCAATCAAAAACATGCACCACGGAACTGTCCAGCATATGGGGAAAAAATGTGAAGCCTGTGGGAAAATGAACCACTTTAAAATTGTATGCAAGAGTAAGCAGTACAACAGGCTAAAACACAACTCGAGATCACGTGACAGGACTGGGATACGTGATGGCAGAAAATCTGAAAAGACTGAGGGTCATCATAGCAGCAAAAAGCAAGACATGTGCGCTATGTCATCTGATCATGCTACTGCATTGACACTAGATTGTGGATCTGTCTACTTTGATTCCTTGGATGGCAACAAAAGAAATTATGGTAATCAACGACAATCCATCATGGCTTGACTGAATGTTAAACCACCAGATGTCAACAGAAAGGTTACACTGCGTGTGAAAGCTGATACAGGTGCAAATGGAAATATTCTTCCTGCAAGATGCCTCAGACAAATGTATCCATCCGCTGAAGAGAGAGATCAGAAATTGAAACCAAGTAAGGTAAAGTTAACAGCTGTCAACGGGACAACAATAGACCAGGTTGGAGCTATTGAAATGCCAGTAAACTTTGATGACTCTGTGTGGCTGACATGTACTTTTTATGTATGTGAGACGGATGGGCCAGCTATTTTATCTTGTGATGCCTCAGAAAAGCATCGAATCACCACTGTCGCAAACAGTCTCAATATCTCAGTCAGTCAAGTTCAGACTGTTAAGCCTATCCCCAACAGAGAAACTCTGGAAAAAATGAACCCAAATCGCTTCAAAGGTATTGGTAACATGCCAGATTCATATGACATTGAGCTGAAGAAAGATTCAGAGTCGGTAGTAATCCCACCAAGAAAATACCCTATTCAGCTTACTGCAAAAATTTGTGAGAAACTCAAAGAAATGGAGGAAGAAATGTAATGATGATGAAGCCTCAGAATGGGTGAAGACACTTGCATTCACGAGAACAGCTAGCGATGAACTACGTGTTTGTCTCGACCCCAAGCACCTGAATGCAGCTATGAAAAGAACACATCATAAAACTCCAACTATCGATGAAATTAGCCACAAGCTTGCAGGATCCTCCATCTATTCAAAGTTGGACGCAAAGAATGGGTATTGGGGAATAGTTCTGACTAGTAGTGAACTGTGTACATTCCAATCACCTGCGGGAAAGTACAGATTCTTGAGACTACCGTTCGGATTGAAGGTTTCCCAAGATATCTTCCAAAGTCGAATGGACAAAATACTAGCAAAGGTGGGACCAGGTGTGATTGGCATCGCCGATGATGTTGTTGTTTCTGGGTCAAATGTGGAAGAACATGACAAAGTGCTCTATAGACTGATGACTGTTGCTGAAGAACAAGGCTTAGTTTTTCGTCTAGAGAAGTGTAAGTTCAGATCAGAACAAATCAACTTCTATGGTCTCATTTGGACAAAAGAAGGCATGCAGCCTGACCCAAGGAAATGTGACAATATCAGAAGCCGACCACCTCTTGAAAATGTACAAGAATTGCTTAGTTTTCTTTGTGTTATTCAATATCTTAGTCCCTTCATACCACACTTGGCATCAAAAACATCAGTACTCAGGCAGCTACTGAAAAAGGAAACCCCATGGATGTGGAATGCAGTGTGCCAAGAAGCATTTGAAGAGCTTAAAAATGTGAAAACCTGTTGCATTCGCATCAAAAAGCTTCACACCCACAGAAACCCGTTATGCCAATATAGAAAGAGAAATGCTCAGTATAATTTTTGGTCTTGAGAGATTTAATTGTTTCATCTACGGCAAGCCAGTTACTGTATACAGTGACCACAAACCACTGCAATCGATGCTTCAATTGTATATCGGAAGGGAAAGAATGTCATCTATGCTGACTATCTCTCACGCTACGCTTCTCGCCCTAGAGTCTACGACAAGACAATGTCTTAAAATGGCGCGGATTGACCTTATTTGCGCGTGTCTGGCTTGTGATACGCACCCTCGGTTCTATGTGACGTCATGGACATTGTAGTGGTCTGCGTCCAATGAGAACACTATTATTATGGGGCGTCTCAAAAGTTCAAATTGGCACCACAACAAGCGCTTTAATCGCTTATCTGCACGATAGTATGTTTACGTAATACAGTCAGTTAAAAAGAACCAGTTGTGTGTCTGCTTCTCTGCTTCTGCTTGTCTGTGATTAACAGTGCCACTCAGCGTGAAACAACAAATCGGAGTGTTGTAGAATGTGTGCCCGGCTCATAAAAATCACTCGTCCGACAACGACTCAAAAGTTCCCGAGAGTGACCAAGAGACACGGCTTGTGATTGGAGCATCCCAAATCTGGGATGCCTGTCCAGTTCAAGACATTAAGCTCGCCTAGACCTGAAGGCGAGACAATTGAATATCAGTAACATGACTATCGCACTTGGACAGAATTCACAAAGGACATATGGGAATAACCAAATCGCAGCTACACGCTAAAGAATGTCTATATTGGCCAAATATCATGTCTGATATAGAGAAACACATACAAGGTTGTATCTACTGCTTGCAAAATGCTCGTAGCTCACAGAAAGAACCACTGAGACCCCATGAAACCCCAACTCAACCATGGGAAGTTCTGTCAAGCTACCTCTTTGAACTTGATGGGCATATGTACATACTTTTGATCGACCATTACAACAAAATGCCATTCGTGCGACCACTCAATCAACAAACAAGTGCTGAAGTCATCTAATTCTGTAAAGACTTGTTTGCTGTACATTTCAATGAAAACAATAATGTTACAAATATCATCCCAGCTGTTGAGCCTGAACCAACTCCACCCACCACTTTACGTAGAAGATCTGAACGTGTCAGACGCAAGCCAGATAGGCTCAATGAACAATAAGTTTTGTAGAAGGGGGATGTCATAATGTTTAATCATAACGTGCTATTGTTCTACCACCGGTCTGGACGACTTGGTTGTTATTGCTATGTTGTCTTTGAAATGTTTCTAATAAATGACAAGTAAGTCATAAAACAACATCTTCATTCACTGATCCAGTAATGACACACATATTTATGTCGTTCTATGTTCTCAACCCTCCACATCTTGCATCAGTACTGTTGGTCTGACCAGTTACAATATAGATCACGATATAGAGACGCACAGGACAGGGCACGAGACACAGTACCTGATGTCATTGATGCACACCTGACGTTAATTATACACTACTGGGACAACACATAACATACAAGCTCACCTCACGTACGTTTCCGTTCGTATAAATGGGATCTCCTTCATGCTTTCAGATGCATGGGTGGATCAACTGCCCTATGCTTACTAAAAGTATGCCGTCACCGATTGAATAGTTTACATCATTTCTGATGAAGCGCAATATCTTGTCGATCACATGTCAAAAATTCAGAAAGAATACTAAAAGGAAATATCAGTAGTTATTTGTAACCAAAGTACATTATTAACATCGCTGTAAAAACGAAGTTATCTGATTATAGATTACCGCAACTCTTTTGGGGTATTCTTTTCATTCGTAAATAAAACTTCATCCGAGGTTGGGGCCTCTTGTTGATGCACCATATATATATTGTACGACGGTTGCAGAATGGCCACAGGAGCAAAGTGGCAAGATAACCGCGTTCTTATCCATATGGTGGCATGCAATGCGATATTTAGTCTGGACAAAATTCATGCATCCAATCATAGGGTTCATGAATAAACATCTATCGAACAGCGCACAGTGTTAATATGGATATCCGTAGGATAGCGTTGTCGAACGATTACCTGTGATTACCTTGCGATCGATCGTCTCCAATCGTTGGTGATCGAACCACCAACCGTACGATTAACTACCACCAATCGCAGTATGCTATCCCAAATGGAGATCGTAGCAAACATTGCCGATTGGTCGTACCTTGGCCAAATTGCCAGCAATCGCACGATTCAGAAATCCAACAATCCGGTGTGACTTTTTCTCAAGGCGACCCGCTTATCGTATTGCATATGAATCCTGTGCTCCCACCGAAACACGGAGTGACAATGAGGTAACCCAAATAGGGAAAGGCATGAGGTCGTGTTCAATCGTGCCCCGTTGCAGCATTCCGGCAATTTGATTACAGCACTGATTCAATTTAGGCGCATTAGACGGACAACCCTTTACATCAATTCAGACATAAGCAGATTCATGAAAATCGGCAATACGAGGGAACTGGTGGGCTGGGTACATGTTGCGACGCCAGATATATGATATACCAGCGTTGGTGGTCTGGTGAGGTAGGGATGGGTGCGTGAGACCATTTGGAACAACGCCTGATGACCGACCAGCATGTTAATTCCTTCAAACAACCTGTCTATTCAAGTGAGACTGGTGAAGTCGTGAGCTCAACTGCATCATTGGAGTTTGAAATGAAATTACGTTTTAACGGCTGATGTCATCAACGGTTCGGATTATGTAGGGAGAGAGATTGAATGAGCAAATGAGTGATTGAGTAAGTGAATGGATGAGGCAGTCGAATTAGCATCTTCTCTAAGTAAATTCCCCTTACGATAAATACCTCTCTATCACCAAAGGTTCACGATCGCATAATACACATTGCAAAAATGACTTTCAGTAGCAAATTAATCATCTTGGAACAATGTAATTGATAATATCGGTAATTCCACAAGCAACGCATACGTGAAGAGGCTCAGTCATATCACTCATTGGCTCTTACAGGAGTGCCCAGTCTCAGCTCGGCGATAGCTATATCAGTGACTTTGGTCAGCCCCACACAGGTGATATTGACTGGGGGGCGTGACAACGATTTGACGGCGGACACGGCTGTGTACAATGGCTATCTGACCAATGATATCACCAACTATAACACTCTTTAACACCTGGAACGCTCTACGTGTGCGCGTGTACAAAAAGCATGGTGACCTGATCGAAATTTCCACAAGGCGGACGTGTACAGTAATTGTTAAGACACCATGTAAAGGTTTGTATATTCAAAGGTTATGCTTTTGGATATGAATTACATCGAGTCTCCCGCATCACCTTGTCCGAGTTGGTGGGTATGTCTGACCTATCAAAATAACACTCGAAGTCGAAGTCGTAAGTGGCTCGATAGGGATAGGCGGATTCCTCCACTTCAAACCAACCATCGTGAAGTACATCGAAAATGGTGGGTGGTGGATGGTAGACCACGCCTGGATATCGATACACGGTCTCCGCAATACATGTGGCTTGGTGCCGATGCAGCATACCCACATGTTTCCACAGTTTGCCACATGTGGTGCAAGCGTAAGTCTTGCAATAACAATCCCAGTTCTGTATATAACCGAAATGCCCCTCGTGGAGGTTGAGGTACGTTTCTTCAGCATAGTTAGTAGTGGATCGCCTCACAAGTGTGGCAATCTGTCAACAAACAATCATGTAAAAGATTCAGTTACAAACTACTCTTTTATTGAGTTAAGCGTCACTTAAATTATTTATATTTCAGCTTACCTGCTCTTCAGTGCATTGATACACGAAAATGTTAACATCGAAACGCTCCTCCACTTTTTCGAGGTCGGCCCAAGGAACACCGGCAAATGTTTCAATGTCCCCAGTAGGATAGGCCTCTCGAAAAATCCGTTTCGTCAGTTTCTCCAATCCTCGATGCGGGGCCCCACGCTGCAAAGCCAGACAACGAAACAGGCATAGCCTGTCAGTGTATGGTCTTCCAGAATTCATATCCGTGACCAGCCCTAGAACAGCCTTGTTGTTCCGGATATGAGGAGGCAGTTTGGTAGGAGCAAACCCAATAGGGTGGTCTATTAGCTTGCTGACATAGACTGCCAGGTTCGTTACTTTAATAACCATCCACTTGGAATTGGGACGCTGATTGAGGGCCCATGTCAGAATGTTCCCCTGTTCGATCCACCTCTCGAAAGCTTCGAAATCATCAGCATTTCTTACGGTGACCGGTGCCGGAAGTAGCCGGGCATTATTCATTGGAGAATGAAAGTAGCGGAGTTCACTCTCATTATTCCTCAAGATAAAGCCGTAGCTGGCATTTATTTTGATGGCCGCTTTTTGCTGATCGAAGATGACCTCTCTCAGTATGGGCATTGGAATGCGGAAATCGAAATTAAAAACATCCTGCAATGGCCGTATACGGACGTAAGTCCGAATGGCATTGCCGTGCCTAAGTTTGAGCTCCGCGATTCCGGTTGCCAGAGCATCTGAAAGAGAGAGAGAGAGAGAGAGAGGTAAACAAATCGCCTCATTGATTCTAATTAAACACATGCGACAAAAGATCATACCTGGTTCATCTTCATTCCCCATAGCCCCAGCACCTCGCTGAACGTCGTCGATTGCCACGTTAGTTTGGTTAGCTTCACCTGTAACACAGAAATAACTGGTGCTAGGCCGAAATTCCATCGTAATATGTTGGTATATATTTGTTTCATATATCTTGTTGAGCTCACGTTCAGACGCAATTAATAAACCATGAATCGTATCAATACCTATTTCAGCGGGTAAGCCGTCAAGAGCTTGATGCGCTTCGTTCAACGCATACTCGTCCATGACGCATGACAACTCACTGTCATTGACATCACTACCCACAAAGCTAACACAAATAAAGATTAAAGATAAAACTAAATAAATATTGAATTTGATATTATTCAGCATGATACTGCTACTATTGACAATGTTATATATGTCAAAACCTCAACTGATATTTACCTTCATCGCGTAATCAATTCCTGGTCATTTGGACCCTCCCAAAGTACTAGAACAAAATTACAAAAATCTTAATACAGTTATTTCAATATAAACTCTTAATAAGCTTCTTTTTTTCTTTTTTTTTTTTTTTTAGTTGCAGTTATCATCGGATATCGCTCTGAATTAAATTTACTGGGATAAATAATATTTAAATGAAATTTCATGCGTACACTCTGAGGAACTTGAACGATGACAAAAACGTTTTCTTGCTGGTTCCATCTTGGCTTGTCTTAGGTCTGATAGCTGACTCAGATTGTAATTTGTTTGATTTATTACGGTCGCTTTATATAAATACACGCAGCATTCATTCAAGCGTGAAATAACGCCGACTTCCGTGTGCAAAAGCTTTAATTAGGTGATGTATATATATATATATATGTGTGTGTGTATATATATATATATATATAAATATATATATATATGTCTGTATATATACATGTATATATATATATATAAATATATATAAATATATATATATACATACACACATATATATATATATATATATATATATATATATATATATATATATATATATATATATATATGTGTGTGTGTGTGTGTGTGTGTGTGTGTGTGTGTATGAAATATGACAAATGAATATACTCACGATATATATGGGTTGTGGATGAGTCCATTTCCTTATCGACTATGTTGTGATGATTTGGCTCAAAAGTGATTTCCATCTCGTACGATGAGCTATGTTGACCACAAACGATTGGTATCGTATTTATATGCGACAATTATTCAGGAATAAGAAGGCGTCTCCAGTATAATTTTGTTGTTGTTGTATTTTACAGTAAACCCGGTAAGCGGTTCAGAATGTACCAGCATAATTTACTCATGATCGAAGAGGAGATTCCCCTGATTATAGACAATGGCTTGTCTGTGTGTGTGTCGGGCGAAATCAATTCGTGTTAAGAGTGACAACAAGCTATTAGTGAGGTGTTATGGTCGTATAATAAGTATCAAGCAGAGGGAGTCTTGTGTGTGTGAATGTCAGGCGAATTCAGATCATGCAGCTCGTTGCTGCCAACACTTGAGGTGAATATAGGTAACATAAGGCTGGCTGCCAAATAAGGTCATTCTTCTTCTGAAGAATGACTACATTTATTGAACTCACAACTATCACTTAAACCAACATGGCATAGTTGTTTAGTACACAAATTCTTAAAGTATAATATTTTCAACTATGTCCAAAAGAATAGATTTGACAATAGTGACATAGTTGAGTAAGAACATACATATGTTATGAGTATCTAAATATATCGACTATGTCACTTTACAATATACACTTAAAAACTCTTGACATAATATGACAAAGTTGCATACATAAAATTATACTTCCTATATGTGTTATAATATACAAGAAACATATGTAAAATATGACAGCCATTTATATTTAACAATAATATACTGATACAATTTGTAGAAAGACATGGATGATACAGTGCATGGCAGCAAGGTGGGGGCAAAAACAGCCACAAGCGCCTAGTGCTAATCTAGGCGAGCCCCACCCAAATGATCCTCCTTACATATACTCCTGGGAGCCGCGCAGCAAAGAATATTATGAATAACTAAAATGTCAAAGTTGACTGAAGACACAGGCAATTACACATGGATGAGTGAAATAACGCAGAATAAACAGTCAGACACCTGTCTGTCACTGCTTGTTGCGCTGGATGAGAGGGATTGTCTAACAATGACAGCCAGACCCCTGTCTGACACTGTCATATGGATGAGACAAGTTAATTTAACAAAAAGCGATGCAATTTATGTGGAAGTAACAGAGTGGAATTGAGGAATACGAATATATCTTTTATACGCATCTGACTTCCAACGCCCCAGTCTTTGAATTTCTTGATCAGGGATCCCCATAGAGCATGCGAATGTCGCTGCACCAATACGAAAGGAATGTGCCTTGATGTTTGGGATGTTAACTTTTGCATGTGACAAAGAATTTTGAAGTTGTTTGCAGAAAAGACTGCGAGAAACTGGTTTTCCATCTGGAAGTACAAATAGGGGACCTGGCAAGGAACCTCTCAGCTTGAAAAATGCTTGCATAGTTCGCACTGGGCAATACTGGAAAGCGTCAGAGGATGGGATGATAATTGAAAAAGGTTGTCTGGACACATTGCCTTTGAAATGACGGAGTATCAGTTTTAAACAAAATGGAAAGGATGACCGAGTGTCAGATGAATTAGCCATGATAGCACAGTCCCCAAACTGTACAACAGAGGATGCCTGACTTAAAGTCCGCGTGGTTAACTCTCCAATACGCAAAAAAGCATGGAAAGTGATAAGAAACATACTACGGAAAAGAGTGGAATGGTAATTGTCCAAAGTGATGACAAGTGAATCTACCAATTTATGTAAAATGGGAAGTAAAATTGGTGCCCTCGGCATTTTTGGGGATCCCTGTCGTTGCACGCCAACCAGTACTTTCTGAATGACAAAAGATGTGATGTTGTGGTGAAACCCTTGACATTTATTAAAGAAACAGACTGCAGCTACAAAAGTTTGGATAGAGGCTGGTGCAAAACCCAGTGAAATTAGGTAGGAGATGAAAGTAACTATTTTGTCAATTGTGGCTGGGAAAAATACTGCAGTTTTATGAACATCAGAACAAAAAGAAGCGTACTTCACCACAGCTCTGCGGTACACCTCCCTAGAAGAAGGGGCTAAAGAAGAAACTAGGAGTTGACTTCCCTGAATTCTGAGTTTAGAGAGAAGAGATGAGGAGGAATCTTGGTGGGCTGAGGGTCTAAGCCAAAGAGCTATGGCTTTGGCCTCCTGGAAATGGAAACGAGATATCTTGTCAGGAATTATGTTTGAAAAGCCAGGGATGTGCTGAGATTTGAAAAGAACATTGAATTCTATGTTTGCAAGCACCAGACGTCTGACCAGAATCATGATTTTTGGATCCTTGCTGGATTGCTGGTTGATAATTGCTGCCACAGCAGCATTGTCGGTTATGAATAAAAGATTCTGGTTTTTTAAGGCAGGCCCCCAGATCTCCAGGCTCAAAACAATTGGAAACAACTCTTTGAAGGTGATATGCATAGGAACCAAGTGAGAGGGCCACTTGGAGCCAAAAAATACCCCAAAACCAATGGAGCCAGATGCATCGGAATACAATTTGATCTGGTCTGATTCTAGCCAGGTATTATTGAAAAATACTGAGCAACCATTAAATGATCTTAAAAACGAAAGCCATGCATTGATGTCTGCACGAGCCTGAGCTGTCAATTTGATGTGATGATGTTGACGGTTAACTTTAGTAGTGAGGTATATGAGACGCCTGAGAAAAGCCCGGCCTGGCCTTACTACTCTGCATGCGAAATTAAGACTACCTACCAACGACTGAATTTCTCTGAGCGTTAAGCGTTTGCGAACTTTGTATTGAGATAACATGGCAACACAACTGTGCAGTTTGTCCTGTGGCAAGCGTAGGATCATATTTACAGAATCAACCTCTATATCATGAGCTATTATAATTGGAGATGGGAGAACTGTTTTGCTATGTTTAATTGGTATGCCGCATTTGTCACAGAAAGACAAGAAGTTGTTAAGATATGATTGCACCTTTGTGGAATTTGATGGACCAACAAATATGAAATCATCCAGTATATGAGTTATTCCAGACACTTCCAGTTTGTTAATTGCCACCCACTGCAAAGCTAGACTGAATGATTCAAAAATAGAGCAAGAGGTGCGGCATCCCATTGGGAGGCATTTGTCAAAATAGTACTTGTTGTCAAACGAAAATCCCAGGAGACAACGTTCAGCGGGGCGAATGGGGACTATTCTAAATGCCTCTTGAATGTCACATTTAGCCATAAGACAGCCCTGTCCAAAGGACTGAACCAAGTTCACAACGTTATCTAGGGTCTCATACTGTACAGCAGCATTGTCTGGGTCTATAAATGAATTAACTGAATTGTCCAAGGGAAAGGAAAGATCGTGAATCAAACGGAATTTGCCCTCTTCTTTTTTAGGTACCACCCCCAGTGGGGACACTATTAAGGGCTGGAAAGGAGGAAAAGGAAAAGGACCGGCAATGCGGCGTTGGGAGATTTCTTTTTGCAACATGTTTGACACAACAGTGTGAAAATGTAAAATGCTAGCATGATTTTTACTAAATTGACTGAAAACAGGGCCCTCAAAATTGATAGAAAAGCCGAAAGTGAAACCCTGTGTTAAAAAATGAACTTTTGCAATGTTGTACCCGCGCAAGAAGGAGGCCAGCTTAATTGGATTGACCGGGGTGACCACCTCTTCGAGGTGCTGCACCAACAGTGGGTTTTTTTTAAACTAAACGGTTTCGCTTGGACTCTACACTGAGATGTGGCGTGGCCTCCTTTGCAGTTGTAACATTGATGAGTGGCGGGGAACCTACAATTTGGGGTCGTGCACCTGCCGTGTCGTTGAAATGACCAGCAGGTGTTATGCCGAAAGGGCAAATGATTAGCAAGTGTGGGATTTTTATGAAAGGGACGAGGGGGTGTGACAGATGCCTGGATTGCTAGAAGAGAGGCTTCGGTGTACAGCTCCAAGTCAAGTTGACCCCACTGGAGCGACTGGTCAAACGATTTTGTCCACCGGAAGCCCTGGTCGTAATGGCGCCAGGCTTGAGGACCGTAATTTCTTGCCAACTTTTCCACATTTGCCATATGTGTCAACATGCCCGAAGAAGCCTGAGGGAACCTTTCGCTCATTATGGCAACATACACATGAAATGCAGTAACCCACTCCTGAATGGACATGAGGGGGTGAACTTTTGGTTTGTGATCTTGCAATGTGCCAGGCTGGGGCACAGCAAGATCATGGAGGTTTATGAAATGCCCCTCCCAAATGGCACTTTTAATTTTGGCCGGAACATGAGTACCTAGAGGGGCAGATATACGCACACAATTGGAGTTGGGGATGAGTGAGGGATAAGAGCTGCGCGACTCACCATGGGGGACGTTTATGAATTGCGCCAGAGCATTATTCACTAAGCTCTGGGGGTGTGTTATTGTCCAACACAGGCTGGGGTTGGGTAGCCAACGGCACATGACCCACTGCTGCAGGCATGTCGGGCGGCGTGTCCTGAAGCGTGTGACTGCAGCTTGGTTGCGGCTCGTTTGAGGCTGGCACCGGAGCAGTAGGCTTGGGTGCAGGGTTAAACGAGGGGAGGAGGCCATCCCTTCGCATCCTAGCGTAAATGCCTTCCATTAAAATTTCGTTGTCAAGTCCGAAAGGGGTGGAAGGTAACTCCGGAGGTGGCGGCATCATAACGGTGACATCTGGTGATGTGTATTGCGGGTCGTCAACCCCTAGCATGGGAACAAACTCATTTCTGGATGCAGGTGAGCGGGACCTTGCTGTAGCTGAGCCGGCCACAGCACTCCTGGTTGACCTTCGTGTACGCCTTCCATTAATCTTCGGGGGCATGCTGTAAACATATGTCACATGGGGCAGTAACCGAGTTACGATAAATTGCGATATTATGACCCCACAACCTAGACAAATACCATTACTGCCAGAGGCACAACAAACATGTAAGACTTACAGCGTCATAAAAGACGAAACCACATCGACGGGAAAATGGAAATGAACCAGAGTGAAAATAGAGGAGACCACAACATCTGTTGTGCTCCTAAAGTAATGCAAATTGCCACAAAAGTCTATCATATCGACAACACCGGGTCAACATAACTGATGCATCAGCAGTTCGGCCTGCGTCAATTTTATGACGGAATCCGAAACTGCTGGGTCAAGCAAGTGACACATCGGTAACTCCCGATAGAAAATAATATATTAATGCAAATTGCAACAATACGTTTGTCAGAGACAATACCCGGGTCAACATAACTGACGCATCAGCAGTTCGAAGTCAATTTTAAGAAATCCGAAGTTGCTGGGTCATGAAAGTGACACATCGGTAACTCCCGACACAAAAAAAGTAATAAAGTTGTACAAGTGTCATGGAGACAATTAATCTGCTAAACTAAATGACACATTTGGTACAACAGTGGTGAGAACACCAAAGGACAAGCGAATGTGACAAAACTAACTATAAGTGTCACACAAGCATCCATAACAAATACAAAGGGAAGTCGTTGTCTCTGACAAAAAGGAACCGCAGAGGAGGAAACGGCTATAAATTATTAATGAATGCCTAGCGCACAGGTGCGCTTTAAGTCAGATTTGCCTGTAGAAATCGAAAAGGTATGAACGTACGTAAGCCTTACAAAGGCGATGGAAGGATGGACAGACATCGAGACAGAAACTGAAAATTATGAAGCAAAGGCAGAACTTACGCGCTAATCCTGATAATTCTGGATGTGGTTGCTGTAGAATCTCGAGGTAATCGTTATCAGCTAGGAAGGATCAAATGCTGACAAAAATAACGAATACAAGTGAGAAAGAGCGAATCGAGACAAAAAATGCGTAGCGTTCACTTTGCTTTGAAAAGCAAAAGAGGAGGCTCTAATGAAAGACCTCGGGTTTTATAACCTCCGAGGGAGGGCGCTGGTGATTGCGGCCGCGTGCTGTTCAACCGCGAACCTGAGGTAAAGGGATTAGTTGACCCATTAAGGCCGAGTGGAGGCGGACGGTGCCGAGTAAGTTACATGGAGGCAAAAAGATTAGGTTCGCCATTCTCATAAATCGCGTTATGATCGCAGGTCATAACTGGTCATTAGAAAATTGTCGCATGATGAGCGTTATGCGGATGGTGAAAGCTGTCGTCAATCTCCCCCATAACTGAAGGAAGCTTTTTCATTTCATACACAAACTGACTTGAGGAAAGCTCTCAATATGGAACTATCGCTGATTCTTTTGGAATAAGCAAAGTTTGGAAAAGTTTCTTCTCTGTAGGGGTAAGTTTGTTTTTTATCATCAGCCCCATTTAACAGAAATATCAATTCGTTTCGCGCGCCATTTACATCGGGATGCGTATTTCGTCAGCAATGCATTTGATTGTGTTATACTTATTTTGGCGTCATTGTCTTAACATTTTTAACACATGAATACTTAAGTGATCCATCACACAAACGACCTCCTTCACACGTCAAAGCTTCTTCACACTTTTCATCTTTGCTTACATACTCAATTCCATTCCTAAGCGCGTGAAGGTTACGTCATTACCACCTGGCGTGGGCTTATTACATGATCAAGGATCTTTTACTCAAATGGTGGACTTCAAATACATTCTCAACGTATTGTTATTCCCAAGTATTTTATTAGGAGAGGCTCATTATCATTAAACATCGAGGACATTCTTAATCCCAATTGTCATTCACACTAATTAACATATCAATAGCAAACTTCACAGATCTTCTTCAACCCAGCCGTATTCGCATCTATTACAGCTTACAACTTATTCCCATTGTTACAATTTTAATCCTTCTACAAGATATACTTAACACCCATTGTTATTCTCAATCATGAATATTCACTTAACCTATTTACTAACATGTTCAAACACGTCTTCCCAAGTCCATTGTTATCCCCAAAGGGTTACGGCATTCTCAAGTGGTGTGGGTACATCATTTGACTAGAAGTCTTAAACTAAAGGATATACTCAAACGATTGTTATTCTCATGTATTTCTATAGAACCCCACTCAGTACCTTTAAACACCTAAACAAGGCCTTACATCATATCACGTGGACACATAGCATCACCACGTGACAAACAAGTTCAAACAAGTCCAAACACGTCACGTGATCACGTGGTCAACGCGTGGGGGGAACAAGGGGGGTGGGAAGGTCATGGGGGGGGCTCTGGTATAACATATACAAAAAGTTTTCCGGTGTATCCTGTGCCTCCCCTACTACTCATCTTTAAAACTGATACACTCTTTGAGTTTCTTCGCACCAACCATCTACTGGTAATCAACGGCCTCCTATCCTTTTTTCTCCTCTGTTTAGTCAGCGTTGTATTTGGTTTGGTGAGCTATGTGCTATCCAAGTCAACCATTCGTCTGCTACACCACGTTTTCGGGTCTGTACCATGCATGGCATGGGTTGAGACAACGCCCACAGATACAGGTCATTTGCATCGTAACCCACGATTCCTTCACACAACTTCGTTCATTTCCGTTTTGTTCTCGTCTTGTGTAAGTTTTTTCCTTTTTCATGCTAACGATGAAAAATAATTGATGGTCCACCAGTGTTCCATTTTTAATTAACCAATATTTGTCGTTGTTTTGCTTGTCTAGTAATGTAGAATAATTTTCCAAGTCTTGAAACAAATATCGCATGGTTAATCCATGTATTGATATTCAATCCTTCAACATATCGATTCCTCTCTCACTGTAAATACGACTCTGTTTCTCAATGACATACGGTAAAGGTTCGACGTCTAAATTGTTGTAATATATTTAAAAGTCTTTAAAAGTCTGTGTATGACCCACTTCCAGCGCTTCTTGACATTCAGTTTACCCTAATATGTTTACCGGTCATTGACATGAGGTATTACTTAACTGTTAATTCATTGACAGAAGACGAATGTCAATGAATAGAAACACCTCGAGAGAGAGCTCTTTTCTTGCGTTTTCTTTTAAAGGTCAGAAAAATGATTGCGTAATAACTGAGGGTCACGCTCGTCAGACACCCAGAGTTGACAATGAAATACGCTAGTCTTTATCGTTTTGGGGACACAGCTCACAGTGACTCAAATCGTTTGACACGAGCCGTTACCTAATGACCATATAAGCGCATCGTGAATTCGACGAACAGTAAATCACATCACCCAACTGTGTAATTATACCACAGATTCATCAGGTGAGATAAATTACACCTCATTCCCTGGGATAGAGGTAGTTAATAGCTACTTACAAACCCCGTTCAATCGCTTATTTATTTTTTTTAACCTTCGATTGTGATTGTCGAGCATATATTAACAGTGATATTTCAAGTGCTGGGTCAAAATCACACACGTAACAAACCCGCATTGACACAGAGGACAACACCTTAGCCTTAGGGTTCTTTGTTTACCCTGAGCAGGTGTCTCGGGTCTATATGGTTGTTGGGTCTCAGCGACTCCCTGACATTCGTCACATTCTACACAAGTTTCCATGTCGTCGCTTTAAAGATTCGACCTTTAATGACAGTAAGCTTGTTGTTAACCGATATTCATAATTACTTTAATCCACCTCATCTTCAGACATGGACGTGGTTAACTGACGATCCATTATACACTCTCTAGCTTTGATCGCTTTACTAAGAGCCGTCAAAATCTTAGCCATGCACCATCAAGCTCTGCTGATTTATACTAATTTGTCTATAGATTTATTGTTTCTCAGTTCTTGAGTAAGTTGTGTATACATCTTTAACTGGTCTTTTAAAACAGACCTGCTATACGCATCCGTCATGTTGATGTCACTCTCACGTTATCTTAGTCATATATGACAACCATCAAATTTTAACTCATTATAACATACATCCCAAATAAAAACACCTTCGTATATTTTCATTCATTTATTACACAATCTGTTAATTACACGTATTTCAATATCTGATTTCACCGAATCTAACCAATATTTCCTATAGTCTACACACAACCATTTGCTACATTCCAACCATGAGGGGTGGGGGTCAATTAAAGCTATACTCAATTCCCATTATCTTGTCACATACACATCCAAACTTGTTGCTCAGGTGCAGCCATCAAACAGAGATCATGCTGTAGCTGACTCGGGTGTGTCTATCTGGCATCCGTTGCATTTTACTGTTATAAGGGTTTCTATAAAGCCCGCAAGATTGTATGTTGTACACCACCATCAGGAATTCCTGCATCATTTTCGCTCTCTCCACGTGGGTTCCGTAAAGCTGTTTTAATTCGTCCCAAGCTTCTAAAAGCATATGCCACGCGTAACCGTCTAATCTCATTGTCACGTGACCCTTCTTGATCAGCACCATTGGGACCGGGTATTGTACATTCAACATCACATCTGTGCCAATTGATGCCTCAACACGACTCTCCTCTCCCGCTTCTACCTGTTTCAAAGTTTCTGTGACAGCAGCCATTTCATACCCACAGTCGAATAAACAGTTCATCCCCCACTCTAGTGACATTTCATGAAATTGTTTTTCATAAATACCACATCTTTACTCCAAACCACTATCGAATACTGGCAAAGTAGCGAGTGTATAGCGGTTTCATTTGCTCCATCTCAATTTGTTCAACTGCTTTTAACAAGTCTGTATCGCTCATCAGTCACCGTGTTTGCTCGCCTCGGAGAAAGCTTCCAGTTGTCGTTTGCAAATGATCAGCTGAGACCACCTTCTCGAGTTTATATACACCCCCAATGTATTTACCGGTCATTAACATTAGGTAATACTTAACTGTCGCATTAGCAAAGGTCAGCAAATGATGGTGAAATATCTGAGGAGATTGTGAAATCACCGAGAGTTGATATACGCTTGAATATATCACCTCATTACCTGGGATAGAGGAAGTTAATAGCCACTTACAAACCCCGTTCAATAAAGCCCTCCAAAATTCTCAACCTCGTTAACCCCTTCAAGTAAAATGTATTCAGTATATGATGACAAGTCTCCTGTAATTTTCACTCATCTGTAATTGAATACTGCCATGCTATTAATTTTAATTCACCTGAAAACTCACCCCAATGTACCAACAACACCACCGCTTGGTAAATACCTCATTACCAGGATAGAGGAAATTAATAATCACTTACAAACTCCTTTCAAAGACCTCTCATTAAGCCATCATTATCATATCTTCAACACTTTGTAAATCTTTTCACTAAACAACTTACAACACCAACCAAAAATAGCGCCGTCGAAAATGACGTCACGAAAATATCGCACACAGTCTGCGTCAGCGAAAAATATTGCACAAAAAACAGCTAAAATCACCTCCGCGTCGAGGGCCGAAGGGTACCTACGTCAACTGATTAAGGGACCTGATTTGCATAAAAAACGGGGCCCGAAGAGGTACACAAGGACACTACTAAGGTTAATCTCACGGAAACATTGAATTATCTCGTGGGATTATTCCACGTTTTTTATCTTAATCCGCCATAATAACAATTAAACGCAACTTCACTCCAAAATGATATCGGAGGTTTTTAAGCTACCAGAAGAAAACTTCGGAAGGGTTCGTCTGGGTCGCTAGGGGGTTGGGGCTGTCTTCAATTAGTGCCTTATTTTTTACCAACAATCCGACGAGATGGGTTCTTATCCGATGTATTTTTCACAGTTTACTATTGCTTCACATTAGCCAACATACAATAACTGTGGCGTGTTTGAGCCAGATAACAACGTCACTCTCATCCCAGAAATTACTTCATTGATTTCGTTTGGGTACACTTGTGGTCCTATCTGGTGTGTACATTCGTATGCTGCATCAATATAACTTCTAAGTTCAGGATTGCAAAACGTCTGGTGTTGGGATCGAGCTCTGATGCCTGAGAGGATGATCCATTGCGAAGATAAGGACGACTGGTCTCGCACAGGGAGTAGGTTATATCTGGCCGAGACGGTCGCACGTTTTTATGGCTTGCATCTGGGTGAGGGTGAATGATCCGATCCTGGTCGGAGATTGTCTGCCCCCTGTCGGGCGATATACAGCTATATAACGATCTGCAATGATGCTATCAAATCTTCAACATATGGAAAAGACACATGGATACGGTATTTAAACACATATTCATGCACTTTAAAAGCACAAACATGTACGCACACATAAATGTACACAAATACGCATTAGCATTTCTCTCAATGTTTGATGACATATATGTTGTGCTAGGTTGAGACACGTTTTGTTTATTTATGCTAACTGCTTGATATAATTCTAGACTTCGGGGAACACCTTCAAGGCTTCTGAGTCAGTATCACCTTGAATATTGTTTTCTCGTGTTTCTGTACTTGATCCTTGACGAGTTAGCTGTCCCTTTAACAGGACAATACAGCTGTGCTGTCTGGCTTTGCAGATGTAACGACTTCGCGTCTCAGCAAGAAAACGAGGAGATGGGATGATACCGTGACGTCCCAATGAGGAACATGCAGCCTGATTAACACTCGACAAACAAAGCCCTGTAAGAAAACCCCTGCTTTAGCAAGGCAATGTGAGCTCAATATCAAGCGCCTCCTTGCTCTTGTTATGTTAGAGGTGCGCTGTTCGGCGATGGACTTTCTCAAAATCGTAAGAGAGCAAGTTGATATTGGGACGATCGCATCGCACGACTTGAGGGAAAAAGACAGAGCTTCTTCTTCAGCCCTGATGTCTGAGAGGATGTTACCTTGCGATAATACAAAATAATATTTGGGTTACATAACATAGAGTTGACCACATAGCACATTTCAAAATAACCTGTAGCAATCCTATGTGCGCTAAATGTTCAATTCATACAAGGAACTGACAAGTCATTAGATCGTAGAAGTGTTTCCGGTCAACGATCAGCTTGGATCTAATCAGTGACATCACTTCCGGTCAACAATACAGCCAGGGGACTCAATTTCGAAAGCCTATGACCTCCATTTTGGGGAATATAATACATTTGAAGAGGTGATTCCTTTAATATGATGAAAGAGTGGACAAAAGTTCCACTGAATGCGATAAATATTCCATTCTGAACACAACTTGCTAAATTGTTTCAGTTACCCCTTTTCAAGTATGATGTTATTTGATAATGATTATCTCGAGGTATTCATTACTGTAGCATAGAGGTCTCGAAAGAAGAAGTGACAGTATTTAACCCAATATTCAATGGTAAAGTACGCAAAGAAATTGTAAATGTACAAATGCATCATGACTAGTATAGCGCGCCCGCTATAGCACGATACGGCCACGTCACCAGGAAACTTCTCTGCACGCGCATTCCCATGACGCAGTTCAAATCGACCCTGCTTGTCCTCCTTTACTCTGTGAGACACCAGAATCTTACCAATTTGAGAAAAAAGGGTAAGATCAATGTCATTCATTTCCATGTTAATGTCCATTGAAAGGGGAAGCAAATGTTGATAATATGTAGCTTTAGTTGGCTAACCACCACCAATATAGAAATTTGAACAATTTTGCTAAAACAAAAGTACACTTAGCAATTCCATTATAACTCACGTCTCTCACCAGATCATCGAAGAAATGTAGGGAAAACTGACAGCCTTGGGTTCATTAATGCCTATGATGTAGGTATAAACCAAACGTGCCGATAGGTTGCGCTCAGGCTCTGATCCGATCTTTTTGACACGCATGCGTGTTTCCATAAATATTATTTATATCTTGCAGATATGGTACACGTGATGCTGCTGACTACGCCGCGTTGTCAATGGTAGTATCCGCCTCCAGCGTCCTCTTGTCAGGAACTTTTCGGAGAAGCCAAGTGATGCTGCACTGGTTGACCTGGCTCGATGAGTGCCTCGACAGGGCCGCCTCATCACCTTATCACTCGTGGTTACCCTATCAACTTGACGTGTTTACCGAAGCAGATCGTCGACGAGTCATACAGCCTACATCACTTCTATACAAACGTTGACATCAGGACAGTGGACCGTGATGTAGCGAGGTGCTTCATGGGCCATCTGCTGCAGATCTGGGGTATTGATGAGGGCGCGTTATTTACATCACGGCAGGGCTCTCACTAGCCCAAACCTATCAAGTCTGGTTGATATTAAGATGTCTCATTTGCATATTTTAAAGCTTATTGTATATCCACACATTTACCACGATATCTACACACAGACCACATATCTACACACAATATGATATTAAGAGTCTTGACCCCGTTTCCCACACAGCATACTCTAACTAAACTCAAGCACAAAGAGTATTCAGAGCGAGCACTTGACATCAGCACACCGCAAAACCTGAGGAGTGAAAACATTCCCTCGCGTTAGTATTTAGCTCTGACTCTCGCACACAATATTGCGCCCCACTGCACACATAGCATATTGATATAATCTTGACACTCTCTTCATAAACGCTTACCACGTCCACAAATAGAAAAAATAACATTTAAGAGGTTAAATTTGCTTCAGAACGATTAGATGAGCACGGATGGTGGCCTCACTTTTGAACCCCAGATTGGTTGCAGAACAATAATAAGCTGACTGATCTTATGGTGAATGCTTATGTTTATAGCGCTTATGGGCTGAAGCATCGCCGAGCAGGTGGGCGTGACCCGTCAGGCGTGTAGTCAAAAAGTAGGACATTTTTCTGCTTCGTTGAAGAACAACCATGGCGGCCAGCCAACCTATGTTTAGTGTACATTTAAATGAAAATGACGTACTGGGGGCTAAATTTAGATCAACTAATGTGAATGGACATTCTATGCTTGAGTTAAAAAGGTGCAGAGGGCTTTCGACAACTGGCAATAAACAGCAGCTGATTGAAAAGTACGCAAATAGTTAACCTAACACCAGATGTTAGGAAAGGGAACCATCAATTCTACAAAGCAGTTGTTCTGTGCAAAAATTGTAGAAGCATCGTGTGAATGCAGAGCATCGGCCATGGGAAGATGCAGCCATGTTACAGCACTGCTGTTTGCGTTAGAGGATTATACCATTCAGTTCGGATATGGTGTTCCCTCATGTACAGACCAGCTTTGTGGTTGGAATGTGTGCCGTAAGAAGCGAAAGAATCCCCAGGCAGCCCACACTCAAGAGTATAGCAAGAAAGCTGCTCCAGATAGGATTCTTAAACATGATCCAAGAGGGCGATGAGAACAAATCCGCAGAAGCTGATAAAAAATTTTATCAACCGCTTCATCTCTACGTTGCCAAAAATACTGGTCAAGGGAATGTGTTCAGTCATGTGCTTAATATTAAGTATGAGGACTATGAAGTTGACACGGACCCACTGAAAGAAAAGGTGAAATGTGCACTGAGTGATTCATCTGAATGTGGTGCTCCATATGAAGTTGATGGAACACAGGACCAAGCAAACTGTGATTCTTGGCATCAGGCCAGAAATTGTAAAGTCGCTGCATCAGTTGCAAAAGATGTTGCTGGTAATCCATAAAAACAGGGACTGTTCCATCAGCTTAATAGGAATCTGTGGGGTGAGGACAGAATTAAAACACCAGCAATGTTATATGGACAGAAACATGAGGACCAGGCATTTCACAGCTATTGTGTAAGAGATGGTGAACACAAATCAATATCTGGATTTTGGATAAACCCGAAATACCCCGGATTAGGTTATTGCCCTGATGGACAAGGACGGGGTTATGTTGGGTGCTCTTGACGCGCATGCATAAAACGCACACTTCACATTTCTATTAATAGCAGATTTACGGATTATCGATAAGCGCTATTGAGTGTGCCCAACGATGTGTTAATTTTTCAATTACCATGATTATCAATATCTGTAATAATCTTATCGACGTGGCAATAACCTTAATATTCGTAAGGAATGAGGATCCACTGGCACTTGAAAGTGAATGCCATGCAATATGTGATAAAGCATTTTTTTTATTCCAACACTTGGTCAAACTGTTTTCAAGTAGATATATTCAAGTCACTCCAGGGTAACTAGCAAACAAACGGTCTGTCAATAAAAAAATAGAGTAGCCAGTGGAAGGTATGTCAATCGCTGGTATTGAAGCAATGCTTACGACGCCTGTGGATTAAAAAAAACCTTGTTTGTCATCCAAACGAGGCCGGTCGAGGACATGAACAGTCCGATTTCGTGGTTGTCATTGAATCTGCTCACAGTGCGCGTGCTCGGCACGCACTAAATTGCTCGTGCTCGTCACACACTACACTGCTCGTGCTTGGAACACACTATACTGCTCGTACTCGGAACGCACTATACTGCCCGTGCTCGGAACACACCTTGCGTTTGCTCCCGTGAGCACCTTCAATACTACGTAATAATTTTGAATTGAGTGCCACTTTGACGAAGAACTCACTTCACATCATTCAAAGTTTAGTGAAATAATTTTTAGACGAAGCATCAGTTTGTTATTAACTTCATATCTGCTATCACTCCATATCAACTTCAAGCCGGAACGTATCACTTCATATCTACTACCACCCCACATAAAGTACCAGACCAAACATAGATATACTACCAGCCTCACTTATCTCTCCATAACGGCTACCACCCTACAACAACTAACAACCACAATAATTCCACCACACCAACTACCAACCGCACCAATTACTTCATATCTACCACCATCCCTCATCAACTACCAACCTCGCCAATCGCTTCATATCTACTACCACCCCACATAAAGTACCAGACCAAACATAGATATACTACCAGCCTCACTAATCTCTCCATAACGGCTACCACCCTACAACAACTAACAACCACAATAATTACACCACATCAACTACCAACCGCACCAATTACTTCATATCTACTACCATCCCTCATCAACTACCAACCTCGCCAATCACTTCATATCAACAACCAACCTCATAAGCTACGAGCCTCTCCATTCAATTCATTGTTACTACAAAACCAGATCAATCTGTACCAACCTCACTAATAACCCCACATCTAATAACGCCTTCCATCTAACACCACCCGTCACAAACTTCTGATTTCTTCAAAAGTGGATATTATAGAAGAATACATTTATGATAGCATATCAGTACCCCAATCACTCGGTTCCCAATGCCTGGCACCCAGGAACCGAGCAGAAAAATACACACAGAAGCAAACATACACACACTCACGCAAATATTTTCACACAGACACACTCATATATGTATAAATTTATATATGCATATATATATGCATATGTATATATATATATTTAGGAATGTATATATATATATATATATATATATATATATATATATTTATATATATATATATATGTATATATTTATATAAATATACTTATATACATATACGTATATATACATAACAAATATCTACGTTTACGCACATATATAAAGTGTATATATATATATATATATATATATATATATATATATATATATATATATATATTGTATATATATATATATATATATATATATATATGTATATATATATATATATATATATATATATATATATATATATATATATATATATATATATATATATATATATATATATCTCTATCTATATATATATATATATATATATATATATATATATATATATATATATATATATATATATATATATATATATATATATCTCTACTCCAGATGCGTTACATACCCGGTGCCACACTCACTCTATTATTTCAACAATGCGAAAGCCTCTCTGTCTTGTTGCTCATCGGAGGAGGGGGTGGGTTGAGAGCAAAATCAATATCTTTATATAGATCGAGTCTCTGATGCCGCGTTTTATCTATCTTTAAATGTATTACCCAACGACACATCAATCACTGTTACCTACTTTAACAATCGCTCACCGCGCGCGGGGTCAGGTCTTGATGGTGACCTAGTTGGGAACATTATCAGATAAGAGCTGTTGAGAGCTACTTGATATCGACTCCGCATGTACAGTGAACGTGTTGTTTGTCTGAGCGCGAGCAAAGTGCAACTGGCTCGCGATATCCGTATTTGGTTCATTTAAGCTGAATCGGCTACCTTAGTCGAAGAAAGTGCTTAGAAACGACGTGGCTTGTAAAAAGAGAAACGCTACCATTTATCTCCAAAAGGTAGGAATAAATTTCGTGTGTGTATAATTAATGTGGTCAACCCACATTAAAGGTGCTTATTTTCTCTCACTTTCCTCTTGTTTTATGTCCGATTTCAAAATGACTCATCATCGCCATCATTGCAGCTCCTCGCTTTTGCTTATTATCGCCCTGTTTCTGCCAACTGCGTATATCGGATTGTGTTATACACGCCACATGTGATATCCAAGGGTTGTCAGGAGCGACCTGCATTCAATAGTTTAAAAACACATTAGAAGGTGCATTATAGGTGATACGGTCATATTTTCATCTGGCTAGCATTCAGATGATTTAGCGATTCGAAAGTAGCTCGACATGTTACAACGACCCTTAATCAATACTCTTCCACCTAGGCGCCGCAATTCACATGACAATCAAAGATAAGGTTTTTAAGAGAAATGGGGTAGATTTTGGGGGGGGGGGGGGAATGTTGTCATTCATACAGGATGCCACGGCCATTAACTACTAACGTATGAGATGTTCTGATGGGACTATACCCGGGGACTATATTAATGGATAATGCCTGCATTAAAGGATCCATATCACAGGCACCGGAGTCTTAAAACGCCCCACAAATCTGACAGCTACCATATATAGACAAGTGGAAGCGATTGTGGAGTGACCCTATTGAACCCGTTGTAGTAGTACATTCAACATGCTTAAACGTTCCTGTTTTCGTAAACTGAGCTTGAGACATGGTGCGCCAACGAACCAAATAATTTGTTCGATAAAATGCGCTGCACACCAAACATTCTACGAGTCATTTTTGACAACTCACTTAAGAAAATGGACAACGTATGTGTCATTTGTTCCCTGTCAACGGGGCCACATGGCGTCACCGAGTTCAAGACCTTTGCCCTCGACATGCTATTGGCTGGATATTTTCTTAGCTGTTCGGCGGGGTCACTCATCCAATTATCACTCTCGTTGTGCGAGTAGACATATTAACCATCGCTCACGGGTTATTGTCATTTCGGTTTTCGCTGGTGACTCAAAACAGAGAATATACAAATCAATCTGAATTGGGATGCGAGGTTTCCCTGCTGGCCCAACACGGAAGTGTTTATACTCATGCATTCCCTCCTGCCCATAAGCTGATTATTACCACGCCATTATCGCCATTGTTCACGTACACAAAATCTCAAATAAACGCAATAGAAGTCGGTTCTCCTTTAGTCTCACGAACTCATCCGCTATTATGTTGCACTGTATGAGGCTGATGAGGCTGCTCAGTCAGCTGAGGCCTGATTAGTTGAATGCCATGAAAGATATGGGTGTGTACCAGTGAGATTGAGCTGGGATCAGGTGGTGGGGGAGGGTGGAGGCGGAGGCGGAGGGGACCGGAATGGGGACATCAGGATCCCAAGCGTTGGATCCCTTGCTGCCTCGGCAAATACTGATATTTCAATGTTGAGCATGCAGGGACAGATCAGCAAAGAAGAAACTACTGTGCCTTTAATCAATTGCGTGCCAAGGTGCCCAAGAACAGCGAATTTCACTGTTTCTGTGAGTCCCAAGCTGCCATGTGTCAATGTGCTTGCTACTTCCCTGTTTTGTATTCCAGTGTAACAAGGATGGTCGCTAGGTTAGACCCTTCCCAGATGCATCCTTCCCTTCAGGTTTACACTGGAAACAGAATGTACGTTCAATGAACATTTCCATATATATTCCGTTGGTTGTTGCTCCTCTACAGAGTAATTATGTCAGCTAGTGACATGTCACCAAGCGTTTGTAAATATATAGCCAACCAAACGATATCCTGTAATGTCCTCATTGCTGTTTAAGTTACCATGACTACTGTTTACGACATGCATAATTCATGAGCAAGTGATTGCTTTGATTAAGCATTGACACAGTTATTGTGCACTTTAGCTATTATAGCCTTAACAGACAAGACAGATTTACTCATGAACAAGAAGATAAATTCTGTCGACACATCCATATGCAGATCTCTATGGTGGTATGCAGTTAGTCTTTTCTGGAGATTGTTATCAGATCCCCACTGTCCGACACCCACTTTACTGGGACGCTGGTGCCTACTGCTTCCAGTCTTTTCTGTTTTCTCATAATCACCAAATAAAGTCAACTAAGAAGGCAGAATAATGATAGCAATGATATTATGACAATCAACACGGCCTCTCTTGTACAATAATGTTACCTTCATGACTGTCTGTCACAGCCTTTGCGAAAATACAGAATGATTGTATTTGTGCGCCTCCATTTTTTAAGTGGATTATCCTAAAGTTTATTGGAATATTTACCAGGCTGCAAAATTAAGCTACAACAATTCAAAATCAGTATTAGGGCCATTGAGTTCGAGACAACACAACCAATTGTTTGATCTGTTTATCCTACTGTGATAGGCGTTGCTTAAACCTATTTAATTCTGTTGTTTTCCACAGTTGTGGGTGTTTAAAAGGCGCCATCGTTAACTCTGCTTGCTGCAATTATGCTGACTAATCATTGAACTTTCCAAACATGAATACTTGCAGCTAAATACAGTTGTATTTGCTAATGACGTGACACACTTAGTACTTCTGATGTGGATGACAAGTTCATGATTATCACTGGCCCTGTCTGCATGCTTCACAGTCACACAGTTAATGCGCTTCACCTATGTAGCATCCAGTTTAGAAAACAAATCCTTTGTGAATGGCTGGTAGACAAACTTGTGTTTGGACCACAGACGATACAAGGTACATCAGACAACTTACGAAAACCCATATTGTCACCATTTTTGAGTGGCTTGTTATTGCGAGAGTGGAATGAAAGGAGCCCTGTAAGATTGTTTTTTAAAGCTGACCCTTTGCTAGAGGTGCCCAGCTTGATAGCGTTCATGCTCTTGGTGCACTAAAGATATGTTGGGTTGTTGTTATCTCTAATGTGTTTTTATTGTCATGTAAGATCGTTTAGTACGTTCTTATCAATTGATAAATTGACCCGCACGTGCACTTTATCCAAGTTTGGCACTTCGAACCATCCGTAACTCATACCGAATCAACAATCCTTCAAATTGCTCTCTTCGTGCCTCTATATGGCGAAGGCGTTTAAACCATAGTAATTACATTTTACTCCAAGTGATGTGCAGCGTTATCCGCTCAACCTTTTTAGTGTATACTTTATCGGAATGGCGCCGTGATATTTATAGGAATGATGATTGTCTGGTTAATCTCTTAATCATGCATTCACGCCCTATTTCTTTTTCATCTTTAATTAAGTATGGCATTGTGAAATAATGCTGGTCGGATATATAATTACACAACATGATATGAGCCAAATTCTTGATAGCCAGTCAAATTAGTCAGATATTCATGTGAGATATTCAGTTCAAATGTCGTAGAGTAAAGTTCTTAACTAACGAACACAGGCCAGCAGCAAGTTTTTATTAAAGAATCGCTGTTGTTTGATATCTTACCACCCACAACGCAGCGTTGTTTAATTAGCTATTGTTTTCAGCGGAGCTAATCATATGCCATTGCACTGGCGTCCATACGCCCGTAAATTTTGATGGTATGTTTTGTCATTAAGCAATCTGCCAGCCCCACATCATACATGGACTTCTCTTATGTCATTATCTCTTTCAAAACTAAAAATCAGCTCTGCTTGACCTTTGACTCCCGTATTATTGATAGCAATGCTCATGTACGATGCTGACCGAATGGGGAATTGAAACTGCTGTTTCTTAATTGGACAGCCAATATCCAACTCGTCCTTATTTCCAAGGATTTTTCAAATATAAGGAATCTTTGAATCTGAAACATATGAGTGGCACATTTTATCAATGCGGCTTGTAGAATGTTATAAATACACTCGCTAGCACCTTTTGAAATAGAAATTGTGAAGGTACCTTAAATAAGAGACGAAAAGGAATCGGATTTATTTGTGATAGGACACTTTCTAATAAATCAAGCTATCAGCCTCAAATTAAACTTAGAACCCTCTTGAGTTGATAGCTCCTTGCAACTTATTAATCCACTCAGTGATACCTTTGACACCTCAATATCATTGAAAAACTCTTGTGCTATGAGAACCCGATATGTAATTTGGACTGCTGGTTCAAAGCAATGAGTAGACCTATGGAAATTCCTTCAAGCCAAATAATAACCTGGTCACACATAAGACTGGTGTGGTTATCTTTGACTTTGCCATTATTCTCAAGGTCACCCTCAAATAAAGAATATTTGATTCATTTAAGTGGTATGCTTGATAATTGCTTGTTTTGTAACTATATTAAAGCGCTTACGAAAACATTTAAGCGTCTGCTTCTCTTGAGTGTTTTAAGGTCGATGTGAAGCAATTTGTGGGCTCAACGATCATTTAAAGTGTGCCACTGAAAACAAAGTACTGTAGATTTATTAACGCTATGATCATTACAAGTGTTATCCCTAAACACTTGTCCTGTTTAGAGACCCAGTCGAATCCCACTCCAAGTCACTTTTCCAAGGAGCCTGTTCACCTTTGCTAGCGTACATGGGACACGTCGTGTACGTCAGACAGGTGCATATCCAAATAACTTTCATGCTAGTAGGTTTTTATCAGCCCCAATTGTTGTTGATAACCCTTCAATATAGCCATTGCATTTAACAGATGAGCTTACTGTCCTGTGTATAAGTACTTCATCTACAGCGCTTGGTGAAACTCCTGACTGGTAACATGCGTCTATTTTTAAACACCATTGCTTGCCTGTGCACTCTGAATAGCATTGATCTATCCCAATATGGCGTCGATCGTACCTAGTTCAGTTTAGCTCTGCTCTTGAGCAGAGCTTATCATCTACCTTAGCGTAATTATAAAACAAGCTAGCTGCCCAAACTACAACTTGGTCCCCCCTGATGTTGACGACTTTTTGTCATCTACAAATAAACCCATTGACCCCATTAGTTGTACAAAAACACTCTTGTATTTTGCAAACTCAGTGAATGATAACTATTGGTAGCACGTGTGCGTTTTAAGCAAGGTAACTACTTGAAATAAACACGGATCCCTCTGATGTTCTTGGCACCTTGCAAGTAAAAATCAGACCTTCATGATCTTAAACCTCTGAATTTCTATAGTAAAACATATAAAAGATCTCTCGCGCTATGTACACAAAGTGGAAAATAATTCTAATGGCACAAGTTTAGTTGTCTAACAAATCGTGTTATATACCTTTTGTTAAGAGTTAGCTGTCCCAAATAAGACCTCTTATCATAATGGGTCTTGGCATTCTAAAATCAGTTATTCATGATCTTTGACCCCTGACTTATTATTGTAAATCTCATGCACATAACATCTTGTCTTACTTGTTATTTGAAAGTCGTCTCAAAAGTTGTAGAGCTTCAATGACTATTGGCCTCTTGATTAAATGTGGCAAAGTGTTTTTCCAGTGTAGCAAAGCTAGTTAACCCTGTCCTCGTGATCTTATAACGATTTGATTTACATGCCGATAAATAGGCATCCTAACAACAACGAAACGCATATACATTTCATAGTTCATGGAGATATGCGAAAGATCAGATTTCCCCCCCCCCCCCCACCAACCCCACTTCTTATCGCAGCTTTTCAAATCCAGTATCAACAATAACATACCGCCGTTGATGTTGGTCCGTTGCTTAGAGTATTGGACCTTCTGCTAGCCCATAATTACCTCCATCCCACACGCCATTCTACAATACGGACGTTGATGATGTTTCCATGGGTTTCAGTATGGGAGCCGTAATCGCCGTCATCGCCAATACAGCCTACATGTATTTCGCTGGCCGTACAGCGATTGGGGCCATCACGGAAGCAGAAAAGGACGCCATCAGATATGACGATGGCTTTAAGTCTTCTCGTTCGAGTGATCATGGGCCAGTAAGCTGTTCTTACGAATTCCACACGAAGCAGTGATTGCCACTTATGTCTTTCCGGATATTGCGATAGACATATTAAGTTATTTATCTCTATGTATCTATTGACTTTGCCTCAAAGATATACGATGTGAAAAATGACGCAGTTCTTGTGTACTATGATCACTGAAATGCAATCGTCTAAAATAACTATTATCTGCCCATATTTCTTGGAATATCAATACATACGTGTGCTTCCTTCACAGACTGCAGCGAGAGGTTTATACCCCCGGTCAAAATTTTCCACTGAAAACCTGGAACAAGATCATCTGCGGAAACCAGAGGATATCCCCACTCCGTCTCGTCCTGGTGAAAATTATCCGGTGGGTTTGCCAATTATATGGCAACATTATAAGTCACATATAAGCTATCATAGTTTCCATGTTGGGGAAAGGTGTAATAATAACTACGATGCCAGAATTGAAAGACGTTGCATGTGCTTTACACCATTGAAATCAGATGAGTCGCACATATTTATGTGTATCACTTCAAGACGCCATACTCATTTGTGTTTCAAAGGCTTTTCGAAGGCCTTTCGTTTGATCTATTTTGTAAGTCTTCAATTAATGGCAAAATCATAATTAAATGAAGCAATTCACATATGTTTGTGCATGCGTCTTCCTTCCTTCCAGGTTAAGACAGAAAACTGGGACACAAGTTTATTCAAAACGTTCCGTGATTGCCTCACCAAGTGTAGGGAGTGCATTATGGACGGGTTAGAAGATGGAGGATATTCTTGCATACCTGGTATCGATTCAGGCAGTATCTCGGGCTCAGAATGATGTGATTATTTCAAAGAATACTGTTAGGAACAAGGTCAGAGAGCTGCTGGATTGTGTAGATCGTCGAGGCGAGGAGGCCTGTAGATACCTTGTTGCCGCCCTGAGAGATACTGAGCAGCTTCATCTATGCCAGTTATCAGCCAACCTTAGGCTACAGCTAGACAAGATTCCGGTCAGAGATGTCCTCAGTATTGATCAGTACATGACTGAGATGAAGGGTAACTATCATCAGAAGATTAAAAATAGAAACGAGCAAGAACAAACCCAGTACGGAAATAGCATAAGTTTAGACCAGCACGCTCCTTTGATGATTAATCACGGACATAGACCACCAGACGTACAGACGCGAAAAGGGTTCAATGAGTTTAATATTCAAAAGACTGACAGAAAACAATTGACGTTGGATAGTATTTTTCTCTCAGACGACGAAAGATGTCCACCACATTCAGTGCTCATGTTAGGTGGCCCTGGTATGGGAAAGACCTCATTGTGTTTCACGATCTTAAATCGATTTGCATGTGGTCAATGGGGAGGGGGTCATCAGTATATTTTTTTTATGCTTTTGAAAGAGTTGGGTGACATGGGACTGTCTCTAACATTAGCTGACATTCTCTTTGATTACACCCAAACTACTCAGACGCAAAAAGGAAAGCTTATCCGACAACTTCAAAAACGACCTCGCAGAATTCTTTTTTTACTCGACGGTTATGACGAGCATGACGAATTTATGACGGACAATTTGACTATTTATGATCCATCAACAAAAGCACACCCTGCCGTTATTCTGCGTAGCCTCGTTCGCGGTGCCCTCTTACCCGAGTCCCAGGTGTTGCTTACCAGTCGTCCATTTCGTCAGATAGACTTGAGGGTTGATAGAGTGGTGGAGCTGGCGGGACTCTCAAACCAATCAGTAAATACATTACTTGGTACGTTTCTGGTCGGTGAGCTGGGATCTGAAACTGCTGCATTTCTCAAGAATCACGAAGACGTTACAAGCATGTTATCAATACCAATTAACATCCAAAAATTTCTCAGCTATCTTACCTGGCTGCGGGATAACGCCAAATTGATATTACCTAACCTTCCAAAAACTAAATCATCCTTGTATTCCAAACAAATGTTACCAGTACTTACCCAATGTCTTCGATCAAAAGATATCCATCTGTACGACGAACAGCGTATTTGGCATCACCCAGTCGTTCAATCATTTCTATGTCAGCTTGCTAAATTGGCCGGTTCAGCCATCAATGAGTTTGGGAAAAAACAAATCGTATTTGAACCCAGCGACCTTGAGAGATGTAAGCTTACTGAGAACGATGTCAAGACTGGTGGTTTGATGAGTGCATTCACAAAACAGAGTAACACACCCAGTGGCATCCGCCCACTCGTATATTTCTACTTCCAACACCTCACCACGTTCGAGTGGTGTGGTGGTCTGGATACTGCGAGTCGCGATCTTAACTACATAGAGAATCTCATCGTACGTAATGACGGAAATCTGGACGTAGTCTTGATTTTCTGTGCGGGCTTATTGGGGGCTTTAGAAGGCCAGTTGATACTTGAACGTCTTTATGAAATACCTGAACATGAATGTAAACAGAAAGCCCTTCGCGTTTTAAATAAAATTGTCCATTCTGACAGGTGTCGCAAACCTGGTGGACCCCAATTCGCCCTCGAGGTTTTTTTTGAGGCCTCATTCGTCGATCCTCGTCCCCTTCTGCCACTGTTAGCTCCTGACGGGAAAACGCTAGAAATAGCTGATGTAGCACTGTCTAACAGGCAAGCTGTAGGTTACTTTGTAGAGCAGCTGAACTCGTCACAAAGTAAGCAAGTAGAAGTTACCGGGACGCTGGGTGTCGAGATTGGTTTAGGTACTGTGAGGCTTCACTTCAGTCGAGCAGCAAACCGATCAGTACAAAACAGCATGGTGTCTGAAGTCTGTGGGATGAAGAAGCTCAAACATCTACTGATCGAGACAGACGGTATGCGATATCGCCCAATGTAATGTTTGCAACGCATTTCCTTGTATCAGCCCACACTTTACTATCAGTAACATCGATTACCTTTTACTGGGATACTACATATGACTATAGGCCAAGCAGAGTAACTGTTACGGTTCTTACTAGCGCGCCCATCGCTTTTTCCTCCACACTCCACTATAATTTCTTACTATGTTTAGGCATCCCCAGTACACCTCAGATAATTGTGCGCTGTCACCCAAATACTTTGACTATCTGGTCAGTATCAGCGTGTGTACCACTGTGATTGCATCATCGGAATCATATCCGATGGCATCATCGATGAAAGCTAAGGTTTTTAAATTCATTGTTTATCGTTAGAAGGCTCTGAAGTCTGTATTAAAAAAGCCCCAGCCTTTGCCATCAGGTGCCAACATGGACGTTGGCTATTATTTCAACAGCAATAGCAAAACATTTGGATGAGTAACATGATAGTAAGACGGTACACATCCGATAATCATTTGGGTACGGAGGGATATACCATTCATTTTTAGCAGCCTCCTGACAAGAACCGAAAGTGTTAGTTTGTTTGGCCTAAAGGTCGCATTATATTGAATTCTGTTATGAAAGTGAGCTTTGTTTATGGAAATAACCGTTACATATATGCTTTCATATGTCTGTCTTTATGGTGTTGAGAGTAGGTGACTGTGCGGTTGTGGTGGAGAGGCCATTAGACATGTTGCTGATGCGTGGAGAAACGACGAGAGATTGCACAGCCCTTGTTATAGAGACGAGCCGCTCAAGCACGCTGTGTTTATACCATACTGGAGTGAGTATGGTCATCGTCTTATTACCCAGCTCACAGACAATGTCATGTTGATATTGTCGCTGGTCGACTACACCGTTCATCAGTTACGTTATGTGTTATTTTACAGCAAGAGATACTCCCTCATCTTAAATTACCATTCCTCACCACCGTTTACCTCTCCCTCATCATTAATTACATTTTATCATCGTCAATTACCTCTCCCTTATTATAATTCACCATTCCTCATCGACAGTTTCCACTCCATTATTATTAACTACCATCCCTTGTCGTCAGTTACTACTCCTTCAAAATAAATTCCATTCCTCATCGTCAATTACCTCTATCTCATCAAAGATTACCATTCCGCATTGTAGGTTACTTCTCCCAGATAACTTACCACTGCCTCATCATAACTTACCACTCCCTCAACATAAGTTACCATTCCTTCACTGACGGTTTCCACACGCTAATCTTCAGCAGTATAGTTACGACTCCTTCACCAAAGTTACAATTCACCATTAGTTACCATCCCCTTATCATACCTTACCACTCCTTCACCATGAGTTACAGTTCCACTCCTTCATCGTCAGTTTCCACTCCTTCACCATAAGTTACCACTCCCTAATCATAACTTACTACTCCTTTCACTACAAGTTACCACTCCCTAATCATGACTTTCAACTCCTTCATCGTAAGTTACCACTCCTTCACCATGAGTTACAATTCCCTCATCCCAACTTACCACTCCTTCATCGTAAGTTACTGCTACTTTCACCACGAGTTGCCGCTCCCTGATCATAACTTACAACTTCTTCATCGTAAGTTAACACTCCTTCATTTATAGGGGGTGTCGCATATTGGCTAAAGAAACGGTACGTAATTTGTTAATAGCCCTAATTCGGCCTAAATAGAACGCAATGACAAACTATACCAACATGTATTTATTTCATTCCCGTAAAATTGACAAGTGCCTTGATACAATTATGCCAGCCATCTTGCCTTCTACTTGCTTTATCAAGACAACAAACATGCTTGCGGATTTATTATCTCTCACAAACGTCACTTCTATAAACTACATTGTACAAGAATCAGGACATGTGGAATAGTAACAACGCCGTGCACTGAGTATTTGGTGAAAGAGTTGGTCTTGTTTGGATTTGCTTTACGCCTATATTTCAATCAATTAATGGTTGTGTTGATGTGTGATGACGAGGTTTGCGTCGGATAGAAAGGTGAGTGAGGCGTGTTATTGTGCCATGTTGCCATGATACTCATCCCTGTCCTTGTGTCTGTAATATTTAGCGCGTCTGTCACCTCCCACCTTCAGCGCGGCTGTCGCAGCATTTACAGGAGATCCATCTGTGGGATGTGACCCTCCACAGCAACACGCTGACAAGCATAGCGTCCACGACGTCACTGCGCGCTGTCACTGGCCTGCGGTATTCTGACGACACCGCAGCCGCCATACGCCACGTTATACAAGAGACGCCAGCGTTAAAGGTCCTAGGGGTAAGACTGGTTACCCGCGATGCCAGTTACTGCGTCACGTTTTCGAGAGTCTTGTCCACCTCAAACATTGCGTGTCTGTCGCTGTGTGTAAACCCTGACGATGCGTGTCACATGGCTGTCTTGGAAGACGTAGTCAGCAACGTATCATCTTTGCGGGAACTCTGGCTGGAGTTTTACCGCCCACCGACTTCTGCCGAACTGGCTGACCTGGCATGGAGGGTGTGTCAACACAACCGCCTCATCACCTTATCACTCGTGGGCTATAGTGCCCCTATCGATATAACGTGTTTCCTCAAGCAGCTAGTCGACGAGCCACACAGCGTACGTCATATCTACACTGACAACGCCATCAGGTCAGACAGTGATGTAGTGAGGCGCTTCAAGGGCGACTTGCTTCAGGTCAGGCGAGGTGATGAGGGGACGTTCTTCACACCGCTTGTATACAGCAACTATCTACTGACCTCCATCCCCAGTCACATCAAGAAGGTCCTCACTCGGAGGTATATATCACTCGATTAGTCACCCTTATGCCATAATATATCTACCAGGTGTGAAAACCTGGCTGACTCCCCGTGACTCAGCTGATCAGGTTAAATGGCAGTCCCATCTCTGAAAAGAGGATGCACCCGATCTGGTAGCTCAATAGTACCGTGCTGGACCTTCGTCCCAACTGCGTGGGATTTGCAGCACGGTCTTGGTAACAGGTTTGTGTTAAGTGGGCGCTGGCACTTAAGGGGAGCTGTCCAAGCATCACAATCATCCTCATCCATCACCGTCGCGATATCACCTCGTTGTTGAAAGTGTTTAAACCCCATTATTACCATAACAAATGTCATATTATATCCCAGGTGACCTCAGAAGAACACTGTTCTCATATGTCATCATATTATGTTGAGTCATCAAGTATGTCTGTCATGTTACATGGTACATGTTTACTCGGTGAATTGCTGGAATGTTATCATGTTAAATTAACTAAGTTGTATAGCTGGGAGACATATTGCATGAGGATAGGACAACGTGGTTAGAATCTTAAACTGTGGAATGTTAACTACAGAATTGTACGTATTTCATGTATGTTCTATAAATGACTTGACTCATTTGAGCCTAGTATAATGGTTTCAATGTCAACCCTGTCATGTTGCATACCATCGTGTGACCCCGGGGGGGGCACTTGGCCTTATTCTGGATAGGGGTGTGCCGCGGGACCTCGAAAACCCGTACCCGTCGTACAAGGTCAAAATGGCCAAAAAGCATACCCCGTCGTACAAGGTATTATGCAAATGTATAACCCGTCGTACAGATTGAAGCTGAAAAACATACCCCGTCGTACAAGTATGAGGTCCAAAAACCCGTCGTACAAGTCGAGAGGCCGAAAAAGCATACCCCGTCGCGCGGCACATATATACTACCTCTATACACTTAAGTGCCCCCCCCCGCGTGTGACTTAGTATTTATAACTTTCATTGGCATTATATGCATTTATCAGCAGCATTGATGGTATTTCATAGAATTTATTGTGACAGTAGACAGTGTCCACGTTGCATCTGAAACAGAATCCTACAGAGAATGTCATGTATGTCTTATACTGTCACATTATTAGCTGTTTTTGGCAGTGAAATATTGTGTGATAGATTCGTGATTTAATTGACACAATGTCGTTCTGTGTGACATTTAATTGATTCAATGCCGTTATGCGTGACATTTAATTGATACAATGTTGTTCTGTGTAACATTTAATTGATACATTGCAATTCTGTGTGACATTTAATTGATGCAATGTGGTTGTGTAACATTTAATTGATACATTGCAATTCTGTGACATTTAATTGATACAATGTGGTTCTGTGACATTTAATTTTAATGCATGCAATGCCGTTCTGTATGACATTTAATTGATACAATGTCGTTCTGTGTGACATTTAATTGATGCAATGTCGTTCTGTGTGACATTTGTTGTTGGCATGACTTTTTATTGTCAATGTGCTGCGCAGACATTAATTTATGGGCACATGTATTGTTGAAGATTTGTGTGGTGTGTTATCAATATACCTATCTATGCAAAGCATTGCTGTGTGACAGTGTATTTGGTTAAATCTTTTTTGTATAAATATATTTTAATTGGACTTCATGACACTTCCCTTTTTCTGAGAGCTCTATCTATACAACCACCAAGGGGAAATGGGGTCTCAATATTGCTCCTAAACTAGATGGCTGTAAGTGAGAAAACCCCTGCTTTAGCACTTGCAAGGTGGTAAATATCAAGTGTCTCCTTACTCTTGCCATGTCAGAGCTGCGCTGATCTCAACATCTTAAGAGAGCTGGGTGATATTGAGACGGTCGCATTTATTGGACGACTTGAGGGAAAAAGACAAAGCTTGTTCTCGAGCCCTGATATCTGAGAGGATGGTACCTTGCAATAATACAAAATAATATTTGGGTTACATAACATTTGACCAGCACATAGCCGAGTGATAAGAACGACTGGGCCCACACGGCACTTAGTTAGATCTGGCTGAGACCGTCACGCATTTTTATCGCTTTCATCTAGGTGATGATGGATGGTCTAATCCTACTCGGGGATTCGCTGGGCCCGGTTGGACGGTGATACAGTTATATAAAAACCTGCAATGATTCTATCGAATGTTCAACTTATGGAACAGTCACGTAGATATTTTACATACAAGATATACATATTCATACATTAAAGAGGCGGTACAGCCCCATATCGGGCACTCAGGGATCATGATGTACTGCGGAAATCTGTTTAATTTAGTTGTGTTGTTCAATCGAAAACGGTGCCTCCCGTAAACCATGATCCACGCGATTGTTAGCTGTAAATCATTACGCGCTCTATAACTAACTCGCTATTGATGTGTATACTTCCGTTTTTGTTACAAAACGTCGATTTCATCAAATATTCACTCATTAATGTTGTTGGCATAATTGCGCACAAATTAGATCTTTAAAAGCACAAACATGCACACACACATAAATGTACACAAATACACACACGCGCGCGCGCGCACACACACACACACACACACACACACACACACACACACACACACACACACACACACACACACACACACACACAGATACTTACGCACACGTTTTATTCTTTACAGATTTCCATAAACATTAGAAGGATCAGAATTCAACAAATCCCTAAAACACAAAATCACCATAACACATTCGTTCACTGGAGGATTTACTCATCTCATTTTGCTCATCTGCTTCTTCAATGGCTTTTTTAAACCTTGAGGAAGAAGATGGCAGCTGATATTTCCTTTTTTATTGTAATTTTAATTAAAAGAACCTGTAGCAATGCTATGTGCGCTAAGCAAAAGTCCATTTTTAATTCATCCAAGGTACTAAAACGGACAAGTCATTAGAAGTGTTCCCAGTAAAAGTTCAGCTCGGATCTAATCAGTGACATCACTTCCGGTCGAACATACAGCCAGAGGACTCAATTGCGAAAGCCTATGACCGCCATCATGGGGAATATGATACATTTAAGAGGCAATGCCTTTGGAACAATGAAAGATTCGAAAATAGTTCCGTGGAAAGGGATGAATGTTCCATTCTGAATCAATTGAACACAGCTTGCCTCAAGGCTGTCAGTTTTTCCTAAATTTCGTCATTGATCTGGTGAGAGCCGCGAGCTATAAGGGAATTGCTAGTGTAATTTCGTTTTAGCAAAATTGTTCATATTTTTATATTGGTGGTGGTTAGCCAACTTAAGCTTCTCACCTGAGCTATATTCATGTTATCAACATTTGCCTACCCTTTCGATGGACATTAACATGGAAAAGAATGACACTGATCTTACCCTTTTTTCTCAAATTGGCAACTTTTGTTTTCAATTGTAAAGGGCATCCAACTTCATGCACCAAATACCAGTTCAGCGCCATTAGATTCATGATATTAGTAAGATAATAATATCATCAACCTTTAATCGGAAATAAAACCCTTTTATATTTCATTGATTGAATTGATTCATGTGAAATTTATTAAAATTGTATTGATTGATTAAGTTATATACAATATTTAATTTCTCTAATGAATATAATGCACTTAGATCAATCAACCCTTTGGAACAATTCTGCTGTGTGGCCACTCCCCAAGTTGAGGCTGACTTTCATACAATTTGTTGCGGATGAATTAATCCTACTCTTACCGCCATTTGTGAACTACAAAAATCTTAGGTTTAAAATCTGTAAAGGGCACTCCAACATCTGTTGTATCGTGATTGAGGGCTTCTCGCGCTGCGATATCTGCCCTCTCATTGCCGGGCCTCCGAAACCACACTAACAAAACATCCTTGCTCCGGTCAATTAACTTTGAATAAAAAACCACAGCATCAAAAACAAAACAAAATACCTAAATTGTTTCCTGTGATTGTCTCTATGGTCGACATGAAGCCAGCAGACAGCTAGCCGTGAGATAACTGGGACCGTGTCTCAGTATCATCCAGCTTTCTTTTGATTTGAGAAAGGCCACACCGAGCAGCGCAGCTGAGGAGCGAAAACATCCCTTTACGTTAGAATTCCCCCCTGACTTTTGCACACAATACTGCGCCCCACTGCACACACAGAATATTAATAAAATCTTGACACTCTTACCATAAACGCTAACTGCCAATAGAAAAAAATGACAATAAGAGGTTAAATTTACTTCAGAACGATCATTCGAGCACGGATGGTCGCTTGACGATGACATTATTTTGGCCCCAGGTTGGTCCCAGAATAATGATGAGCTGGCTGGTATCATGTCGATCGGTATATATCGCTTTTTAAATCTGCTACCATAGTACAATTTCATTGAGGTATATTTGACCGCATATTTTATGACAAACGATTTAAATGAGTGAATCACAGTTTTGGCTAAAAATAAACAACTCATAATTTGAGTGAAATAATCGTACACCATCTGCCACTGCAAAATTTTCAGCAGATAAACTTGTCACGTTACAAGTTTACTGGATGCATCGGTGAATTCTTGTGAAAATCGAGTGTGCCCAATGGCGTTTTAATTATACAATCACCATGATTATCAATATCTATTATAATCTTATCGACGTAGCAATAACCTTAATGTTGAGGGAAGAGCTGGGGACGTCACTTGGAATAACGATCCACTATGCATAGCATGGCAATGGAAAGGTGATGTCGTAACATAGAATGAGTGCTATGAAGTACTACAAGTAAAGCATCGGTGTCGTCACTATAAATGATGAGCAGGCAGGTATAGGAGGAAAATAATGGCGCAAAAACGATAGGTGTCGTCACAGAAAATGTGGACGCACCATGTATTTTTAAGGAAATTCCGAATGAGTTCAGTGGAGATGAACGCCCGCAATGCATGGGACGGTAAGATTGGGATGTTCGAAACAATGATGGAAGGGTGGATGACATCACTTGGAATAAGGATAGCTTGTATGCATGCACGGGATAGTGAGAGAATGGGGGCTAACCAGATAGTAAAATGGCGAGGGACTGATTAATGAAGTCAAATGGATCGAGGACCTGCTATACATTGCAAAGGATGTGTTGGTGACGAAACTGGGGAAGAGGATCCTCTAAATTTAGGATGATGTGGGTGACGAGAGAGGGAATGACGATCCACCTTGCATAAGTTGGAGAAGGGAGGATGCTTACACGAGTGACATCACTGGAAATGAGGACCCACTATGTATGGAAAGGTGATGGAAATGTATATAACGCCAATGGAAATGAGGAACCGCCATATATTCGAATGACGTCACTGAAAATGAGGACCCGCTATGAATAGGATGGTTTAGGATGGGTGAGTGACGACACTGAAAGCCAGGGCCATCCACCCATGTTAACCACCCACATATACCTACTGACTACCAACACGATCTAATTACCAACGCCTACCATCAACTTAATACTACCCTAGTCCTACATAATGCCAACCCACGCCTTCAACCAACCCATACCTACCAGCCACCCTACCGGCCACCAACCCACCTTACCAGCCATCAACCCTTCCTACCACCGATCCAACGTACTACCAATCCACACTGCCGCCAACCCTCCTTAACACCAACCCTCCCTACCACCAACCCAACCTACCACAAACCATCCCCACCACCAACCCAACCTACCATAAACCCACTCTACCATAAACCCACCCTACCACCAACCCACATTTACCACAAGCAGCACCTACCACAGTAGTTCGCTACCCACACCAGGCTATCCCACTTGAGCCCTCCGGTGGTCCGACTGAGGCTATCACTGAGTCTGGACAAAACGATACTGCAAAACATGTCCACGTTGCTGACATTCGTGGCGGTCATGATCCAGTGGGTGGTTTTTGTATTGCCTTCATAGCTTAATGCGAGTTGCTTTTCTATAATTTTTTCAAATGTTCACAGCTTCATAATTCATCAGATTTTGGCATAGACCTATGAGTCTCTTTTCTGAATTTGTCTCTATGTATATAGTTATTGAGAGGCATTATGTGTGTGAACTATAAATGTATACGGTTGTCCCTACAATTGATCCTTTGCCATGGGAGATTTTGTAAGTTAATATTTTTGAAGATTTCACATTATGTTATGACCTTGTCTCTGACACCTGTATGTAAAGTCATCGCCATATTCGTTTCCCACGTGATCATGACCCAGAGAATCTACACGATATCCAAACCATGTCTCCTCCTCGTGATCATGACCCAGAGAAGCTACACGATATCCAAGCCCCGTCTCCCCCTCGTGAAAAAAATAGGCTTAACTGGTACCTATAATCGTTTAATAGACCAACTTATATTTAGTTGGTATATGGCAATTGTTGGTTATAAAACCCTTCCATGTTTCTGCATTCTAAAAGATTCCAGTTGGAGGTTCCGGCATTCCCTCCGAAAGCATCACTGTGAGCAGCGACCCATTAAATGAACATCCTGAGGAGCTCGCTGGTTCTTCTTCTCCGTCTCATCCTCACGATAATGACCACGTACTGATCCCTCATGACTTACATATGATTAGAAACCTAACATACATAGACACTTTAATGTGAGCCTAATGCTTACATAGGACTGTATCTCGAATATCGTATCTCGTTGACATCATCTGACCACTCCAGGAGGCCGTAATCACACATAGTACAATCGCTGAATTGCACCTTATCACTTTTATATGTTTTGTCTTACATTCGTAAAATCGTATCAGTGCATTTCTAGTCGTTTTTGTACTTTTATATAATTTTCTTTGCTCTCTCTTTTATGGATATATTCTTTGATTTTGGCTGGATCTAAATTTTAAACTAGCGTTAGAAAGAAATGTAAATACGACCAAATAAATTGTTTTCATTACAGATTGGTGACACAGGCGCTTATTTACCTGAATCATTTGTAGAAAGTCTCACAAAAAGGAGGAACCGAATTGTGGTAATACGATTTTGACGATATCCTAGAGTATATGTTGTCGATTGGGGCGATATCTAAGAATCAGAATGAATTGATAATGGCAAAGGATACTGGTATGAACAGGGTCAGGGAGCTGTTGGATTATACAGGGTCGGAAAGGTGAGGAAGCCTGTAGGGGCCTAGTTGTCGCCCTGAGGTATACTGAGCAGATAAAGCTAGGTACGTTATCAGACAGCCTTAAGAGAGAATTAGACCAGGTGCCAGCTAGTGATGTACTCGGCATAGATAAATACATGAGTGAGATGAAGGATGAGTACAAATAGCAGATTAAAGAAAAAAAACAGGTTGAGAAAAAACATCATGGTAATAGAGTGAGTTTAGACCAGCACGTTCCCGTGATGATTAACCGTGGCCATCAGAAGCCCGCCAGGTTGACACATGGTGACCGGAATCCATTGTCATTAGATACCATATTCTTCTAGAACATAGACAGACATCGACCACATTCAGTGGTCATGTTGGGGAGTCCCGGTATCAGTTTGGGGATTTTTCTGTTGCTGAAACAGTTCTTTCAATCACCGACCTCCAGCTTAACTACAATCGCAAAGCACTCACTAAGGCTCAAAAACATAAGTTAATCCGACAACTTGATCAAAGACAAACCAAAATTGTTTTTATTTTGGACGGGTACGAGGAACGTCCTGAGTTTTTGACAGGTTCTCAGATGGTTTCTCATTACGCTACAAAAGCACACACACGCGACATACTACGTTACCTCGTCCAAGGAAATTTATTTAAAGATTCTCATGTGTTGATAATCAGCCGTCCCTTTTGCCAAACTGACATTAGAGTTGACAGGGTGGTTGAACAAGCAGAAATATCCCAGATGTCAGTCCATGAATTATTTGGTGAGGTTCTGGCCGCGGAACTGCGATTGGAATCTCGAACATTGCTTGAGAAACACAAAGGTGCTGCAAGTATGTTATGCATAACGGTTACAAGATACCAATGCTCAAAATGTCATTGAAAAACTACCAAAGACCAAGACATCCTTATAATCAAAACAAATGCTACCTGTAATTAAGCAAAGCTTGAGGTTGAAAGGTGTGCACCAATTGACGGAAACCGAGATGTCGGGGCACCCTGTGATCAAGGCATTTCTACACAAACTTGCTAAATTAGCAGGATTAGCCCTCAATAACTGTGGGGACACGCATCTCATATATGAACTTAGTGACCTTGAAAAGTGTTATTTGACTGAAGACGAGGTAACAACGTGTGGTTTGATGACTTCATTTACAAAAGAGACAAAACAGTCTGATGGTGTGCGTCTGCTTACATTTTGTTTTTTTCACCAACTTCACCATGTTTGAGTGGTGTTGCGGGCTGAATACCGTAAGTCGTGATTTGAATTACGTTGAGGGTCTTAACGGTGGCAATAACGGTGTGCTTGATGTCACCCTGATCTTTACAGAGGGTTTATTAGGGTCCTCTGATGGCCAGAAAAAATCTTTGTGACATCCCCGAGGATAAATGCCAACTGAAAGTTCACAAAATACTATATCAAGTTGTTTATTCGGAGAGATTTCGCAGATCTGGGGGTCCCCAATTTGCCCTCGAACTATTTCAGGAGGGGCAATCCTCGACCCTTTTTGCCATTGCTGGCCCTTGATAGGAATGTGCTGCAGTTAACTCACATAGCGCATGTGAACCAGCCAGTTGTAGGTTACTTTGTAGAGGAGTTGAACTCGTCACAGGACGAGGAGCAGAAAGGAGTGACAGCAACACCTGGTAGCGGTTTAGATACGGTGAGGCTTCACTTCACTGAGGGGGCTGACCATAAAGTTCAAAGCAGCATGATAACTGAAGTATGCAAGCTGAAGAAGCTCAAGCACATTGAGACTGACGGTATGTGATAGTGTAGAACTTTATAGCGTGGAATTCATTGTATCAGCTAGTTGCTATTATTAGAAAACATTCCTGTGATACTTCGCTCTGGGCGTACAATGTTATAAACATATATAAGTGCCTTGGTAATTATCCATCGAAATGATAGTTTTACATACTCGAGCATATCATATTATATCAGTCATTGGACGCATTGTCATGAGTGGTTGCCACTTCATACATGCTTCTATAGTTGAGCGGGATGCTTGAAACTTATACAAATCCCAACTTAGCCTTCTATCAGACCCAACTATCAACTCGCAATCGTTTCGATGGCAGTGGTGTGATGGAGGAGTGAATCAGTAGTAACATCCACTCGGGTTAGATAATACGCAGCATCCTGTTGTGTATCATTGAGTGCCGTGACGTGTATTCTAATATTATAGTTGGTGTCACATGACTGGTGTTGCTGTGTTGTGTGCAGGTGACTGTGGGGTTGTCGTGGAGAGGCCGCTAGACATGCTGCTGATGATGTGTGGGCGAATGACGGAAGGACAGCGCAGTCCGTGTTTTAAAGACGAGCCGCTCCAGTACGCTGTGTTTATACACGTAGAGTATTTCTTACTTGTCATTGCATGCAGCGGTGCAGCGCCACAAACCAAGATTAGGGTTAGACAGTAGAAACATAACATTTTTATCGAACAACATTTCAAAGAAATATAAAACGGAGAGGTTGCTGCAATCTGGTGGACGGAACGTCGGCTCCCACATGGCATGAAGCCCGTTTATTTATATAGGGGGTGAACCGTCCGGGACGAAACATCTGATATTCGATTTGCATATGCAAATAGAATGTACTCATGCGGTCTGCCTCTTATTCTTAACAGGTAGGGGACGACCGTCCGATCGAGGTGACTCACCTTAATCGAGGAGACTCACCTAGATCGGGGTGACTTTATAAAGTTTGCGCCATTTTTAAAGTGCCATTTAAAGGGACCCGATTTCGTTACCAGCCAAAGGGTTTTAACTGTTTAATTACTGTTGGGTCATAACTTTTTGTCTGATGTAAGATATTTAGGTGTATTAGATATCCAAAATATTCACTAAAGAGATATTGGTCATAATTTGGTGCACTGCAGCGTTAATGGACAGATTTAAGTTGGGTTTTTATGGTTGTCTCTGTATTATGGCCCATGTCACTATACCTTGAATACCATATACCTTTGAGCCACAGCAAATTTTCTTGTCTATGCTGCACTTGAACTTGGTGTTTAGTTAAGTTGTCATTATTGTTATGAAAAAAAAAAAAAAATGAATATTTATCTTGTTGGCTTAAAAAAAAAACATACAGAATCAGAGATAATGGAATCGACCACTCAGGCACCTCAAAGGCAATAGTTTCACAGTATATTTGTTGTTATATTACTTTAAAGGAATCATTTGACCAAATGAATTTATGCATGTTATTAATGATTTGATAATTGTCAATATGTAATGCATGCCTTGAACAAGTTTCATGTTCCACTTATTAGAAGTAGATGTAGATATTTTCCAGTTGTTGCAGCATTCTGGGTTGTTTGTTAGCAAGTTTGAAGCATGATTGGGATAAAAGGAATTACAAGTGGACTATTTTTTGCCATGTTTTTCTTAAACAGCCTTTTCTTGGTAAGATATTGGTGAAATTATACATCCAAATATAAATATAATACATATTTATAAATATAATACTGTTGATGTAACAAATTTTGTACAGACTCTTTTATTTTATCAGCTATGAATTACAACCATACGGAAAGCCTGGGATGTTGATGGTTGTTGGGGTCTACCGTTTGGCAGAGTTTATATGTTGATGACTTGTCCATAGTAGCATGAAGTGGTCTATTGTTTATGCCAGTTACAAAGGCTTTCACCACACCATTCCTCTCAGACCATTACTTGTTGATGTCCACTTTAATAAAAGACAGCAAATCCCTTCCTCCAGCAAGTTCCAAGCTGTCACGTTGGATAGCTTTGTATTGATCTACCCCAAGGAAGTAAGCTAATTCTTCCTTGTTGTCATCACTTAAGGCTTCTACATCAAAAATAGTGGGTTGCATTTCAGTCTGGACAGCCTTATCGACAAGCACTGGCACAGATGAATCCATCTTGGGAATTTTAGCTTTTCCTGCATAGCTTTGGTCTTGGGGCCACTTTTCTTTGACTAGATTTGGATAGAGTTCAGATACTTTCACATAGCAGCCTGCACAAAACTTGGGTATATCTTTGGAGAAACTTTTTGTGCTCTTTCCACATAATGAGAAAAGTTTGTCTTGCACACTCTTTGGCACCTTCGATGACAAGTGAAGCGGGAGTCCTTGCTCAATTGACCATACTTTGTGAAGAGCATGGCTGCACATTTCTTCTTATAGCGACCTGTCATGGTGTACCCAAATTACTTTTTCTTACTGAAAGATAAACAGAGAAATACAGATGTGAATTTAAGTCATGGAAACATGATTAAATGACAGATGAAATGTATCAATGGAAATACTATGTCATTATTCTTTCTCAATTATGCAAGACCAGATAACATTAAATGAGTATAATTGCCTTCTAAACGTGCTAGTATTAGGCATAAAATTTACAATAATTAATCTATTCAGTGTATAAGCAATTGCAAATGGTGATTTCCAGCTCCATTCGAATTATTACAAATGGTTATAAAAATAGAAATACAAAGCCAGTAGTGAACCCAAAATGGATGGTGACAGTGATTAACCAGCCCTTTGTTTTGCGTACCATAACTCAGTTATTGCTCGGTAGATTTAAAAACGGCTTGGTAGATTTCTTAAAAAATGTCTTACCTTTCATTTAAACGAACAATAATTTTCGCCAACCCTGTAGAATTTTTGCCAGAACTTATTTTCTCATGCTAGGTAGCAGGCTGGTAGGGTTTCAACTGTTCAAGCTCAATTTGTACATCAGACGCCACCTCGATCGGGGTGCAGTCAACGATGTTATTTTTCGTATGCAAATTTTCGTATCACATGGAGAGGATGGGCACTCTAAGCCAATCAAATGAAGCGTTAGAAATATTTCCAATCATCTTTTATAACAGATAATCTCATTCGTGCACACTTCACATCAAGTCACCTCGATTTAGGTGAGTTCCCTCGTTTGGGGTGAGTCACCTCGATCGGACGGTCGTCCCCGACCTGCTTAATGCGTGTACTTGTTTATGTTGTTGAATGAATCTGAAACTTAGGCAAGAACGAAAGAACAAGGCATCTAACAGTTCATTCCTCGAAGAACATTGTTGCGATTATTGAGGTAGACTAGCAGACGAAACGAGTCTCCACCATGCTGCAGTGGATGTGTGCGGCCGCTGTTGTCATTCTCATTCTGTCTGACATCGGTGAGAAAGTGAACGATAAAAAGGGGTTATTATGGATTTAGACCTGTCAATGAAATTTTGAAAATTTGAGTATCCAGGGCTCTCGCTAGCCAAAAATTATCAAGGGTCGAAGGACCCTCAGGTTAAAATTCCCAAGGGTTCCCAAAAATGAAAACGATTCTATCTGCATATCTCTTCCCAAAAGAACATCTTTCGCCAGATAATGTCAATACTGTGTGAAGTTCAGCTGGTAAAACACACTGAGAAAATGATTCTATCTGCATATCTCTTCCCAAAAGAACATCTTTCGCCAGATAATGTCAATACTCTGAAATCAAACCTTCTCATCACTATCATCTAGACCAATGATTGAATGCGCTTGACCTGGCGGGTGCTGAGTGAGCTTATCAGCGTGCTCTATTTATTTAAACAAGTCAGGAAACGCAACTTATTTTAGTCGGTAGTTTCAACTTGCACTCGCCAGTCAGGCGACGACTTTCGAGTTTTCATTTCACCTGCAGGCGGGCCAATTAACGATCTCGCAAGTTTTGTAGCTTTGCGTAATGGATTCATTCTTATTCACAACAGAACAAAGCAAATTTCATTGCCTTTTCCTCTTCCGGTTAAAAAGTTATGAGTATTTGAATCTGAGAATGTTGGGTTGTCTTTGTGTCAAAACTCTTAACTAGCTGGCGCGACGGTACGGTAGGCAAGCCACTCGCCCCTGGTGTTTTGATGATCTGATGCCACCATAGGGGCGAGGGACCGTATGGCAGAATCTTTAAGGATATAAGTAAATATGCTCCTTCTCGCAATGCAGACAAGGGACAGTTTAAAAAAACATACATTTTCATATCCATAAATGTCATAACATCAATCTTGCCTAGAGTCCAATGGCAGTCATACTCCTTAATCAACAGAATCAACAAAATCCAACACAATTTTAAGAATTGTTGTCCAACATGGCTACCGTACGAATCGAAAACGTGAGCGATATCACCGCGAATTAACTTAATTATGTTGCATTGTGGAAGTCAACCATGTTCAGTTTTTGAACAAAGTTTTATGATGTGCCGTAATTTAGTGCTCAAACAGAACAATTAGGCGAAGCTGTAGTAACAGTAACAGTCCTCTTGTCATTTTGTGATATAATCTTTCATTTAGTAACAAATTTTTTGGCATGGAGGGATTTTGTAAGTTTTTAGCCAGTTCATCTGTCATTTTGACTTCGGAACCTTAGAAATTTTGCAGGCGGCTTTTCGACTCTACAGCGCGGATGTGAGAGATCGAAAGTAGTAAATAGCGCAACGCTGTCAGAGGCGGTATTTCTATTGCCAAGCGCGACGGGGATGCGCATGGAGGGCCTCTGGTGCGCGTTGTCTATGTGACTATGCGTAATTATCCTTTTTACTTGCAATGCGTCGCCTGATTCATGTTCTATACGAGCTATCTATTTGGCCTTTAAATTAATTTAAGGCTTACCTGGCCAGGGGTTCTAAACTCGTCACTGCCTCTGAATCTGTTGCAGCTTAATATTTCTTAGTGGAAAAGGTATATATTGCCCAGTAGGTTCAGTCAGTTAGCACTTCCCAGAAACGTTTTATGACCTGATGACTTCCACGCAATTTATGCTTGTCTGACACCTGAAAAATGGACCCCTCTTTCTTTGTACTGGTGCAGTGCGCTTCTAATAGGAAGAACATGGTTTTTGGAGCTCAGTTGAAAGGTCAATTCATCAAATCATTCAATCACATTAGGATAATACGAACAGTTGAATGCAACAATGAGAATAGAAACGCAACCTGATCTAAAAGTGTCACAGCGAAAATGGCAAGTTGAACTAAATCGCCGTTGATCACCTGTAATCCACGAGACATGACACTTAAATCATATCCTTTCAATTGAAACATTACTTGTAAAGAGTTGAAAACATGGACGAATAGCACATTCATGAGCCATTTTACGCATCACAGCTTGAACATCCCTACTATGGTGTGTGCTGGTGATGTTTATCACTGGAGGGTTGTTATATTGATTTTCCCGGGGTGGGTATTATTCGTGGTATAGTTGAGCATGTGGCTGTGACATAAAACCCTCCTTGTAACTCTGTGGAACAGGCATTTTACTAGTCTGTTATTTTTTGCTGACTGTAGTGTGGTGAAAGTTGGCTTCGAGCGCTGATATGATTGATGGACATTGCTTTGATGACATTAATATAATGTTTGTTTATGTGAACCAGAATATCGGGGTTTCATTCGGCACCATTATGAGAAATACTTCCCATCGGGTCCTGCACCGGTGTACAAGTCAGGAGGATCTTTCAGTAATGTATCTCAAATTTATCATTCATCTGTGTTTCATATTTTTAATCACGCCATATTTCACACATCTTAGTAACCATGCAGTTATTTCCAGCTATACCCCTATATATTGTGCCAATTCTGATCCATAAATCTGAGATGCGAGTAAAAATGAAAGCGTGAGTTATCCAATTTTGAGGAAAAACAAGCTAGGCGCATCATCTGCTATTTTTTTGGGTGGGGGGTTAAACTTGTCAATAGGATTGCTATACGGATACGGAATGAAAACAAATGTTTAGGGAAGATGCTGTCGACGCTGTAGAATGTAGAAGAGTAGCTAGTGGAGATAATGGTAGGTGGGAAATGCAAAATGAACTTATTTCATTAAATTGTGGGCTGGTTTATATACGCCCCTGCACCAGATGTTTGCTCACTTTATTCACACCTTATTCCCATGGCGTCAACACCGTGCTATTACAGATGGCAGATGTCAATAAGGCAATTTTTTTTGTTCCTCTTTTGTTAAAATAACTGGCTGCTTTGGGCTAAAAAACGGGTCCTAGACCTGAGCACGAGTTATGCAGATTAGCGAGTAAACACAATGCAAGTTATAGGGATAGAGCTGTACCTAATCTGTTATCAGAATTATCAAGAGAAACAAGATGGTGATTCAAATCAGTGTATGTCTGTTTATATCTCTGAGTATAAACAGAAATGTTTCTTCGGGATGTATGTGATATCATAAACATAATTTATTCTGTGAAATTTATGGTTTGTATTGGTGTTAAACTTGATTGGGCAGATTTTATCACTGATTTAAACTGAAAGGTAATATTCTGTGTTTCTTTATTATGTTTAATAAATTGTTAGTACTTGTTGCAAAGGTGTTAAACTTAAATCGAAACTATTGGGGGTTAAGGATGTGATCCTCGTCTGTTCTCTATTCTAGTGGTCAATCACTGTCAATTAACTTTGTTAATTAACTTTGCTGTTATTGTCAATCGGGTTAACTTTGATGTTATTGAGGTGAAGGATCCTCGTCTGTTCTCTATTCTAGTCATCAATCACTGTTAATTAACTTTGCTGTTATTGTGGGTTCAGAATGGGATCCTCGTCTGTTCTCTATTCTAGTGGTCAATCACTGTCAATTAACTTTGCTGTTATTGCGGTTTCAGGATGGGATCCTCGTCTGTTCTCTATTCTAGTCATCAATCACTGTTAATTAACTTTGCTGTTATTGCGGGTTCAGAATGGGATCCTCGTCTGTTCTCTATTTTAGTGGTCAATCACTGTTAATTAACTTTGATGTTATTGCAGGTGAAGGATGTGATCCTTGTCTGTTCTCTATTCTAGTCATCAATCACTGTTAATTAACTTTGCTGTTATTGCAGGTTAAGGATGTGATCCTTGTCTGTTCTCTTTTCTAGTCATCAATCACTGTTAATTAACTTTGCTGTTATTGTGGGTTCAGAATGGGATCCTTGTCTGTTCTCTATTCTAGTGGTCAATCACTGTTAATTAACTTTGCTGTTATTGCGGGTTCAGAATGGGATCCTGATCTGTTCTCTATTCTAGTCAGCAATCACTGTTAATTAACTTTGCTGTTATTGCGGGTTCAGAATGTGATCCTCGTCTGTTCTCTATTCTAGTCATCAATCACTACTTTGCTGTTATTGGTTCAGGATGGGATCACTGTTCTCTATTCTAGTCATCAATCACTGTTAATTAACTTTTGCTGTTATTGCGGGTTCATGGATGGGATCCTTGCTGTTCTCTATTCTAGTCATCAATCACTGTTAATTAACTTTGCTGTTATTGCGGGTTCAGAATGGGATCCTCGTCTGTTCTCTATTCTAGTCATCAATCACTGTTAATTAACTTTGCTGTTATTGCGGGTTCAGAATGTGATCCTCGTCTGTTCTCTATTCTAGTGGTCAATCACTGTTAATTAACTTTGCTGTTATTGCGGGTTCAGAATGTGATCCTCGTCTGTTCTCTATTCTAGTGGTCAATCACTGTTAATTAACTTTGCTGTTATTGCGGGTTCAGAATGGGATCCTCGTCTGTTCTCTATTCTAGTGGTCAATCACTGTTAATTAACTTTGCTGTTATTATTGTGGGTTCAGAATGTGATTCTGTTCTCTATTCTAGTCATCAATCACTGATAATTAAACTTGCTGTTATTGCGGGTTCAGAATGGGATCCTCGTCTGTTCTCTATTCTAGTGGTCAATCACTGTTAATTAACTTTGCTGTTATTGCGGGTTCAGGATGGGATCGTCTGTTCTCTATTCTTGTTGTCAATCACTGTTAATTAACCTTGCTGTTAAAACTGATGGTCCAACCCTATACTTTATTTGATTGTGTGATACAGGTGATGCCAGATTTACATCTGCAGTAACTACCAGATTGCTGACGAGAATGGAACTATGATGGGAGTGTTTAACTGCCCCCTGGTGTCAGATCCAGAGCCTTACATCTACTGCTGTGGCCCTACACATGCTCAACGCTGCTGTCCGGGAGCACCACAACTCAGGTGGCGCCCTCTTTTTCACAAATCCGAATTTGCTCCACGTGCTTGTTATTCCATGATGGGCTGACCGCAACTTGGTCAAAACATGACTGCTGCGTCGACCGGACTAATTTATGCTGAATGCATAAATGCTATATATGTTTGAAACCATGTATGTATCATTTGTGATGTTACCGAGATTGAGTACTGATCTATTGCAAGTACAATCAAATTTGGGTTGGTCTTGGGAAATGGGGGAGTATGCCTCATACTGCAACTAACTAAGTGTCTGAATTATCATCACATCAGCGCTTAACCTTGGTCGACTTGACATAGACCCCTTAACAGAATTGGTTGAAAGGCCCTAAAAGGAAAACACTAACACAACATTTAAGACTGCCGCTGATGTTTGACAGAGGTTTGAGCTAGGTCAGACAAACAGGCTAATGTTTGACAGAGGTTTGACCTAGGTCAGACACACAGGCTGATCTTCGACAGAGGTTTGACCTATGTCAGACACAGGCTAATTTTATCTCATGATAGAGGTTTGACCTAGGTCAGACACACAGGCTAATTTTATCTCATGACAGAGGTTTGACCTAGGTCAGATACACAGGCTTATGTTATCTCATGCAGTGTAGCACTGCCCAAGCTTTGCCATATACTGATAGGTGCAATGACAAAAGGGTAATAAAATGGATGTTTTGAATTATGAGGGATCTGAAGCACTTCTTCCAAGATGCTTTTAGAGATTTATCAATTTGTATATCTGCTATGGAAACCCCTTAATCTGCCATCGCCCCCTTTGTAAATCCTTGTTTACTCAGTGTCTATATATCAGCACTTCTTATAACAGTACCAGTCAGTTCCTGTTGTGTTGTGAGGTACATCCCTAGGTTTAAAAACTGACTGGTTTCCCATGACTTGGATGATCACCTTAAATGGGCGTCTTTTCTCAAGGGGATGTAACGGGCCTGGAGCTCAATAGTATTGTGCAGGACCCTCATTTTAAAGGCGTTTGTTTGCAGCCCAGTCTGGGCAACGAACTGTGCCAAGTGGGTGCTGGAATATATGGGTAACTGCCCAAGCATCGTAATCATCCTCATTCATCACCTTTGCAATATTGCCTTGTTGTTGAAAGTTACGTAAGCCTGAAAACAATACTATGCAGACTGTAGGGAAAATAGAAAGATTTGCTTGTTGTGGCCTGAAGGTGGCTATATGCCCTTATTGTAATTAGTGAATTAAGACATGATAGATAGCCCAATAACCCTGGGTTATGACTATCATACAAAGTCATCAGGCAATTTGTCATGTCATGTTTATTAAAGGCAGATGCGTCTCCTGAATGTGAATTAATTAAGTGAATAAACACAGGTTTTCTTTTATTAAAGCTGTTTGTCTATATCGTATAAGCCTCTGTACCATTGACTTTGTCCTGTGTGTTCAGTGTTGAGTCTATGGGTACAGTGTTGATGATAACCACAGCTTTACTTACCCTGTCAATCACCACCATCTGCCAGCATTTCCTCACCAACACCAGGACCTCTACAGTATTTCCTCCTCACTCGCCTCCGTACCCAACATGATGTCACACCACCTCTATCCATCCTGTTGCTGTGTATTGTATTGTCTATTAGGGGTGGGGGTGGGAGGGTGGTAGCAGACAGGGAAGTCATGATCTTATATTATGAAAGTGGGGCTTGTTGTTAAGAAACTATATGTCTTCGAAGTATGTTGCCCACCGTCTTGAGTATTGTTTAGACCTGTCCTTCATGGACACTCCTAGAACTGGGTTTAAGTTATATGACAGCAGCATTCTTTCATCCTTCACTGTGATTGTGTGACAGTCATAATTAAAGGTATCTGTTGTAAACAAATCAATGTCACCTGTATGTGTCCATTAAAATCAGGTGAATGTAGTATGCTGATGGATGTTAAAAGCAGGTATTCATTTAAGAAGTTGGGGAATGTTACAAACAACTATCAATTATAAGCAGGTATCCTATTTAATGGGCGAATGTTTTAAGCAAGAGTTCATTATAAGCAGGTGTCTGTTAAGACTAGGTGTCTGTTGTAAGCACCTGCCTATTATAAGCAGGCAAATGTTATAAGCAGGTTCACATTTTAGGCAGATGAATGTTAAAATCAGGTTTCTATTTAAGGTGTCCATTATAAACAGGTAAATCCTGCATAGCAGGCATTCATGTAAAATCAGATGAATCTTTACAAAAGGTTTTCCATTATAAGCTGTTAAAAGGAGATGAACTATGATAGCTGGTATCCAATATAAGCAGGTGAATTGAATGGGCAAGTATCCATTATAAGCAGGTGGATTGAATGGGCAAGTACTGTGTATTCATTTCAAGCATGTGTCCATTATGAGCAGGTGCAAGTTACATACAGTTATCCTTAGAAACCTGGTGGCCATTGTGATCAGCTGGAAGTTTCAAGCTGTTGAAACCATGTGTCCATTATAAGCATACATATGTCTTTAATTATGTATCCATTTTAAGCATGTCTGTTATCAGCAGATGGAAGTTTCGAACAGTTATCTACTGCTAGCAAGTGTCCATTATAAGCAAATTTCCATTGTATGCAGGTGAAGATTATAGGAAGGTTTCAATCATAAGCTGGTGAAGCAGCTGAACTTAACAAGCATGTATCCATTTTATATTGGTGAACTGGCAGATTGTATGAGCAGGCATTTGTCATTAGCTGGTGAACTTATTGAGTAGGTGTCCACTGTTAGCAGGCTAACTTTATATGCAGGTTACTGCTATAGGCAGGTGGTCATTATGAATGATGTATATATAGAAGGTGGTATACTCTGATGCAGGCTTTTCTATGTTTATTGCTTGCTGTTCCTGAAGAAACAATATATCTTGATTATTAGAATTTGTGATATATTGTGATCAGTCTTTTCTAGCTTTTCTCTACATTTGACTTCTTGTTATATTTGAATATCAATTTTTAATCCAATACTTTGGCAATTTGATGAATGCTATTCTCAAAACCATTGACTGCACCTGGTAGAGCCTTAAGGAGAGTCTAACAGGCTCAAATAGTTGATAGCAGTAATCATTCATTCCTTTGCCCTAAAGTACATATGTGAGTCATGTTCATGTCAAAAAGACTATATCTCAGTCAAACTATTCTGCTAAAGATGTGTTATATGTCCTCAGGGAGCCAGTCACATATGAGACTATTTCCCTCATGCAATATCTTACACATTGTATAAGAGGCCGTGTATAGGAAAGCGGCGATTCAAGACTCTTCGTTTTCATATCTTTTTTCTTCCAATAGCCTTACAATTAATGTGGCATATGTCATTGTTAATTATTTATTCATATATGCTGTCACTGATTTTAACTAATTGCTTGATTCCCAAATAATAAATAAATAATCATGTCCGATATTATTGCTTATTAGGTAATAATATTCTAAAGATATTAAAATTAACGTCGTAGTAAGAACAACAGTGGAACTGGCCACACCCTCCTTGAGACTGCCTTATGCCCTGTGAGGGCTCCCAGTCACTTGTTCGTTTAAGGAACGTAGTGGACCTGGACCACATCGAAATATTTGTTGTAACTTTGTAATTTCTATGGTTCTCAGGTTGTGAATAATCCTGTGTGTGTATGAGCTAAGCGTGAGGTCAAGCTACCGCACCCCTGTCCTAAGTGTGCGGTGTGAACATATCATACTTAAAATAACGCCCAATTTTCACTGAATGCAGCATAGCAACAGAGGTGAATATATCAAAAAACTATCCAAATAGGACCACCACGCCTTTGATGACTTAGTTTTCAAGCTGCTTGCTGAAATGCACTCATCAGGGCCTCTGCAGGGTGTTGTCCACAACATCCTGGATGAGCCCTTTCTGGAAAACACTAAAGATGCCCTTGATTTGTGTTCTGTTCCAATAAATTATCTGCCTTCCCCTTCACCACTGCCAAGCTGTTATAAGAAAAGAAAGCCCATTTGGGGCGAGTTCGACCCAGAGAAGGAAGGAGCTGATGAGCTTATCTACTGGAGGACCCCCTGGGTAACTTGCAAATTTTAGCGATATGGGCAGATAGATGTTCACGAAGGCCTACCCCTCATAACCGATTTCAAGACCTTTCTAAATGGTGTACATCCCCAGACACATACTCAACTCAAGGATTCTTTTTCTCAAGGAGGCAATTGTTGCGGAGACCACAGCTAGCAGCCTGGGAACCCGCACAGTTGATCGTTCCTCTTAAGCTCGCAACGGTCACCTATTCAGCCTCTTTCGTGACTAGTGGCCTCAGCTGGTTGGTGGTGAAAGGCCACGGTCACTACTAACCAGCTCAACTGTTAGCACATACTTTAATGTTTTGGCAGTGTCTTTTGTTGTGTAAACTGTCATGAAGAAGAAACAAGAGATCAGCTTTGTGAACCTCAATAGGGGCAGACACATCACATTGTGGCCGGGTGATGTGTTTTTGGGCCAGCTTTAAAGCCAACCCTGAGCATCTTTCTCAGAAACACTAGGGGCTGCTGCAATGTTCTCCAATAGGTTCCTGCAGACTCAAAACTCCCTACTTTGGTGGATTACTTGGCGAGTCTGTATGATAATGAACACAACCTCGCATCTGACGGCATATAATAGTCTGCAATGTGAAGCTGGACCTCCAATTGTTTGAGGTATTAGCCAGTGACCAGAGAGCACCTATGGGTGGCAGTTTTGACGTCCTCCGTGTGACCCTGGTCGGTAGGTTCGCATTGATTAAGTCTATCCACTGGGTTCCCGTCTTGGCCCATGTCACATGTGGGACATGAAGCTGCTCTACTGCCACATCGTTGCACCTTTGCTCCTTCTCTTCTCACGAGTTTCTGAGCATCGACGAAGAACTTAGAGGGCACCGAGAAGATGAAATTGCTGCTTCTGAAATTCAGAGCATTGACATAGGCGCCCAAAACAAGCATTGCAATCGAGGCCATCTTACGTCATGACATCAGCTGGTATGATGCCTTGTTTGATAAGCTGCCCTTCGTGTCCATGGCGAGGGCTACGTCAGTCGTGACCATGCCCAGCTCGGGTTATGTGACTTGTCGCTGGTTAACACTCACTGACATCTATTCCTGACCTTACCTATGTTTCCAGTGGTTTGCGGTGGTTAAGGTCGATGCGGCTAAGAACATACCAATGCATGGTATAGCTCTCACGCAGCCAGTTCAGAGGGCGTGCCCCTTTTCTTGGTCTCTTGGTCAGCTTCGTTGAGACCGAGCAGTCATTGACGATGTACAGCTGGTCTTAATCCGAGGGTAGAAAGACCCCAGGTAATCATATAGCCACTCACTAGAGTTACCTACATACGCTTCAGGGTTGGCCAACACCTTGGTCGGCGTTTGGTAGGTCTGGTTAAACCAGACGGTGAAGCAGAGGATCACAATATGATGGAAAGTGTCGCGGATGGGACCCTCCAGTAGGTCGAGCATGAAAACCTATTTTCCACACCCTGTCTGGCTGCAAACAATAATTGATTCGCCATATGGAAACTGGAATTTACTGTACCACTTCGACGATCACGCCATCTTTGATGTTGAGGTGTGTGTCTATGATCACGTACATGTACAAGTCAAACACACCAGCAGTTTGGCTTGTTTTATGTTCTGGATAGTGACCCCCTCGGAAGCTTTCTCCATAAACCGTGCAGGTCAGTCACTCATCCTCAAGTGAAGCCACATGGCGTACTTGCTGTTCAGATCTAAACTGTAAGAATTCATTAGCCAGGACCAGCTCTTAGGGAGTTAACACCAGGCTAGGATCGCGTCTGCCAATGGCAGCTAGGACCTTCTTTGTGTCATTACACAACAATGCAGAATTTGCTGAATGCGAGCTTCGAGTGGCACAGGACACGGTCATACAGGATAACGAGTTGCCCCTTGCACTGGTTACGGATCATGCGGCCCACCTCTGGCTGGATGACCATGTCGTACTCAAGGGAGATGACCTCTACTTCTGCTTCGACCTTGTAATCTGCCCTATTACATAAATTAGATGTATTTACGTCCCACTAAGTGTCAATGCCTTGGTACTGGGCATTTGCCTGCTCCTTTGTAGTCTACCAAAAGTCATCGTAGCAGTGCTACGTCGCTGTCGCGAACGGACATGACATCATTTCCCGAAATCCTGATTGTCGACCCCATCACCATGCTGCTGTTGGCTTTTGGTAAATGTCTGAGAGATCGTATCGGGATGTTCCCAGGACAATGAAGTCATCTGCGCTCAGGTTGCGATCCAGTACTGTTTGTTCTGGTTGATGGTGCTTGGATTACGGATGATTTCAACCAATAGGAGGATATCGTTAATCCTTGGGGGCTCGCGCTGTCGAATTATTCTGTCATTGATGCGTTGAATGTACACATGAAAACCTGCTACATATGAGATTATTTCCCTCATTCGATATCTGAAGCTGGCTGCAACCATAACTTTCACACTATAAATGATTTAGTCTTCAGAAACGCAATGTTTTAAGACACCTGACCACATTACTATCATTAACCTCATTTGCATGTCTTTGCGAATTGTTTTTCTTCAGTAACCCTTGCATATGTTTGTGTTTATTTTCAAGCACCTGTAATTGTAAAAAAATTCGTCTTATGAACTGTCACTGATTGATGTTAATTGCTGAATACCAAATAGAAACAAATATCTATGTCAAATAATCTTTGCTATTAGGTTAAAATCTTGTGTAGATATGTTAACAAAATTAGTAGGAAATATGGCGAAACTGGCCTTGCACTAGTGAAGCACACCTTCTTTATAGAAATAATTATATGTGGTTTGTTGACTCCCTGCTGGGATAACATCCTTCCTAATATAGATGTATCACTTCGAGTCTTCTTCGTACTGACCCCATTCTCCACGTCTTTTCTTGCCCAGTATGTAATGCTAAACGAGGCATCACACCTGTACAAATTAAATACCTCACGGCACGATAGCTTTGGAAGAGGCTATCATTATCTCCGCTATAGTTCGGTCGTTGAAATAATAAGTGTTGATAGATATTCTGTGACACCAGTATAATCGAAACAATTATCCCTCGTTAGCGATACTTTCAGCTATTACCATCAAGCAGAAGTGACACTACCGATAAAGCTAAGTGCCCGTTGCATCGTGAATAAACTAGGACGTTATTATTCGGTATTCAGCGCTAATAACCCGCTGACGTCACTCCCATATACATAAAACCAATAGGTGGCGCTGAGCGAAGACAAGTATGGCATGGGTTTGATGGCAGTGAAGACGGTGGAAAGTCAACTTTTAATATAGGACAAACTGTACAGGATCGAAATACCACAGAGCAGTCACGAATTTCACAGGCATATTGAGGAGAACATAGAAATGCAGGTGGTGATTTTATCTCGCATTATTCTCCTAATATTCATCCAATTTAGCCTTTCATCCACTCAGCACAATACATTCGTCAACCACACAGCGAGATTGAATAACACCCCTCGTGGAGGAGTGCCCAAAGTCGTAACACTTGAAAGTACAACAGTAACGACAACTGCAAAAGGAACCGTGACGAGGAAAGATATTTCCAAACCGACTGGGAAAGTTATTTTTGACTTTGTCGAGTCGACATCACCAACTGACATCCAGCAAGTTGGCAGCACATTGGTATTATCAGAGGAACAAGTTACTGAGAATAACGGTACCATCTCACCTAGTGACGTTTCAAGCGACGGTACCGACAAACTGGACGAGAGATATAGGTCTTACGTCGCCATGTCAGTTGCTATTTTTGTCTTTTTATTATGTCTTCCAACGATAGTTGGAAGACATATTGGTTTAGCCAGTTTTTTTTTTTTTTTTTTTTTTTTTTTTTTTTTCTCCAGTCAAGGTTTTTCGGGCTTTTCTCCGGAACGGTTAAACATATCAACATGAAATTTTGGGGAATGATAGATCAAGTTGAGACACAACTGGCGATCCAATTTGACGCGCATGCGCAGTGTTGGAGGCTTATGGGATGGATTTTTCGTCGATTTTTTCCCCCATTTTCTGTAACTATCTCCTCCATAACTACTGCAGTTACGAACATATGAGTTATATGGTTGTAACAAGCAATTATCGTAGCATGGAATAGGCGAAAAAAATACTTGTTTTTACCTTTTGTACTTTGTATAATGACATATATTTTAGAGTACCTATCGCGATTTTTGCTACGAGTTCTCTCCTCGCTGATATCTCTGAAACGGCTGTATTTACGGACATGAAATTTTGTCAGTATTTAGAACTTGGCCTCGTGATAATGATTGTAACAGTATTTTTAGCATTCACAGTAACAAAAAACAGTAAAAAGGACGATTAGTTTCAAGGTTTTCTACTGCAGCAGCTTAGTGGCAGGCTAACAGCAGTTCGTGTTTAAGTAGGCCAAATCTTACGTAATCGACCAAAGGCCTTGGCTGGGTTTGCATTGACTTGGGTAGGGGGTCATGTCAAAACAGGCCAAACCTTACGTAATCAATCAGCGGCAGCATTCATCGCTTTCGCGGTGTATTGACTTGGTTTAGGGGTCATGTCAAAACATCTAAGCGGCAGCAGCTTGTGATCTTATAATAGTGCGCGTTACCAGCTATTATCGGTCCGTGTACATACTGTCTTTATGTCTCAGCGACAGTGTGCACTGGATGTCCCGGTGCAATCAAAGCGGGTATATATACGCAAACACGCATACACGCACATATATATATATATATATATATATATATATATATATATATATATATATATATATATATATATATATATATATATATATATATATATATATATTATATATATATATATATATGTTTTGTATACACACGGTTTCCGATGCCAAGCTTCCGAGCGCCGAGCAGCTATCTATAAATAGCATATATATGTGAATATTTATAAGTGTGTGTGTTTATATACGTATAGATATATATATATGTAAATATATATAGATATATATATAGATATATATATAAATATATATATATACCTATATATATATATACATACATATATATATATACATATCTGTATATATATATATATATATATTTATATATATACACATATAGAGATACACATATTGTTATATACATATTGTTGGTAGTATATGATGGTCGTCCAGGCTTGCCGTTGGAGAGACATGCCGTAGGCGCTTGTGCCAACTCAAAGAAGTCCTATACTTACGTAATCGACCATAACGTGGGTGTGTGTGTGTTTGTGTGCATCGAAACATATTCGTATTTAGCAACTAAGATATGTACGACTACAATTGAGTAAATTACTCTAAACTGGTCACTGCTAGGGAGCACGTCGTCCTCAAAATAAATCTTTTACATCCCTTTTCAAAGATGTGACCACCATTTGTATATATATATCATCCGAGTCACGAGTCATTTTTTTGTCACAATATTGGAGTCGAACCCACAGCCTGTGGATCAAAAGGCAAAGCAGTAAACCACCAAGCCACTGAGACCGGCTTAGCCATTCCCTCGGGTTTTTATTGACTTGGTTAAGGGGTCATGTCAAAACATCTGCTAAGGGGGTCATATCAAAACATCTAAGGGGCTGCAGCTTGTGACATCTATCGAAAAATAGTGCGCGTTACCAACTCCCCTCGCTGACATCTATCGTAAACGTGTGCTGCGCATAGGGTTTCTTAACAAGGCGCAATCACAGACCCGATTGCTTGCCATTGGAAGACTTGCCGATGGCGTGCCTGCCGAATCTAGTTATGTCTTCCAACGATAGTTGGAAGACATATTGGTTTAGCCAGTATTTTTTTTTTTTTTTTTTTTTTTTTTTTTTTTTTTTTTTTTTCTCCAGTCAAGGTTTTTCGGGCTATTCTCCGGAACGGTTAAACATATCAACATGAAATTTTGGGGAATGATAGATCAAGTTGAGACACAACTGGCGATCCAATTTGACGCGCATGCGCAGTGTTGGAGGCTTATGGGATCGATTTTTCGTCGATTTTTTCCCCATTTTTTCTGTAACTATCTCCTCCATAACTACTGCAGTTACGAACATATGAGTTATATGGTTTGTAACAAGCAATTATCGTAGCATGGAATAGGCGAAAAAAATACTTGTTTTTACCTTTTGTACTTTGTATAATGACATATATTTTAGAGTACCTATCGCGATTTTTGCTACGAGTTCTCTCCTCGCTGATATCTCTGAAACGGCTGTATTTACGGACATGAAATTTTGTCAGTATTTAGAACTTGGCCTCGTGATAATGATTGTAACAGTATTTTTAGCATTCACAGTAACAAAAAACAGTAAAAAGGACGATTAGTTTCAAGGTTTTCTACTGCAGCAGCTTAGCGGCAGGCTAACAGCAGTTCGTGTTTAAGTAGGCCAAACCTTACGTAATCGACCAGAGCCTTGGCTGGGTTTGCATTGACTTGGGTTGGGGGTCATGTCAAAACAGGCCAAACCTTACGTAATCAATCAGCGGCATTCATCGCTTTCGCCGTGTATTGACTTGGTGTAGGGGTCATGTCAAAACATCTAAGCGGCAGCAGCTTGTGATCTTATAATTGTGCGCGTTACCAACTATTCTCGGTCCGTGTATATACTGTCTTTATGTCTCAGCGACAGTGGGCACTGGATGTCCCGGTGCAATCAAAGCGGGTATATATACACAAACACGCATACACACGCACACATATATATATATATATATGTATACACACGGTTTCCGATGCCAAGCTTCCGAGCGCCGAGCAGCTATCTATAAATAGCATATATATGTGAATGTATATATATAAGTATGTGGTTTTTAACAAGGTATCACGAGATATATAGATTGATATAGCAGCTAGACTTGCCGATATATACCTGCCGAGATATACATATATGTATCCAACGATAGTTGGAAGACTGTATATATGGTATATATATATATATATTTTATATATTATATTTTTTTTTTGCACATATTTATATTTTACACTCATATCATATATATCATATATATATATATATATATTATACATATATATACATACATACATATATATATATACATATATATATATATATATATACACATAGATATATTTATGTCTTCCAATCCAATTTGACGCGCATGCGCAGTGTTGGAGGCTTATGGGATCGATTTTTTCGTCGATTTTTTTCCCCCCATTTTCTGTAACTATCTCCTCCATAACTACTGCAGTTACGAACATATGAGTTAGTTATATGGTTGTAACAAGCAATTATCGTAGCATGGAATATAGGCGAAAAAATACTTGTTTTTTACCTTTTGTACTTTGTATAATGATATATATTTTAGAGTACCTATCGCGATTTTTGCTACGAGTTCTCTCCTCGCTGATATCTCTGAAACGGCTGTATTTACGGACATGAAATTTTGTCAGTATTTAGAACTTGGCCTCGTGATAATGATTGTAACAGTATTTTTAGCATTCACAGTAACAAAAAACAGTAAAAAGGACGATTAGTTTCAAGGTTTTCTACTGCAGCAGCTTAGCGGCAGGCTAACAGCAGTTCGTGTTTAAGTAGGCCAAACCTTACGTAATCGACCAGAGCCTTGGCTGGGTTTGCATTGACTTGGGTTGGGGGTCATGTCAAAACAGGCCAAACCTTACGTAATCAATCAGCGGCATTCATCGCTTTCGCCGTGTATTGACTTGGTGTAGGGGTCATGTCAAAACATCTAAGCGGCAGCAGCTTGTGATCTTATAATTGTGCGCGTTACCAACTATTCTCGGTCCGTGTATATACTGTCTTTATGTCTCAGCGACAGTGGGCACTGGATGTCCCGGTGCAATCAAAGCGGGTATATATACACAAACACGCATACACGCACACATATATATATATATATATATGTATACACACGGTTTCCGATGCCAAGCTTCCGAGCGCCGAGCAGCTATCTATAAATAGCATATATATGTGAATATTTATAAGTATGTGTGTTTATATACGTATATATATATATATATATATATATATATATATATATATATATATATATATATATATATATATATACATAGATATATACATATATATATACATATCTGTATATATATATACAGAGAGATATATATATATATATATATATATATTATATATATGCACATATATATATATATACACATATATGTATATAGACATATATACATATATATAGATACATACATATATATATACATACAGATAGAGATATATACATATATATAAATATACATATACACAGAGATATATATAAATATATATATATATATATATATATATATATATATATATATACATATATATACATATACATATATATATACATACATATATATACATACATACATACATATATATATAAATATACATATACACATATATATATAAATATAAAAATAAATATATGTATATAAATACACATATATATATATATATATATATATATATATATATATATATATATATATATATATATATATATATATTTCATATATATATTTTTTTAGAGATAATATTGTTTGTGGTATATTGCTGGTCGTCCAGGCTTGTCGTTGGAAGACATGCCGTTGGCGCATGTGCCAACTCTAAGTAGGCCAAACCTATAAGTGTGTGTGTGTGTTTTATATACGATATATATAGAATTATATAGAGATAGAGAGATAGAGAGACAGAGAGAGAGATATATAGAATAGAGTTCAGAGAGAGATAGAGATAGATAGAGAGATAGAGATAGAGATAGATTATATATACACAGAGATATGTAAATAGACAGATATACATACATATACATAGAGAGACAGAGACAGAGAGATATATATATAGAGAGAGAGACATAGAGAGATATATATATAGATATAGAGAGATATATATATACATAGAGAGAGATATACAGAGATAGAAAGATAGAGACATATATACAGAGATATAGAAAGAATAAATATAGATATAGATAGAGAGATATATATACAGATATATATATATATATATATAGATATATATATATATATACATATATATATATATATATATATATATATATATATATATAAATATATATATATAAATATATATATATAAATATATATATATATATATATATATATATATATATATATATATATATATATATATATATATATATATATATATATATATATATATATATATATATATATATATATTCATATATTTTTGTTTAGAGATAAAATTGTTTGTGTTGTATTGTTGGTACCGTATTGCTGGTCGTCCAGGCTTGCCGTTTGGAAGACATGCCGTTGGCGCTTGTGCCAACTCAAAGAAGTCCAAACCTTACGTAATCGACCAGTTACGTGGGTGTGTGTGTGTTTGTGTGCATCGAAACATATTCGTATTTAGCAACTAAGCTATGTACGACTATTGAGTAAATTACTCTAAACTGGTCACTGCTACGGAGCGCGTCGTCCTCAAAGGATCTTTTACATCCCTTTTCAAAGATGTGACCACCATTTGTACGTGATCATCCGAGTCACGAGTCAGGTTGTCACACCTTGGAGTCGAACCCACAGCCTGTGGATCATAAGGTAAAGCAGTAAACCACCGAGCCACTGAGACCGGCTTAGTGCCATTCCCTCGGCTTTGTATTGACTTGGTTAAGGGGTCATGTCAAAACATCGGCTAAGGGGTCATATCAAAACATCTAAGGGGCTGCAGCTTATGACATCTATCGAAAAATAGTGCGCGTTACCAACTCCCCTCGCTGACATCTATCGTAAACGTGTGCTGCGCATAGGGTTTCTTAACAAGGCGCAATCACAGACCCGATTGCTTGCCATTGGAAGACTTGCCGATGGCGGGCCTGCCGAATCTAGTTCTTGTTTGTATGCGGTGGAAACGGCTTAGCTCTCATCGCCTTTTATCGCCGACCTAGCCTGCGAACGCTTTCTAATTTCTACATCATGCAAATGGCGGTCGCTGATTTCTTGCTAGGCCTCAGCTTCCTCTATCACCTGGCTTTGTACATTTTCCCTAGCTTATTAGCAGACACTAAATTGTGCGGATGGCAAGCATCTGTTTCTGTCTTTCTCTGCGCGGCATCTTTAACGGCCATTGTTGCCATGAATCTTGACCGTTTCCGGTCTATCATCTGGCCGTATGACTACGTGAGCACGATGGAGAGATCTGACTACATCAAGGGTGCAGCCATGGTTTGGATTCCAACCTTCATCTGGGGCTTTGTTGCTCCTCTGGCGACGTATAACAAAGTATTTGCTGTTGATATCAACCAATGTATCTATGTCCACTCTCTGAAACGCGCGTATTTTATGTACGCAGTTTTACCCTTTGTCTATTTAGTTCTTTTGGCTGTTGTGACTCTGAATGTTCCCATGTTTTTACATTGCCCATAAGCAAGCATGCGCCATCAGCGTAAACGCCTACCCGAATCCCTCTGAAGGTAACAATAGAAACCCAGAGCAAAACCATTTCAAGGAAAAGTTCCGCTTGTTAAAAACGATTTTGATCATATTTGTAACGTTCTATGGTTGCTGGCTGCCTTATTGTATTGCTCTGTCGATGGAAGTGTATGAATCGCGTTTCTACAATAACCCAGAGCACATTGTCTACTACTACGGTCGATTCTTCATCTACCCCATGGTCCTCAACTCTGGCATAAATCCGATCATTTACGTAGTGCGCATACGCGCATTTCGAGAAGAGATAGGCAAATTACTCCACATTAAACGGTACACAAATTCAGTGAATGTTCAGCCCTAATGACAAGACAAGTCGGTCCGAATCTACATTTGCTTACAATCAGGCAGTCGCACAATTAATGTCCTGTAGAGCCGTGCAAGAAAACGAAGACGTAAAAAGTGTATGTTTGATTTTATTACATTCATTTAGAATCCCAACAATAGCAGGTCCAGATATTATCAAAAGTCTTTGATTTATACCCGTTGTTTTTGTCAATAATTGAGAATTAATTTTTCAATCCCCAGTCACAATCATTCATTCTGCTCTGCACGAGGAAATATATGATTTAAATCCCAAATTTTCTCATCACGATCATTGCATAACGTCAATTGTAAATAGACTTGGCGTCTATGAATTATGATTGAATAGCCTCCCGGGGGGGGGGGGGGCACTTGGCCTTATCCTGGATAGGGGTGTGCCGCGGGACCTCGAAAACCCGTACCCGTCGTACAAGGTCAAAATGGCCAAAAGCATACCCCGTCGTACAAGGTATTATGCGAATGTATAACCCCTCGTACAGATTGAGGCTCAAAAACATACCCCGTCGTACAAGTATGAGGCCAAAAAACCCGTCGTACAAGTCAAGAGGCCGAAAAAACATACCCCGTCGCGCGGCACATATGTACTACCTCTATACCATTAAGTGCCCCCCCGGGAATAGCCTGTACAATAGCATTTGACATTGTCGCAATCGATCTTCAATAGGATTGCAATTGTTACATTATGTTCATCACTCCGAAGAGAGTGAAATATTTGTGCTTGCGTAACATTTATTCAGTCAAATGTTCTTCACTCAAATGTTCTTGTATAATGACCATGATTTGTTATATATATTACTAGGTTTGCGGTCACTGTGATATCTCATTATTAAGTGTTGTACTGATATTGTGATATTCGTACGCTGTCCACTTCAGTTACTGACGAATTAAATAGGGCCAATACAGCTAAACCCGTACTTATGTAGACCTTTCAATTAACTGCTATAGATCATTACTGTTCCTACCATTCTAAAGTCGATCATTACAGCAATGGTTATTCTTAACAAAAGATAAATAAAGTTTCAGCTGTATTACTGTAGGTCATTGCAATTATGGCGGTTCTTCAGTAGATCATTACAATTTTGGTTGAACGACAGTAGGTCATGACATTTATGGTTGTACTACAGTCGATCATTGTACTACAGTACATCATTACAATAATGGTTGTACTTCAGTAGATCATAACAAATGTGGTTGTTCTAGAGAAAAACATTACAATTACGGATGTACTACAGCATATCATCACAAATATGGCTGTATTACAGAAACTCATAGCGATTGTGGCTATACTAAGGCACGGTATTAAATTTATGGCTGAACGTTAGTGTACAATTACAGTTTTACGGTTGCTTCTGATGTATACTGTTGCATATTCATGACTGTTTTTGAAGTATACTATTATTTTTTTATGCTCGTTTGTAAGGTATATGTTTCAATTTCATAGTTGTGTCTAAAGCATTCAATGAATATTTATGATTGTACATAAAGTCGAGCTATGGCTATTCTAAGGTGATTTTGCTATAAATCGGATAATGTCCGCCAATTGGTTTTTGTTCTTCTTCCTATATATATATATATATATATATATATATATATATATATATATATATATATATATATATATATATATATATATATATATATATATATATATATATATATATATATATATATATATATATATATATATATATATATTAGGTATATATATATATATATATATATACATGTATACATATATATATATATATATATATATATATATATATATATATATATATATATATATATATATATATATATATATATATACATATATAAATATATCTATGCATATATACATAGATATATATATGTATACATGTATATTTATATACAGTATATTGATGGCTTAGGTATTTTTTATACGCGATAGACCTATATTTGTCTGACTTTTTGTTTTTGATATCCGTTGAACTCTTTACATTACTGGTGTAAATGATACTAATGAGCATCAACATCCACGATGAAATAATAGCCGCAGGATGAGCTTTCTACGACTTTTAATTTTCCTTTGTATGGTATTGGAGCTGTTATTACTTTCACGCAATCAGACATGCGAATAAAACGTCGACGCTTAAATTACATTGCTTGCCGCTTCGTGAATTGCTTTATTGTATATTCATACGTTTTGTCTGCGGCAAATTATAGTTCTAAGGAAGCCTCAATGTACACGACGAGCTATGTATCCAAGCACAGCCGACGAGACATCAGGTGTGTATAACAGGTGATCATTGCAAAGACAGAAACGGCTATGGATCTGTATTCCTGGATATGTTTGTGAATATATTATTTTGCTCAATTGACATGCATGAAAAAGAAGGAAAAGTTAGCAAATTAGCAACGAACATCTTTGATATCATACATCTAGTAAGGTTCCCATCTCCGTCTAACCACAATTAATAACGAATGTTATATAATATAATCTTGGATAAGATATAGCAAAACTACATTATTATAAATAGCACCTAAATGCGGCGTATTTTCATCTCAGAGAGCGCTAAGGAATACCGTATTCCTCTGAATGTTTCCCAATTAACACCATGGTCAGTGGTGGGTCTGATATGTTCATTTTCGTTCCAATAGGGAGCGTTCAGGTCAGATGAGCTGCACCGCCGGAACCACCAACCACTTTGAAATTCTAGAGCGCAGCTATCTGGGTAATCATCATTATCTCTGTCAGGAGCTGAAAATACCGCGCCATTGTGATAAGACAGCGAATCGCCTAAAACACAGAGCGGACATAAACCAAAAATTAACTGTCATACAAACAGACACTCTAGCGTTGAAAAAAAGCCCCACACCCGTCGCCATTATTATATGTCTTTATATGTTACACACTGACACTAGTCTTAAACAGCACCTAATCTGTAGCCATTTATATGGGTCTTTAAACATGACACACTGACACTCGAGTATTAGTAAAGCCCATGCCTATAGCCCTTAAAATGTGCCTTTACATATCACGCACTGGAATCTTAAACACCACCATACCCATAGACATGTATTGGCGTGCATAGATATAACACACTGGCACTGGAGTCTTAAACAGTCTCTCATACGTAGCCTTTAATATATGCCTTTATATATATCACACTGGCACTCGAGTCTTAAACAGCACCATATCCGTAGCCGTGTATGTACGTATTTAAATATAACACACTGGCACGGGTATATGGGTGTTTAGATATAACACAATGGAACTTGAATCTTAACCATTAACATATGTCTCTAAATATAAGTTGACGCAATGGAGGAACCCTTAAGGCACGAGTGTACGGGGTTTTACAGACAGGTGTCGGATTTGTGCGTAACTAACTGGTAGCCAAACCACGCTATTTTCACGCCTGCATCTCCTAAACGTGCCGACTTGCAGCTGTGCTGTCTTCTACTATATAAGCCGGATATAAATGGTACTCCCATGTAGGTCGTTTGGCAGTTGTATTCTAGCGAACATATGCTGGCCTGCATGCGAAGAGGCGGTTGTATTGTTGCGTACATGTATTAGCGTGGAGGCCGACTGGAAGTTGTATTCCAGCGTAACTCACCAGCATTTCCGGTGTAGTTGCCCACAGTCAGTTGAAACCTTTCGCATTCTGAGCCAATACTAAACATGGAAAATTCAGCGTACGCCGATCTGTTTTCAAAGTCCTTAAGATCTACTCTTAACTTCTGATTTCTTCCAGCTGTCAGCAGGTTTAAGATCTGGTTACCTGAATAAACAGTGCAGAAAAGCGGATATCACAGGTGAATACATAGATGAAAGCATATTTATATCCGCTCGGTTCCCAGTGCCAGGCATCCGAGCGCCGAGGGGCCATACATATAAACATATATATATATATACATATATATATATTTAAATATATATATGTATGTATACATATATATAAATATACATCACTAGTCAGGTGTATACTCACCACTAGGCAATTGTGCACGTCAGGTGTCAAATCACCACTTGAACGATATATATATATCTGACGTGCACAATTGCCTAGTGGTGAGTATACACCTGACTAGTGATGTGCACAACTGACTGGTGGTGAGTTGACAACTGACTGGTGATGAGTTGACAACTGATTGCTGACGAATCAAAAGTGGAGTTTGAACAGACGACAACTGACTTTGATGAGTTGACAAATGACTCATGAGGAGTAAATAACTGACGAGAGAAGAATCAACAACTGACTGATGTAGTGTCAACAACATACTGGTTAAGAATCAATAACGGACTGATGGAGAGTTAACAACGGACTGATGGAGAGATGACACCTGATTGGTAGAGAATCAGCATCTTACTGTCAAAGAGTCAACACCTGACTTTCATCAAGTGCCTGGTGAAGAGTCAACGACTGACTGGCGACGAGTCATCATGTGACTGGTTAAGGGTCAACAATTGACCAGTGAAGAATCCACGAATATTGATTTGTAGAGCAGCATATTATGATAACATTTCAATATGTTATTTTAACAAAATATGATTAGCCACTCACCAAGCCAAAAGTCGCCGTCCGGGGATCCAAACCCATTTCTGTACTCTGTCCAAGATCTATTAAAATTGACTGATCCACTGGCGCGCCGCTGGAATACCTGGGATTTTCATCAAGAAAAACAATGAACTTGTGGATAGGGTTTGATAAGTGTCGTACAGGGTCTGAGTTTAAGCCAATGGTTTGCCTTGAAAGGTGGTTTACAGTTGATAAATATTGCCACTTGCTTGTTCAACCAATATTGTCTTTGATTTTGGTTTAACTGAATCAATGACATTGGGTTTTCATTTATTGACCCAATTTACCGATTGATAGATTTGTTGATTTTATTGTTAACTGATTGTGAAGTTCTACAGGTTGATATGTTTTATTGATTGATTGTGTAGCTCTGCTGATTGGCTTATTTTCTTAATTTATTGGTTTAAACAGTTGGTGGGATCTAATGATTAATTTACCTGAGCTTTTGACAGGATTTAATGATTGATTGACTTGTGCTAATTGACTTATTTTAATTATTGATTGACTTGTGCTTATTGACAGGATTCAATTATTGATTGACTTGTGCTTTTTGACAGGATTCAATTATTGATTGACTTATTGACAGGATTTAATGTTAAACATTACCGATTTTATCCATCGAATGACTGGTTTTAAAAAGTGACTCACCGTCCAGCCTCCAGGATGAGTATGCATGTCACAGTACACCTCCGTGGGCACCGGCTCCCCATTGACCCGCAGGTAGATAGTGAATACACCTGATCTCTCTGACGAGATATCGCTACAGTCGTAGGGCAGGTGCGAGGTGTCACGCGAAGCATGGTTACTTCCACTCCCTTATTTACATCAAAGGTTGCAAAGAGACAATTGACTGCATTTGTTGGGTGTGGTGTTCGCTTATTGACATACCCAGTAACTTTATGTACAAGTGAATAACTAACACCAAAGAACAACACACTCATTAGCTAGTGTTGTTATGTGTATCGGTAAAAATATTCAACCATTTTCAATATCCTGTCTCTAATTACGTCCCTCAATCCTACTTTCTTACTGTTCACTTCCTGTGCATCCTAAAGGTGAAGTATCTGTACATTATATTTGTAGTAAGCACACTGGCTGCGCTAGACCTGGGGGTGCTGGAGGTCCCCTCATCCCAAATTTCGACCCTCTACCCCTCTTCATCCCAATACGGGTTGATGAGACTGGACCAGCTTACCCGTGGGTATGGTAAGTATAGACCCCTAATAACAATGGCGACCTAAAACCCCTCTTCATTCCAATTCAGACTTGCGAGACTATACCAGGGGTTATGGAGTCCCCCTAGTGGCGACCACCAGCCCCTTTTCATCCCAAAACTTTGTGGTGTAGGTACTTGCGGCCCAATAGTCCGTCTCACTCCTCGGAGGGATATTTTCAGTAGGGATGTTGTAGTGTTATCTCGTGCCTAAGTTGAGCTTGATGGGGCTTACAATGCTCAATCGAACAAGGATTTCCACATCGACTGTTTATTTTTAACCGGGTACACATAGTCGTCGAAGCTATATTCACCATTGGAATATGCTGAGGTGACATTATATCTAAATGAGTGTTCTCAATATGTCTTAAATCGTAGTCATGTACAACGCTACCTCTGAAAGGGCGTGCATTCGTGCATAACGCTCATCTATTAAAGGGCGCCCAGCCAAGGATAACCCACGTTTCAGTAAATAGCCGAATGACGCATACAAGACAAATGTGCAACCATAAATAATTGACTCCGGCCAAGCTTACCGTTAATGATCGCCTTGCAGTATGTGGATGACATACAATCAATTAGAGATAAGGCTTAAATAGCACATATCAGATGCTCCACACATAGGCTGATGTAGGCGTTTTGTTGTGCATGGCTGAGCATATGAGGCAAGGTGTGGTCCAGGAGCCCCTCGAGGGGGTGGGGCGGACTCTTGGACCGCCAGTCCCTACCCCATATATAGCTGAAGGATGAAGAGGGGCTGGGGGTCGCATTGGGGGACCTCCAGAACCCCCTGGTCTAGCCTCGCAAATATGTTTTGGGATAAAGAAAGGTTGTAGGTCGCCATTGGCGTTGGGGGACCTCTTGGATCCCTGATCTAGTCCCACTAGTCCGGATTGGGATGAAGAGGGGGTGGGCTTCTATTTGGGGTAAGGGAGCCTTCAGGCATCCTTGGTGTTTCCCAGCCTGTCTGTATACTACTAACTTTGAGTGTATGTATATCAGTCTTCAACCATACCTGCTTCAGTAAGCTGGTTCAATGTCTGCTTGATGTCCTCAAGTTGCCTCGTTAGCATCAGCAGGTGGTCCTTCGACTGGTTGATATCTGAGAGTAATTCCTCTTCCAGTCTTCTCAAGTCATCTTTGATCTCCTCTTTTGCCTCCAATATGCTCTCCTTCACCTCAGCTGATGCATGGTGGATTTCGGATTTTATCCCTCCTTGGAGGGTGTACAGTAGTGTGTCACGGTAACTAGGAGTGAGTGTGTTCTGTGATGGTACGCCCGAACAACCCCAGCCACTGGTACACTGTGACTGAAACAAACATACTAGATTTAAATACATACTTGAAGCAGTTTATACCCCTGTCTTGTCATGGTGGATGATCACATCGCAGAATGGTTGCTTCTATGCCGTTAAATCTGTAAGTACAAGGCATCTTACTAAAGTACTCCTCAAAGATTAAGTAAATGCTTTACCTGGACTCCAGATGTTGACCAATAAGAGTGAAGTACCAACACCAGCAATATTTCTCCATTGACCATGGTGAATATCAACTTCCGGTTCCTGTGGCAGTATAAAATGAAATAGGTCTGACACTTGTTGAACGACCGGTAAATTGGGTCGAAATCATATGTGCATCATGGTTAATGCTCAAAATAAAAAAGGGAACGCCTGATTGTCGGATGTATTGTCCGTCAGTATGTTTGTCCGTATGACTTACTTTTCTGCTTTCTTTTTGCCTCCCTGTTATCATTTATGATATAAACAAGAAACTATTCTTTGTATGTAAAAGTGAACTACCTTGAAGCGGCGTCACATCTTCCTTCTTCGTCCGTATCAATCCTGAAGATGAACTTCCTCTTGGCTGGGTAGACTTCGTACTGGTTTATCAATGTTCTGCTTTCTTCAAAAGGTATTAGTAGCAGCTGATTATATACGTCTATATTTGAAACATTCGGCAATTTTTCAGAAACGGGAAGTAGAAGGATGGTGTCGTCATCAAAACATCCAATTTCCGAAAGCAACTCAAGCTATTGCGTTTGAAGAAACCGGTCACTAACAGGTGCTGACTAGTGTGTGAACGTAGCACAAATGCATCATATGATTGTATAACATCGGCTCTTTGGTACAACTTAGGCATGTACAACTTATATATGTAGATCGATGTCAGCGGGTGCGTTGCTGCAGACAATCGTGTGAATAGGACTTACTCAATATCTCTTTTCACGGATGTCTATATGCGCTCCTCTTCTCAAATTGCAAAGTGACCACTCGCGCGGTCGTGAGATTTTGGATGAATATCCGCTTCTTTTCATGTAATGTATCTTCCCATAAACGAACCGTGTGTGAGTAGGCTACTGTATGTTGCATATATATAGATTGCGGTGACTCATTTTTGGAGCGGATTTGTTAGCAATGGTGGACTGAGAGAAATAGCGGATTTGCATATTCAAATCGGCTTTTCATTTAAACCCATCTTGCACAATCCTTTCCACGTCATGCGGTTATTCACTCAATAGATGATATTGACATCAAACTCATCACTGAGAAACCCTTATTACAGTGACTCTTCATTATGAAAACCTAGGCAACAACTGCCGATGATTACGGTTGTGTCACTAGATACACGATGATGCCGAAAACAATGTGAAAGTATATCTATCCCTTATAGGACGAACTCGCTGAGAAATACGTCAGTAAAGGGGAATGGAAACTCGTTTTCAAATGTGATAGCATCTATGCGTATAATGTAAATCCGGCAAGATTTCCCTTCGCCATTTTGATATTGATTAAGTTTGTTAAGTTAAATTTAAGCACATGGTCGCTGCGATGATAGTTTTACAGGCAATAGGCTGAAGGGGGCGTCTACCACCAGCCAGATGGCGCTTCTGTCATTACATGGCATACGCTTGACCGGCGACTTTCAGTATCCTGCTGTCTACGCTAACACCGCTAACACCGGATGTATCGGGCCTTGATGGGACTCTTAAAGAGTTTCCGGTTACAATTAAGGCATGGCCCCATCTCCACCCACCAATTGATCTCTCCATCAGAATTATCAATTTTGTTGTCCTCTCATACTTACTGTGCGGTTTGCTGCCGACGTGTGTAAATTAGGAGCCAATGGCGTACATCAGGACAATTCAAGATGTATTTGTGACTGTTTCGTTGATATATAGATCCCCACGTTTAAAGTAATATGCTTGCTTTGCGACGATGCTCATACACACACATTGCATCAACCACGCTTGTCTTCTACTATCTTTTCATTACAACAAACGGCTATTTATAATGAAACATATATAATAATCGGAATAGGGCTATTCCTATCTATGTAAATAACTGAGGTCGCGTTCACAACACGTTGGAGATAAAACAGCAGAAGATACACTCCAATTTTGAAGTAAAGACAACGCCGATATCTTATCTTTTATATCCATGAGCCGACTAGCAGCACATTCACTAGATTAAAGCTTTGAATCATCAAATTACCAATAAAAAACAGCATCATATGGAACTGGGTCGACAATGAAAGGCGATGCGAGCTAAGCCGTTTCTGAATAGCAATTGACGGTAACTTCGCATGAAACATCAATAGTATTATGTAACTAGCTACTATCACGATTATCACAACTGCGACAATCGTGATAGTAACTAGTTACATAATACTATTGATGTTTCATGCGATGTAACCGTCAATTGCTAATCGGAAACGGCTTAGCTCGCATCGCCTTGCATTGTCGTAAATAAGGGAGTGGAAGTTACCATGCTTCGCATGACACCTCGCACCTGCCTTACGACTGTAGCGATATCTCGTCAGAGAGATCAGGTTTATTCACTATCTACCTGCGAGTCAATGGGGAACCGGTGCCCACGAAGGTGTATCGCTTGAAACATCAATATTGTCGCAATTGTAGCAAATTAACGCTGTAATTCAGTATCAACATAAAACAAACTGTATTGAATACATCAAAACGGTCTACTTTGATAGATGTAATATGTAATAATAGTTACATAATACTAAGTGAGTAAAACAACAATGACATTTTCTTATTCTCTTCTGTACTGAAATCATTTATCTCTCCACACCATGTACGACACAGTCCATTTCTCATCTTATAATCAAGATCTTTCGGCTGCCATGTGAAGATGCTATTGTTTTTATGCATATATAGAAACATGACATTCTTTAAATATTGAATAAGCAAGCATTAAAAGTTTTTTTGTTTTTTCCAAAGATCGACTTTATCTTTTTTGGTGTACCTTGGGTCAAAAGTTCTTTATCAAACAAGGAACATGTTCTTGCCTCAGCACATAAACGAGCTTTTCCAACAGTGACGTAGTCTTTATTAAGAATGCATTGTCAAAGCCTGAATCAGCGTTTTGTCGGTAGAGAGCGCACTTCGGCTGCCGACAGCGAACGTAGCCCGATCTTCTTAAGCATCAGCTTATACGCAGGCTATGTAAGAGTAGCGTCAAACGACCCTGCCACGAAGAGTGCGCTTAGCAGTCGCGCTGTCTGGTTATGTTTTGAGTCCAAAGACAACTGCACATGCCCAACTTCAAATAATAGTATTTACCTTCCCAGGCATTAACTCGAACTCTGTGTGACGTGCTGAAATTTCTTGATCCTCATATCATTTTGAAAAATTCGTTGACACCTCTACCACTGGTCTACGTCTTACGTAAGAACTTATAACTCCCGTGCCTATTGTGCTGCGTGTTAAATGAGCCGCATATATCAGAATTTCATGTTGAATGTTAGACAACACTGATGGGGATGTGAATAGACCATTTGGCTGAGATAAAAAAGGAGAATCAAAGATTAGCTATTTATGATAAGTATTTGTCCTCAGTAAACAAAATTATTTAACAACATTTAACCAAATTTACATGTTTTTTCTCGAAATTTGTGCACTAATTGAAAGAACCATCAATGGTTAGATATTATCCATTTAAATGTTCGAGGAAATGACCTGCACAGATGCTGTCGGGGCGGAGTTCCTTCTCCTAATGCAATTAGTGATTTATTTTCTTGACATCAACTCCTCCTTGCGAAACGGCGTTAATTGACAGAATTTCCTTCTTTCGCGTTCATGTTTAGTCAAGACAAGATCTTAAGAGTTTTCACACGCTGAGCACAGGGCCGATTTCTGCCAGAATGTTGCGCGCACAAATAAAATGCTCGATATTAAATCCCCTACATCCAGACTCATTAAGCTGCTTCGCTATAATCTAACTACCGTTTGAATAGACCGTGATTGGCCATCAATGTGACACTTAAACGCTGGGCACCTGACGACCTGATGCTATTGCGCACCTGTAGAGTCCAACGAAGCACACAACTTTCTTACTAATGACCATTTCAATCATTCTGAATAGGCGTTTTCATTAATGTCTCAATTACATAATGGCAAATCGGTGAATACGGGAATTACATCGATTCCGCTGGATCAATCAGCTTAAATCTCAAACTAAACCGCACTGCCCGGCATCGACTTACCCTCGAACTTACCTGTGTGTAGCGTCGTAACGAACACACACACAAACGAGTAATCAACACAAGAAGGGTCAAATTGATGTTATCGTTTGGGTGTTAGTCAGCGTCCCCGAACCCTCGCCCTGTGTGGCAGTGAAATCATTTGCATAAGGCCAATGTTTTGAGAAACTCCCTGCCCAAATTGAGCTATTTTGGGACTTACCTATGAAAATTAACGCATTACTACCTGGCTTCCCGTGCTTATTTCATATTGATTTTTTAATGGTTCTCCTTTTTAATTACTACTACTACTACTACTACTACTACTACTACTTCTACTACTACTACTACTACAAAAAATATGTTGTCTACGGTCCAGCAAGCATACCTCTACAAATTGGTAAAAGGTACATAGGGGGCGTATCAAACTCCGCTATTGATTCACTCTCATTCTAAACATTACGACAACACAGCTTTGATAAATACTAGTGCCCCCATACTTTAGTGGCAGTCCTAAGTCATGTGTCTGATTCTGCGTGAACAGACGACAACTTAGGTGGTTAACGCCAATTTACGCGCCAAATGGAGCTCAACCTGTCACTCGATAGCAAACGAGGTGAGTTTTTCAAAATTGTTCTTGTGTTCTTCCACCTTATATGATGGACTGTTAATTGACTGACAGAATTGAGTTACTACAACCCAGCACGAAGAGCAGTTTCATTGGGATCACATCTCTTTTCACAGCTTCACAAGTAGAAGTATTTTTATAAGGTTTCGACTCAAACATATCTGCAGAATATTTGTCAGACTATTCAACGCACCTGGTACGCCATCAGGTTACCGATATCAAAGCAGAATATCTACATCGAAACGGGGATGTCGTAAAATTTTCAGAGGAGCGAATAATTCTACTCGCTAATTGCTCGAAACCCTTAACATATATGCATTTGTCGAATAGGGCAATCGGTCAGGTCATCTTGGTGATGAAACTTACCAACAGTACGGGGATCACGAACAAATGGTTAACGGAATCCGCAAATTAATCAGAATGCAACCATGGTTGCGAATTAACTTTGGCGATAATATGACTATGTTTTGCGTTTATGTCATCTGCATATGCATGTTATATCACTGTTTTCGGGCGATATTTATAAACCCTGGAAGCTATGCTACAATGATAATATCACTAGTTCACTGAAATATACATCTCTCAGAGTAAGACTTATAGCCACTGATAAAATCAATGAATGCTTATAGTTATCAGAGACATATTGATAAGCAAGGATAAGAATGGAAATGGCGTGATCGACGCGGATGAGCTTGGCGACTGTCTGCGCCTAGTCGGCTTCTCGCCCACGCCAGAGGACATCGCATTTCTCACAGAGCAGTTTGACATAAACGGTGAGTAGGTTTTGTTTTGCGCTCAATTGTGCTTGAAAATGGAATGAAACTGTTATGCCGCCAGAACCGCTATCTGAAGTGCGGGGCTTCGTCTCAAGCAATGACAAGCATAATGCCGTCATTGTGATTCACTGCGTCTGTATTGTGACGTCACAGATGATAGTGGCGTTGATATGGTCACATTGTGTCACTAAATGGATGCCTATCTCAGGAGATAATGACCCTACTCATTATTTAACGGTTACCATTCAAATTGTGTTTGTCGTTAAGACACAAAAGTAAAATATCGTCTCAAAGATAGTTGATTTGACGGAGACATGTAATACAGTCACGTGTCCTGTCAGGGGACGGTGGTTGGCAGATAGATGAATTGACGGAGACATGTAATACAGTCATCTGTCCTGTCAGGGGACAGTGGTTGGCAGATAGATGAATTGACGGAGACATGTAATACAGTCATCTGTCCTGTCAGGGGACAGTGGTTGGCAGATAGATGAATTGACGGAGACATGTAATACAGTCAACTGTACTGTCAGGGGACGGTGGTTGGCAGATAGATGAATTGACGGAGACATGATATACAGTCATCTGTCCTGTCAGGGGACGGTGGTGTGAAGATTGATGAGTTGATGACGACCTGTTTTGCTGTCCTGGGTCCTGTCAGGGGACGGTGGTGTGAAGATTGATGAGTTGATGCTGTCCTGTGTCCTGTCAGGGGACGGTGATTTGCAGATAGATGAGTTGATGGATAATCTGGACGTGGTTATAGCACACAGCGTGAAGGGACCTGAGCTTCTTGACGCATTCGTCAAGTTTGATATCGCCAAGGATGGATTCATCAGGTGAAGACACCGCTTGTTAAGTCAACTCTCAAATTGTTTAATTCAGTAGTAAACAGCCGGGTAACACACACCCTGAAGCGACATATCGAATATCGATCATGCTGTTAACACTCATCTAAAACCCCTTATTATCGACTATTGGTCAAAATAGTGGTCAAATACAGTGAAACCTCTCTAAGTCGACCGACGATGGGACTGGAAAAAATCGATCGACTTAGGGAGGTGGTCGGGTTACAGAATATCCATCCGATATTTTACTCGTGGAGAAAAAACACAACCGAAAAAGAGATGTTTTCACAATACAATGTAGTTTTTTGTTTATTTGTAAAATCAGATATTCAAATATACAAGTTATCACTTTTGCAGAAATTTCTTTATCGAAACTTGCTTGGCGGTTGCTTTAGCTGCGATGGCGTTCCTCTCTGGTTGTTCTTGAAGAGAGGCGACAAATGGCAGCATGTCCCCCAGATCTTTCTCTAGACAGAACAGCATCACGTCGCCTACTCGCTGAAGGCACTCACTGAAGGTCATGGTGGTCGTTTCTGGTGTGGTGGAGGACGCGCGGTCGTCGTCGTCGCTCTCAGCCGGTTGTGATACGCCAGTGATTTGTGAGACAATAATATCCTCCCAGCCATCCTTCAGTTCCTCCGTGGTCGGCGCCTTATCGTCCAGAGCGACATACTCCTCAGTATCCGTGATGGGGTCAGTCATGTTCGCTCTTAAGTCCTTGAGTAATTGTGCAAGGGGGATATCGATGGAGTGGTCGTCCTCCTGCAGGTCATTTGCTGTGCTCATGTTGAAACCACATCTCGCAAAGCATCTGGTCACTGCGGAGGATTTGCATTCGATGACGGCGCTCGCCACCCCACCCTTACACTGATCACCCTTGATGCTGAGTGACCGGTCCGGTAGCGCACGGAAAAACAAGCAAGTCTCATCCATGTTAAAGATGTCACACGCCGAATAGCTACGGATGAGGCTCGGCAGCTTGCTGGTCCAATCGTCAACGCTGCTTTGGGGCACTTTCTGAAGCCAGCCATTCGATGCTTTAAAACCTTCAATTTTCATCTTAGCGGCGAACTCAAGGGTTTTCTCTTGCAACATAGGCCCGCTGACGGAAACGTTGATGGAGCGGGCCTTCTGAAACTAAGTCCATATGGCACATTCTAACTCTTCGCTATCAACACGGGTCCGAATGCGCTTGCGACTTGGTTCTTCATTAGCCTCGCATGCCATAATGCAATCAGCTTTACGTTTCAGTATGTTTTGAACTGTTGATTTTCCGATGCCAAAGATATCAGCAAGCTGTTGATTGCTCTTGCCCTCGCGTTCCTTCGTGCCGATAAGTTCTACTTTCCGTGAGAGTGGAAGCTCCTTCGCCTTTTTCCGTGTTGCTGCCATGACACTCAGTGAGATAATGATTCATAAGACCAATATCCACACCTTAAATAGCCGCTACTTGTATCTTACGTGTGTGTTGTAACAAGAGGGAGTTTTGTGATCAAGATCATCAAAGCTCACGCCGTTCACAGGTGCATCGCTCGATTATATCTGTTCTAAAGGTATCGAGTTTTGTGATCAAGATTATCAAAGCTTCAGTGCATACTTTAACAACACCGAACGAACCGCTAACCTGTTTCACACATTTCAAGAGTGCTATTCAGTCCGCAGGCGTTATCGCCTGAGTGTGTGTGTTCTGCTAATTGCAATCAACCGGTGGCTCTAATCCTTCCGCCAGCCGACAATCGATCGACTTAGGGAATATCAAATGGGGCGTTGGGACCAAAATGATCGATCGACTTACAGAGTAGGGAGGTGATCGGGTTAGAGAATTCTGTCACAATGCTTAAGTATAGGCCGACCATCGGGACTGGAAAAAATCGATCGAGTTAGGGAGGCGATCGGGTTAGGGAGGTGGTCGGGCAGGGAGGTTTTACTGTGTCATTATCAATGTGTCATTATCAATGTGTCATTGTCAATGCGTCATTGTCAATGTGTCATTATCAATGTGTCATTATCAATGTGTCATTATCAATGTGTCATTGTCAATATGTCATTGGTAATGTATCATTGTCAATGTGGCATTTTCTTCTTTAACAGGCGAGAACAGTTTTATAAGATTCTGACGGCCCCAAGTGCCTACCAGCTGACCCCCGAGGAAGCTAACAGCCAAATCGACAATCTTCTCAGAGAGTTTGACGATAATAAGGATGGGAAAATCAGTTACCCAGGTAACTAGACCAGACATTGATTATGTATAATGTATAGATGTCGACTGAGGTTTGACAAAATCAAGAATTTTTTAATTGAATCATCAATCAATTATTAGTGATTGATGTGAACAGGTGGATGTTTGGAGTTGATTGATTGGTGGATTACCTTATTGGATGATAATACGTCAAGTTGGTTAATCAGATGAAGTTACTATTAATTTGATTCATTTGAGGTCTTTTGTTTTTGTTCCATGAAGTCACCGTATTTTAGCTAAGACAATCATCTGTTTTGTATCCTATGTGTATTTGCAGAGTTCGTCAGAATGTTTATGCGTGACGGGTTGGTAAATGTGGAGAAGTTTTAGTCGCAAACTTTGCCATATCAACGGTGACCGGACTACAGTACCGAGTACCCTTCGATCTTCCTGGTGTTTAAGGGATAGGACTGGAAAATGATATGCTTCGTTTAAATATGTAGGCACCCAGTAGTATGTCATCGTAGTGTATGTATTGTCTTGAAGAGTCCACGGTGTCGAAGAATATTGAATAAAGTGGCGATTCGAAATGACATATGCATCTCCATTGTGATTCGGTATTATATGATTCTTGCGACTGCAATAAAGTATTTACTATTTGATAAAAATTAATCTACTCATCCGAGTCATGACAGAAGGAACCGCTGCTAAGGAGGCCGTATTTTGCGGTTTCACTTTGTGTGGTTTCACATTGTGTGGTTTCACATTGTGTGGTTTCACATTGTGTGGTTTCACATTGTGGTTTCACATTGTGTGGTTTCACATTGTGTGGTTTCACATTATGTGGTTTCACATTGTGTGGTTTCATATCTAAATATAAGAATTCGACAGCCATTAGCAATTAACAAAAATAAACATTGATGAATAATGATTTTATTCAATCGTCACTGATGCAAAGATCTGTACTTTGAAGAAGTCATCAAATACCATAAATCGGGGAAAAAATGCAAGTTGAATAATCAAAATGAACACGGTATTTTTGATCGTCAACATTAGATACGAACGTTTAAATCACAATCATTAGTAATGCAGATCAATAATCACATCAGTTGTCAAATTACTATAATGTGGAAATGCCAAAGCCAGCTTATGCTAAAGTTAAAATATAGCAGGTCATTCCGTGAATCTTGTGATCTTGGATTATCGCTTAAATAGGGGCATTTCTAAATGTGAACCGATCTAGATCTATCAAATAAAGCATATGTACAACTTCCAATACAAGTAGGTATCGTCCCGTGCATAATGTCGGAGTTATGTGTGTGTGTGTGTGTGTGTGTGTGTGTGTGTGTGTGTGTGTGTGTGTGTGTGTGCTCTAAGCGCGGGTTACTTGCGGGGTAAATACATCGCCCATTACTGACTTGTGGGACATCGAAATTTTGTGGGACATCCCACAATATTTACTGTCTTATACGGCTCTACCGGTCGTTGTGGGCGTTCTCACAAAGTTTGGTCAGTTGGCCCACAAGTCATGTGTGTGAACGAGTGTGTGTGTGAATTTGGAGTGTGAATTATATAAAATCACACTCCACCAGCAGGTGCTGCCGCCTAGCGACTATTGAACCTTCCCTACAGCGTTGCAGTCTGATTGGCTATTGTGTCTTCACCATGGCAACGTCGCGGTCTTCTCTGTGATTGTCGTGTGACTCACTGTTGGCGTTGCTATGAACCAACAAGACAGTACAGCTATCGTCGGTGTTAGCTTGGCCCTATTTTTGTGAAATTATAAGTTGAGTTAGATTACCCTGTTATTGTCAGTGATGCATTTGACGTACGTTATATAACAGGTGACCAACACCAGGTTTGGTATTATTTACCAGACAAGGCACATAGTCTTGTCCCATAAGTCTATATTGTACGCACACTGATATCATTGCATGCGTCAATAGTTCCTTGAGAGTTCTCGTGGGTCCCACATCACAGTAACGTCCAGAAATAATTAAAGTTGACCGCACAACAGCTATTAGTCAAGATTTTTCCCAGGACATCTTTTCACTCGTGAGACGTCAGGCGCATTATAAAGTTATTTGTGTAGCTTGTATGTATGATTCGGGCAAGCCTTGCGTTGATGGATGCAGGGTTTGACCAGTAGTGTGGAGCATGTTCTAGTGGTGCAAATGGCAATGATGGTAGTGCAGCGTTCGCTTTCGATTAATGTATTCGTGTGTAGGAATGTATCTAAGTAAGAGCGGTTTGTTATGTCGATAATGTTAGTTGTCCCACATCACTTAAATGCGAACTATACGTTTTGTAATGTAATTAAACAAAGAGTACATTATTTATTAGCGGCATATTACCAATTTATTGCAACAAAACCCTGTGTGAATAAGCGTGTACGCGCAGGGGAACTCTGACGGCTCCGGTGTACATCTTTATATACTATATTATGATATCATAATGCATGCGTGCCTCAAATACGTCTCTTGACAATTGCGTCGAAGATAGTCTATATATCCACTGTATGTACGATGTCTGACACAATTGCCACACAATGATCACCAAAAAACGCAGTTTACCGCGTAACTACAAAGGGTGTCGAATGACAAACAATCGTGGTGTTACTATGACAACGGATGGATAATTCCATCTTCAGATCCTTGAAATTGCCATTTCAGCGTCTCGGCTGCTTTTACAGCAAAAAACGCCCGTATGGTGTATGGTGGGTTTCGGGTGGGGGGGGGCGGTTGGTGGTTGAGCACTTATGCCCCGTAATGGTAGGTGCATGGAAACATGTTGGTGTAAGGCCCATTAAGGGATGTCGGCCTCGGTGTCAGGGTCAGGCCCCAGGGTCGGGGCCGAACTAGTATAGCAATGACGTCGTGCTTGTCTGAAACCATCATGCGACGTGATGGCAGTGGAATTCTAGCACGAAACACAAAACCCAATTCATGGTACTTGTGGAACATCTCACGTGTCACACTCGAACAAATAATTTTGGATAATCCCACTAGCATCTCTCCAACAGCTAGCGCAAGCGAACACAGATGGACGTATCTCGGTTGTTCTGCTTAGTTACTTTTGTTAACAGGCATTGGCGAAGTGGCAATATATGTGTTCGTTCAACTTTCTTATTGATTGAGTATGACATAATCCCCGCATCACTGTACTAGGGAAAAACTCACAAGTATCATTGTATCAGTACACACACGGGATGATTGCGAAAGCATTGCATATATCGCCATTTATTATGGCTGCGTTCTTGCTTTGGTAAACAGACATTGTCGAAGAGGCAATATTTATGTCGGTTCAACATTTAAGATTCAATGACAAAACTTACATGAAACATAAATTAATACCCATATAACGGTACTTGTGAGATACTCCATTAGTCTCAAACACACACACCTATCATGATTAAGAATAACCCCATAAATATCATTCTCTGAGCATGCACTCGCGAACATGTGTTAAGTGTTGTCAAACAGACATTGGCTACTACATACAAATCGTTTAGTTGAGTTATTAAAAAGCAGATAAATATATAAATAGAAATTTTTTTTTAAAACATGATATATTACCCATATCACAGTACATCTCTCAAGTCTCATCCTCACTCACAAACAAATCAGGGGCTGAATGAAATTATTGCTTTTATACTTTATTCTAATTGCTCTCTGGTTGCTGTTGCTAACAAGTATTAAGAAGGGACAATATTTGAAAATAGAACAGACGTACTACGGTACCTGTCACGCATCCAAGTTATCAATAATTAGGTATGAAACTGGGTTCCACTAGGCCTCACTATGGTGGCATAACCACGGCATGCATACGAGCTATCGTTAATAGTAATTAAGTTTGCACGCACAGTGACGCTGGGCAAAGACTAAAAGTGTAGACCGCATCATGAGCAAGTCTAATGATAAATGCAAAATCATCTAGCGCCATTAAAACTGTTGCATTATTATGCAACAGTTATAGAGACGGTGATTACGCATGTTGGTGTGCTGGGAGAATGTCGTTCTCCATCTTTGATTTTTGCGTTCGGGTAAACCATTTTAGAGCGGAACTATTGATATGATGCCACGATCGGTTATTGTTTTTCGAATATGTTGGGTATATAGTGTTACCTTGATTCCGTATTTAGTTGCAGTACAACTGTTACGGGGTCGGGTTTTTCTTATATGTCACACAGCGCATTCAGATCAATCCTGATATAATCCGGTTCGAACTAGGAGAAAGTCAACATCGCTACCTCAACACTGGAGCAACAAAGGTACCATGTAAGAGGACAATGTCCACTGCAGGCTTAGCCTAACAAAGTTACGGGCAATCCTGCATCCGGAACTTCCGCACCACACCTCGCACGTTTGATTTTGGGAAGCCATGGCACACAAGGAAGCTTTACTGGCTGACCGGACTGTGGTAACGACTTGCTACAATGTCAAAGATCCACAGCTCCCTGAATTCAGATGGTTTCGGGTCGGCGAAGGAGGGAGGGTAGGGGGGCGGGGGGTTATTAATGGGCACCTGTACTCACTTGAAATACTTTCAAGACGATTCGACGGCACATTCAAATCATCAGTTGTATCAGGAAATAGAAAGGTTGTTTTCACACCGATTTTGACATGACGTTTACATCGCCATTGTTGCACCAGCTGAACCCAGTAAAAGTTAACTTGATGTTTATAGGGAATGCTATACATCCATATGCGTAGGATTCACGTTTATGGTCACCTGTATCCATCGCTTGAAGTCGCACGATCGGTTATAAGTTATCTTCCAGTTAGTCTTCCAACGTAGTTGGCATTGAGTTGGCGTTAACCTGATTTTTACACAACAATGTCCCTAGGTTGACCTTTACCATATTTTAAGGTCACTAAAAAATAGCCAATTGTTGACTCTTAATAACTTAACAATGTCAACAGCTTTTCTGTCCATATTGACATCATTGATGGATCATTAGTTTGCGGTTTTATAGTTGACATTGACTAAATTGTCAACTTAAAAGGCTCCTACAATGATTACTTTCTGATACAATATTTCGACAAATACAGCCGCTATGGTGACCTCATTTAATCCACTGATGGAGCTTACAAAAGAAGAAGCCAGTAAACCCATGCCATGTTTTTTTTACCTTGACCTCATTTTCAAGGTCGCAAAGGTCAACTAAGTTTAAATTTGTGCACCGAGCTTCCAATCGTTGGCTGGGCGTATGTGTTAGTTATTGCATGGTCGCTTGGTTGATATGCAATAAGTGGCTTACCGCAATGGCACCTACCTGCGATTATCTAGTGCAAGATCATACCTAGGTGTTATTTGCAGCTTATAATTAAAGTGAATGAAAATGACACATTGTTCTCATCTAGACCCCTATGAGGATTCGCTATGTGCCTCATTAGTGCTCCAGAATCAGATGTGGTGGGTTCGCCTTCCAGGGTACTTATTCATATGTCATTACAAGCGTATTTTGAGTAAATGTTTGTTGCCATTTCATAAATTGGGACCCGCTACATCCGAGGAAGACAAGGGCCTGATCACAACGCCACAATCCACGGACTACGAAACTTAAGCAATCGGTCGCTTAAACTGCGAGGTAACTTGACAGCTTGGCTATGACTTTATCCATTGACTGACTATCAACATGCGGAATGGTGTGAACAACAGAAACAAAGTATGAAATAATTAACTAAAACATAACATTATACCCATATAACGGCTCCCGTGAAATATCTAACACATTTCTCACTCACACACAACTTATAAATAATCCCACAAGTCCCATTCTATCAGCCAGCACACACGCAGACAACTTTACGAATGACAAATATAACGTATAGGCCCAACAAATTGCTAATAAATTTAGTAATTTATAACTGATTAAGCAGGAAATATTCATCTTACATATCAATAATGCTGGCACCCGAGTGTCACACTCACTTACACATCCATCAAAAACATTTCATCAATGCGCGAAAGCCTTTATATGCTCTTCTTGCTCATCCGTTTATGCACATGCCAAAAACCATTGATGCATTAACACCAAAACTATCTGTTCAGGTTTTGAAAAAAAAGAGACGAGATCAAGTATTAAATATTATTTCTAAAAACCCGCATCACGGTACTTGTGAAATATCTCACAAGTTTCACCAACACACACAACGTATAAATAGCCCAAAACGTTCAATTCTATCAGTATGCGCACACGAACACAGGTTGAGGGTTGAAAATATTGCATAGAGGTGCTATTTTCGCTAATTCTTTGTCAACAGACCTTGGTAAAATGGCAACATAAATGCCAGTTCAAAGTGTGATATTTTAAAAACATTGTAATTTGGAAACAATGATTTTAAATAAAATATAAAACCCGTATCAGGGTACTTGTAAAATATCTCACAAGTTACAATCATAAACACAGAACGCAGCAATAATCCCACAAGTATGATACCCTTGCTACTCACACACGAACACAGGTGGAGTGTTCAAAACATCGGGATTATCTACTTTTCTTACATATCCTTTTATGGTCTTGCCAACAAGAACTAATGGATGTGCAACATATATGTCCGTTCAACTGTCGGAATTGAAAGAAAGGTTTAAGTATAAAATATCAAACGTTTCCTCAATACATAGCATAATACTAGCAAATAGGGTACTCATGAAGTAGCTCACAAGTTTCACCCTTACACACACAAACAACGAATAACTCAGCGAGTATCATTCCATCAGTAGGCGCACATGAACCCAGGTGGAGTTTTGAAAACATCGCGATTATCTGTATATTCTAAACATCATTGTATGCACTAATCAACAAGTATTGATGAAGAGCAAAAACACAAATATCTGTTCAGCTTTCGGTATTTAAAAAATACATGATTTAGCGATAAATATTTTTTTAAACACATGACAAAAAAAACCCCACATCACGGTACATGTGAAACATCTCACAAGTTTCACACTCACACCCAACTTATGAATAATCCCACAAGTATCATTCTATTAGTATGCGCACACGAACACACACATGTTGAGAACTGAAAAATATTGTTTTTTCGTGTTATTTCTTTGAATGCTTTTCTGCTCTTGGCAGCGTTTATTTGTTAAAGGGCCACGCATATGTCGCGTAAATTTAAGAAATTCAAAAGTGGTAGAAGTATCAATGATTGATCCTTAACATAGTATAAAACCCGTATCAGGATATTTGAGAAATATCTCAGAAATTTAACACTCATAACGTTTTATGAATGACTTGATTACACTTTGCCCCACAAGTGGCAAGAGGGCGATGTGCATTGTTCCGCATTCATTATATCCATTGACTATCTATCAACACGAGGAATGGTGTGAACAAAAGAAACAAAGTATGACATTATTAACTAAAACATAACATTTTACCCGTATAACGGTTCCCGTGAAATATCGAGCACATTTCCCACTCATACACAGCTTATAAATAATCCCACAAGTCTCATTCTATCTGCGGTCACACACGAAAACAAGCTTAAGAAGGAGGAAAATATAACTTAGAAGCCCAAAAAATTGCCATTAAATTTAGGAATATATAACCGATTAAGTACGAAATACTCATCTTACATATCAATAATGCTGGCACCCGAGTGTCACACTCACTGACACATCCACCATAATTAATGATAACATTTAATCAATACGCGAAAGCCAACACCGGTTGTGTGCAACAAACGTTGCCTTTATGTGCTCTTCTTACTCATCCGTTTATGCACATGCCAACAACCATTAATGCATAAACACCAAAACTATCTGTTCAGGTTTTAGAATTTAAAAGAGACGAGATCAGTTATTAAATATTATTTCTAAAAACCCGCATCACGGTACTCGTGAAATATCTCACAAGTTCCACCAATACATACAACGTATAAATAGCCCAAAAAGTTTAATTCTATCAGTATGCGCACACGAACACAGGTTGAGGGTTGAAAATATTGCAACAAGGTGCCATTTCCGCTAATTCTTTGTCAACAGGCATTAGTGAAATGGCAACATAAATGCCATTTCAAAGTATGATATTTTAAAAACATTGTAATTTGGAAACAATGATTTTAAATATAATATAAAACCCGTATCAGGGTACTTGTAAAATATCTCACAAGTTACAATCATAAACACTGAACACAGCAATAATTCTACAAGTATGATACGATTGCTACTCACACACGAACACAGGTGGAGTGTTGAAAACATCGGGATTATCTACTTTTCTTACATATCCTTTTATGGACTTGCCAACAAGAACTAATGGATGTGCAACATATATGTCCGTTCAACTGTTGGAATTGAAAGAAAAGTTGGAGTATAAAATATAAAATATTTCATCAATACATAGCATAATACTAGCAATAGGGTATTCATGAAGTAGCTCACAAGATTCACCCTTTCACACACAACAACGAATAACCCCACGAGTATCATTCCATCAGTAGGCGCACATGAACCCAGGTGGAGTTTTGAAAACATCGCGATTATCTGTATATACTAAACATCATTGTATGCACTTGTCAACAAGCATTGATGAAGAGTAAACACAAATATCTGTTCAGCTTTCGGTATTTTAAAAATACAAGATTTAGCGATAAATATTTTTTAAACACATGACAAAAATACCCACATCACGGTACATGTGAAACATCTCACAAGTTTCACACTCACACACCCAACTTATGAATAATCCCACAAGTATCATTAAATTAGTATGCGCACACTAACATATGTTGAGTGCTGAATATACTAAACATCATTGTATGCACTTGTCAACAAGCATTGATGAAGAGTAAACACAAATATCTGTTCAGCTTTCGGTATTTTAAAAATACAAGATTTAGCGATAAATATTTTTTAAACACATGACAAAAATACCCACATCACGGTACATGTGAAACATCTCACAAGTTTCACACTCACACACCCAACTTATGAATAATCCCACAAGTATCATTAAATTAGTATGCGCACACTAACATATGTTGAGTGCTGAAAATATTGTTATTTTGTGTTATTCCCGTGAATGCTTTGTTGCTCTAGGCAACAGATATTTGTGAAAAGGCCATATATATGTTGTGAAATTGTTAGAAATTCCAAAACGGTTGAAGTACCAAAGATTGATCCTTAAGATAGTATAAAACCCGTTTCAGGATACTAAGTTTAACACTTACACACCCAACGTATAAATAACCCCACCAGTATCATTCTATAAGTATGCGCACACGAAGACATGTTGAGCGTTAAAAATATTGTTTCTTTAAGTTATTCCCGTGAATGCTTTGTTGCTCTTGGCAGCGTATATTTGTGAAAATGCCACACATATGTCGTGTAAATTTTAAAAAATCAAACACGGTAGCAGTACCAAAGATTGATCATAAAATACTATAAAACCCTGTTCAGGATACTTGTGAATATCTCACAAGTTTAGCACTCACGCACATTTTATAAATGATCTCATTACACTTTGCCCCACAAATGGCAAGAGGGCCATGTGCAATTTAGGTATAAAATATTAAATATTTCTCCAATACATAGCATAATACTAGCATTACGGTACTCATGAAGTATCTTACAAGCTTCACACTTACACACACAACTTACGAATAACCCCAGGAGAATCATTATATCAGTAGGTGCACACAAACACAGGTGGAGTTTGGAAAGCATCGCGATTATCTGTATTTTCTTAACATCATTTGATGCACATGTCAACAAGCATTGATGAAGAGCAAACAAAAATATCTGTTCAGCTTTCGGTATTTAAAAAATACAGGATTTAGTGATAAATATTATCAAACACAGAAACAAATACCCACATCACGGTTCATGTGAAACATCTCACAAGTTTCACACTCACACACCTAACTTATGAATAACCCCACAAGTATCAATCTATGAGTATGCGCACACAAACATATGTTGAGTGTTGAAAAGATTGTTTTGTTCGGGTTATATCCTTACATGCTTCGTTGCTCTTGGCAACAGATATTTCGGAAAAGGCCACATATATGTTTTATAACTTTTAGAAATTAAAAAGCGTTGAAGTACCAGAGATTGATCCTAAACATAGTATAAAACCCGTATCAGGATACTTGTGAAATATCTCACAAGTTTCACACTCACACACCCAACTTATGAATAATCCCACAAGTATCATTCTATTAGTGTGCGCACTCGAACATATGTTGAATTTTGAAAATATTGGTTTTTAGGGTTATTTCCTTGCATGGTTTGTTGCCCTTGGCAACAGATATTTGTGAAAATGCTACATATATACTGTATAACTTATAGAAATAAAAAAAAAACGGTTGAAGAACCAAAGATTGATCCTAAACATTGTATAAAATCCGTATCAAGATACTTGTGAAATATCTCACAAGTTTAACACTCACACACCCAACTTAGGAATAACCCCACAAGTATCATTCTAATAGTATGCGCACACGAACACATGTTGAGCGTTGAAAATATCGTTTTTTTGTGTTACTCCAGTGAATGCTTTGTTGCTCTTGACAGCATATATTTGTGAAAAGGCCACACATATGTCATGTAAATTTTAGAAAATCAAAAACGGTTGAAGTACCAAAGATTTATCGTAAACATACTACTAAACCCTGATCAGGATACTAGTGAAATATCTCACAAGTTTAACACTCACGCACATTGTATGAATGACCTTATTACACTTTGCCCCACAAGTGGCAAGAGGGCGATGTGCAGTTTAGGTATTTAATATCAAATATTTCACCAATGCATAGCATAATACTAGCATTACGGTACTCATGAAGTAGCTCACAAGTTCACACTTACGCACACAACTTACGATTAACCCCACTAGTATCATGCTATCAGTAGGCGCGCACACCAACACATTTGGAGTTTTGAAAACATCGCGATTATCTGTATAGTATAAACATAATTTCAAGCACTTGTCAACAAGCATTGATGAAGAGCAAACACAAATATCTGTTCAGCTTTCTGTATTAAAAAAATACAGGATTTAGTGATAAATATTATTAAACCTATGAAAAAAATTCCCACATCACGGTACATGTGAAACATCTCACAAGTTTCACACTCACACACCCGACTTATGAATAATCCCACAAGTATCATTATATTAGTGTGCGCACACAAATATATGTTGAGTGTTAAAATATTGGTTTTTAGGGTTATTTCCTTGCATGGTTTGTTTCTCTTGGCAACAGATATTTGTGAAAAGGTCACGTATATGCTGTATAACTTTTAGAAATAAAAAACGGTTGAAGTACCAAAGATTGATACTAAACATAGTATAAAACCCGTATCAGGATGCTTGTGAAATATCTCACAAGTTTAACACTCACACACCCAACTTATGAATTACCCCACAAGTATCATTCTATAAGTATGCGCACACGAACACATGTTGAGCGTTGAAAATATTGTTACTTTGTGCTATTGCCCTGAATGCTTTGTTGCACTTTGCAGCATATATTTGTGAAAAGGTCACACATATGTAGTGCAAATTTTAGAAAATCAAAAACAGTAGCAGTACCAAAGAATGATCCTAATCATACTATAAAACCCGGTTCAGGATACTTGTAAAATATCTCACAAGTTTAACACTCACACACATTTTATGAGTGACCTCACAAGTACCTTATTATACTTTGCCCCATAAGTTGCAACTGGGCGATGTGCATTGTCCCACAAATCTGTTGGCCCATAAGTGGTCGAAGAGAGGTATGTGTGTGTGTGTGTGTGTGTGTGTGTGTGTGTGTGTGTGTGTGTGTGTGTGTGTGTGTGTGTGTGTGTGTGTGTGTGTGTGTGTGTGTAAATAATGACAATCCAGTGCATTACTGTTTGTTTGTGAATGTCCAACTGTAGTACGACTATTTTCAAGTTGGTATATTGTAACAGCATCAAATGATGCTATTATGATGTGGGTACAAAATGCACAAGCTTACATTTTTTTATATATCAGCTACGTCAATGAACAATTGGAATACAAAATAAACGAATTGCGGTCACAAATAATACCTGTGGTGAAGCCATTACTATATATCTGATATAATATCTACCTATCGACGCAGCCATCCAACGACCCCTCCGTCTATCCACCCATCAAGGCATCCAACTACCGACCCAGCAATCCACCCAGCCATCCGTCCTTTCACCCAGCCATCCACCCAGCCAGCCGTCATTTCACCCACCCATCCACACATCTCTACCGCAGTCTCTATTTCTAATCTTTGTGTTCAATTATCTCTCTTTCATACTTGTGTAATCCATTGATCCCAACTCTTTCATTCTCTTTATGCCCTTCTCTCGTCACACAACTCGGCCTCTCAATTCAGATAAATGCAATTTATTTAACAACAATAGAATCTTGTCGCTAATCAGAATGATACCCGGATGATGGGGCCCTTGATTAGCGACATCGTCATGCGCAAACAAGTCAATCCGCTTTTCTTGGCAAAGCAAATGCGGTTCTCTGTTCTTAAGAACGTGGTCTTCAAAAGCAAACTAAAACATATGCATATGCCACCGCTAGCTTCACGGACATAGGTAGTGCATCGTAGTTAAGATGTCTAATTAATCTAAGAGACTGTACCACTTCTTCTTCACATAATAGTCTCCCCATGGTCCATGAACGTTGGTTTGTAGTGTATGCTGATAAGGAGGCTTCCCATTATCACGATTCCGCCGTTCCTTCTCCCCTTCTTCTTGCTTCTCCTGTTGGTTTTTGTCGGCTGGTGTAACTTTGCGTTTATTGCTGCAAGCGGCAATGAGCTTCTTTATGAGCATCGTGAGCAGCGCGATAGCCAATGAGATGAGAGTTACGGCGATGAAAATGAACCATGGCCGGGAGAGAATGCTCCCCGATGATTCGTCGGCTCGAGAACAATCCTCGTTCAATCCTGGCAGCAGGTAAACCATTTAAGCACAAACAAAACTTAACATATTTCACATGATACCATAATTTTTAATGTATATGAAATAATGTTCAAACTCTGAAAAACTTAAATCGCGGAATATACAACGAGAATTTTAAATATATACAATACCTTCTCGACTGACTACTTGCTGATGGCAACACAATGAAACGCTGACGTCATAGGGTACGTTCCGACAACAGCGCGTCTCTGGGGCCATTTTGGAGCTGACATTTCCCTCGCAGCAGATCTCGGTATTCGTATCGTACACATGATTCGCACAGCAGTCTCCCCCCATATCAACATCAAACAGCACATCCTCACAGCAAATTTGAGTGACGTCATCATAGATCAATGTACCACAGCATTTCGAGTTTATCTGCGGTGATGGATACATGACACCTGAACAGCACAAATCTCTCGCCGTAGCATCACAGCAGCTTCCCCAGGGAACCACATCAAGAGAAGGACAGCATTGATGGGTGATTTCGTCAATTAGGACGTCACCACAGCACACAGGACGAGCCATGTCTGTCAAATCGAATACTTCACCCGCGCAACAGATCCCATCCATATCATCAAATGCGTCCGCTCCGCAACATTTTTCATTTCCGGTAATGACGTCATGGGCTACTGTCTGGCAACAAATTTCCGTTGCTGGGTTGCTGGGGCAGCAAGTAGCCTTGTTAATGATAAGATCATTCGCTGGACAGCATTTAGAGTTAATGTCTGGGACGACTAGCTTGCCCACAACACGTTGTCTCCGGAATGGCTTGTCATGGAGAACCGAACCGCAACAAATATGGGAAGACGGATTGAAAGCTATTTCTAAACAACACAGGGCGTCCGTACTCGGTTTAGAAGATACAATTCCTCGACAGCATATCTCCGTTGTGGTGTCATGTGCACAACATGTTTCTATGGAAACCACAGTCTGTGAATCAGGGCAACATTTATCCGTCGCTGCGTCATAAAGTGTGACGTCACAACAAGACGGGTTTGCCAACGATCCCTTCTCGTGAATGACGTCGACGCAACATAACTGGGTCAGGTCATCATACGTAGAGGTTGAACAACACTGTGTGGATGACGAAGGTCGTGGGTTGACGATACCATGGCAACATATCTGAATAATCGGGTTAAAGCTGCAACAGGAAGTGACGCTGATCACCGTGTTGGCTGGTTCACAACACTGGTGGGTCAGTGAGTTGTAAACCTCACTTCCGCAACATGCGTCCTCTGATGACGTCATCATCTTGAGGACGGAATCGCAACATAGGAGTTGATCAGCATCGTAAGGCTCCGTCCCACAACACTGGACATTCACAGCGGTTTTTACATGAGTGACTCCATCACAGCAAATCTCAGAGGCGAGGTCCAAGTCGCAACAATCCAGTATTGTGATGACGTCACCAGTACTATCACAGCATTTGTGTGTCAAGGAATCGTAGGCTGTGATTCCACAACAAGCCTCGTTTCCGCCCGGTTTAGCATTTACGGAGTCCGAGCAGCAGATTTCAGTGGTTGTATCCATAGCGTGGCTGCCACAGCACTCGGGGATGCCCATGGGTAAGGTGTTGACCGTGTTGTTGCAACACATACTCGACAAGGGGTCATATCCCAGAGTTCCACAGCACTGAGCATCTCCTGATGCCGGACGTGACGTCACAACATCAGAGCAACACATGTCCACATCATCGTTATAAGCCACTACATCACAACAGACCACGGTCCCATTGGGAGTCTCGTTGATGACGTCATTACAGCACGTTTGAGACATCACGTTATAGGCTCCCCCCATACAACAGGCGTCATTCTTCGAAGGCCGCGATTGAATGATTCCATCGCAACAGATCTGGACGTTACGGTCGTAACTGTCCGTGTGACAGCAATCTGGATCCCCACAAGGCCGGAAACGCACCACTCCGTCACAACACATCATCATGGCAGGGTCAATATTTGTGTCGTTGCAGCACGTGTTGGACCCCGCAGCGCATGTCTGACACTCTGAAACGTCAACAAGCGTCGTCATTACCAACCACTCTGTAAGCGTCGTCATTACCAACCACTGTACAAGCGTCGTCATTACTAACCACACTGCAAGCGTCGTCATTACTAACCACTCTGCAAGCGTCGTCATTACCAACCACTGAACAAGCGTCGTCATTACCAACCACTCTGCAAGCGTCGTCATTACCAACCACTGTACAGGCGTCGTCATTACCAACCACTGTACAGGCGTCGTCATTACCAACTATTCAACAGGCGTCGTCATTACCAACCACTCTAGAGGAGTCATCATTACCAACCACTGTACAGGCGTCGTCATTACCAACCACTCTGCAGGCGTCATCATTACCAACTACTCAACAGGCGTCGTCATTGCCAACTATTCTACAAGAGTTGTCATAAACGACCACTCTACACGCGTCGTCATTACTTACCACTCAGCAAGCGTCGTCATTTGCAACCACTCTACAAGAGTGGCCGTTACCAACCGCCTATGTTCTATGTATTTGGAAACTGAAATAGACATCACAAATTACACACGTACCAGCAGCGTGAACGGCACGTTTCTAAGTATTAATCCCCTTGTATTTATACCTGTGTCTCGATCACAGGATCAAGGCGATCACAGGATCAAGGCGATCACAGGATCAAGGTGATCACAGGATCAAGGCGATCATAACATTTTTCCCCAAAGTGAAATCAGCTGACACAATAAAATCGACCCGACGATCAGGTCAACCAAAAATATGAAAGAAGGTTCAGGCAACAAAATTTCAATAATTGGTATTTACCTGCGATGGAGATCCAACACAGAGACCAGCTGATCACAGTTAGCACAGTCCTAATCAGTTGATCCTGCGCCATGATTAATCTCCGGACGGGTTTTGTTGACCTCATATTTGTAGGATGGGGTATGCTCTTGCCATTTTTACCTTGTACGAAGGGTACAGGTTTTTGAGATCCTGGGGCACACCCCTACGCATGACATGGCCAAGTGCCCCCTCCAAACTGCGGGAATCAATAAGTGTTATCTTTTTTTCAATGTCAATGTGATATCGTTGAATACATATCGCCCTTCTAAAGTAGGAATTTCCAAAAGATAATCATTGACAAAATGACACATATACTTAAATAATAAAATTCAGAAAGAAAAGGTTCGCTTGCGAACAACCTTGTCTGCGCGTGCGCGCAGAAACCGACCTTGTCGTTCAAAATAAACATGAACTTTTAAAAATGTGTCAGGCCGGATTAAATCGCCTTTGACGAAATCTCACACGTAAACTAACTCAACTTGTTAATAAACATTCAATTATGTGAAGAATTCTTCTGCATATGTACATGTGTGTAATTATCGTGTATAATTGAAACTCATGTATTGTCGCGCCGCATTTGGTTACGATCATCGCACGACGTCAATAAGACGTCGTGCACGGCTATCGTGATATTTGAGTTCGTATGGATGAATATCCGCTTCTTTTCATGTAATGTATCTTCCCATAAACGAACCGTGTGTGAGTAGGCTACTGTATGTTGCATATATATAGATTGCGGTGACTCATTTTTGGAGCGGATTTGTTAGCAATGGTGGACTGAGAGAAATAGCAGATTTGCATATTCAAATCGGCTTTCCATTTAAACCCATCTTGCACAATCCTTTCCACGTCATGCGGTTATTCACTCAATAGATGATATTGACATCAAACTCATCACTGAGAAACCCTTATTACAGTGACTCTTCATTATGAAAACCTAGGCTACAACTGCCGATGATGACGGCTGCGTCACTAGATACACGATGATGCCGAAAACAATATGAAAGTATATATATCCCTTATAGGACGAACTCGCTGAGAAATACGTCAGTAAAGGGGAATGGAAAGTCGTTTTCAAATGTGATATCATCTATGCGTATAATGTAAATCCGGCAAGATTTCCCTTCGCCATTTTGATATTGATTAAGTTCGTTAAGTTAAATTTAAGCACATGGTCGCTGCGATGATAGTTTTACAGGAAACTGTCATGGTTTCAATAGGCTGAAGGGAGCGTCTACCACCAGCCAGATGGCGCTTCTGTCATCACATGGCATACACTTGACCGGCGACTTTCAGTATCCTGTTGTCTACGCTAACACCGCTAACACCGGATGTATCGGGCCTTGATGGGACTCTTAAAGAGTTTCCGGTTACAATTAAGGCATGGCCCCATCTCCACCCACCAATTGATCTCTCCATCAGAATTATCAATTTTGTTGTCCTCTCATACTTACTGTGCGGTTTGCTGCCGACGTGTGTAAATTAGGAGCCAATGGAATTTACGATGTTCATCAGGACAATTCAAGATGCATTTGTGACTGTATCGTTGCTATATAGATCCCCATGTTTAAAGTAATATGCTTGCTTTGCGACGATGCTCATACACACACATTGCATCAACCATGCTTGGCTTCTACTATCTTTTTATTGCAACAAACGGCAATTTATAATGAAACATATATAATCTATGCAAATAACTGAGGTCGCGTTCACAACACGTTGGAGATAAAACAGCAGAAGATACACTCCAATTTTGAAGTAAAGACAACGCCGATATCTTCTTTTATATCCATGAGCCGACTAGCAGCACATTCACTAGATTAAAGCTTTGAATCATCAAATTACCAATAAAAAACAGCATCATATGGAACTGGGTCGACAATGAAAGGCGATGCGAGCTAAGCCGTTTCTGAATAGCAATTGACGGTAACTTCGCATGAAACATCAATAGTATTATGTAACTAGCTACTATCACGATTGTCACAACTGCGACAATCGTGATAGTAACTAGTTACATAATACTATTGATGTTTCATGCGATGTAACCGTCAATTGCTAATCGGAAACGGCTTAGCTCGCATCGCCTTGCATTGTCGTAAATAAGGGAGTGGAAGTTACCATGCTTCGCATGACACCTCGCACCTGCCCTACGACTGTAGCGATATCTCGTCAGAGAGATCAGGTGTATTCACTATCTACCTGCGGGTCAATGGGGAACCGGTGCCCACGGAGGTATACTGTGACATGCATACTCACGGTTTTCCAATTATCTGTGTTGACGTTTATAATCCTGTGCGGTCCTGTTGATCATGACTCAATATGTTGATCACGACACGACCGGTTGATCATGGCACACCCTGTTGATCACGACACGACCGGTTGATCATGGCACACCCTGTTGATCACGACATGTTGATCGCTACACGCCCGGTTGATTATGACTCGATATGTTGCTCATGACCTGATGACATGACCTGTTAATCAGGAGCTGACGTGTTGATCATGACACGAGTTTAAAAATCCATAACAACACCATATACCCGCAAAATAGGATGTCTACCAGTAAACTAGGGAAAATGTGCAGAGCCAAGTGATAGAGGAAGCTAAGTCCAAACAGGATATCAGCGACCGCCATTTGCATGATGTAGAAATTAGAACGCGTTCGCAGGCTGGGTCGGCGATAAAAGGCGATGAGAACCAAGCCGTTTCCCCCGTATATTAACAAAAATTAGAATAAATAATTAGCAGCTGACATGGTAACGTAAGATTTCGCGTTCAGTTTGTCGGTAACATCGCTTGAAACATCAGTAGTATTGTGCTACTAGTCATTATCAATATTGTCGCAATTGTAGCAAATTAACGCTGCAATTCAGCATCAACATAAAACAAACTGTATTGAATACATCAAAACGGTCTACTTTGATAGATGTAATATGTAATAATAGTTACATAATACTAAGTGAGTAAAACAACAATGACATTTTCTTATTCTCTTCTGTACTGAAATCATTTATCTCTCCACACCATGTACGACACAGTCCATTTCTCATCTTATAATCAAGATCTTTCGGCTGCCATGTGAAGATGCTATTGTTTTTATGCATATATAGAAAGATGACATTCTTTAGATATTGAATAAGCAAGCATTAAAAGTTTTTTGTTTTTTCCAAAGATCGACTTTATCTTTTTTGGTGTACCTTGGGTCAAAAGTTCTTTATCAAACAAGGAACATGTTCTTGCCTCAGCACATAAACTAGCTTTTCCAACAGTGACGTAGTCTTTATTAAGAATGCATTGTCAAAGCCTGAATCAGCGTTTTGTCGGTAGAGAGCGCACTTCGGCTGCCGACAGCGAACGTAGCCCGATCTTCTTAAGCATCAGCTTATACGCAGGCTATGTAAGAGTAGCGTCAAACGACCCTGCCACGAAGAGTGCGCTTAGCAGTCGCGCTGTCTGGTTATGTTTTGAGTCCAAAGACAACTGCACATGCCCAACTTCAAATAATAGTATTTACCTTCCCAGGCATTAACTCGAACTCTCTGTGACGTGCTGAAATTTCTTGATCCTCATATCATTTTGAAAAATTCGTTGACACCTCTACCACTGGTCTACGTCTTACGTAAGAACTTATAACTCCCGTGCCTATTGTGCTGCGTGTTAAATGAGCCGCATATATCAGAATTTCATGTTGAATGTTAGACAACACTGATGGGGATGTGAATAGACCATTTGGCTGAGATAAAAAGGAGAATCAAAGATTAGCTATTTATGATAAGTATTTGTCCTCAGTAAACAAAATTATTTAACAACATTTAACCAAATTTACATGTTTTTTCTCGAAATTTGTGCACTAATTGAAAGAACCATCAATGGTTAGATATTATCCATTTAAATGTTCGAGGAAATGACCTGCACAGATGCTGTCGGGGCGGAGTTCCTTCTCCTAATGCAATCAGTGATTTATTTTCTTGACATCAACTCCTCCTTGCGAAACGGCGTTAATTGACAGAATTTCCTTCTTTCGCGTTCATGTTTAGTCAAGACAAGATCTTAAGAGTTTTCACACGCTGAGAGCACAGGGCCGATTTCTGCCAGAATGTTGCGCGCACAAATAAAATGCTCGATATTAAATCCCCTACATCCAGACTCATTAAGCTGCTTCGCTATAATCTAACTACCGTTTGAATAGACCGTGATTGGCCATCAATGTGACACTTAAACGCTGGGCACCTGACGACCTGATGCTATTGCGCACCTGTAGAGTCCAACGAAGCACACAACTTTCTTACTAATGACCATTTCAATCATTCTGAATAGGCGTTTTCATTATTGTTCAATTACATAATGGCAAATCGGTGAATACGGGAATTACATCGATTCCGCTGGATCAATCAGCTTAAATCTCAAACTAAACCGCACTGTCCGGCATCGACTTACCCTCGAACTTACCTGTGTGTAGCGTCGTAACGAACACACACACAAACGAGTAATCAACACAAGAAGGGTCAAATTGATGTTATCGTTTGGGTGTTACTCAGCGTCCCCGAACCCTCGCCCTGTGTGGCAGTGAAATCATTTGCATAAGGCCAATGTTTTGAGAAACTCCCTGCCCAAATTGAGCTATTTTGGGACTTACCTATGAAAATTAACGCATTACTACCTGGCTTCCCGTGCTTATTTCATATTGATTTTTTAATGGTTCTCCTTTTCAATTACTACTACTACTACTACTACTACTACAAAAAATATGTTGTCTACGGTCCAGCAAGCATACCTCTACAAATTGGTAAAAGGTACATAGGGGGCGTATCAAACTCCGCTATTGATTCACTCTCATTCTAAACATTACGACAACACAGCTTTGATAAAATACTAGTGCCCCCATACTTTAGTGGCAGTCCTAAGTCATGTGTCTGATTCTGCGTGAACAGACGACAACTTAGGTGGTTAACGCCAATTTACGCGCCAAATGGAGCTCAACCTGTCACTCGATAGCAAACGAGGTGAGTTTTTCAAAATTGTTCTTGTGTTCTTCCACCTTATATGATGGACTGTTAATTGACTGACAGAATTGAGTTACTACAACCCAGCACGAAGAGCAGTTTTATTGGGATCACATCTCTTTTCACAGCTTCACAAGTAGAAGTATTTTTATAAGGTTTCGACTCAAACATATCTGCAGATTATTTGTCAGACTATTCAACGCACCTGGTACGCCATCAGGTTACCGATATCAAAGCAGAATATCTACATCGAAACGGGGATGTCGTAAAATTTTCAGAGGAGCGAATAATTCTACTCGCTAATTGCTCGAAACCCTTAACATATATGCATTTGTCGAATAGGGCAATCGGTCAGGTCATCTTGGTGATGAAACTTAGCAACAGTACGGGGATCACGAACAAATGGTTAACGGAATCCGCAAATTAATCAGAATGCAACCATGGTTGCGAATTAACTTTGGCGATAATATGACTATGTTTTTGCGTTTATGTCATCTGCATATGCATGTTATATCACTGTTTTCGGGCGATATTTATAAACCCTGGAAGCTATGCTACAATGATAATATCACTAGTTCACTGAAATATACATCTCTCAGAGTAAGACTTATAGCCACTGATAAAATCAATGAATGCTTATAGTTATCAGAGACATATTGATAAGCAAGGATAAGAATGGAAATGGCGTGATCGACGCGGATGAGCTTGGCGACTGTCTGCGCCTAGTCGGCTTCTCGCCCACGCCAGAGGACATCGCATTTCTCACAGAGCAGTTTGACATAAACGGTGAGTAGGTTTTGTTTTGCGCTCAATTGTGCTTGAAAATGGAATGAAACTGTTATGCCGCCAGAACCGCTATCTGAAGTGCGGGGCTTCGTCTCACGCAATGACAAGCATAATGACGTCATTGTGATTCACTGCGTCTGTATTGTGACGTCACAGATGATAGTGGCGTTGATATGGTCACATTGTGTCACTAAATGGATGCCTATCTCAGGAGATAATGACCCTACTCATTATTTAACGGTTACATTCAAATTGTGTTTGTCGTTAAGACACAAAAGTAAAATATCGTCTCAAAGATAGTTGAGTTGACGGAGACATGTAATACAGTCACGTGTCCTGTCAGGGGACGGTGGTTGGCAGATAGTTGAGTTGACGGAGACATGTAATACAGTCACGTGTCCTGTCAGGGGACGGTGGTTGACAGATAGATGAATTGACGGAGACATGTAATACAGTCATCTGTCCTGTCAGGGGACAGTGGTTGGCAGATAGATGAATTGACGGAGACATGTAATACAGTCAACTGTACTGTCAGGGGACGGTGGTTGGCAGAAAGATGAGTTGACGGAGACATGTAATACAGTCACGTGTCCTGTCAGGGGACGGTGGTTGGCAGAAAGATGAGTTGACGGAGACATGTAATACAGTTACGTGTCCTGTCAGGGGACGGTGGTTGGCAGAAAGATGAGTTGACGGAGACATGTAATACAGTCATGTGTCCTGTCAGGGTACGGTGGTTGGCAGATAGATGAATTGACGGAGACATGATATACAGTCATGTGTCCTGTCAGGGGACGGTGGTGTGAAGATTGATGAGTTGATGACGACCTGTTTTGCTGTCCTGGGTCCTGTCAGGGGACGGTGGTGTGAAGATTGATGAGTTGATGCTGTCCTGTGTCCTGTCAGGGGACGGTGATTTGCAGATAGATGAGTTGATGAATAATCTGGACGTGGTTATAGCACACAGTGTGAAGGGACCTGAGCTTCTTGACGCATTCGTCAAGTTTGATATCGCCAAGAATGGATTCATCAGGTGAAGACACCGCTTGTTAAGTCAACTCTCAAATTGTTTAATTCAGTAGTAAACAGCCGGCTAACACACACCCTGAAGCGACATATCGAATGATCAGGTTTACGTCAATAATCGATCATGCTGTTAACACTCATCTAAAACCCCTTATTATCGACTATTGGTCAAAATAGTGGTCAAATATATGTCCATTGCATTCAAAAAATTGCATCAGAATCATTTTGCTCAACAGTGGATATATTATTAGGATCGCATGACATCAAGGATGCTATACAACGATTCATCAATGTGTCACTGTCAATGCGTCATTGTCAATGTGTCATTATCAATGTGTCATTATCAATGTGTCATTGTCAATATGTCATTGGTAATGTGTCATTGTCAATGTGGCATTTTCTTCTTTAACAGGCGAGAACAGTTTTATAAGATTCTGACGGCCCCAAGTGCCTACCAGCTGACCCCAGAGGAAGCTAACAGCCAAATCGACAATCTTCTCAGCGAGTTTGACGATAATAAGGATGGGAAAATCAGTTACCCAGGTTACTAGACCAGACATTGATTATGTATAATGTAAAGATGTCGACTGAGGTTTGACAAAATCAAGAATGCTTTAATTGAATCATCAATCAATTATTAGTGATTGATGTGAACAGGTGGATGTTTGGAGTTGATTGATTGGTGGACAGGTGGATGTTTGGAGTTGATTGATTGGTGGACAGGTGGATGTTTGGAGTTGATTGATTGGTGGACAGGTGGATGTTTGGAGTTGATTGATTGGTGGACAGGTGGATGATTGGAGTTGATTGATTGGTGGATTACCTTATTGGATGATAATACATCAAGTTGGTTAATCAGATGAAGTTACTATTAATTTGATTCATTTGAGGTCTTTTGTTTTTGTTCCATGAAATCACCGTATTTTAGCTAAGACAATCATCTGTTTTGTATCCTATGTGTATTTGCAGAGTTCGTCAGAATGTTTATGCGTGACGGGTTGGTAAATGTGGAGAAGTTTTAGTCGCAAACTTTGCCATATCAACGGTGACCGGACTACAGTACCGAGTACCCTTCGATCTTCCTGGTGTTTATGGGATAGGACTGGAAAATGATATGCTTCGTTTAAATATGTAGGCACCCAGTAGTATGTATTGTCTTGAAGAGTTCACGGTGTCGAAGAATATTGAATAAAGTGGCGATTCGAAATGACATATGCATCTCCATTGTGATTCGGTATTATATGATTCTTGCGACTGCAATAAAGTATTTACTATTTGATAAAAATTAATCTACTCATCCGAGTCATGACAGAAGGAACCGCTGCTAAGGAGGCCGTATTTTGCGGTTTCACTTTGTGTGGTTTCACATTGTGTGGTTTCACATTGTGTGGTTTCACATTGTGTGGTTTCACATTGTGTGGTTTCACATTGTGTGGTTTCATATCTAAATATAAGAATTCGACAGCCATTAGCAATTAACAAAAATAAACATTGATGAATAATGATTTTATTCAATCGTCACTGATGCAAAGATCTGTACTTTAAAGAAGTCATCAAAAACCATAAATCGGGGAAAAAATGCAGGTTGAATAATCAAAATGAACACGGTATTTTTGATCGTCAACATTAGATACGAACGTTTAAATCACAATCATTAGTAATGCAGATCAATAATCACATCAGTTGTCAAATTACTATAATGTGGAAATGCCAAAGTCAGCTTATGCTAAAGTTAAAATATAGCAGGTCATTCCGTGAATCTTGTGATCTTAGATTATCGCTTAAATAGGGGCATTTCTAAATGTGAACCGATCTAGATCTATCAAATAAAGCATATGTACAACTTCCAATACAAGTAGGTATCGTCCCGTGCATAATGTCGGAGTTATGTGTGTGTGTGTGTGTGTGTGTGTGTGTGTGTGTGTGTGTGTGTGTGTGTGTGTGTGTGTGTGTGTGTGTGTGTGTGTGTAAATAATGACAATCCAGTGCATTACCGTTTGTTTGTGAATGTCCAACTGTAGTACGACTATTTTCAAGTTGGTATATTGTAACAGCATCAAATGATGCTATTATGATGTGGGTACAAAATGCACAAGCTTACATTTTTTTATATATCAGCTACGTCAATGAACAATTGGAATACAAAATAAACGAATTGCGGTCTCAAATAATACCTGTGGTGAAGCCATTACTATATATCTGATATAATATCTTCCTATCGACGCAGCCATCCAACGACCCCTCCGTCTATCCACCCATCAAGGCATCCAACTACCGACCCAGCAATCCACCCAGCCATCCGTCCTTTCACCCAGCCATCCACCCAGCCAGCCGTCATTTCACCCACCCATCCACACATCTCTACCGCTGTCTCTATTTCTAATCTTTGTGTTCAATTATCTCTCTTTCATACTTGTGTAATCCATTGATCCCAACTCTTTCATTCTCTTTATGCCCTTCTCTCGTCACACAACTCGGCCTCTCAATTCAGATAAATGCAATTTATTTAACAACAATAGAATCTTGTCGCTAATCAGAATGATACCCGGATGATGGGGCCCTTGATTAGCGACATCGTCATGCGCAAACAAGTCAATCCGCTTTTCTTGGCAAAGCAAATGCGGTTCTCTGTTCTTAAGAACGTGGTCTTCAAAAGCAAACTAAAACATATGCATATGCCACCGCTAGCTTCACGGACATAGGTAGTGCATCGTAGTTAAGATGTCTAATTAATCTAAGAGACTGTACCACTTCTTCTTCACATAATAGTCTCCCCATGGTCCATGACCGTTGGTTTGTAGTGTATGCTGATAAGGAGGCTTCCCATTATCACGATTCCGCCGTTCCTTCTCCCCTTCTTCTTGCTTCTCCTGTTGGTTTTTGTCGGCTGGTGTAACTTTGCGTTTATTGCTGCAAGCGGCAATGAGCTTCTTTATGAGCATCGTGAGCAGCGCGATAGCCAATGAGATGAGAGTTACGGCGATGAAAATGAACCATGGCCGGGAGAGAATGCTCTCCGATGATTCGTCGGCTCGAGAACAATCCTCGTTCAATCCTGGCAGCAGGTAAACCATTTAAGCACAAACAAAACTTAACATATTTCACATGATACCATAATTTTTAATGTATATGAAATAATGTTCAAACTCTGAAAAACTTAAATCGCGGAATATACTACGAGAATTTTAAATATATACAATACCTTCTCGACTGACTACTTGCTGATGGCAACACAATGAAACACTGACGTCATAGGGTACGTTCCGACAACAGCGCGTCTCTGGGGCCATTTTGGAGCTGACATTTCCCTCGCAGCAGATCTCGGTATTCGTATCGTACACATGATTCGCACAGCAGTCTTCCCCCATATCAACATCAAACAGCACATCCTCACAGCAAATTTGAGTGACGTCATCATAGATCAATGTACCACAGCATTTCGAGTTTATCTGCGGTGATGGATACATGACACCTGAACAGCACAAATCTCTCGCCGTAGCATCACAGCAGCTTCCCCAGGGAACCACATCAAGAGAAGGACAGCATTGATGGGTGATTTCGTCAATTAGGACGTCACCACAGCACACAGGACGAGCCATGTCTGTCAAATCGAATACTTCACCCGCGCAACAGATCCCATCCATATCATCAAATGCGTCCGCTCCGCAACATTTTTCATTTCCGGTAATGACGTCATGGGCTACTGTCTGGCAACAAATTTCCGTTGCTGGGTTGCTGGGGCAGCAAGTAGCCTTGTTAATGATAAGATCATTCGCTGGACAGCATTTAGAGTTAATGTCTGGGACGACTAGCTTGCCACAACACGTTGTCTCCGGGAATGGCTTGTCATGGAGAACCGAACCGCAACAAATATGGGAAGACGGATTGAAAGCTATTTCTAAACAACACAGGGCGTCCGTACTCGGTTTAGAAGATACAATTCCTCGACAGCATATCTCCGTTGTGGTGTCATGTGCACAACATGTTTCTATGGAAACCACAGTCTGTGAATCAGGGCAACATTTATCCGTCGCTGCGTCATAAAGTGTGACGTCACAACAAGACGGGTTTGCCAACGATCCCTTCTCGTGAATGACGTCGACGCAACATAACTGGGTCAGGTCATCATACGTAGAGGTCGAACAACACTGTGTGGATGACGAAGGTCGTGGGTTGACGATACCATGGCAACATATCTGAATAATCGGGTTAAAGCTGCAACAGGAAGTGACGCTGATCACCGTGTTGGCTGGTTCACAACACTGGTGGGTCAGTGAGTTGTAAACCTCACTTCCGCAACATGCGTCCTCTGGTGACGTCATCATCTTGAGGACGGAATCGCAACATAGGAGTTGATCAGCATCGTAAGGCTCCGTCCCACAACACTGGACATTCACAGCGGTTTTTACATGAGTGACTCCATCACAGCAAATCTCAGAGGCGAGGTCCAAGTCGCAACAATCCAGTATTGTGATGACGTCACCAGTACTATCACAGCATTTGTGTGTCAAGGAATCGTAGGCTGTGATTCCACAACAAGCCTCGTTTCCGCCCGGTTTAGCATTTACGGAGTCCGAGCAGCAGATTTCAGTGGTTGTATCCATAGCGTGGCTGCCACAGCACTCGGGGCTGCCCATGGGTAAGGTGTTGACCGTGTTGTTGCAACACATACTCGACAAGGGGTCATATCCCAGAGTTCCACAGCACTGAGCATCTCCTGATGCCGGACGTGACGTCACAACATCAGAGCAACACATGTCCACGTCATCGTTATAAGCCACTTCGTCACAACAGACCACGGTCCCATTGGGAGTCTCGTTTATGACGTCATTACAGCACGTTTGAGACATCACGTTATAGGCTCCCCCCATACAACAGGCGTCATTCTTCGAAGGCCGCGATTGAATGATTCCATCGCAACAGATCTGGACGTTACGGTCGTAACTGTCCGTGTGACAGCAATCTGGATCCCCACAAGGCCGGAAACGCACCACTCCGTCACAACACATCATCATGGTAGGGTCAATATATGTGTCGTTGCAGCACGTGTTGGACCCCGCAGCGCATGTCTGACACTCTGAAACGTCAACAAGCGTCGTCATTACCAACCACTCTGTAAGCGTCGTCATTACCAACCACTGTACAGGCGTCGTCATTACTAACCACTCTGTAAGCGTCGTCTTTACCAACCACTCTGTAAGCGTTGTCATTACCAACCACTGTACAGGCGTCGTCATTACTAACCACTCTGTAAGCGTCGTCATTACTAACCACTCTGTAAGCGTCGTCATTACCAACCACTCTGTAAGCGTCGTCATTACCAACCACTGTACAGGCGTCGTCATTACTAACCACTCTGTAAGCGTCGTCATTACTAACCACTCTGCAAGCGTCGTCATTACCAACCACTGTACAAGCGTCGTCATTACCAACCACTCTGTAAGCGTCGTCATTACCAACCACTGTACAGGCGTCGTCATTACCAACCACTCTACAGGCGTCGTCATTACCAACCACTGTACAGGCGTCGTCATTACCAACCACTGTACAGGCGTCATCATTACCAACCACTGTACAGGCGTCATCATTACCAACCACTCTACAGGCGTCGTCATTACCAACCACTGTATAGGCGTCCTCATTACCAACCACTGTACAGGCGTCGTCATAACCAACCACTGTACAGGCGTCGTCATTACCAACCACTCTGCCGTCGTCATCATTACCAACCACTGTACAGGCGTCGTCATTACCAACTACTCAACAGGCGTCGTCATTACCAACTACTCAACAGGCGTCGTCATTGCCAACTATTCTACAAGAGTTGTCATAAACGACCACTTTACACGCGTCGTCATTACTTACCACTCAGCAAGCGTCGTCATTTACTACCACGCTACAAGAGTGGCCGTTACCAACCGCCTATGTTCTATGTTTTTGGAAACTGAATTGACATAGTCATCACAAATTACACACGTACCAGCAGCGTGAACGGCACGTTTCTAAGTATTAATCCCCTTGTATTTATACCTGTGTCTCGATCACAGGATCAAGGCGATCACAGGATCAAGGCGATCACAGGATCAAGGTGATCACAGGATCAAGGCGATCATAACATTTTCCCCAAAGTGAAATCAGCTGACACAGTAAAATCGACCCGACGATCAGGTCATCCAAAAATATGAAAGAAGGTTCAAGCAACAAAATTTAAATAATTGGTATTTACCTGCGATGGAGATCAAACACAGAGACCAACAGATCACAGTTACCACAGTCCTAATCAGTTGATCCTGCGCCATGATTAATCTCAAGAAATAACCAAATATCTCACTGAACCAATAGACCAGTTGTCTTCGTGGGATGTCCAAAACTACGTAACATCGGCAGGTGGAACGAGTCAAGCGCCATCAAATATTGCCAATAAAGCCTGCAGTGATATCATATATCAAAAGGTGATTGAAGTCAGATCCTAAAGGGTGCTGGTTGGCTGTTTAACAAATGTCGTGTCGTGTGGAGAGAATGACTGCGTTGATCTCGCGAGAGGTCATTTAAATGCAGGATGGGTACAGAGGTACTTGAGTGATGTGAGCTTTCATATGGCCCTGACAGCCTCTTCAAATTCATAAGGGTCTTCCTTAGTAACGGCGTTGCGCGAACACCTTTACGTTGTATGTTCAAGTCAAATGAAATACTTAAAATATTCTCACTTAACATGTAATCCTTATGATACGGTGTATGTTATCAATGATTTAAGCATCATATTCTCTTTGTTAAAACCACAGAAAGCCATAATGGGTTGTCAAAAGTTGTCTTTGGTGTTAAGGAGAGGGATTGTATAGGGTGATGATATTACCGACAACAGGCACTCTAGTCGTAAAACGCATCCCTCCTGGCCTCAAACAAATAACGCCGGCTTTATATATAGGAGGCTTGGATACGTGGACGCTTTACGGATGCCTGTGGTTTAGACAAGATGAAGTCCAGTCCCTTGAGTCTGAATGAAAAAGCTCCGTGGACGTGAATTCCGATATATTCCAGGGGGTATTTCAAGGTATAACAGCTTAATTTACTTATGAAGCATGCAGGCAGTATTTTTTAGGATTTCAATCTGAATAAGTGAAAAGTCGATTCCATGGGATAAAGTGACAATACATAATTCAAGACGTGTTGATTCATCATTAGATAACATAGCCGCGACTGTAAGACACAAGGCCCATTAAATTAACATAAGGAGGCATGGTCGGAAAAAAAAACGCGCGCAAAACCTCGCACCGCTACACATCAATCATTCTGCATACATCTACGTCAGAGGGCAGATCGGTTCAAGAGCGGCTGGATGTTCTCCCATTCCGACCTTTCTTCAAGGGCCCCAACGCAGTAGGGTTATCTCTGCAGGTCTAAAGTTCACTTCGTTTTCCTTCGAAATGTATATCATGCTTCAAAAAACACCCTGGTTGATTCATTTCAATGGCTCCATTGACATATTGGTACAAATATCCCCAAAAAGAAGTGCGATCGGTTGTGAGTGTTTTATGTAGAGGTATTGTTAAAATTCACATACAAATTATATCAGAGAGCTGCTATAAAATTCTTTCAATAAAAAGTTGATTGTGTTAATTCTGAGTCTCATTCCGCAAGTGTAATTACCAATAGATTTAAATAAAGCTGTCACATTTATAGAATAAAAAAAAATTCTGAAAAATTTTTCAAAATTGCGACCTGTATCGCGGATCCAAAAAAATGTTTACAAACATACAAACCGGACTGATCGCCATAACTTGGCGAATTCGAATTCGTCAAATTAATAAGCCACTCAGCGTTCGCAAGCCTCGTATCTTAAAGAGACTCTTCAGCCGCATATAAGGCAATCAGGTATCATTTCGTTATAACAATACTACGATTAACACAGACGTAAGTAATTACATCTTCTTAATTTGTGCCGCAAAGTTTACATGATGGAAATTATGTTGATAAGTTTTTAACATTATCATTTGACTGGAAATATTCATGATCTACTGTGGAAATATGTTTTATTCAGTTATGTCGTTCCATCGATAAGGGTGCCTCCCTAAAACCATGAACTACACGAATGTTAGCTGTAAATCATAACGCGCTCTGAATTTACCTCGCTAACGATGTGTATTCTTCCGCTTTAGTTACATAATGTAGATTTCATAAAATCTTCACTCATTCAAGTTGTGGGCATCTCTGCGCACACATTAGACCGATAAGCAGGAAGGATAATGTCCGACAACATAAAGGGCGACAGCCGAAGTAAGGATCTATTTTCTGAGACCACAGCGCCGCGTAGCGACTGAAAGTCTGAAAACTTAACATTTTAGGTTTCCAAGGTGCGGTTGCCAAGCAGCTTGCTAGGCAACCTCGTTTTAAATATGGGGCTGAACACTCTCTTTAATTAACAATTATATATAGATCCAGCCGCACAGCGCTCGGAAGCCTGACATCAGGAACCGGGTGCCTATGGTTAATACGATCCAGTGTCGCATATAAAAGAAGCTTCACAATCGCATAAACAGCTGGTTTTAGGAAGTGGAGGGGGCATGTCAAAAGAAGATCTAGCCCTGCAATTAAAGTGCCAACCCTTGTTTATTCTATAGGAGAAGGAAGGCATAGTTCGTGGCTAAACAATAAAACGATTCAATTATCGATCACGAGGGGTACGTGAAGGTCAGCGTGATACTTCAAGTGGTCGGTGAGGTGGTACGCCACAGCTCAGCTGAGATTGATGTGATCTTTCTGATATGGTTCTAAACCTACCTGCTGAGTCTCACTTGACGTGGCGTAGTGGTTAACTGCGTCGCCTTTCGGCCTTCAGGAAATGGGTTCAATCGCAAGGTGCGAAAACCTGACTGGTTCACCGTGACTGGGATGATTACGTTATATGGTGGTCCCATCTCTGAAAGGGGATGCACCCGACCCGGTAGCTCAATAGTACTGTGCTGGACCTTCGTCCCAGCAGCATGGGTTTCGCAGACCGGTCTGGGCAACGGGTTTGTGCCAAGTGGGCGCTGGAATTTAAATAGCCACTAAAATGAAAAATTCACTTTCCATAAGATTCCCACAGCAGCAAATATGCATCAATCTCAAACTCTCTGTGCAATCCGATTTCAAAACTTTGAATTATAAAGTGATGAAAATCGCTCTCATATATCAGCTTTTCTCGAGTAAACAATTTCCAGCGGGCGACGTGTAACATGACACTATGACTCACAAAAGGAACCGCTCGGGAAGGCGAAATGGCTGTTGCGTCTCAAAAGGCTGGCAATCGGTTGTGGGAGGGTGGTGGTGTTACGACCCAACTCGAAATCCGGCCAATTTTAGAATTGTCCTGACCCAACTTGAAATTTCAAGATGGGTTGACCCATTTTAAATTTGGACTGCGGATTGGCAGGCACGGCTAGTATGGAAAGCCGTGGCGCGTTTATGACGTAATCGGCTTGTTGTGCCAAAGTAAATCGCACTGCATGATGGTTCAGACAGCACTCACTGATGTGCCCGTGAGCCTTAGTTTACCTCCGGCCAGTAGGAAAATATTCCGTCCGATATGTCTGTCTGTTAGAAGGATATTTCGAAAAGCTCAGAATCAATTTTTATGAAACTTTCAGGGATCTATGATCATGTACCAAGGACGAATCCAATAGATTTTGGAAAAGATCTAGATATGACCTTAACCACGATTTAAAGTTTGGGCAAGTGATTGGCTGACACAACTTAAAATATTCCATGTAAATGACACTATACACTTGCAATAATTATCAGAATGGGTTCCCTCCCATCCAAGTGGGTCCCTTGTCTTATATCTGTGCAATGTATTCCATTGTGATTTTAGCCCATTGTTAACTCAATATACATAACTTCCACTAAATGGTTCTAGATAGTTATGACGCTGATGGGGGAATATCGAATAGAGTTTTGTGTAGTTTAGTGGGTACTTAGTACGAGACAAGAGTTGGGTTCGCCCTCCCAGACTTTCTGGGGCAACTCAGTGATTTTTTTTTTACCTAATGCAGCGATGCCTACGCTCGCGCCAAATTACGGCTAGTGTCAAACTAGAATCGCGATAGCTATCTCCATGTAACGTCATGACGCTCGCCATATTGCGATTGGTAAGGATATTGTTTTTGCATTTTAAGAGCTTTATTTATGGTACCAGCCACCTTTGAATTAAACGCATATACACACAAATAAGTACTTTGTTTAGGACTACCGCGGTACTCCATACACGCTTCACCATGGGGATATCGCGACTTTACGTGTGTGATTTGAACTGAAAAGCAGGATTATCAGAATAGGCTGAGGTGGCAAGAAAGTGAATATAAGTTAAATATTGATTATAAAGATCGGTCAGGGAAAATAGGCTGTGTACATTCGGGATTTCTTCAACTGACGCATTTCAGGCATTCGGCTGTACAATTTTAAAATGGGCCAACCCATCTCGAAATTTCAAGTTGAGTCAGGACTTATTTTAAATTGGCCAGATTTCAAATTGGGTCGTAACAGTGGCACTTGAATGACAAGTTATTAAACTTTACGTTAAAAGTTCAGCGCTACGGTAGTACTGATGCTATACACACGATATACGATATTTAATCGGCAGCTATAAATATTGCTTCTCAGTCCACCTTTATTGCGCATTCCACACATCATCAGATCGCTCCGTTCCTCCCCTGTTAGACGACCCCGCTATCATTTCGCGTAAATGTCAGTATCTTGTTGCTTGTTTCACTCGGGCGTTGGTTTTGTAGAACTTTCCTACTTTTTACCTACGACGATGGACCTACTTGTTTGAGATAGTTGAGGACATCCCTGTAAGAAGTACAACTGACACCTGTCATCATGCCAGAGCAATGTGGTACAAATGGTGCTGTAACACAGCAAGTAAGAGTGTGTCTGTGTTCGCGTTTCCAGAAGCAACCCACAGACAGTTCGTTTGCATCAAGCGAAAATGGAACCACACATTAAAAGATATACGGAAGCCTTTCTTGTGCTCTGAGCACTTTACACCAGAGTGCTTGGAGAATTACGAAATGGTAAAGAATGGGTTTGCCAAGAAGTTAAAGCTGATTGCTGGTTTCATCCCCACGATTCATGCATCTCCTCCATTAATGTGGGTGGTGTGGAAGCCGATACCACTGGTAAGGCTTCACCTTTACCTGACGCATTGCCGCCACAAGCCATGTGCATTACCTTTACATCGTATCAAATAAATTTATTAATTGTTTGCAGCTGAGAGAATAATTGGATGTAGATGAAGAAGGGAGTGATATGCAAGATATAGATGTCTCCATGGAAGGTAAACACAGAGATGCTGCCCCTCAAGCCTGGGGTGATGTATTAAACATGTGACAGGAGCGGCAGGCAGGAGCGGCAGGCAGGAGCGGCAGGCAGGAGCGGCAGGCAGGAGCGGCAGGCAGGAGCGGCAGGCAGGAGCGGCAGGCAGGAGCGGCAGGCAGTTCATTTGACTCATTCAAATCAGATTACCGCCATAATAAGAGTAAGCGCGGGCCAATTGTCATGAATCGTAAACAAGCACTTCATTATGATATACATCCATCAGACTAATCAACTCAGCCGCTAAATAAAGAGTACGAGAAAAAGACCAGTAATCCGACCATGGGAGAACATCAGAGAAGCCACATTCCGGAGCAGATGGACACTCGTCCTTATTGGTGGATATATGGTGAAGCCGCTGAATATATAATGAGCCGCACTCTCTCATCGCTATATTCACCAACTATTTTGATCACTTCACCAACCTCGCACTCTCTCATCGCTATATTCACCAACTATTTTGATCACTTCACCAACCTCGCTGCATACACATGCCGGGGAAGTTAATTTTTACCGCACACATATCCCTGTTGTCTGGGTTTACATCTGCGCCTCGCCGAATAAACTTAATGTTTGAGACTCCTCATCGTCCTCACTACCCACAGCAACCGCATTTGTCTACTCTTACTCCGCGCTTGATGGTTCAGTTTCGCCTTTGCAACATGCACTTGCCCAATGATTCCACTTCGGTACATACACAAGCTTCTCGGATCTCTTTATCTGCTTTGCAGCGTACACTAGTTGTATAACAAGTCTATTTTGCCGTTACGCGACAGACATCAGATCATTGGGTAAAACATACACATCCATTTTTGGTATCATTTTGAATACAAGCGCTTGTTCTCCTTTTCCACCTTGCTATATAGAATTGCTTACAAATCATTGCTAAAACAAGGTCAGGAACTGTCTACAAGTCGATCTGAGAATATATTTAATGAATAAATAGATGGTTCCTGTAAAGCATTGATTTTGGGTATAGCTTTTATCAGACAAGCAGTTATTCCACTTTTTGATCTTGGTGATTGGCACCGCGAAGCCCTATTTGGTAACCCAGCGTCATAGCCATATCATCGTTAAGGAACATGATAGTAGGGGTGTCAGCCAAACCTCGCCGCAGGAGGCCGCGCTTGTGCCTCAATGTTAATTCCAATTTTTTTTCAACTTGCTCTAACTGACATTTATAGTTAAGATACATGGACGAATGATACATCAAACGAGAGCTAACGTATTGAATTTCAATAATATTGCTTTACTTTTCGCATTTTACCCCGTTTGAGCCATAAAAGTTTTTGACTTTTCGAGATTCAGCCCGTTTCGAATTCTCTAAATCGGTTCGCATTCGTTACTCGTATCGTTTTTATTGTTTAGTAGATGACAAGATGACATTCTAATGTTCATGATCATATAAAATCTAAAAAAAAATGGCCAAAGGGAAAATAATATTATTTACGTAGGAAATGTTACGGTGTAAACAAATGTATTTTTTTCCCAATTTCATCAGATGGCCGCGACATATGTACACACTTTTTACAAATTTAAGTATGATGTTACAAATGGGTTAAGTTTTTTTTCTTATTTAATGGACCGGAATGGTCGTATTTTGCACTTCAAAACGTTGTCCAATCATCTCATGCTCGCCGCGTGAGCCCGTATCAGGGTCAACGGCTTGCCTTCACTCAACACGGCTCCTTCGTCGATTTTCTCTCGCAATCCATCACCGCTGAACGTGCTCCGTATTTTAAACTTTAAAATGTTCGATTTCGATTTTCGTTCATTTATCAACCCGAGCCAATCTAATATCCATCTATATACAGGGGTAATTCAAGTATAGTGGAATACTTTGGTCATGTTTTTATTTTCTTATTGAATGGACCGGAATTGTCGTATTTTAGACTTTAAAATGTTCGATTTTGTCATGCACGCGCCGGGAGATCGTATAGCTTGCCTTATCAGCATTATGTGATTTCGATTTTTGAACTTAATATGGTACTTAATTTATTTATTTGGGGTTGTGGATTTAATAAATTATCGTTACAGGCCAGTACCTTCAAAGGCAATATGCCGCTTGCGCCAGCGCGTGGAATTCGGCAGTTAGGGTTCACAGAGTAGATGTTGAGCTGCCGGCAGTTACTGCGACGGTTGCGCGAGCTGCTCGTCGCCAAGGGCACCACCCAGATTTAACACATCAAAGAGATTCTGTTAACCACGTTTTGTGTCAGATTCGTTCACGGAGTACATCCCGAGTTAGCCGTGCACGACGTTTATTAACGTCGTGCCGTCGTGCAAAGATCGTAACCGAATGCGCGTGAACGATACATGAGTTCCAATTATACACGATAATTACACAAATGTACATATGAAGAATAATTTTTCACATAAATGAATGTTTATTAACAAGTTGAGTTAGTTTACGGGTGAGATTTCGTCAAAGGCGATTTAATCCGACCACACAAATTCTGAAAAGTTCATGTTTATTTTGAACAAGATCGGTTTCTGCGCGCATGCGCTGACAAGGTTCTTCGCAAGCGAACTTTTTCTTTCTGAATTTTATTATTAAAGTATATGTGTCATTTTGTCAATTATTATCTTTTGGAAATATCTACTTTGAAGGGAGATATGTATTCAACGATATCACATTGACATTTTAAAAAAGATAACACGTATTGATTCCCGCAGTCTGGAGGGGGCACTTGGCCTTGTCCTGCGTAGGGTTGTGCCCCGGGATCTCAAAAACCTGTACCCGTCATACAAGGTAAAAATGGCAAGAGCATACCCCATCCTACAATTATGAGGTCAACAAAACCCGTCGGGAGGCCGAAAAAAACCTATCCCGACACATGTATACTACCTCTATATAATTAAGTGCCCCCTCCTCCGGGACCTGCAGCCACATGGCGAGTGAAAATGAAACTGCGTAATGTGACGTCATATATCCAAACCTGGGGCTGCCGTAAACGAAAGTTGTGATTCTAAATGTTCATTTGACAAAATAGGCCACATAAGCGGATATTCATCTCATTTGTCGACATATATATTTACGTAAGTACACAACTTGGTGGTAAGCCCCGGAGACGCGAAATAAAAACAATTGCCACACGACCCACATACTTTCAGTCACGACGGTATATATTTATATTACCGTCGTGCGCGGCTAATCCCGAGTATATCATGAGTTCACTCCAGCCTTATATAAGTTGCGTATTGCCACGTCATTATTCATAACCATTGCAGTTAAACAATTCGCATTTGAATCTCTCTCCTGACCAAATTTTTGCGTGAAGACGCGAGTGACCACTGACTTTAAACCATCACTGGTTTAGTCGAACCATATATCTCTCATCGTTACTTGACGCGGTGTATATATATTTCACCAATCTTATAAAGGGTGTGACAAATAAGTTGTACTGCCCTAGTCTGGCCCTGAGGATTTTTATTGGTTTTGGTAGACCGCTAGGACATTTTATTATAACCTAGAAAGACTTGTTCTGTCACGAAAACAACTAGGGGAAGTTTTCAGTAAAGAAGAAAACACTACGCTGTTGTCCGATGAAACCAGCAAATTTGGGCGTAAGTTTGTGGGGTATGAAGCTGCTGATGAAAAAGGGAATCTTTGGGTGCTGGGTTTGCGGGACATTGAAACTAAGTCTGCGCAGGACACCCTTAAGGTGTATTGAGAAATACTTCAAGATCTAGATGATACTGCAAATGCCTCTCAAAATGAAGTGTCGAAGTTGGTTTTACAACACATTTCTTCTACAATGTCTGACCGTGCAGCAACAGAAATCAAATTCAACCAGCTCTTAGAGAATTCCTTGTTTGGCAATTTCAGACAGGTGTCTGGTTGCAATAGTTTAAGCCTTGTTTGGCAATTTTGGCAGAGTTGTATCAGGTGTACTGTAACATGGGTTACATGCATCCCAGTACAGATACGTATAAAAAGCTTGCCGAATGTTGAAGTATTGATCTCGCAATGTAAGCTGGTGGTTTAACACTGCGAAGTTGATTGTTTAGTTTGCGAATAAAACATGACAAAATCCCAGTTGAAAGTGTATTTTCAGATACGAACATATGAATCTGATTACAATTTTTCAAAATTGGACTTGATCAATCATTCACTATGCGTTATATCGTAACTTGATCCTTCAAATGATGACACACCAATATACAATGTTAAATCTACTTTAGACTCCAGCATGCTGCAATCGACATTACGCTAGCAGGGTTTCCCAATGGCATATTAGTAAGCATCAAGATTCCGGTGGTTAATTACACAGTGCACCTAAAAATCATATAACTCATTCACGCCTATACACACATAACTTGATCAGAAACAATATGGAAGAAACTTAAAGGTTCAATAAGTCCAATGTTTACCACTGTTCCGTCGTCAACACAGGATAACCACACCGAGAAGCATTTTCCATGCGATTGATTTCCAGTCAAAAATCTCATTCATATAATAGGTAAATATTATTTATCATCGCTTACGTCAACAATATTAAGAAAATATTACAGTCGTCAAACATATGTATCAATCGCCAAACTTGTATTCAAACATATACGTACTTTTTATACGCTACTTAAGAAATTTGAGCTCATTAACAGATCTGTTCAAGCGAAGATAGCATCGTTGTGCAACACGTGCCAGGATACAGCCGACACTCCACCCCAGACCAGTCTGGTGTGACCCGCGTCCAACCAGATCCTATATTCTGAAGGAGATCGGTGAGAGGTGCCCGGTACAAGAAGTGTCTGGGGTTGTCAATTCGGGATTCGCCGCCGAACAACAGAACGTCATCATCAGTAACGGCCATGACACAGAAAATGTTAGGTGAGCGGTAGATGGAGCATGTCGTCAGCCTGGTAGCATCTCCCTGGAGCAGACTCTCAACAGGTATGACATAGGTGTCTTGATAACCAATCATGATGACGGTGTTCTGAGCCAGAGCTACTCCATACACGTTGACGTATTGAGTGCCCGGCAGCGTGACATGACTGGTAACGCAGCGCTGTGATGGGCTGAACACCTGTAACAGGTGATCATCCCATCCTTCGTACACACCGTAAACAATGATATATCCCTGGTGACTGCAGCAACAAGCTGATACAACAATTCTTTCCAGGCAGTTTTCCCGTCACTTGCCATTCCCCACTTTCTGTGTTGTGCACCTCGACATCACTCGCCAGCCTCTGTGGTCAGATGACTTCGGTTGCTGTCCAGCGAGCACATATACCACCCCCTCACATACTGCCATACAGTGTCCCATGCGACTGACATTAAGCACACCACATTCACGCCAAACAGGTCGCACCATATCATACGACCAACACTCATCCCGTCCACCACCCGTCCCACTCACGGTCAGAGTGGACCCTGAAAAACAGCAGGCTATACCACCATCTGCTGGGACGGCTGATGGTAGCTTCGTCAGCTCACGGGCATCATTCGGCTGTGACAAGTCGGCGATTGTGACATCATTTGTGGCATCACTCCAACTGTCGCCCATCCACCTACACTGTGCCATTGTAACAAGATAGGGACGCTTGCTGTCGCTGTCTGTACTCTCTGTACCTCCCTGTCCTTCATCCACTCCTTCCTCTAGCGCTGATATAGCCTCATTGAGTAAAGCCTGACATTCAGGCTGACCCTGTAAGGCAACGTGGGAGACGAATGGCTCTATCATCCAGGGTTCCATCTTCATCAAAGGCAATCCCCTGAGGAGATCCAGCAAGTTCTGCTGTCTTATGCTGAGATCATGATGCACCCAGGCTAACGTTGCAGTGAGAAGTTGTTGTGGAGTAGTCTTAAACAGTTTTTCATCATTCACTAACTCCTTGACACATTCCAAGCAAAGGTTATGGAAGGTGTTGTGGCTTGTTAGCTTGACGAAGTTAGCTCTAGCAAGAGGTTGAGCTTTCTTTACCAAAGCTTCATCTCCGACGGCGCGCCCTACGCACAACATAGACAGACAGTTGCTGCGATCAGCCACTGTATTTCTAAACTCTATTGATCTACATATCCTATGAAGCGATTGGATGTTGAGTTGTTCTGACAGTTGGGTTATTCCCTGGATTTGACCTGCGTGAACTTCTATTTTCCCGGAGTACATGAACTCCAAACAAGACAGCAGTATCCGTGGGTCAGCATCGATGGTGAGTGAAGAGATTGACTTGCCCATGTGTTGGGAAGGATCGAGTTGGCGCTCGAAATAGCCCGATTGACTCGCCAGCAGTACTTTGTGGGCCTGGAAGCAGTTTTCTCTGCACATGATATCAATATCAGCATGGACTTTATTGTTCCAAAATTTGTTGAAGCCATCGCGTAACAATTTATCACGATCACAACTCAAGATGATTGACCCTCGCTTGGGTTCCGCTGGGTCTTCCGGTATTCCACCAGACGCCATAGCTGAGGTCAAAGCTGTGTTCTGACAGCGGGCGTCTATTTCTATTGCAAAGGTTGACAGAACCTGTAACAATAACGATGCTTCATAGAATCACCATCGAAAATGAGCTGTGATGGACTGTAACTTGACATACAATATGTTAAAGACGTACGAAACCAGAGAATTATCACCCTGTGGTTAATTCGTTATAAACAAAAGATACGCGATCAATCGTGATTACTTTAGATGATATGTATGATTAAATACGATGGATAGGAGAAATATTAATTATGAATGTTGTTGTACAATACTAAATATAAGACATCATGCCCTATGAATACAACATGACGTAACATAATATAATTTAATGTAACTTACAATGTGCATAGTGTCAAGTGCTATAATTAATTGGATGTCTTCAGAGAGAAGTCATGAAACAGATTATTAGAACAAATGGGTGAAGAATGATGTGAAGGTAGGGAATTCTGCATGAATGTGTCATTTTAAATTAAATTAATGATAACTGGATGCTGTGGCACCAGGTACATAGATAGTTGACGTCATATGACATAGAATGTTGACAAACGTGCAGCGGTCAGTAGAGATCACGTGACAAGGGTTCGTGACCTGGATACTGTGGTAAACAAACTGTTACAGTATACCCGAAACACAGGGATTCGTATCAGAAGGTAGGTTGAAGATAGAAAGATATATATATCAATATATGAACCCTGGTACTACTAGATACAATATCAAGGGTCAAAGATTGATTATAGAAAGCTTTCTTTCTTCAATCTACTTTCTGTCAGGGGTCATGGATCAATAATATCATCGATCTACCTTCTGATACGAATCTATGTGACCCGAAAAGCCCACGCAAAACTATAGTTCTAAATAAGCCACAACTCATGGTTTTATCAACAGTCTTGTTGCACTCTACAGCAACCATCCAGACATGTTCATACTGCACTAAACTATGCATCAAATAATACAGCTGGGAATGGACAGAACTATCATACAGATATACACACATGCAAAACCAAGAGTATATAAAGATTCCTTGGAAACAGGGTATAATCTAAACTAACGACCTACATGTAGGGAATACTGTGTCACGATGCAGCTTGGTTAGATAGAGGTAACATAATCAAACAAAGACATGTTTACAGAAACAGGTCCTGGATAAACACAGCCGCTTAGGAATACACCAATCAGAAGACATGCAGACGCTCCATACCAACATTTACATATGTACAGTTCACAAATAAACCGAAATCAAGTGGGTGCAGAGCAAAACATGGTCAGGTATTGTCCGCTGGTCCGGGCCGTCCGATAAAATAATGAATGCATAAATTGATGATTAGTGTAATTTAGGAATTTTGCGCACATAATTAATCAGACGAGGAGTTATTACTTATATTGATCTAGCTGTTCGGCACCCTGAAGACCGATACGGTAACCAAGCGTCATACCCATATTATGGCGAAAGATCCTGATAGTCGATTTCGCTTTCGCTTTCAACCAAACGAGGAAGTGAGAGCATACCGTAACAGTTGAAATTGAGCGAAAAGGGGCGCTCACAGTTCACAAATCAATCGAAATCAAGTGGGTGCAAAGCAAACTATTGCTAAAAATGGTCAGGTATAGTTCGCCGGTCCGGATCTAATGTGATATAGCTTCTTTTTTCGGGTTTTAACGGAGGTTGTTTGACAAGGGACAGCAGGTTTTGAAGAGGGAGTGAGTGCATACCGTAACAGTTGAAATTGAGCGAAAAGGGGCGCTCGCAGCAAAATTCCAAATTTTATATACTTGGCCTCGTTTAATGATTTGACCGAAGACATGGCGTCATAAATATCCCCGAATCTCGAAATAGCACTTTATATCACATGCAAATAATCAAACAAAGACATGTATATGCATACAGAAACAGATTCTGGATAAACACAACCGCTCGCTCAGATATAACCAACCGATATACACCAATCGTTCTCAACCGATCAGATATACCAATCAGGAAGACATGCAGATATACACCAACAGATCGTTCATACCATCATTAACAATAAGACTCAGAAAGTTCAGTTCACAAATCAACCCTAATCAAGTTAACCCAAACATTGCCAAAAGGTCAGGTATTGTCCCCTAGTCAGTCAGAGAATCGATCTAATGCACAAATTGGTGGTTCATGTAAGGTATTGATTTTGGTCATTCAATTCTAACAGACAAGCAGTTATTCCTCCCTTTGAACTAGCTGATATGCACCTAGAAGCCTAGTTCGATAACCGAGTTTCATATTCTCAACTTCGGTAAAGAGTATAATAGATCTAGTCGGTTTTGCTTTCGTTTTCGACCAAGTGAAAATTATCTACTTACGATAAATGTAGACTGGTATTGCCCGAAACTCAAGCAGTTCGTCCAAGAATAACCTTAGCACAGCTATTGTCGTGTATTATCTATACAGGACACAATATATTTTCTAATATGATATAAAACAACAACTCTTTTGTGTTTCAACGGAGGTTGTAAGCCCTCGCAGATCTCGAAAAGGAAGTGAGTTCATACCGTAACAGTTGAAATGTGGCGCTCGCGCCAAGATTTCAAAGTTGGTTTACATGAATCGACAGAAGACATTGTGTCATAAATATCCCCGAATTTGGGATTCATATATGTGTCATGCGCCGAGAAAGGATGACGACGTTTTTGTTTTGTAATATGAACTGATGAAAAAGATCAGACATTGCGGTTTGATTTTGTGATATCATGAATTTGGTAACTGAAGAAACTAGCACCCGACAGATAAAATCATGGATGGCTATGAGTTGGGCTGATGGTGAGGAGGGAAGGACCAGTTCTGCAGGGGTTGAATACCGAGTGGTTTTTGTGGCATCTAGCGCACGAATGTTTGTCATAACAGTTTTGTGTGATACATCAGTTTTGTGTGATACATCAGTTTTGTGTGATACATTAGTTGTGTGTGATACATCAGTTTTGTGTGATACATCAGTTTTATGTGATACATCAGTTTTGTGTGATACATCAGTTTTGTGTGATACATCAGTTTTGTGTGATACATCAGTTTTGTGTGTGATACATCATTTGTGTGTGATACATCAGTTGTGAGTGATACATCATTTGTGTGTGATACATCAATTGTGAGTGATACATCAGTTCTGTGTGATACATCAGTTGTGTGTGATACAACGGATGCGCGGTTGGTGAAATATGAAGAAGTACCCGACGGGTATTTTGTTTTTGTCTGGTAATATGTGGGGCCATCAAGTAATGGCTACTTGTGTTGCATATTACTGTAAGCTTCTAGCTCCTGATGTATGTAAGGAGGTTGTTCAGCAGATTGGAAATTGTTTGTGAAAATATATGGCTGTGAAAATGTCCATAGCACAAGCCCATCGGGTTTCAGGGAGGGATATTTTGCGTTTAGGGGTCAGTAGGAGGGCTGGTGGCTGTGAATCGTGCAAGGAGAAAGAGACCGAAAACTGGGAAGTGGCATTAGGAAGGACGAGATCCTACAAAAACCGGGAAGTGGCATTAGGATGGACGAGATCATACAAAAACTGGGAAGTGGCTATAGGATGGACGATATCATACAAAAATTGGGAAGTGGCATTAGGATGGACGAGATCATACAAAAACTGGGAAGTGGCTATAGGATGGACGAGATCATACAAAAACTGGGAAGTGGCATTAGGATGGACGAGATCATACAAAAACTGGGAAGTGGCATTAGGATGGACGAGATCATACAAGTCGACAAATTTGTGTTGGCAAATTTTGCTTTGAGCCTTGTGGAATCAAAACCTCAGAGTAACTGGAACCTAATTCACTCAGATGAATAAGGATCGAATAATTGCACTAAGACAATAGCATAGCGCCATGCTGTTTGAATGTGAGAAAACTCAGGCTCGAAGAAATCAGCACGTGTTTTACTGCGAATCTGTAGCAAAGATGACTGGCTAATTCCACTAATTTGACTGCTTTTTATCCTGTTTTCGTGGCGTAGTGGTAAACTGCGTCGCCTTTCGACCCACAGGTTGTAGGTTCGTTACCAAGGTGTTAAAACCTGACTGGCTCACCGTGATCACGTTAAATGGCAGTCGTCCCACCCCTGAAGTGCATGCACCCGACCCGGTAGCTCAACGGCGTGGTTTTCGCAGCACTGGTCTGGGCAAAGGGTTTGTGCCAAGTGGCCACTGGCACTTACGGGGAGATGTCCAAGCATCACAATCATTTTTTGACTGCTACTTGTAGGGGGTCAGCACTCTTTGCGAGGTCATTGGAACCCAGATCTACTATGACAAATTATGGGCGCTTAATTAAAAGTCAGGTAGTTGTGAGGCAAGAACAAGACTAGCACACAAGCTTCCCTTGAACCGAACAGGTCTACAGCACTGTCCTGAACTTTTAGAGTAGCGATATCTATTGGCGTGAGAGGTGCTTTTTAAGCTTGTGTCAAACGATCACGTAAGCCTCTGACAAAGTTGTGACCGAGAACCACACATCAGGGATAAGTTTTAGGGAGATAGTTAAGATAGATAGATATAAACACAGCAAAGATGGCGGCAAATGTTAAGCGCTGCAGCAACGAATATATAGGCATTATAGCCAAGCTCACCACATCCCTCATTTCTGCAATCTGTGATGGTTTGGTGTAAAAATCATTCATCGTCATCTTATACAGTTGTTTTCTGAATAATAAAAGAGATGCTTAAATAAAACTTCTTGGTTCTGTAGATTGAAGATGTATGACCTTTTATCCAGTTATAGCAGAACTGATCCAGAACGGAACGTTTAGTGTCCCTATGCATGTTGTATGACATAAGTTGCTGTAACACTTACAACACCACTTATAGCATTAAAAACCTTACAGGCTTAATTTTGAGATCGATATTGTATGACCGCTTACCCTGGAGGTAACGTCTAGTGTTCCTATACAAGCCTTGCTGGCTTAGTTCAGTATTGACCTACCAGAGAGGACAGACTTCCAGATATGCACAGCCTAAAATAGTGTGCAACTCACTTTTGACATAACAAATGCAAGGCAAACACGTTATGTCCCAATTACAACTTTTAGTCATCACTACTGATGTGACATACAGAAGTATGATTTACAATTAAGAAATATCAAGGTTTAAAATACATGTTTGTCAGGTGGATGTTAGGTAAAGAGGGATGTGTGAAGTCCATGATAAGCTGATGATTTTTTGTGGGTTGGGGGGAGAGGACTTTTCTTAATTGATACATTGAGTACTACATTTGTACCTTTCCTCATTTATTAATGATAGCTCCCTTGCACGTTGATCTGCAGCGAGTTGGTGACACCTTTCCAGATCGACTGCCCGGATCCGTTCATTGTGGAACCAGCAGATGGTGTCCTCCAGCCCTTCTCCTCTTTCCCAATCAGAGAAACCTTCACACCAAAAATAGCCGCTTCACAGTGTGTACATTTTATTTTTTTCGTTTGCCTGCAAACTGACTAAGTCGGGTCCGTTGGAGGTCGGGCCCGATCCGCCTTTCCGCAGCTCAACCTAAAAAAACAACAAAAGTGAGCAGGGAGCAAAAATCGTACAGTATAGAAAAGTGGCGCAACTTTAGATACTATTGTGGCCAGTGGCCAGTGGCCAGAGGACAGAAAGTTATCTACGCTGATAACTGGATGCCATTGTTATCGGAACCAACACGGTTGAGCAGCTCCAGCCTCATTAGACAGGTGGTACGATAGGCTAACAGCACACGGCATGAAGATGAGCAGAGCGAAGGCAGTGGTGATGTGGGTATCAGACAGCCCAAAATGGATGTCCGTGTAGATGGCCATCAACTGAAGCAAACCTCCAGTGTTTAAGTACCTAGGCAGCTGGCTACACGCAAATGGAGAGCTAGGAAGAGAGGTGCACGCTAGACTATACAAGGGTCTGGAAACGCGTGGAGTTGTCTATGATAGAAGAATGCCGACGAGACGCAGACAGTGAAAGAAGAGCAAGCAAAGTAGTCGCGGAGATGCGCTGCTTGCGAGCCACCAGAGGAGTAACACGCCGAGATAAATGAGAAATGAAGACATAAAAAGCGAGGTGAAGTACAGGCAGCTGCGGGACAAGATGAGAGAGGGCAGATTGTGGTGGTATGGTCATGTGAAGCGAAGAGACGATAACGAGATGGTGTGGGGGGGGGGGCACTGGAAGGAACAGGGGTAGACAAGAGAGCGAGAGGAAGGCCGAGAAAGGGTTTTATACGGGTCAAAAGAGGACCAAGGTCTGAATAATTTACGTGTGGAATAAGGGCCTGGATATGGACATTTTGAGAATACCGGCATAACAAGAGTAAGCGCATGCCAATCGCCGTCATATTGAAGAAACAGAATTTTGGTCACAGTTATTGTCACGAATCGTAAACAAGCACTTCATTATGATATACATCCATCAGACTAATCAACTCAGCTGTGGATCATACAGTGATTGGGAATCAAATACGGATAATTGTGACGATACATTTGTAAGAAATAACTTGCCCAAAATAGGGGTTGTGAAAGATGCCATCTAAGCCGTCATATAAAACGTACATTGTGAAAATACCAAAATCACTCACCTTGCGATTTAATTTATTGAATGGTTATTGAGTGGAGAGTCCAATCAATGCTTTTGGTTGATTTAGGCAGATAAGCTCCACCATTATTGGTGAAGGATAAAATGCTCGTCCGAGTGTATTTCTCTATATCATCCGCATAACGATGCGATAATTTTTACAGGCAAGAAATCATGGAGGTCTGATTGGGGACAATGAGTTTGTCTAGGATATATGTCATTCCACATAATATTATTCGTAGTAATCCACTTAAAGGCCTTGGAAGAAAGATTAAAAACATTAAACAAGAATTTGAATGGTATATTCCTCAATGAAATTTCGACTCTCATGAATCTAGGTCATTTCATATATGAGGACCTTACTGATGACAATGACATAATGAGGCAATGTATGCCACTAAATGTACAAGCCAACTCACTATTACGTAAATTTCAATTGTGTAATGTGATGGGAAAAAATTACTCTTTTCCGCTCTTACTGTGCTCCTATTTACTCAGCTCACCTGTGGTGGAACTAATCGAATCGAATGGAAGCGCCTCATATCACAATATCATTCAATTGTTCCTGAATTTGTCAAATTATGAAAGCACTAGTCTTCTGTGCTCAGTGTTTAATGAACATTGTTGCGGTGCTGTTACTAGAAATTGTATTTTTAGTTTTTACAATCAAGATTTAAGTAACAGCATTATACAATAATATATATATATATATATATATATATATATATATATATATATATATATATATATATATATATATATATATATATATATATATATACGTGTATATAATATAAATATCGTATATATAAAAATATATATATATATATGTTGGTTATCGCATGGTCACGTGCGTGAACCTATGTTATGTATGGTATCTGGCTAGGACCTGTAAATATGAGAGATATTTGCTTATTCCCCCACTTGGCCTCAGCTACCTGTGATGATGGTTTCAACAATAGGTGAGCTCGGAAATTCTTCTTTATTCGGCGCCAGTGATTTTGAAACGGATTTTATTGCTCCTGATGGTGCGTTTGTTGCTTCCTTGGATCCATCCATAGATATCAAATGGGAAGTCAGAGGTGCTTCTTGTGAGAGTCGGTTGAGCACCAACACTGTAGCGCAGTAGACACGATAAGGCAGGTGTTAGAATTTCGTGCCTCAGCATGATTCCGGGGAGATGGGATAATACCGTGACTTCCCGATGAGTGATACGCAACCAGATTAAGCAAATGACTCTTGAGAAAACCATCGATTTAAGACTTGCAAGGTGTGCGTGATATTAAGACCCCCCACAATATTGCCATGTTAGAGCAGTGGTGCTCTGTGAGGGATCAAATCTGGTTGCTGCTTGGTGATATATCGACACGGTCGCAGTTATCGCCCAATATACTGTGCTTTTGAGACGATATGGTAAAAAGACCGAGCTTTTTCTCGAGCTCTGATTGGCTGAGAGTAGGATGCCATGCGATAAATGTATGGATCCGCCAGGTTGTGCTAAGGCTTAAAGCGGTTATCAATATCTTGGGACGAAAATGGTTCCACCAGCCTGTGTAAAGTGTAGGTATCGTGGGATAATTGAGTTATTCGGTGATATAATTCCATGTTTTCACTCGAATTTATCGCTACGCCTATCTGACATCGGTGCATGCACGATGTGGGCGTTTTAAGGACGGCAAAGTATGTATTTATTTACAATTATATTTATGTGGATGAATATCTTGAATTTTGGAATTCTGTCATTTTGTACACAAGGGGGAATTTTCAACTGATGTTTGTCACTATTGTCGGTTCACGTGGCAAAGGTTGTAATTTGTGAGATTCGTCCACGTTCCTGGTATCGCCCTAGAATACCACAAGGTGATTGTCAGAGTATCTACCTGCTTATGCAACGTTTTACTAAGGTGATGTAGGTTTGTTACCTTGCTTTCTATATGGGTAAGGACAGACAAGGAATTTGTGTTGGATGAACATCTAACCAAAGAGCTATTGTCATGGCCTCGTGGAAACGAAATGTGGAAGCCAGCCATCAACAACATTATATAAACCTGGGATGTGCTGAGGTTCGGAAACGGCATTGCATTGTTAATTAGCAACAACGCGACGGTAGACATTAATTATGATACCATTATTTTGACTGAGTTATGGATGCTACGGTTAGATAAAAAAAAACTGCTTCTTTAACCAGTCATTCTGCAACAGTGGTATAACATTTCAACAACAATGTCGTATGATATAATAGTTGTTGAAGGCTGTGTGAAATTATAATTGTACGACACATTTCCATACTTACATTAGGGAATCATCGAGGTCTGATTGATCGGAAGGGGAAAATGACGAGCCAACAAAAATGAGATCCTGGAGGATATGCGTTTTCCCACATCCTTTATTGCTTACTAATAGTATCAACACAATTCCATTTAAGGGCCTGGTTGCTCGATTCAAAAATTGAACAAGATGCTCGGACTAACAATTGTAGAAGCCTTGCTACATACACCTGCTGCTTATGTCACCTCACCATCCTCGCTACATACACCTGCTGTTTGTGTCACCTCACCATCCTCGCTACATACACCTGCTATATGTGTCACCTTATCCGCCTCGTTACATACACCTGCTGTTTGTGTCACCTCACCATCCTCGCTACATACACCAGCTATTGTGTCACCTTACCCGCCTCGTTACATACACCTGCTGTTTGTGTCACTTCACCATCCTCGCTGCATACACCTGCTATATGTTTCACCTCACCCGCCTCGTTACATACACCTGCTGTTTGTGTCACCTCACCAGCCTCGCCAAACTGCGTACGCACTTGCTGATCGGGTCGCCAAATTCGCGCCTCGCTACATACCCTTGCTCTTTGCTACGTGTGATAGATCCGCCAGGTTGTGTAAAGGCCATTGAGTGTAAGATGGCCTGGTAAAAGATAATAATGAAAGATAAGCGCTACTTGAGCTGCAGAAAGGCATTTCCCGAGAAGGGAATGAGTGACAGATTGTTTCGCTGAGTGAAGAGAGTTAGGTCGTACATAGCCTAGTTACTACAAACGATTGTACTTCGACACACACGCGTGTGCTAGCACGCGCACACACACACACACACACACACACACACACACACACACACACACAGAGTCAGATCGCCGTACATCGCCTTTGTCGCCTTAAGGCGTAAATATAGCCCAACAGACCAACGTCAGGTTTTACTACCTTGTTGAGGGAGCGCAGCAGCAGCAGCTCCTTTACTTGGTTCGATAGAGCTACGTAAATATATAATAAGCAAGAACAACACCGAGCTACTGTGTTGCCTTCGTAAAGAAACGTTATGTGCAAAATAATGAGTGTTAGAGGCACAATTCTGTCTATATATTCCTTATTATCATTGATATATTTAACGGACTGAATAGTAAATCTACGATATTATGATGTTATTTTGTATCATTACAGTTTCTTAACTGCATGAATACAACGAAAGAACAATAAACGCACGTATGGGAAAAATGAATGTTTACAACGTAGATTCTGCAGCAACCCAATGAGTTACATGCATCCAAGTACAGCATCCTATGAAAAGCATGTTGTGTGTTGAAGTTTCGATCTTACAATGTAAGTGGTTTAACACTGCCAAGTAGTTGTTTAGTCTGCGAATAATCCATGACAAAATCCCAGTTAAAAGTGTATTTTTAGATACGATCATATGAATGCGTTGATATTTATAAAAGTTGGACTGGATCAATCATTCACTATGTGTTATATCGTACCTTGTTTCCTTAAATGATGACACACCAATATACAATGTTAAATCTACTTTAGACTCCAGCATGCTGCAATCGACATTATGCTAGCAGGGTTTTCCAATGGCATATCAGTAAGCAATAAGATTCCTGGGTTAATTACACAGTGCACCTAAAATCATATACCATGCACGCCTCACGCACAAATAACGCTGATCATAAACAATGTGGAAGAAAACTTAAAGGTTCAATACGTCCAATGTTTACCACTGTTCCGTCACAACACTGGGATAACCACGCTGTAGAGCATTTTCCATGCGATTGATTTCCAGTCCAAAATCTCATATTCATATAATAGGTAAATATTATTTGTCATCGCCTCTGTCAACAATATTAATAAATTTAAGTTTAGTTCATGAGCAGCACTGTTCAAGTCGGAGAGAGCATCGTTGTACAACACGCGCCGGGACGCACCAAACACTTCCCCCCAGACCAGTCTGGTGTGACCCGCGTCCAGCCAGATCCTTTATTCTTGAGGAGATTGGTAACAGGTGCCCGGTACAAGAAGTGGTCGGGGTTGCCATCTCGGGGTTTGCCGCCGAACAACAAAATGTCATCATCAGTAACGGCCATGACACAGAAAATGTTAGGTGAGTGGTAGATGGAGCATGTCGTCCGCCTGGTAGCATCTCCCTGGAGCAGACTCTGAACGGGAATGACATAGGTGTCTTGAGAACCAATCATGATAACCGTGTTCTGAACCAGAGCTACTCCAAACACGTTGACGTATTCAGAGCTTGGTAGCGTGACATGACTGGTAACGCAGCGCTGTGATGGGCTGAACACCTGTAACAGGTGATTCACCTTTCCTTCGTACACGCCGTAAACAATGATATATCCCTGGTGACTACAGCAACAAGCTGTAAAACACTTCTTTCCATGCAGTTTTCCCATCACTTGCCATTCCCCCCTTTCTGTGTTGTGCACCTCGACATCACTCACCAGACTCCAGTCAGATGACTTCGGTTGTCGTCCAGCCAGCACATATACCACACCCTCATATACTGCCATACAGTGTCCCATGCGACTGACATTAAGCACACCACACTCACGCCAAACAGATCGCACTGTATCATACGACCAACACTCATCCCGTCCATCACCCGTCCCACTCACGGTCAGAGTGGACCCTGAAACACAGCAGGCTATATGACCATCTGCTGGGACGGATGATGGTAGCTTCGTCAGCTCACGGGCATCATTCGGCTGTGACAAGTCGGTGATTGTGACATCATTTGTGGCATCACTGAAACTGTCGCCGATCACCCTACGTTGTGCCATTGTAACAAGATAGAGCCGCTTGTTTCCGCTGTCTGTACTCTCTGTACCTCCCTGTCCTTCATCCACTCCTTCCTCTAGCGCTGATATAGCCTCATTGAGTAAAGCCTGACATTCAGGCTGACCCTGTAAGGCAACGTGGGAGACGAATGGCTCTATCATCCAGGGTTCCATTCTCATCAAAGGCAATCCCCTGAGGAGATCCAGCAAGTTCTGCTGTCTTATGCTGAGATCATGATGCACCCAGGCTAACGTTGCAGTGAGGAGTTGTTGTGGAGTAGTCTTAAACAGTTTTTCATCATTCACTAATTCCTTGACACATTCCATGCAGAGGTTGTGGAATGTGTTGTGGCTTGTCAGCTTGATGAAGTTAGCTCTTGCAAGAGGTTGAGCTTTCTTCACCAAAGCTACATCTCCGACGGCGCGCCCTACACACAACATAGACAGACAGTTGCTTCGATCAGCCACTATATCTCTGAACTCCATTGATCTACATATCCGATGAAGCTGTTGGATGCTGAGCTGTTCTGACAGTTGGGTTATTCCCTGCAGTTGACCTGGGTGAACTTCTATTTTACCGGAGTACATGAACTCCAAACAAGACAGCAGTATCCGTGGGTCAGCATCGATGGTGAGTGACGAGATTGACTTGCCCTTGTGTTGGGAAGGATCGAGTTGGCGCTCGAAATAGCCCGATTGACTCGCCAGCAGTACTTTGTGGGCAGGGAAGCAATCTTCTCTGCACATGATATCAATATCAGCATGGACTTTATTGTTCCAAAATTTGTTGAAGCCATCGCGTAACATTTTATCACGATCGCAACTCAAGATGATTGACCCTAGCTTGGGTTCAGCTGGGTCTTCCGGTATTCCACCGGACGCCATAACTGCGGATGAAGACGCGTTCTGGCAGCCAGTGTCTATTTCTATTGCAAAGTTTGGCAGAACCTGCAACAATAACGATGCATCATAGAATCATCACCGAAAATGAGCTGTGATGGACTGTAACTTGACTGTACACTATATGTAATAAAATGTACAAAACCACAGAATTATCATCCTCTCTCGTTATAAACGAAAGATATGCTACCAATCGTGATGACTATAGATGATATGTACGATTAAATATGAAGGATAGGTGAGATATTAATTATGAATGTTTATGTACAATACTAAATGTAAGACCTCATGCCCTATGAATTCAACATGACGTAACATCATATAATTTGATGTAACTTAAAATGTGCATAGGGTCAAGTGCTATAATTAATTGGATGTCTTCAGAGAGAAGTCATGAAACAGATTATTAGAAAAACGGGTGAAGAATGATGTAAAGGTAGCGAATTATGCATGAATGTGTCATTTTAAATTAAATTAATGATAACTGGATGCTGTAGCACCAGGTACATAGATAGTTGACGTCATATGACATAGAATGTTGACAAACGTGCAGCGGGCAGTAGAGATCACGTGACAAGGGTTCGTGACCTGGATACTATGGTAAACAAACTGTTACAGTATACCTGAAACACAGGGATTCGTATCAGAAGGTAGGTTGAAGATAGAAAGATATATATTATCAATATATGAACCCTGGTACTACTAGATACAATATCAAGGATCAAAGATTGATTATAGAAAGCTTTCTCTCTTCATTCTACTTTCTGTCGGGGGTCATGGATCAATAATATCTTCAAACTACCTTCTGATACGAATCTCTGTGACCCAAAAAGCCCACACAAAACTAAAGTTCTAATTAAGCCACAACTGATGGTTTTATCAACAGTCTTGTTGCACTCTACAGCAACCATCCAGACATGTTCATACTGCACTACACTATGCATCAAATAATACAGCTGGGAATGGACAGAACTATCATACAGAAATACACACATGCAAAAATAAGAGTATATACAAATTCCCTGGAAACAGGGTATAACCGAAACTAACGACCTACATGGACGGTATTTACCGTGTCACGATGAGCTTGGTTAGATAGAGCTAATATAATCAAACAAAGGCATGTATATGTATACAGAAACAGGTCCTGGATAAACACAGCCGCTCAGAAATACACCGATCAGAGGACATGCAGACACTCCATACCAACCTATACATATGCACAGTTCACAAATCAACCGAAATCAAGTGGGTGCAAAGCAAACTATTGCTAAAACATGGTCAGGTATTGTTCGCCGGTCCGGATCTAATGTGATATAGCTTTTTTTCAGGTTTCAACGAAGGTTGTTTGACAAGTGACAGCAGGCCTCGAAGAGGGAGAGTGCATACCGTATCAGTTGAAATTGAGCAAAAAGGGGCGCTCGCAGCAAAGTTACAGATTTTAAATACTTGGCCTCGTTTGATGATTCCACCGATGACATGCTGTCATAAATATCCCCGAATCTCGAAATAGCACTTTATATCACATGCAAATAATCAAATAAAGACATGTATATGCAATACAGAAACATATCCTGGATAAACACAACCGCTCAGATATACACCAACCGCTCAGATATATACCAATCGGAAGACATGCAGAAACTCCATACCAACATTAACATATGCACAGTTCACATATTAACCATAATCAAGCTGGTGGCAAACCATACACTGCCAAAAGGTCAGGTATTGTCCACCAGTCAGTCAGAGAATATTCGTAATCCACAAATAGGTGGTTCATGTAAGGTATTGATTTTGGCCATATTATTTAACAGACAAGCATTTATTCCTCCCTTTGATCTAGCTGATATACAGAAGCCTATTTCGGTAACCGAGTGTCATATCCTCAACATCGGTAAAGAGCATAATAGATCTAGTCGGTTTTGCTTTCGTTTTCGACCAAGTGAAAATTAACTACTTACGATAAATTGTAGACTGGTATTGCCCGAAACTCAAGCTGTTCGTCCAAGAATAACCTTAACACAGCTATTGTCGTGTATTATCTAAACAGAACACAATATAATTTCTAATATGAGATAAAACAACAACTCTTTTTGTGTTTCAACGGAGGTTGTTGACAGCCCTCGCAGATCTCGAAAAGGAAGTGAGTTAATACCGTAACAGTTGAAATTGAATGAAAAGTGGCGCTCGCGCCAAGATTTCAAATTGGTTTTCATGATTCGACAGAACACATGGTGACATTTTACAACATATATTTGAAGTATGGGATCACTTTGCGTTCTGATAAAGATTTCATAGCAATTGTTGAGCAGTGGACTTACAGCGCTCATAGTAAAAGTTGTTCACAGGTTGAAGGCATACAGCGCTCATAGTAAAAGTTGTTCACAGGTTGAAGGCATAAAACCGGTCTTACAGGTTTGCCAATTTGTCATTGATTTACTATTGATTATAATATAGCCACGAGAAACTTTATCAGAGTTACGTAAAGCAAAACTTAGGCAAGGCACTCGCCTCTACAGCCGTGCGCGACGTCTAATTGATATATATTTATATCAGTATATTACCGTATAAAAAAGCATCAGGGTCGGTTGAACTACAAAAGAAATCCTGATCAGCTGGAGAATTTTAGTATAATTTGAACAATTATGACTCGTGTAATCTGAACAGACCTTCGTGATGGGTGAGATAGTTCATTAATGAAGTGACTTTTAAATCTGAAATCAGCCGATAGTGCGGAAGCTTTGATTGTTCGCTACTTTATTTTACGAAGTGAGCGATAATCGGATCAAATCAATGACAATGGCGGGAAGGGGTCCCCCGAGCAGGCTTCCCTCGAGTGACGGAATCGTCATTAATGAAATGCTTTGTTTCATAACGAGTAAAATTGATCTGCCGTGTGACACCCTTGTAAAACTATGTGTGGGAACTTACAATAAAGAAGAAATTTTGCACGCTAAAAGGTTGGTGTTTGACCTGGCACCAGACAGAACCTCAACACGGTGCATAAAAAGGCAAGGGGCTAATGCCAGCGACCAGAATGTGGAGGACATGGTTAAACTCCTACAAGAACTAGGCTCTGACGTGCCCACATTTGTAGTGAGGAATCTCAACAGGTTGCCCCCAGTGACTTTTGACTCAATTGATGTTTGCGTCCTTCTCACCCAACTGAAAAAAACTCAAGACGAAGTTGAGTTACTGAAAGCTGGGCTAAAGGAGCACATCTGAAAGTATCTGAGGATATAGCATCCATTCGCAAGATGCTGGAGAAACGTGCCTCAAACCAGATCACTGTCGAAACTGATCTAGCTGATTCTGCTCCAACTGAGGAAGCTGTTAATCAAGAGCCAGTAAGTGAAAGAAAGGAAGCAACTCCTGCAGTTGCTGCTTCTTATTCTGACATCGTCGTCAAGGTGCCACAGATGCCTGTCAAGACCAGAAACAGGAAGATGAATGGAAGCTGGTCAAAAGTAACAAACATCAAGGCGGAGCCAACAGCCTAAAAACACAACAACAGAAGAAAACCAAGAGTGTTATTGGCCAACAAAAAGGATCAGGATTGAGCACTGTATCCAAACCAGTGCGTAGGAGAATGGCTAATGTGTTTGCTTCTCGATTTGAACCTTCTGTCACCCAAGAAGATCTGAAAGGCCATCTTCAGAAACATCTGAAAATTGAAGTAGGAGTTGAGAAGATTATAACAAAGCATGACTCCTATGCCTCATTCCATATCACCTCTTTCTGTGACAAACCAGAGATCTTCATGGAGAACAGCCTCTGGCCTGCTGGGGCATATGTACGCTGGTGGAGAAGCCATACAAAGAATCAACACCATAAAGATGACACTTCTGTCTCTCAGGCTAAACAATCTTCAGGTCCAGGCCCTGTGACTGAGAGTACTCCTGCCAGCAGTGTATGAATATGTCCTGACACTCATTCTTCTTATCCTCTTATAATTCACGTGGCTTCCCAAAGGACAATAGTAGTCTCTTGCAGAGACCTGACATACTTGAGATACTAGATAAATCAAACATATTATGTGTACAAGAGACAGTAACACTGATGTCCATACACTGAACTCTATCCACGAGGACTTCCATGGAGCTGGGGTGTCTACTGTAGACATCCGGGACGGACTTATATGTGGTCATCCTCCTGGAGGAGTGGCTATCTTGTGGCATAAAAACTTAGATGTGTATGTAAAACCTGTTTACTATGACTGTGATTGGTGTATAGGCTTAGAAGTGGCAATTGGAGACAAGAAGTTCATTATAATTAATGTGTATATGCCTCATCAATGCTCTGCAAATGAAGATATTTACATTGAATGTTTAGGTTTTCTAAGGTCTGTTATAGATGATCTTGATAACACTTGTTTTGTACTCCTAGGTGATTGGAATGCAGACCCCAGTAATGTTAATAAGTCTGCTTTCTCAAGCCACATGATTAACTTCTGCAGTGATTACAATATGATTAACTCTTCCATGTATTTTTTACCATCAGATAGTTTCACATTTATCAGTGAGGCCTGGGGCTCCAACTCCTGGCTTGATCATGCGGTGTGCAGTCAAGATTTTAATGATATTATATGTAATATTACTGTGCAATATGATATATCTGATGAAGACCATATCCCCTTTACTATAGCTCTTGATCTAGAAAAAATACCAACTTTATCTGATGTAAATAATGATTGTATGTCTAGGCTGATCTGGGATACTCTATCTAGTCATGATTATGAAAGATATCGTTGTATCACAGAGGATCTCCTAAGTAATGTACAGTTGCCTAATTCTGTGTTTTGTGATGATATTAATTGCAACGATTCCTCTCATATAGCTGACAACTCCAAGTTTTATTTGAATATTGTGGATTGCCTTAAACAGTCTGGTGCTACTGTACTTGGTGACCCAGGCAAAAAAGCTAAAATTAAACCTGGTTGGTCTGATCATGTAAGTGAACTGTACAAGGCATCCAGGGAACTATACCTTCAGTGGGCTAGTGCTGGTAAGCCGAGACTGGGGCCATTGTTCAACATTTACCGTACCAGTAAAGCCAAGTTCAAATATGCCCTGAGATATGTTAAGCGCCATGAATCGCAAATGAGGAAAGAATCTCTTGCCAATAAACTTAGTGAATTGAATCCAAGGGCATTGTGGAAAGAGGTGAAGCATATCAATAACAGCAAAACCCCTCTTCCCACCAGCATTGAAGGTGTATCTGGTGAGGATAATATAGCTAGATTATGGCGACAGCACTACAATGATCTATTTAATTGTGTTCCACGAAACCACTCTAGTCCTAACTGCTCAGCAGATTGTTCTAGCTCATAAGATGAAGTTCTAGTCAATATATCTGAGGTGGAGAATGCAATAAAAGAGTTGAAATGTAACAACTCATGTGGATTTGATGGAATAGTTTCTGAGCATCTGAAGTTGGCATCTAGACGTCTGCTTATTTTATTGAGTATCTGTTTCTCCAGTTTCTTGTACATGGTGCTCTTCCTGACAAGCTAATGTCAGTAGTGTTAGTCCCTGTCATCAAAGACAAATCTCGTAAAATATCTTGTATTGATAATTATCGTCCTATTGCTTTGTCTTCTGTGTTAAGTAAAGTGCTTGAGGTCATAATTCGTAACCGTATATCTGAACTACTGTGCACACAGCATAACCAATTTGGCTTCAAAAAGAAAGTAGGAACTGACCAATGTATATATGTGTTGAAAGAAACACTAGATGCTTATATGATGCTAAATAGTAGTGTATTTGTATGTTTTTTAGATGCAAGTAAAGCATTTGATCGGGTCAATCATGGTACTTTGTTTTGGAAACTTGTGAACAGAGGTGTACCATACTATATTGTCAGATTACTCATGTACTGGTATTCTAACCAAACAATGTATGTTCGCTGGGGAAAAACTGTTTCAGATATGTTTCAGACCTCTAATGGTGTAAGGCAAGGAAGTGTTCTCTCTCCCTGTCTTTTTAATGTCTATATGGACTCCTTGAGTGTGACTCTGAATGAACACCACATTGGTTGTTTCACCTCAGGAGAATTAATAAACCATCTTTTGTATGCCGATGATTTGTGTGTGATATCTCCCTCAGTGAAAGGATTCGTGTTTGTGAAAAGTTTGGCTCTGACCATGATGTTGTTTATAATTCAAAGAAAAGTGCTGTTGTACACTTCAAATCTAAGCTCTTGAGTGATGTATCTTTGCCATATGTATGTCTAAATGGAGAGAAAATTGAATTTACAAGTACTGTTAAATATTTGGGTCATGTTCTCAATGAGAAGTTGTGTGATGATGATGATATAACAAGACAATGCCGCCAATTATATGCCCAAGGGAATATCTTACTACGAAAATTCCATATGTGTAATGACAATGTTAAGTTAAAACTATTCACTACATTTTGTAAACTATGTATACTGCACAACTATGGTGGAAATATAGGAAAGCCTCCCTCAATAAGTTGTACATATCATATCATAATATCTTAAAATCTGTTCTGAAAGTGTCTAAATATGAAAGTACAATCTATCTATCTATCTATCTATCTATCTATCTATCTATCTATCTATCTATCTATCTATCTATCTATCTATCTATCTATCTATCTATCTATCTATCTATCTATCTCTCTCTCTCTCTCTCTCTCTCTCTCTCCCTCTCCCTCTATCTATCTATCTATCTATCTATCTATCTATCTATCTATCTATCTATCTATCTATCTATCTATCTATCTATCTATCTATCTATCTATCTATCTATCCTATCTATCCTATCTATCTATCTATCTATCTAATTGTTGACGCATAATGGTGTACAAGTCGATACATGAAATCAACCACACTCCCCCACAGTGCCTTATGGGATACGCTATGCTATAAGCACTGCAACAAATTGGAAAATGTGGCAGATCACCACATTTTTTTAAGTGCCAATAAAAAAATCAGTTACATTTTTTTTTAAATGTCAGTGATTTTGTATATTGATCCATGTTATCGGGAATAAGGGCATTAATTCTTCTTCTGTCAAATCGGTAGTTGGTTTTTCATGCCAATAAAATACTTACTAAAAAAAATTGTTTAGCGAAGCTGAAGGGGCAAGGCAGATCATTTATTTCGTTAAGCATTTTTCAATATACAAAAGGGCACCAGAATGGCTCGCACATATATCAGGCTGGTGACCTATATAAAAAGTACAACATGTTAAAAAGCATGTACCAAACAACCAATACTGGTAACTAATCTAAACATCAATATAAAGTAACAATGATAATACATGACCTGCTAATACATGCCTGGCAATACATGACTTGACAATACATGGTCTGACAATACGTGACCTGCCAATATATGACTTGACAATACATGAATTGACCATACACATATGCAGAAGTAGAACACCTAAGCAAATAGGCAAAGAAACTCCGCCTCTGACAGCTCCGCGCCATTTACTACTTTCGATCTCTCACGTCCGAACTGTAGATGCTAACAGGTAGCCCAAAAGACCAACGTCAGGTTCTATTTATAACTAAGAGGGAGTGCATACTCCCGTACTTAGTTCGAAAGAGCTACTAACAGGCTAAGGTGGCATCAGATCATCAAAACACCAGGGGCGAGTTGCCTTGCCTACTAAGCAAAGTGCTTATTAGCCCTAGTGCTTATTGAATTAACTTAAATGAAATTGTCTATTTCTATGACGATATCAATTCATTCGCCGGTTTCTGTCTGCTGTATTAATTTGGTGAACTTGACGGTTTTATCTGCCAGGGAAGGGTGGGCATCGGGAAAATTGTTGATTAATTTTCGTAATCGAATATTTTTCTCTGGTCCAATTGAACGTTATGATTCCAAGAGTCGCGTATCAAACTAGACTGGAGCCGATCTTGGCAACAGCGCCATATTTGTTTACAACTATGGCGGTAGCCAGATCTCAATTTTAGACCGCAAGCAAGTGTTTTTCTAAGTTTTTGAAGGTAACTCAATGATTTGAGATTCTTTGTAATGCAGAGGTAACTTGTTGTATTTCTATCGACAAGTTCTGCGTTCTTTTTACCTAGAAACATGTTGCCGAAAGACACCGCTACACAAATTAACGACTAGTCACTAGCCGTGGTAGTAGGGGTGTCAGCCGAACCTCGCCACGGGCGGCCGTGCTTGTGCCTCAATGTTATTTCCAAGTTTTTTCAACTTGCTATGAAGGGCATTTATTTTTAAGATACATGGATGAATTATATATCAAACGAGAGCTAACGTATTGAATTTCAATAATATTGTCTTACTTTTCGCATTTTACTCCGTTTGAACCATAAAAAATGTGTGTTTGTGGAGCAATACGTTAAAATTCTCGGCGAGCATTTTTGACTTTTCGAGATTCACTCCGTTTTTAATTCTCTAAATCGGTTCGTATTCGTTACTCTTATCATTTTTATTGTTTAGTAAATGACAAGATGACATTCTAATGTTCATGATCATATAAAATCTAAAAAAATTGGCCAAAGGAAAATAATATTATTTAATTACGAAATATTACGGTGCAAACAAATGTATTTTTTCCCAATTTTATCAGAAACCCGCGAAATAGGTGCTCACTTTTGACAAATATAAGTATGATGTTACAAATGGGTGAGTTTTTTTTCCAGATTAAATGGTAATGTTTTGTCGTATTTTGCACTTCAAAATGTCGTCCAATCATCTCATGCTTTCCGCGTGCGCCCGTATCAGGGTCAACCTTGCCTTCGCTCAACACGGCTGCGCACGCTCGCAACCACCGTTGATTGTGCGTCGTCAGAAAAAGTCGATTTTCATTCATTTTTTAGTCTGACCCCTAACATCCATCTATATACAGGGATAATTCAAGTTTAGTGAAACACTTTGGTAAAGTTTATTTTCAAATCGATCGGAAATGTTTTGTCGAATTTTAAACTTTAAAATGTTCGATTTTGTCATACCCGCGCCGGGAGAGCACATAGCTTGCCTTCACACGGCCAACTAAAGATCGCTTACGCGGCTGTTGCTTGTGGTCAAACAAAGTCGATTTTTGTTCATTTTTTAGTCTGACCCCTAACATCCATCTATATACGGGGATAATTCAGGTATAGTGAAACACTTTGGTTAAGTTTATTCTCGAATCGATAGCAAATGTTGTGTCGAATTTTAAACTTTAAAATGTTCGATTTTGTCATACCCGCGCCGGGAGAGCGCATAGCTTGCCTTCACACGGCCAACTCAAGATCGCTTACGCGGCTGTTGCTTGGGGTCAGCCAAAGTCGATTTTTGTTCTTTTTTAATTCTGACCCCTAACATCCATCTATATTAGGGGATTATTCCAGTTTAGTGGAACACTTCGGTAAAGTTTATTTTCGAATTGATTGGAGGCATTTTGTCGAAATTTAAACTTTAAAATGTTCGATTTTGTCATACCCGCGCCGGGAGAGCGCATTGCTTGCCTTACCAGCATCATGTCATTTGAAAGATCACTCTTGCACTTAATTATTTGGTGTTGTAGATTCAAAAAAATATCCGTTACAGGCCAGTAACTTCAAAGGCAAAATGCCGCTTGCGCTGGCGCGTGGAATTCGGCAGTTAGGGCTCGCGGAGTAGATGTTGAGCTGCCGACAGTTACTGCGACGGTTGCTCGAGCTGCTCGTCACCAAGGGCACCACCCAGATTTAACACATCAAAGAGATTATGTTAACCACGTTTTGTGTCAGATCCGTTCACGGAGTACATTCCGAGTTTATCATTCGCCCCAGTCTTATATAAGCTGCGAAATTGCACCCAAATATTCATAACCATTGCGGTTAAACAATTCGCATTTGAATCTCTATCTGACAAATTTTTGCTTTAAGACGCGAGTATATGACGAGGATGATGCTGTGTACACATACCACCGTCTGGACGAGGACATCTCTAAAGGCGATCTTGAGATTTTGGTCACCTGATGTTTTAGCATTGTTTGGCAATTTCAGATATGTTTCTGGTTGCAATAGATTAGTAATGTTTGGCAATGTCAGACAGGTGTCTGGTTGCAATAGATTAGTATTGTTTGGCAATTTAGGACAGGTGTCTGGTTGAAATAAATTAGTATTGTCTTGTAATGTCAGACAGGTGTCTGGTTGCTACAGTTTAAGCCTTGTTTGGCAATTTCAGACAGGTGTCTGGTTGCAATAGATTAATATTGTTTGGCAATGTCAGACATGTTTCTGGTTGCAATAGATTAGTATTGTTTGGCAATGTCAGACAGGTGTCTGGTTGCAATAGATTAATATTGTTTGGCAATGTCAGACAGGTGTCTGGTTGCAATAGATTAGTATTGTTTGGCAATGTCAGACAGGTATCTTGAAAAGTGAAAAGTGGCTGTCATCCTATCAATTTTGGCTCAAAAACTGACAATTCCATAGAATTTGAAACCTCAATAACTTTTTTGGTTTAAAAAAATGAAACACAGCTTATAAGAATCCTCTAGATTATACATTTCTTGTGGTATAATTTCACTATTATATTTTAAATATAAGACATATAAAGAAGCTGTTAGCCCTTACCGTACAATTCTGGCACAAAACCGAGCAATACCATGAAATTTGAAACCGCAATTTCTTTTTTTACTAATTGACTTAAAAAAATGAAACATAGCTTATAAGAATCCTCTAGATTATACATTTCTTGTGGTATAATTTCACTATTATATTTTAAATGTAAGACATATAAAGCAGCTGTTAGCCCTTACCGTACAATTCTGGCACAAAACCGAGCAATACCATGAAATTTAAAACCTCAATTACTTTTTACTAATTGACTTAAAAAAATGAAACATAGCTTATAAGAATCCTCTAGATTATACATTTCTTGTGGTATAATTTCACTATTATATTTTAAATATAAGACATATAAAGCGGCTGTTATCTCTTACCCTACAATTCTGGCACAAAACCGAGCAATACCATGAAATTTGAAACCTCAATAACTTTTTTACTAATTGACTTAAACAAATGAAACATACCTTTTTAGAATCCTCATGTGTATACCTATCTTTATGTAAAATTTCAACGAGATGCAATGAAATTGAAAAAAATCACTGACACCCCTAGTGGTAGCTCCGGTGTAAAGGTAACATGAATTTATACCCAGACGTCTTGTAGGGCTATAGCCGTGGTAGACCTACAGACTACAGTAGGCCTATAGCCATGGCAAACTTCAACTTCAACTTGTCTTGTCATGTGTTGTATGGCCAGTCTTGTCTGACATGGCTCGCAACTGTGGCCTGTGGGTCACATGATAAATATTAATGCGAACCATTTTGACCGATTTATTTGAAGATCATGACACAAGTCATTCAATTAATGAATTATGGCCCTATTATTTCATTTAACTATTGTACCAGTGGCACTATCACTATCAGTAAGTATGGGGACAAAAATTTCAAAATTATTGAATTATCAAACAATTAATATTACCATAAAGACCTCGAAAAACCCTTTAATATGACACCAAAATTATGACTCTGTGATGACTACAGACATGACAGAGTCCCAAAATCTGCCTTCGTTTTCCGCCAGCTAACTAAAGGATTGGGATTAACTGTTAGAACAATGTGATCGAAATAGACTTTTTTCCACATTTCATGGTTATGAATATTTGTGTGAAAATATCCAGCTTATATAAGGCTGGGGTGAACTCGTGATAAACTCGGGATGTACTCGGTGACCGAATCTGACACCAAACGTGGTTAACAGAATCTTTTTGATGTATTTATTCTGGGTGGTGTGCTTGGCGACAAGCAGCTCGTTCGACGGTTGCCGTAACTGTCAGCAGCTCAACATCCACTCTCCATGACGCTTTGTTAGGCTTTACTGTTTACTTTAGTCTATGGGTATGTCAAAGCCTAAGACTTTATAGGCTTTGACATAAGGATAGACTAAAGGGATTGAATCACCTAGCTATACAAGAAGTTGTTTTCATCAAGTCATTGTAAATTTTTTGAGGTTTTTTGTTTCAACTCTTTCAGGGTTCAACATAATCAATAAATGTCTGATCAACATATTTTGTGGAACCAGAATTTATTCGATGTGTAAATTACAAATGCATAACAACTAACACCTATAATGTATGGTTTTCAGCTGCATTAAAGATGCCTGGTGTGGTAGCCCAGTTGTCGAATGGGAAGTGTAACCACTTTGGTGTGGAGGTGGTCAAGGGGATCACATGGCAAGGATGGCAACCAGGCCGTGAATATACAAAGAACCTTGTTCTCAAGAATGTCAGAGTCAAGACCTTAAAACTCAAATACAAGTGTGTTGCATTCAACAATGCTACATGTTATCCTGTAATAGATGTCTGATTATTAAATTTTTAATATCCTACATTGCTTATTGATGAATTTGCTCAACATTTCTTAGGAATATAAGCTTCACTTTACAAGTTGTTGATCAATTCAATAATTTGACAGTACAATATATAGAACTTTTGTTCTCATTAATGTTGACATTTCTGATTGCCCATGCATTTTTTATTGTGTTGTGTGGTATTGTTGTTGCATATATCAAATCACATTGTAAATATGTTTTCAACAGAGACCCAAACACTCGTTTCTTCACTACCCTCTACCCACAGCCCATTGTACTGAGCGCCGGTACCAGCTATACTCTCCCCATTACATTCCGACCACTGGAGAAAGTGGTGTACGAAGATGCAATTGTCTTCAGCACCAATGTGAGACTTGTGTCCTTATCATACTATTATTATTATTAATGAAACTGATCCATCATTTCTGCAATCTGTGATGGTTTTGTTGTACAAATCACATGTCATCATGTCATACAGTTGTTTTGTAAACAATAATAGAGATGCTTAAATTAAACTTCTTGGTTCTGTTGATTGAAGTTGTATTACTTATGACCTCTGATCCAGTTTAGTTTCCCTATACATGTTGTATGACATAATAACAACTTGCTTTGACATTTAAAACAGCACTTGTCATAGTATTGAAATCTTACAAGCTTAAATTTGCGATTGCTATTGTATGACCTTTGACCTCTGATCCAGGAGGGAACGTTCAGTGTTCCTATACAAGCCTTACTGCCTCAGGTCAATATTGACCTCCCAGAGAAGACAGACTTTCAGATGTGTGCTGCCCAGGATAGTGTGCAACTCACTTTTGATATTAAAAATGCAAGGCAAGTGCATTTTGTTCTAGTTATAATTTTATTCATCACTTCTGAGGTGAAAAACAGAAGTATGATTTACAATCAAGAAATATCAGGGTTCAAAGTACATGCTAGTCTGGTGATTGGATTTGGTCAATAAAGCACCTGTAAGGTCCGTGGTAATGTAACGCTGAACTGGTCTTAGTGTTGAATAGAAATTGTGGTGTATTTTGTTTGGAAGGGGACGTGTGAAGGTGTGAAGTCGGGAATAACCAGATGTTTGTGGGAGGAGGGGCACTTTCTTATTTGATGCATTGAATACTACATTTGTACCTTTCTTCATGTATTAATGATAGCTCCCTTGCACGTTGATCTGCAGTGAGCTGGTGACACCTTTCCAGATCGACTGCCCTGATCCGTTCATTGTGGAACCCGCAGATGGTGTCCTCCAACCCTTCTCCTCTTTTCCAATCAGAGCAACCTTCACCCCAAAGGTACCTGCTTCATTCACATTATCATCATTACAATTGCATTTGAGCAAAACAGGAATAAATGCATGCTCATCAATTTTGAAATATGTTGAAATAAAAAACAAAAAAATCTCATTATTCAAAGATATACTGCTCATGATTATTTATATTTTCATGATGACTTCACATTTTGATGCTTAGTTCTTTACACTTGAGTAGAAAACATTGAATTATATTTATGTGATATAATCCTGAATATCCATGGTATATGTAATGCAAGAGATGAGAAAATTTGAAATATTCATGAATCGAATTTGATATATTCATAATAATCATGCATGCATTATATATGAATATTCATGTTTGTCAGTGTCATTATTTTGCAGGCTGCAGTTGTCTATGAGGCAGATGTAGTTGTTAGGTATGGGGATGATTACGCAGATGCTAAAGTCACTCGCTTTGATGGGACTGGCAAATATCCTCATTTGATTGTGAAAAGCACAGGTGTACCCACCAAGTCTGGGGGAAATATGCGAAGTGAAATGGAAGCTGTGGTCAACTTTGGGACAGTGCCAGTGGGAAGAGTAGCAGAGAAGTGGATTGAACTTTACAATTTATCACCTGTGAGTGAAAATCATTGGGAAAACATATATAGATTTGGTACAAAGACGTGTAATTGGTTGCCATGGGATTTGTTTGTTCAGATCAAGTACTATGATTTGTTGATCAATGTACAAGTGTTTTGAGTGGTTGCTTTTGGACGAAGTAGTGTTGATGATATGTTAGTTTTGCTGTGACTTGTTGCGTTTATGATTCAGGTGAATGCCCCGTTCACTGTAGACCACCCGCGGGTTGGACCCAGTAGTCTAGATACGGTGTTTACCTGCAGTCAGAGGGAGGGTGTTGTCCCTGCTAATGGCTCCATGAGGATCCCGGTAAGTTGGCTGGCTGGGCTAACTCCCACTACTCTCTTACCTTCAATAGTCTCAACATTTATCATTTTTCTGAAAATTTAAAATATGATATCAAATGGTTTTTTTAGCCAAGCTGATAATTACACTATTTTAACTTTATTGTTGTAACCATGGTAACATTTGTGATTATAACCACAATTTTTGTTACCATGCCAACTATTTCTATATGGTAGCATCACCTCCATGCCGATTGTGACATTCTAGGTTTCCTTCGCACCAAACACCATCAGCGGCTCCAGTATTGATTACTTCCACATTAAAGCCATCGGTAACATCAGTAAGACGGTAGTGACGTGTATGGGTTCGTCTAAAGGCCCGTGTCTGGCGCTGAGCAAGGCTTCCATAAACTTCCACCAGGTGGATTCTGGTGCCACAGGAACCAAGACAATGGACATTATCAATGACACGGATATAGAGGCTACTTTCCAGGTTGGGGAAACACCTTGTTTGAATGTTATGCTTAGCTCAATGGCTCGTTTTTGGTGAGGGAATAACATGGTAACATATGTCTTTTGACCACTTGGAAATCATTATTAAATTTAAGTCTATCTTGTAAAAAAAATAATGATGTGAATATCCAGTTAATCTGACTAAAAGGTTTATGCTTTCATACATATAATTGGGCATGGTAAAACATTCTGTTACCAAAATCCTAATGACATTGTTTTAATCCTTTTCATTAACTGTATAATATTGATAAGATCTTTTCCTGCTTTGTTGCCAGATTCAGATAGATTGCGGCGAGAGTGTCTTCAAGTTTGAGTTGACAAGTGGTACTCTACCTGCTAAGAGCAAGAAAACAATCATTGTCCTTTTCCAACCGCTTCAGCCAATCAACTACTACCGTCGAGTCACATGTCTCATTCATAACCAGGTAATAGTCTCATGAATAATTGATTAACAATAAATGATTATACAAACCTAATATATTTTCCTTTTACATCTTGCTGCCAGAAATTCTCTTCAAACAATTGCTTGTATAATTTTATGCTATATCAATCATTTGATTTCCTTTTAGGACCCACTGTTCCTCGACTTACTGGGAACTTGCCACACAGAGACCTGTAAACCTGCCATGCTTGAGACGAAACACATCCGGAGGTACAGGCTACACGAGCACCGAGGCCTCTCGTTTACACCCCCAGAGGTAATCATTCATATCATGGGATTTGTTTGTATTTGTGAACTACTTTCCTTGGGTTATGTTTGACCTTGAACCTTAATTTAACCCATCCACCTCACAATAATTTTGTTGAGCAATATATGCAAAAGCCCCAAAAGAATTACATATGAATTAAAAAATACCCAGCGCAAGATTATTTTTCAAACTATACTTTTCGTCACCACAGCAACTGAACGAGATGATGAGAGGGGGTAAGCTGCTTCGTGACGAGCAAGGTGCCCTCTATTGGCCTCCAGCAGAGGGCGCTTCTGCTGGACCCCCCTCACCACCACAGCCCCCTCTGACCATGGACGAGTTCTTCAATGATGGCTACTTCTCTGATGTCACTGTAAGTTGTTATCAATATTACTGTACCAAAGAGGTTAATACATAAAAGAAAGTCTGAATAATCACTTCAGGGGGCATTTTATTCTGAATGGCTGGCATCACCCCTTTTGTCTCTAAACACTGTCCTGATGATATAGTTAAAAATCTTGGATTTCAAGATTGTTATAATAAGAATAAGTCCACCTTTAACAGTTAAGTCCCCCTATCATAGCTGGACCAATATACGCAGATCACCTCTTAAAATGTTTTTGTTGAAACCTAGTGTCATTTCAACTTCTTTGATAAACTTCTGAGCATTTGTATTTTATTTTGCACCAAATATGCAAAGATAGCAAGTATTGAGCCCAACAAGATATACATTACCCACTCAGTTTACAATCTGCTGAGGGTAAACTGAGTGGGTGCCAACAGACTTGATGATTAATGAGTTTGTTATTTTGTTTGCCAGAGTCTGCAGCCTCATGTGAGCGTAGACTGCCACACAGCTGACTTTGGGCGTTGCACTGACATGCGTAGCATCGAGTACAAGACTGTGAATGTCACCAACCACACCAAGGGCAAAGTCACCGTTGTCTGGATGGGTGGTGAGAGATTCACTCATATTTATGGTGCATCAGAACCCTCCAGTTTGGGAAGGACAGGCACTCGAGTCTGGAAATATATATATATATATATATATATATATATATATATATATATATATATATATATATATATATATATATATAGATATATATATATATATATATATATATATATATATATATATATATATATGATATATCTATATATATATATAGAAGATATATATATGAATGTGTCCAATGCTTGGTAGTCTTTCATTAGCATATCATTTGAACCCCTGTCATATATATATGTATATACCCATATATATAAGCCTATAACTGTATAATAGCTCCTGTCGGATGTGTCTTCTAGCAAGTGCTTTCATTATGATCATTTTGAACCCTGTCATTCAGTGTAACACCCTAAAAGCCTGTAACAGTTAAACAGCTCCTGTAGTAGGCAAATGGTGTGTTCATATATTGCTTGAACAATATGATGGGGCATATATTTACGGCCACCAGTCTTCAGTGTATCATCTATGAAGGGTTGGTTAAACAGTTAAACCTTTGTATCACCTGTTAGTAGAGCTCAACCAAATGGTGTGTTCATATATGGATGTTTATGTGACAGGGGAGAGTCAATTTCTGTGTCAAAGAGTATGGACAGTCAACCAGAAGTCCTCCTCCTTCAGAATCACATTCAACCCGGTGAGAGAAGGAGACATTGCTTTAGTCACATTTTCATCACTGGATTGCCTTCAGAAGGTAGCTGAAGTCAAGCTGGAAAAAGAGTATCAGCAGTCAACTAAATCTCTGGCCCTTCGATTACTAGTTTCTTCGATACAAATGTCCACATTGCTTTGTCATTTTCTTGGATTGGTTTGTGTAATTCGAATTTGTTTCTATCCAAAAAAAAGGTATTGTCGGATTTTAACGTTACAGTGGTTGTGTTCAGACGAATTCTTTTTCCTGGCTATCCCAACTGCCTCCGTGTATTTCATTGACTGGTTGTGTTGATGCTTGTAGGAAGCCCCGAATCAGTTTTACGGAGCGGAGTTGGAGTGTTTTGTGCACTACAAGAGTCTGCGTGATTACCGCCTGGTGGAGGACACCACTCACTGTCCTCCCTGGTGCCTCACTGTCAGCGCCACAGGTACATGTCACAAATAGTTACCTGTTGTACCAGGTCATACCTGACACGTTCACCTGTAATTACCTGTTGTGCCAAAGGTACATGTCACAAATAGCTTCACTTCTATTGCTTCATGTTGCATAAGTGCTTGCTATGGGCGAGTGTTGTGTGCTCTGTACAACTGGGTTTTGGGAGGGTAATGTTGTACATGTGCTTGCTGTGGGGTCAGCAGTGAATGCATTGTCTGGATATCGGTCAATTGATGGAATTTATTTGATATAGGAAGTAATTTTTACTGTTACATTTTATAATTTAGTCAAATGCTATTGTACAACATCTGATTATCATTTCTATATGCTGACATGTACATTGAATGGTTCATACAGAGGTCATATTGGTCACTATACCCTAAAATGTCTTGTATAAGTCACAAAATTTGCCACCAAAAATCAGTTGCTAACGAAGGGGTGAAACTTATACACGCATGCACCTTTTACATTTGTTAAATGATACAAGTACACATCTTCCACTGAAGCATCGTATTCACCTGTAATCATGTCACACCTGACATTCACCAATTATCACCTGTTACACCAGGTCACACAAGACACATTGGCCTGTAATCACTTGTCATACCAGGTCATATCCTACACATTCACCTGTTATTGCCTGTCATACCAGGTCATACCTGACACATTTACCTGTAATCACTTGGCATATCAGGTCATACCTGACACATTTACCTGTTATTGCTTGTTGTACCAGGTCATACCTGACACGTTCACCTGTAATCACTTACCCTATATTCCCTAATTCCCCTATTTAACGCCCCCCTTCCGTTTTATTAACACTTTAATAACTGTAAAACACTACGCATAAAAGACATGGACATGATGTGACTATTGTTTTTATGGGTATATAAGACTTAAACATGAAGTAAATTTTATCGATTTTTGACGCTTTAAAAAACGCCCCCCCTTTCCAAAATTTAACGCCCCTGGGGGCGCTAATAAGGGAATATACGGTATCATATCAGGTCATGACTGACATGTTCATCTGTAATCACCTGTCATACCAGGTCATACCTGACACGTTCACCTGTAATTGCCTGTTGTACCAGATCATACCTGACACGTTCACCTGTAATTGCCTGTTGTACCAGGTCATACCTGACACGTTCATCTGTAATTGCCTGTTGTACCAGGTCATACCTGACACATTCACCTATAATTGCCTGTTGTACCAGGTCATACCTGACACGTTCACCTGTGATTGCCTGTTGTACCAGGTCATACCTTTTCCACTAACAATGAGACCTTCCTGCCTCGTTTCAACCTGGACACATCACGTCTGATCTTCCCTGCTGTCAATAGCAACGAGTCTACCTACCGCAGTGTGTTACTTAGCAACACAGGATCTACTCCCATCCTCTATGAGTTTGAAAAAGACCCCACCAGGTTTGTTTCACACAGATGATAAATATGAGAGATATGATTGCAGCATTTGTCTACAAGACCACTTGCCTAAATTTATGTAAATAACCCTTCATAGCAGCACACATCTGTCACATAATTCAAGATGATATCACAGCAACTAATCCTATAGCAACATCTGTCAATTGTAAAAAATCGCCTCATATAAGTTAGGAACGTTGTTTGGCTATAGGTGGTGAATGAATGTATTTTGGACGGCGAAAGTTAATTTCAAACATTCAGTTGGACAATCTGGCATATTTTAAAACTCATGGACATGTTTCATTGTTCACTTTCACGACAGTATTTTCTCCATGAAACCCACCAAGGGGTTGTTAGCAACAGGAAGTCACCAGGTGTTTGTCGTGAAATGTTTACCTACTGAAGTCAAGACATACAAGCAAAATGTCAGACTGCTTCTCAATGACATGGAAAAAAACACCCAGGTATCACTCCAAGAAATGACCTATAAATTGTATTTCCTTATACTAGGTTGATATTTCTTGCTAAAAGCCACCATTACAAGAGTTTTACCTGTAAAAACACCTATGTCGGGTGCATTTCTTGTTGAGTGTTGATAAAGATTATGACTATATTTGGTTGTTGGTGTAACGTTGGCTAGGAGGGTTGGAGGTATGTGTTGGTGGTGAGGAAGTGGCAGCATGTCAAACTTGCACTCCTTCACCAGCTACCATTCCCTCATCTCACCTTGACCTAAGAGGCTGAAGCTTTTGACCCCACGCTTGTTGCCTGCTGTCACAGGAGATGCTGATGCATGGTAGTGCTGAGGCGCCAAACGTACTTCTGGATAATGAAGGCTCCCTGTTCTTCAAACCGACATGTGTTGGCGCGGCATCACTGCGAAAGTATGCTGTTAAAAACATCTCTCGTATTCCACTGTGCTTTGAGTGGCACTTCAAGCATGCTGATGCTAAAATCCTATCTGTGGAGCCAGCTAGCGGCGTGATTCAGCCTAATGAGAGCCAGGTGGGAGCTAACATAGCATCTTATTTTGTTAACAAGAATTGGGGGATATAAAGGTTATCACATTTTTTTCAATTAAAACCATTGCTCATATTAAGCAGTCTTAATAAGATATTTTATATACAAACTTAGGTTAAGCCTCATTGTTTCATACCTTTTGTCACCCAACACTATCAGGATATTGATGGGCCATTGATAAGAAGCATTGAATGTCTTTTTGCAGTATTACACTTGGTCTTTCAAACCAGCCGTTCAAGAGAAGTACCTAATGAAACCCTCCCTCATCGTATGGGGTCAAGGTCAAAGCAGTCGATCATCCGGAGGGAAGAAAAAGCAGTTTGTTTTGCGTGCGATCGGGGAAGGAGCTCTCGGCGAGCTCAAGGTAGGTTACAAAAGCTGTCTAATGCGCAGTATCCTTGGTACCAATGAATGCTACTATTGGATGCAGAGCAGAAACTATATCTGTACCAATATACATCATGTTCCATTTTCTGTAGCAATTTGTTATGATATTCTTATATATTAATTTGCTGAACATTCACAACTGATATACTGTGAGATGTCCATTGTGGTGCCTCTCCCACAACTCATATCATTATTCCGGTGATTCTATAACTAATTGAAATTCATCTGTATTCAAAAGCTCATTTAGTTACAAAGATGGATATAACTTGTTGATATACAGCCATGGATATGTAAATAATTGACATACCACTATGGTTATATAGCTTTTTGACATACACCCATGGTTATATAAATTATTGACATATTGCCATGGTTGTTTAACCTGTTCGAGTCTTGGTTATATAACTTATTGAAATATACCCCTGGTTAAAAATCATTTACATACAACCATGGTTATTGCTGAACAGCATGCAACCATGGTTATATGACGATGATAGCCATGGTTGTGTGAATTGCATCATGGTTATTACCCCTGTTCCTGTCTCAGTCGGAGCAGACCTACACTGACTATGGAACAGTGGTGGTCGGGAGCACGGTGCCTGTCAGCTTCCTGGTGATGAACGAGGGGGACTGCACGCTTCACTACCGGCTCCATGTCGACCAGTCCATCAGTGGTCCCTACCCTGATGAACAGAGCCGTGGTGACTCCTGTGGTGAGTCAGATTCCGTTATGATACGATTCTTAGCTGTCATAATGATAGCGGTCAAAAGTTTGGATGGTCTGGCATGGTTGGAAATTATTATTCAGTGATGTATTTTTATTAATTATCAAGAGCTGTATGATTATACATGAATATTCATGAGTCTGTTCTTGCGGAATCAATTGACTTGGGTGCCTGTGCTGGTAACAAACCTCATAAATGTCCTCTTGATTCTGGTGGGGCAATATAAGATCTACGTAAGTAACTATAGTAGCATGAGCTATGAGAGTTGACCTTATGACCTTATGAATAACCCTGGCTTTTGATGTCACGTGTTGAAGCCTTGGAGTTGGAGGTCCCTTCTGGTATGATCCCTGCTCGATCTCGCCGCGTGATCTCGGGGACGATCAGACCTGTCCGCCGTGTGTATTACCAGTGGGCCATTTCTTGCCACCTCCTCACTCCAGAAGGTAGGCCTGTTCTCTTTCCTACAACCAACGCCATCGGGTATGTCAACCTAGCACCAACGACAAACAATGACTTCTCCATGCTAACATGGGTTTCAATCTATCTTCTTGACCAAATTACTCAGTTCTTTTGATAGTAAAATGTGTTTTGATATGATTAGATATTGTTAAATTATTAAACTCATAATTGGTAGTCTAGTGTTTATTAGAGGAAGATAACCCACTGGATGCCATTATACATCAATATGTTCAGCATACAACAATATGTTATATTCTTTACACATACTATCCACATACAAACAAGTTGTACAACTTTTCAATATTTTCATTTGATATACTCAGAATTCAATTATTACCATCCCCAAAGCTTTATCCATTCTTTAAATTGGGATATAGTTATTTTCATGAAATTTAATGTCTGAATGTGCTTAAACCCATCCCATGTCACAGCTGATGAGGGGAGTTTACCTGACGTACAGGAACCCACTCACCTGTGTCACATCCTAGCTACTGGCGTCTACCCCACCCTGTCAATCACAGACGCTCGCTGTAGCGGCAGTGCTGTGGGCATCAGCAAAAAGACGCTATGGAATCTATTCAATCTCGACAGGTAAGACAGCTTTAGTTTGAATCTCTACAGTTAATTGTTCTAAGTGCTGCTACCTGGAATCTGTTTCAGTAGGTATGTGGGCAGACTAGGTATAATTCAGGAAGACTCATTTATGGCCAAATTTAAACACTAGAGTCTTTTCAACAGTCATGAAGTTTATGGAGTCCTGGAGTTGACTTAATGTTGATAAGATGATGTGTGCAGTTTGAATGTGAGTCTTGATGCGGATCCGTCGCCATCGGAGCTCCAGTACACCATGGCTACAAGACACAGGTAACCCTGGCAACTAAATGATCTCTGTCAACTGTCAAACTCTGTCACTGTCATTGTATGCGGCCCAAATGCTTAGTGCCTGGGAATATTTTGGTCATTATAATTATGAATAATTGTAATGATTACTCGTTTCTGCAAACAATTATTGCAATATGATATTTAAAAATACTTCTTGCTATCTATACATTTATATAGCAGTTCATATAGTTTGTCACAACCCACGGCACCGCTGTAAATATATTCCTACATCATGAATTTGACACCCTATGAAGCTTTGTTTTGTTGCAATGGTAGCGCCAAGCGGAGACCCCCCGTTCAGACTCGCTCGGTCCTCGACTGTAACTTCAGTGCTGCCCCTGTTGGTAGTGAACCATGCTCCGTACAACTGATGTTTGAAAACACCGGAGCTGTGGCCACTGAATGGTAGGGTCTTGTCACCCCCATTCATCTTCTTAATATTCGTACTACTAACTCTCATAGTGTGACTTATTATGAAACATTTATGAACGTTTATTTCTAATGAAAAATACATTGCATTGCAATATCATCCATATGTTTCAAAGAACGCATTTTGTATTTCTTAATATCATTGTTGATGTACATAAATTATGCTAATGATGTGTTCATACAGGAACTTTCTGTTCCCGAGCGACCTGCAGCTAGAGCTGGAATACTGGGCTGAGACGGGCGAGTTTGATGAAGAAGAACTTCATGAGGTGTCTATAACTGTGTCTTTTTGTAAATCAAAGTTTCATAGTCACTGTCTGTTCATTTGTTCATTGAACAAAATCACTTGGTCCCTAACTAGATCAAAATCCCCCAAAATGTCATTTCATGTTTCAATTACATCTATTCCATTTGAGGCCAGGATGAACAATACTTTGAAGGTCATACTGTAGGGGACCTGGTTTTGACCTTTGCCAATCTCATTTATTATATTTATTCCTATCATGTTAAATACTTATTGCTTTGTTTATATTTTCAGTTGAAGGTCATGGACAATAAGCTTTTCAAAGTAGAACCAAAACAGGGGATGTTGGAGCCTGGAGACTGTTGTACCGTGACCTTCACCTATCACCACACCATGGCAGGAACTGATCGCTTGCCTGTACTCCTTAAGCTGAGCAAAGGTCGTGAGGTCATGGTCAGTACTCATTTCTGTCATCTAGTATCTTCTCCTTAATTCTCTTATCTGATATAGCTATGTGCCCAGGAAGTTGTTAAGATAGGTGATATTTAATTCCTCTTGATCATTCCAGGCTGTAATGACCTCTACTGTGTGGTATTTTCCTCATCGTGTTTACTTCACTAAGCGTACATAATATCTTTCCACTTACACATCCACCTAAAATCACTATCAAATATAGCCATCCATTATAAGAGCCATAAAAAATCCACTTTAACCATCCACTTTAACCATTCATCATAAATCCACTATAACAATTCTCTTTAGCCATCCATCCATCATAAATCCACTATAACCATCCACTATAACCATTCACTTTAGCCATCCATCATAAATCCACAATAACCATCCATTATAATTCTCCAGCACAACCATCCCTCATAAACCCACTATAACCATCCACTATAACCATCCACTATAACCATCCACTGTAATCGTCCGTTACAATCATCCACTATCACCATGTAATATCTATCACATACTTGTCCTTAAATAACCATGCAACATAAACATGCAATTCTTCTCATAACCATATTGTCACAATCCAAGGGTACAATTTGAAGATCTCTCACAGACACAGCTACAACAGACCTTCATTCGGGGCCAACCACCACCCCAACCTTACACCAAATTAAATATACTTTCCATTGAATATTGGTTTATTACCAACATGTTATTGATCATAAACTGATGTCCCTTTTCCTCCATGAAGATAAACAGACCTTGTGTTGATATTTGGGTAAGCTTTGTACATTTTCCATCATTGCCAAACCATCACCCACTCAGTGTCATTATCTGTCCATATTTGCGTGTTGCCTTAACTGCTGTTTTGTCATATGTTTTTGCCTTGCCATATGTATTTGAATATGTTTTTGAGCTCAACACAAATTTACACAAAATCACTGAATGCTGTGCTGTGCTTTTGTATTCCGAATTGCTGAACTACACACCAAGTCCCACTCACCCCCGCAAAAACCCGACTTTTGTTTCATTAAAATCCTTTACTATGTCTTCCAACCGTAGTGTCTTACTCAGCCAAAACAGGTAAGGGAAAGGGGATTACATACAAAGCGGCGCCCAAGCTTTGGCCATGTACAGTTCTAGGTTTGGTGCACGTGCACTTTGTGCTCATGGATTGGTGGCCATTTTGAACATTTTTCACACAGTTTTAATAATGCAGCTAGCTGGACAAAATTTTGTACGATTGTTGGCTATGTTATTCCGACCAGGATTACTGCAACAACAACAAAAATGGTTCTCAGATGACCTTGACCTTATTTCAAGGTCACTGTCAAATAGGATTTTTCTTGCTAATTTGCTATAGCTTGATAAACTCTAAAGCTTTTGTTACCATCTTGACACAAGAAACATGTTACAGTGCTGATCTACTTGATGTAGTATGGTTGACCTTAAATTACTTTTCAAGATCACATTGTCCATCAGTCAATTGAAAAAAATGGCTATTTTTTACTTGCTGAAACTTGATAACAACAAGAGCTTACATGACCATTTTGACATCAATAACTGATGTTATCAAGTCATTCAACATGCTTCATCACAGTTTACCATGAAGTAATTTTTAAGGTCATAGGATCCCCAAAAGTATATTTTTTGTGCAGTAACATGCCTTTGCCCCATACTGTCTTCGTCAATATTTGCTCGATTTCCAAATAGTTTCCATTACCAGATAACTGAGGATATTGGCCAACATGTAAGCATGTATTGTTCTTAAATTTCACTTATAGCAGCATGATGAAAATTTGACAAAACAACGGAATTGGCATGAAATTTTCGACCGCATTAACGCTCCATCTTCATCAGATTTGGGTAGTGACTTCCTTAGAACAAACTGAAACTAATTGCAAAATCACAGGATTACCCGGGGGGGGAGGGGGGGGGGCACTTAAGTGTATAGAGGTAGTATATATTTTCCGCGCGACGGGGTGTGTTTTTTCGGCCTCTCGACTTGTACGACGGGTTTTTGGGCCTCATACTTGTACAACGGGGTATGTTTTTCAGCTTCAATCTGTACGACGGGTTATACATTTGCATAATACCTTGTACGACGGGGTATGCTTTTGGCCATTTTCACCTTGTACGACGGGTACTGTTTTCGAGGTGCTGCGGCACACCCCTATCCAGAATAAGGCCAAGTGACCATCTCCCCCCTCCCCCCGGATTCTACATGCCGACAGTTCTGGCTGGGAACGCAGCGAATGTTGAAATCACTACATTGTATTACATAGTTTTTGGGTATGTTGCACCAGTTGTTATATAAGAAAGGTGCAATCACAGTCCTAGTAGCTGAACAGCATAGTAAAAACATTTCGCATCTGGTTGATACCGTATTGAACTTGCCGTTGGAAGACATGCTGTTGGTGCTTGTGCCAAGCTAATATCTGTACAATTTTTTAGCATGTTACTAAGGTTTGTGACATGAGCAGATTGCTTATCGGTCTCACCAGGCGAAACGTGTTTAGCTGCCCAATTTCTGTTGCCCGAGCTGCTCTGTTTGAATTTAGTTTTTCAATGCACTAATTTATCTTCGCAGTGGGATTCATCAGTGTGCCTGTAATACTGTACAGAATCATACACTGTGTTGATGTAGTTGTGCTGCACATTGGTTGTTACAGGACATAAAATCTTATGTATACAAGGATGAAACAAACTTCTTGGTGTTCCCTATAAACTATTTGCTGATTAATTTCAAATAATAAAATTTAATAACTTTTATTTTATAAGTGAGCTCTATTTATATTGGATGAGATACCAGAATGTGTTATTTAGAATAAGATTCATAAGTATTTTAAGTTGCATTTTCAACTGATTTTGTGACACATACCCATGGGTGAATGAGTGTGAACAAGTTTATGATGAGTATAAGACTGTTTAAGATGCTTTAAAAATTGTCAAAATTGTTGTCAAAAAAACATGTTTGGCTTTAGGATCTAAGGATGATTGCAGATATTCATCAGCATGTTTGTCATTAAATTTATCAGGATGTTTGTCATTAAATTTATCAGGATGTTTGTCATTATATTTATCAGGATGTTTGTCATTATATTTATCAGGATGTTTGTCATTAAATTTATCAGGATGTGTGTCATATTTATCAGGATGTTTGTCATATTTATCAGGATGTTTGTCATTAAATAATTATCAGGATGTTGTCATATTTATCAGGATGTTTGTCATATTTATCAGGATGTTTGTCATATTTATCAGGATGTTTGTCATATTATCAGGATGTATGTCATTATATTTATCAGGATGTTTGTCAAAAGGTCATACTCTGACTCATGCATGGCTGCAGCTCAACTTTGTGGGTGTCACTGTGGCTCCTGGCAGGAGATACCTTCACTTCCCCTCCAACAAGCACATGTTCGCCCCTGCCCCCATTGGCCAACAGCAGAATGCCAAGCAGGTGTATGAGGTTTATAATGGAGGGGGTCTACCTGTGAAGTATGAGCTGGATCTGTCTCCACTGAAGAATCTACAGGAGGTCAGTGATGATGTGTGGGGTGATAAAGTGTGATGAAGGGTGATAAGGAATGATTAGGTGTGATAAGGGGTGATGAAGGGAGATAAGGAATGATGAAGGGTGATAAGGAATGATATGGGGTGACTAGGTGTGATAAGGGGAGATAATGTGTGATCAAGGGAGATCAGGAATGATATGGGGTGATGAAGGGTGATAAAGAATGATAAGGGATGGCAAGGTGTGATAAGGGGTGATGAAGAATATTGAAGGGTGATAGGGAATGATATAGGGTGACAAGGGGAGATCAGGAATGATATGGGGTGATAAGGGGTGATGAAGGGTGTTAGAGAATGATGAAGGATGATAAGTGGTGATGAAGGGAGATAAGGAATGATGATAAGGGATGACAATGGGGTGCCAGGTGTGATAAGGGGAGATAATGTGTGATCAAGGGAAATCAGGAATTATATGGGGTGAAGGGTGATAAGGAATGATATGGGTTGACAAGGTGTGATAAGGGAAGATAATGTGTGATCAAGGGAGATCAGGAATGATATGGGGTGACAAGGTGTGATGAAAAGTAATGAAGGGTGATAAGGAATGATATAAGCTGATAAAGGTAGAAGAATGATATGAATGTTATGAGAAGTTCAGCTGATATAATGTCATTTTAATTGCCATTTATTTATTGTGCTGGAGATATGATTTAACATGTAACCTACACCCAATAAATGTAATCAAGATATGATAATTTTTGTCTAGGGATTCTTACCATATATTTCAAACCATCAGGTGCTGATTTAAGTGGGGTTTTTCCTATTTTTGTGTGTCTGTTTGCTCACTTTAAGGAGAATTTCAACCATCCAATCCTAGAATGTCTGAATCCAACTGGAGAAGTGCTTCCTGGTCAGACTGCTAATATAGAGTGGAAGTTCAGACCACTGGAAGCCAAAACCTATATGGTATTCCTATTTCATGTCAATAATCACGCCCTTCTAATAGTACACATAAGCCAGTTAGTGATCATCATAATATAACATTCAGAAATATGAAAATGAATACAAATATTTTTTTTTATGAGGATGCATATAAATGCATGCTAACTCATGAAATTTTTTCATTCTTGAATATTAATGACATTTTTTATCTATGAATATTCATGTCATTTTTGTAATGAATATTCATGTCATTTTATATTAATGAATGATTGTGTCATTGTACAGGTGGATGTTCCGATACACATCCACAACAGTGACAGTGCCTTGGTTACGTTCAGTGGTGTTGGTTACGACAAGCGTGTGTTGGGTGAGACCATGACTATTGGAGAGGAAGGCCAGAGCAGTGGTGTACCCAGTCAACAGAGCGTGGCTCAACCTGGACAGGTACAGAAGAACAAGTGGTTGTTCATAGAATGAGTAACGCATTGTGACAGCCAAAGGGGCCATGACTTAATAGCTTCCAGATTATCCTGTACTGATGCTGATTGGAAATCGCACAATATGATCAATTTGTGCACACTTACAAAAACATGCACACACACAAATATAAGTATAGGTTCAGTGGTGTAATATATATATATATATATATATATATATATATATATATATATATATATATATATATATATATATATATATATATATATATATATATATATATATATATATATATATATATATATATATATATATATATATATATATATATATATCTATATATATATGTATATATATAATATATATATATTTATATATATATATATATATAGAGAGAGAGAGAGAGAGAGAGAGAGAGAGAGAGATAGAGAGATGGATGTTTACAACTTTGGCCATACCATTGACCCATTCATTGACGGACTAAATTCTCTAATTACCACACAGACCCTTTGTCTAATCAAGTTTTACGATGGTTGCTCTTCTCATTGCAGCTGTGTTTCCTTTCATCCGAGCGAGTCATGTTTGGTAATGTACCCCTCTTCAGTCGCAGTCGCAGGGTTGTCACCATCTCCAACAGATCTACAGAACATGCTGTCAACTTTGTGTGGCATGTTACTGCCAAACGAGATGCCAAGGTCAGTGCCAACTCTATTGTTTATGACCTGAATTAATCTAGTAATCAGAGTAGGTTTTTACACCGACTTTAATCCAGTTCGTCTGCATATGAAGGTCTATGATAATGAATAAATTGCATACCTTTTGTATGGTTACAGTTTGTAAACATCTCACCTTGTAAGGGGCATTTGGAGCCCGGGGAAGCCAGCATCTGTAAGGTTACATTCACTGCGCGGGGATTCCCATCTTTCTATGACCTTGACCTCATCTGTGAAGTGAGTGTTTTTACTTAAACATAGTGAAGTGACCTTAAAATGACCTTGGCTCATGATAGTCATGACAGCTTTTCGTGACCTTGACTTGACTTTCACCCTATGCTAAATCCTATCCTGACTTTAACTTGTATTATAAAGAATAACACTGTACTGACCTTTGCATGTATAATACAGCATGGATTATACATGCAAGCGATTGTAATTGATCCGTACCCATATATCACACCATTGTGGCATCGTTTCTCCTGGGAAATCTGTCTCCTCCACCCACACAATGCAGCATCCTTAATACCTCAAGTTTACTGCGTGTAATTCAGGTGACCAACATGACTGAGTATGATAGCTACAGACAGCAGTCGAACGAATGGACCGCGGAGAGACAGAGACAGATGGTAGAGTTCACAGTGACAGAGGAAGACATTGATGCCGACCACAGAATACCCCCCACGCCTGTGAGTAGATTGACTGTCCACTGGGTCAGATGGACTTTATTCACATTTGGTTCATGGCTTAATTTCTCAGTTTTTGTTTGTATGGTAATGTCTTATGAGGGCTGTGATTGGCTGCAATGCTGAACCAGCCACTTTTATTTCAAGGATTTCATTTCACAATCATTATTAAATATCTCCGTATTTTCTGTCCATGTTCATTTTCTTTCTGTTGGTATAAATTGAATTGTTACAGAAAATTTAAAACTAACGATCTTAATTATTCCTGCATTAGTGTTAATATTGTGTTTGACATTGAACAATGTTTTGCACCATGAACCAACATCTACTTTGTCAAGGGCACCCCTTATATATCTTATATATATATATATATATATATATATATATATATATATATATATATATATATATATATATATATATATATATATATATATATATACCCGGTATATTTTATTTATACACACCTGCATTCAGTAAACCCATTTTAATTAATGAAGAACTCCTTTTAGCAATAAGCATGCTCATATATGCCTATACACTGTATCTTTCACTTTTATATCACAAGGAAACATTTCAGACCCACTTCAGTTTGTGATCCTGAAATCAGTCTGATATATCTTGTAAGCCAAAACATGATCATTCATTATCCTCTGTATGTCTGTAATCACTCTATGAACTTGATGTGATGTGGTATTTATGACCTTGATTACCTGTTGTGACCTTTGACCCCAGGCTCCCTCAGACAGTGTTATGTCACACAAGTCCCTCATTCCCGCGTGAACTCTGCTACTTCTCAAAAATCAATTGACCCAGGAAATGTGAGCTGTTGAATGTTCTCAGTAGTTTCTGTAACTCATGAGAAGTGTGTAACTTCCTCTGTAACCCATGAGTAGTGTGTAACCTCCTCTGTGATTTGTATATGATTCATGAATTATGTAATTTCCTCCCACATTAAGCCTTGAGCATATGTGCAACTTGTACGATCCGATTTAATTAAGATGCCCTTCCATCAAATGCACATCAATTGACAAAATACTGTGACTGTAAAGGAAATAGATATTGATAATATAACCCATTCAAATCATACCTTTTCTACCTTAGTTAATGAGCAACACTAAATCTTCTCTAGAAACAACAGAGCTTGAAAAAGTTTTTCTCTTACAAAATTTGTTGTGATGCCACAGGAGAGTCGGCCACCTAGTGGCAGGTTGAAGTCTCTGGATACAAGGACTCCTTCCCCCGAGGCCGAGCTGACGAGATACAAGGTGGGTCATGGTAATAAATAATGTCTGGATACATGGTGAGTCATGGTAGTAAATAATGTCTGGATGCATGGTGAGTCATGGTAATAAATAATGTGTGGATACATGGTGAGTCATGGTAATAAATAATGTGTGGATACATGGTGAGTCATGGTAATAAATAATGTCTGGATACATGGTGAGTCATGGTAATAAATAATGTCTGGATACATGGTGAGTCATGGTAATAAATAATGTCTGGATACATGGTGAGTCATGATAGTAAATAATGTCTGGATACATGGTGAGTCATGGTAATAAATAATGTCTGGATACATGGTGAGTCATGGTAATAAATAATGTCTGGATGCATGGTGAGTCATGGTAATAAATAATGACTGGATGCATGGTGAGTCATGGTAATCAGTGATGATCAGATACAAAGTGGGTCATGGCAAGATTTGGCTCTATGTATCACATTATTATTTGTGTCACATTGTTCTATATATCACATAGTTTTATGTATCACATTGCTATTTGTATCACATTACTCCTTGAATGGTTCCATGCATCACATCATTCTTATGCATAACATTGTTCCATGCATCACATTGTTCCATGCATAGTATTGCATCACATTGTTCTATATGTCACATTGTTCCATGTATCACATTGTTCTATATGTCACATTGTTCCATGTATCATATTGTTCTATATGTCACATTGTTCTATATGTCACATTGTTCCATGTATCACATTGTTCTATGTATCATATCGTTCTATATGTCACATTGTTCCATGTATCACATTGTTATATGTATCATATTGTTCTATATGTCACATTGTTCCATGTATCACATTGTTCTATGTATCATATTGTTCTATATGTCACATTGTTCCATGTATCACATTGTTCTATGTATCATATTGTTCTATATGTCACATTGTTCCATGTATCACATTGTTCTATGTATCATATTGTTCTATATGTCACATTGTTCAATGTATCACATTGTTCTATTTGTAACACTGTTCTATGTATGATATTGTTCTATATTCCATTATGCTGGTGTTTGCAGACCCTCCCCCCGATCAAGCAGAAGTCCGTGGACGAGCTGAGATGGGAGGAACGGCAGATGAAGAGGTTCAACAAGAAGTTCTGGACTTGTCCTGAACCTCCCAAGCCGTTCCTGCTTCATCTGGGGGTCACTGCCAGGACTCATAACATCACTGCGTTCCAGGAAAACTTCCCTGACCAATACAAACACTTCTCCATTGACAGGTAAGTAGCAGAGGGGAGATAGAACATGCTAGGAGTACAACAATTTGTATAAGAATTTATCAGTTGATATCTATTTCATTAACAGATCACTCACTATATTTATTCTGAACCTGATTTAGTTCACCTGAATTCTGTTGATGCAGGTCGTTGAGTGAAAAGCAGACTAAGTCTGGACAGGAGACGAACTCATTGCCCCAGGCAGGTAAGGTCACCTGCCTGGAGGCGGAGGCGGATGTTGTGTCTTCAGCACTCTGTAACATCATCAGGTTAGTCAGGATCCAGTCAGTCAATAGGTTCCTCTTTTCATAACGAGCTTATTGGTATTATTTACGAGAAGAGACCAGCTCAGAGCACCTGTTGGTTTGAGTGGGCTGGTGTATTATGTGTGAATGGCTGTTCAGGTGATATTTTGCTGTGGTTTACTGGTAGCTTGTAATTGATGTGCTCCCATGGAGCCATCAATTACAAGCTTCCATTGATTGATCTATGATGCTGTATATTTTGTGTTTTAATGTGGATAAGTAAATTACAAAGTAGATTTTAAGTTGTTTTGAACAGTACTGTATCGGGCTTGGTTGTTGGTGATGGTGCTTATGATGAGGATGAATCATTATAAGCAACAGCTGTTCAGATGATCACTACTTGTCTTAAAACACCGTTAGTCTGTACCACTAATTGATATATACTAAATATATCACTAGCTCATTTTATGACTCGTGTGCCTGTGGTTCAGGTGACATGTTTGTCTTTGTGAGTGCCAGTGGTTTAAATCATTGTTAACACACCGTTCAAATGAAAATATGATATGTCTTGGTATTTGAGATGATAGTTTCTTCTTTATCTGTGTATATCAGTGATTTGTTGGTCAATCCTGATTTGAATTGTTGACGATGCTCTCTGTTGTGTGTGTGTGTCAGAGGTTTGCTGGATGACCCCACATTCCACGAGTCTTGTCAGCAGGTCATGACCGAGCCCGTGCCGTACTTCAAGCAGTATACAGACCAGAAACCACCAGTGTCTGCCGTCACGTCGCGTTCCAGCGCCCCGTTTACCGTCACAATCGACGCACCTCAGCATTCCTCATCATCCTCGTCCTCCTCATCAAGTTCACCGGAACCGGAAGTGGCTGTACATTCAGATGCAAAGGAGTCTCAGGAAGAGGAAGTGGATGATAGGGCACCATCTAGTGGGTCAAGTGCTAAGGTAACTAACAGGTTTGAGTAAAAGAAAAAAGATTTATAGCTGATGTATATATTATATATCAATGGAGGTATTGGTGCTTCCTCTTTAAAGTGCATGGGTGTGTTAGGCACAGCTGGGTGTGTTAAGCACTGCTGGGTGTGTTAGGCACTGCTGGGTGTGATATATCAATTAAATACAGACATACATGATACACATCAATGCTCACTTTCTGAATACTGCTCCCACTACAGGAGGTAACCACCATGATAGAGACTCCCTCAGAACTACGAGCATTCACCGCCGAGAAAACTCAACAACAGGAGGATGAAAACAAGTTCTCACAAAAACAAGCCATTAAAAAGTAAGATCAACTAACTCTCTTTCCTTGACAAAATGGACATGTTGATAAATGGCATTTAAATATTGACCACGGCCAAGTTATAGAACATTTAAAATGACTAGTCGAGGAAATGACTCGTCGACAAAATGACTAGTCGACGAAATGACTAGTCGAGGATTACAATGTAAATGACCAGTTACCAATTGCTTATGTGAGTTGTTCTATTGTTAGTGAAATACTAATACCTCACCAGAATTAAGCCTCTCTTATCATAGCCATCGATGCACCTCCCCACATACAGATGCATGCCCTTGATTTTGAGTTTTTATCCCGCAGCGTGATTGAATTCAGTCCTTAATGAAGTGTATTGTTCTGTACAGGTTGCCTGAGTTTTGCAACACCACAGAGTCCATTCTGGAGAATACCATTATGAATATAATTCAGGAAGCATTTTCACAAGAGTTCAACATCACCACCAGACCCCGTCTAGTTGCCATGTTGCCTAGGAACACTTCACAATCCAGTGTCCATAGCAACAAACAGAACTGATTATTCCACATTAAGAACTGTATAAGAATATCAGTCATTTTACCTTTGTGGTTTATATTGGCTCATGCATGGAAACGTATCTAACTGTTGCAGTATTATCTTTGATGGATTCCTGGATCTTTGGTTTGAGTTCATGGTGTAACAATCCAGAACTGATTGTTAGATTTTATCTCTGTTTGTCCGTCCATCTAAACCTGTGTGAATTTGAAGTTTTTGGTACCATTAATGGACATGCATCATGTGGCGGATTTTGCTACCAATAAAACCAGACTGTGATATCATCTATTTGCTTCATTATCACCTGCCAGCACCTCTATCAGTCCGATCACCTGCCAGCACCTCTATCAGTCCGACCACCTGCCAGCACCTCTATCACTACGACCACCTGCCAGCACCTCTATCACTCCGACCACCTGCCAGCACCTCTATCACTCCGACCACCTGCCAGCACCTCTATCACTCCGACCACCTGCCAGCACCTCTATCACTCCGACCACCTGCCAGCACCTCTATCAGTAAGACCACCTGCTAGCATCTCCCTCAGTACGACCACCTGCTAGCATCTCCCTCAGTACGACCACCTACTGGCATCTCCCTCAGTATGACCACCTGCCAGCACCTCTATCACTAAGTAGATCTAACAATTAATTACTAGTGAATATTAATAACAATCCAAAATCACCAAGCACCGTTTCTTTGCATGAGATACAGCTATGTTTAGGCCAGACACTGGATCACGGCCCTGAGATAATGATAATCTACAAGCTAATTCAGTAAGCCTTCTGGTACACAATAATAAAGAAAATGGGTGTTTATTGGGAGAAAAGCGGAAGCAAATATAGTTTTGTGTTTATTGATTTAAATATCATTCTTACAAAGTTCCAATGCATTCACTTGATCAGCCATTGCTTGCAGCATAAATTGTCACCCCCAAGAAGTAACAATACAAATTCATTACATACGGTATTGCATATTGAACTATATAGCTAATGTATTTCCATAAAGAACGTTGCACAGTAATTATCACATGGTATTCAATTTCACCTGTAGTTGCTTTCACCCACGTTGGTTGTATGACCTATTGACAACCTGGTGCCCAACAGTTGGCGTCAATTACACACGGTCATATATACATCACTCAACCAGATTTACGTTAAAACATTTCAAACAGATTTTTCAATAATGTGTTTTAAACAACAAAGGTGTGAAGGGAAAAACCAATTGACTGAAATCAAAGAATCTCAAAATCTAACAAGTTCAGGGGATCGGGTTAAGGGACACAAGTTGGAATTGTGGGTTGAATTTGAGCAGTTTGGTGTTGTAATAACAACTAAATACACATTACAGGGGGCGTAATATGTAAATCACTCTAGGACCGTATCAGAAAAAGCATTTGGAGTCAGTAACATGTCATATCACAACAACACAAAGTCAATATGCTTGGATTCAGGAATGCATGGCAGTCCGGGTGTAAATTAACTTGCCGACTTTAACTCACAAATGAATTTTATAAAAAAAAAAAAAAAAAAGTAAAAATGGCGTTTAATGGTAACAGATGAATGTCACATCACAAGGTTTGGAAATGAGTTTATAAGGGATGTTATATACCAATCTTATCCTATTCGTCTCCCCAACCATAGAAATAATACGCACCCATTCCCACCCTACTACCTTCGGCAGAGTGGCAATAAAAGTCATTGACATTCCCTTCTAGTCTAATCAACGCATTATCAAATACTGGCAAGATTCAACCAAATATAATCAACTCAAAGAGACCAATTACTGGTAACACATAATGCTGATATGTCAACCGAAAATAATCCTGAGCATGCGGGAAATTAAGTGATTGGAATACAAGCATGAGATTCTTACATCCACACCGGCCATATACACATTGTTTTAAATGAATCCTTTGGTAACACAAGACAAATGATTGAGTTTTAAATAAATCCTTTGGTAACACAAGACAAATGATTGGGTTTTAAATAAATCCTTTGTTAACACAAGACAAATGATTAGGTTTTAAATGAATCCCTTGGTAACACAAGACAAATGATTGGGTTTTGAATGAATCATTTGGTAACACAAGACAAATGATTGGGTTTCAGTTCCATTCATGTAAAAGACATAGAGAATGTTGGCTTTGGTCATGTGATGAAAATCAAGACTTGCATACATACACAGGTTAAACCACGAAAGCGGTAAGTTTGGCACATGAAATCATGACTTGAATTATCGCAACTAAACAGCTTCTAATTGTATGTCATCATCAACATCACCATATCGATGTTTAATAATTTGCATATAAAATACCAAAAACCGCGTCTGCTTCTTTTAACACACAAATAGCCTTGAAATTATGATGAATTGCAACATTTGACCCCAAAAATGCATACAAATAAATGCTTGTTTGCATTCAAACTCAGTGAAATCTCCCGTGTGAAGTATACATGTTATCAATGATGACAATATCAGCAAATCAATTCTGAAATCACGGACAATTTGAAATATTTTTTTTACATGAAATGGTAAAAGAGCTGGAAACAGCTTTGATTGACACTTTGAAAGAGCACCTGCAATATTTTGATCTATGAACAGCAACAAAGCATGCAAGTACTGGTGTGAGTGATGTGACCATTATTATGCTTGTCTGATAATACACACACAAAATAAAAAATCCTTATATATCCTGAAATAAACATGAACCAATCATAGAAGAGGAGTTTTTATAAGAATAGTGGTAATGAATAACATTAATCTACCAGGAAAGGAGCATTCATCAATGATGTAACCATTAACCAGGGTGCATCATGATGTTGGTTGCCTGGGTCATAGAACCTTCAATGTCTGAACCAAAACCTGACAGACACATTCGACCTCCATTAAGGAGATATGCACAACTCATCGAGACCCTGTAGAAGCAGATGAAGGTCAAGAGGTGGATAAAAATCAGATGAAGGTCAAGGGGCACATGAAGGTCAGATGAAGTTCTAGACGCACATGAAGGTCACATGAAAGCCACGAGGAGCATGAAAGTCACATGAAGGACGAGAGGCGCAGCTGAGATCAAGAGGCACATTGAAGGTACTTTAAGCACATATAGGAGCAGTAGTGCCGTAGCCTGTATAACACACACAGGGCCAACTGATCACCAGAGCAATATCACCTATTGGAAAAGGGATTTATATTGCATCAAGAGTTAACATAATATCTGTAACATGTGCTGTCATGAATGAAATTATTCCTGAAGCAAATTATCACAAGGTTCAAAAATCTTTTAATAATTAATTGAATTTTCATAACTATAATTGGATATTATCATATTTCGTTGACATCGCATTTGAAGTGACTATATAATCAAAGCATAAACAGGTTTGTTTCGTTTCATCGAAGCATGGCAGTTTGGCTGTGGTTGTGAGGGTACACTCACAGTATTGCACGAAGTACACCAGAGCCTTAGCAGCCCTGGCAAGACCAGCACTATAGCTTCTTTACATGTGGGTTTGTGCGTATGTGTGTTCTCAACAACTCATCCATCTCTGGAGCAAGTCTCATGCCTGGAATGTTGAAGATGGAGGCCACTGTGAACAGATTGATGACCGGATGAGTTATTTCAGAAAGTAAACACAACATCAAATGTGAAAGTGAACTTCTTGGTAAAAAATTTTCTTAAGCCACTTTACAAGATGAGAATGATAGATGTCAATGGTAAAGTTGAGGACAATCATGAATGATTGAAATGATCAAAAATAAGGATGATGATCATGATCATGATGATAATTATAATGGTTATGCTTGATAATGATCGCAAATGATTCACATGATAATGATCATGAATGATGATGAATATGGTAATGAACATGCACTTGAGTAACCATAACGACAATACAACCCAACTCAAAATTGACACCGTCTGCTGGGACTCGCCATCACATCTACAGAATGGAGATGAGAGAACATACCGTCTGGTAGTTCATAGATGACAGGTGGCAGATCCGAGAAGTAGTGGTGAACAAGAGCCTGGGCAGCTGTTATACGCTGCTGCGGCATCAGCTGCAAGTGATAGCCAGTATGTTAAACAACCATCATGAATAATTAATATATGCAAATGAGTAATCATGAATAAGTTATACATTTCAATGAGGAGACACACCTGTAAGAGGCTTGTGGCAAGTGTCTCTGCGTGCGGAATGTGGGCAAGTTTAGGTATGACTAGACTGATTTCCCGCTGGTGATAGAATCCGAACTTAGCTGAACATGCACACAATGTCCTCATCAATGTGGCATCTTATCAAAGCAACAGATCATGGCAAAACACAAGGAATAATGAGGCAGAACGTTCACCAAACAGCCATCAACACTGCAAGGGTGGTGTGAAAGTTAACATAGGACGATCAATGTCGATATACTTGAACAGGATTAGAAACTGACTCCATCCTGGATATCACAGTAACATACTTGTACAGTAGTTAGGGAAGTGAGTGACCCCTTTCCAGACATCCTCTGACGGCGTCCCAAGCACCTGTCACATTTGTAGGAAATATCAAGCCTGTTTGACTCAAAAGTATCAGTAAATATTGGACACTAAACATGAATAGATCCCATTTATCCCATGATAAATCGCATTGATCTCACATTAATCAAACTAGACTTTTATCAGACAAAATCTTAGTCAAGAGGACATAAACTGCATGAAGCTGTCATCAATAATAGTGATCTAATCCCATTAATCTGATGTATGCATCACATTGATCTGTAATTAATATATTAATCTGAAGCATAACCACATTAATATCATTATTGGCATTAAGCTAATGCAGCCACCATATAAATCTGTCATTATTACATTAATCTGATGCATGCACCATATAAATCATGTCAATATTCACATTAATCTGATGCAGTCACCATATAAATCTGTCAATATTCACATTAATCTGATGCAGTCACCATATAAATCTGTCAATATTCACATTAATCTGATGTATGTACCGTATAAATCTGTCAATATTCACATTAATCTGATGCATGCACCATATAAATCTGTTATCAATTACATTAATCTGATGCATGCAGCATATTCATCAGACTGACTTGTAGATATTGACAATAAACACTCCATCTTAATCACCAACCACAATAAGGAAAACGCATCATTCAGCCTCAAAAATCCATTCAAGATGAAGTGCATCAGAATTATGACAAGTCAAAGATGATTAATATTAAAGCAGTGTCAGAAATTATAACCATGCTAATAAAGGGGCGTGTCTATCTACATAGGGGGCCGTCCTACCCGCCATATCCTGTCGAGCTGATCGTAGGCATCCTTCATGCCGGGAAACGTAGCCAGACCAGAGACCATCTCCGTGAATATGCAACCAACTCCCCTACAGTCAGGCAGACCATCACCCAATAGACAGGGAGCATTCATTTACACATAAACAACATCAGTGGTCACTTTGTACAACAGGGCCCCTCCAAAGTTATGTACAACTCCATCAAGCGTAGTCATCACGTGTTCAGCTTAGTGTTTTATCACCAAGGAAACGGAAGATTGACAGCGACAGATTGATTAATGGATACAGTGAACCCATTAATCATGAAAATTATACCTCTACATTTTGAGCCCTTTGCCACAAGACCTAGTGACCCAAGAATTCTACAAGTCCTAAATACAGCCCAAGACTGCCATGGCAGATGGCCTTCCCCTTACACAACCCGCCAGGTCATTTTTACAACCCATCATCCAACACCCCAATATGTACCGGCTAACTCTGGAGGTTAGTGTAGGTCTAGCAGTGATGTAGAAATAAGCATTTTACACTCTAAGCCAATCCTACTGACAAAACATGAATAAATGTATATCAATACAAATGAGCTGATTACCCAAATAAAAACCTACCTTGAAATGAGAAATAAGGGAGAAGACACTGATGTGTGTAGATTAGGTGACCTACCACATGTCTAGAGAGGTGGTGTAGTCTGTGGAGCCGAGGAGGACATCTGGGGGGCGATACCACAGCGTCACAACCTCGTGAGAGTAGGTTCTGCTCGGAATTGACTTGGCCCGCGCCAAACCTGACACATATAATAACAAGGGGAAGCCTTGAGTAGTATTCATAGAAAGGTAAGGTTACTATAGGGTTTAACGGCACACCCACACTAATGTTAGCCCAGCTTTAATGGTGACCTGTGTATAAGCCATGGTTCAGCTGCATGGAGTTAGTAGATGATTGGAACTAATTGTAAAGAAGTGCTCACCAAAATCAGCCAGCTTCAACTCGCCAATTTCACTTATGAGAAGATTCTGTGGTTTCAGGTCTCTGCAGAGCAATATGAGATGTCAATAATATGTAACACTTCGCTCAAATAGTAACAACAATGACACACAACACTCAAACAGTAACAACAATGACACACAACACTCAAACAGTAACAACAATGACACACAACACTCAAACAGTAACAACAATGACAACAATTAACTCAAACAGTAAAAACAATGACATCACTTCATTCAAACAGTAACAACTATGACAACACTTCATTCAAACATTAACAACAATTACATCATCGTTTAATTATTTACATCAATGACATCACACCACACCATTATTAACAACAATGACATCACCTCACTCGAGTATTCACAACGATAACACTGTGCCACTCACCCATTTACAACAATAACATCACCTCACTCAAGTATTCACAACAATAACACTGTGCCACTCACTCATTTACAACAATAACATCACCTCACTCAAGTATTCACAACAATAACACTGTGCCACTCACTCATTTACAACAATAATATCACCTCACTCAAGTATTCACAACAATAACACTGTGCCACTCACTCATTTACAACAATAATATCACCTCACTCAAGTATTCACAACAATAACACTGTGCCACTCACCCATTTACAACAACAATATCACCTCACTCAAGTATTCACAACAATAACACTGTGCCACTCACCCATTTACAACAATAATATCATCTCACTCAAGTATTCACAACAATAACACTGTGCCACTCACCCATTTACAACAATAACATCACCTCACTCAAGTATTCACAACAATAACACTGTGCCACTCACCCATTTACAACAATAATATCACCTCACTCAAGTATTCACAACAATAACACTGTGCCACTCACTCATTTACAACAATAACATCACCTCACTCAAGTATTCACAACAATAACACTGTGCCACTCACTCATTTACAACAATAATATCACCTCACTCAAGTATTCACAACAATAACACTGTGCCACTCACTCATTTACAACAATAATATCACCTCACTCAAGTATTCACAACAGTGCCACTCACCCATTTACAACAATAATATCACCTCACTCGAGTATTCACAACAATAACACTGTGCCACTCACCCATTTACAACAATATCACCTCACTCAAGTATTCACAACAATAACACTGTGCCACTCACCCATTTACAACAATAACATCACCTCACTCAAGTATTCACAACAATAACACCATGCCACTCACCCATTTACAACAATAATATCACCTCACTCAAGTATTCACAACAATAACACCGTGCCACTCACCCATTTACAACAACAATATCACCTCACTCAAGTATTCACAACAATAACACCGTGCCACTCACCCATTTACAACAATAATATCACCTCACTCAAGTATTCACAACAATAACATTGCTGTTATAAGAAACAATGGCACCCACTCACCTGTGTAAAATTTGCCTACAATGGCAGAAGGATAGTCCCCGTAGCAACTGAAACAAGAACAGCTGAAAAACAAAAGCAAACACCCCATCACAATCATACTCTGCAGAGAGCGATTGAAATCATTTCATTTAAGGCAGTGCTTTAAAGAAACATACTTAACAATCATTGATTGTATCAAGGCTAGATATGTAAAAAAATTGAGATATAGAAATAAGTGATAATGTATCAACCATAGAAGGTAAACCAAATACAACATTAGCCTTCATTTCAAGTGTTCAGCCAACTTATTGGTATGGCTATTAACAATGACCTTGACATTGCGTGGATTAAGACCCCCTGCGTGGCGCTCCAAATACTGACTTAGGTCTGTATGCTTAACACATAAACAAACCACAAATAAATAAATACACACTTGAAACAGGCCCCCTTGAACTTAACTAGCATCAATTCCAGCTTTGCAGGGAAAATCACAAAACATGTGCACATAATGAAAATAACCTTGGCAGAATGTCAATTATATTAGATTTCAGGCTTGTCATTACAACAACCAAAGACCAGGAATGCTTTATCACTCAATTCTTGATACAAAATATCCAATGCCACAAAGCAGGTGTTTTTTACTGTGAAAGATATCAGGAGCAGATAGATTGGGACACTTACTACAAACTCAAAGACAAATGTCAGAGTTTCCTTGGTGTGAATAATATCATGAAGTGTAACAATGTTAGCATGTTTGAGACCCTTCAGTAAAGAAGCTGCAACACAGAAAAGCACACTCGTTTCAACATCACTTTTCAGAAATCAACATCCATGACCTGAAACCAACATTCCATATATAAATAAATAGCTCGCCAACACTAATATGTTATATAGGAGGGTAGACATAATAGCTGAAAAAATATGACCCTTTCATGAAATCACAAGAGAAACTCAATAACAGTCGGGCCTGAATAACACTCCTAAGTGCATGAATAACACTCCTAAGTGCATGAATAACACTCCTAAGGAAACAAAGCTGAAGAAATGAGAAACCTTCTCTGATAGCAGTGAACGGCGTCCCTTCTTCATGTTGAAGCTGTATCTCCTTCAAAGCCACCACCTTATTGGTTAATCTACACGCATGAATCATGCAAATATTTCAACTTACATAATGTAGTGAAAATATGTCAAATTGCTTCGTATAAGCCATTATAACAAAAGAATGGTGTAAGTTTGTATAGGGATGGTAGCAGGTGGGTAAGGGTGACTGGACAGAGGTGGGGTGCTGTATGCGGCTGTATAGGGATGGTAGCAGGTGGTTTAGGGTGACTGGAGAGGGGGGGGGGTGCTGTATGTGGCTGTCTAGGGATGGTAGCAGGTGGGTTAGGGTGACTGAGAGGGGGGTGGGGTGCTGTATCTAGGCGGCTGTATTAGGGGATGGTAGGGTGGGGTTAGGGTGACTGGAGAGGGGTGGGGTGCTGTATGTGGCTTGAGGCTGTCTAGGGATGGTAGCAGGTGGGTTAGGGTGACTGGAGAGGGGTGGGGTGCTGTATGTGGCTGTATAAGGATGGTAGCAGGTGGGTTAGGGTGACTGGAGAGGGGTGGGGTGCTGTATGCGGCTGTATAGGGATGGTAGCAGGTGGGTTAGGGTGACTGGAGAGGGGTGCGGTGCTGTATGCGGCTGTCTAGGGATGGTAGCAGGTGGGTTAGGGTGACTGGAGAGGGGTGGGGTGCTGTATGTGGCTGTATAAGGATGATAGCAGGTGGGTTAGGGTGACTGGAGAGGGGTGGGGTGCTGTATGCGACTGTATAGGGATGGTAGCAGGTGGGTAAGGGTGACTGGAGAGGGGTGGGGTGCTGTATGTGGCTGTGTTGGTGTGGGTCCTATGAGTATGTATTATCACTCACAGACTCTTCCCCCTGAACACTGTCGCATAAGAGCCCTCTCCTAACTGGTCCAGCTTCTCATACGCATCCTCCTTGCCAAACGGGGAGTTGTACTGCAACCACAAACAACGCGTTTCTACTCAACGCCCAAGAGCAAACAGAAACCGCTCACCGTAATACCACACATTCTGTTTTGTTACTGAACAATCCCACACAGTTTGTTTATTATCGTTGTGGCAAGTAGAGATGTAAGCACTGTACAGTGAGGTACTCTAGATTATCCGAACATCATTTATCCAAACAAAATCGCAAATGTCCCATATGGCTTCCTTTGTTTACAATCAGATCACTTATCTGAACTAAATAATCCCTGCCCATCTTTTTAATCCTCGCCCATCTTGTTAAACCCTGCCCATCTTGTTAAACCCCGCCCATATTGTTAGAATAATCAAGGTTTCCTGTACTGCATCCTACCCCAAAGCTGGAGGCCCTCTTTGAGCGAAACGCCTCCACCTGGAAGTTCCCTTCCGACTTGGGTCGTCGACTGCGAGTTATGACGTGGACGTGAGGTGGCAGCACTGCTGTAGGGCGACTCGTATCTAACACATCTCCCGTCGAGTGGTGTCGCTTCACGTTGCTCTGATCTATAACGGCGGCTACTGCTCCAGTAACAAATAGAAGACGCGCAGGTGAGCGAGCATGCGGTCGCGTGTTTAAGTGAGCATGAGAATTCAGATGAATAGCATTCTACATACACTTAAACAAACACGACACGAAACTCACGTCCGTTATGTGGGATGTGAACGTGACATGAAGACGTCACATTGCCGCTCTTGCCATGGCAACCGACAGGAGCCCCAGCCATCTTCTCAGAGCTGCCTGGATGGCTGCTGCTGTTTCCATAGTGACCGTTGGCATAGTGACCATTATGGTTAATGACCCCTTCGTCCATGGACTGGGCCATCTGATGCATATTAATGAGGGGGTGGGGTACGGGGTGGCGGTCTGGGGTGCTGTTCTGACTGAAGAAGACGGGTGGGGATTGGCTCACGTCCCGCTGCAAATGATAGCCTCGAGTGGGGCTATCGCTTTGGTTACCATTGATGATGGAATATCTAGCATCCTGGACCAATCACAGGGAGTTTGATTCACACCAAAAGAGTCAACAGTTGATTAGGAATGCCTGGTTTGTTTACAGGTAACCTTGTTAACAAGGTCAAGATTTACTTACCTCTGATATTCTCTCTTGACCTGCTTCATCACGGGAAACAGCTGTAACCAATGACAACCAACAACCAGATGTAGTAACCCGGGCAACAGGGGAGGTAATTCTCCCCGGGAAAATAGCTTACAAATGAAATTGATGAAGACAGCAACATTATGATGATGGCCAATGACAATTGACCAATGCACCCCCCCCCCCAATTCCTCAACCAAATACTGATTGGTTAATCCATATAAACCAGGTGAAATCAGAACGGTGATGGCAGAGGAAGGATGATTGACAAGTGTTGACAGATCTCAACTTTATAAACTTGTTGCCCAGACTAGGTTGGGAAACCCATGGTTCAGGGACGTAAGTCAAGCACTCAACATCACTGGGCTGCAGGGAGGGCTACATCCACCTAGCATTATGATTCAAATCATGGGAAAGGCAGTCCTCAATGAAACTGGTCAGGTTGTCAGGTAACAAGGACAGTCACTCAAATGAAGAGGAGTTGGCTCAAAATCAGGACAAAACATAACAGAACAACTGAGGCTATGAGAAACAAGAGGCCAAAAGACCTCAAAGATCTGCTGCATTTGAAAAGATTTTCAATTCAACGTTATAACACAACCTGATCATAATGTCTATAGATTTACTGTACACATAATTTGAAGTGTCATAGAGCCCTAAAATTAACTCACTTTGTCCTAGTAATTGAACCATACAAATGAAGTACACGCTCAAATGTACTGTTAAGCACAATCAATGAATATGCCATCTAAATGTACCAGATAATCGTTGAAAAGATGTAAAGGTCATGGGTAATCACTCCAATCTGAGGTCATACCAGAATACAATTTAGCTTGAAAGAAATCAATCTTTTGATTGCTTAGAAACATCATTTCCAATTCCACATTGGGTTAACAATGCACAAAACCTCATGAATATTCATGTTCAAACAGCCTTTCTTTTTGCTAACAAGTATATTTATAACGTTCTACAAGCCATATTGACAATATGTGCCTCTCAAATGCATTGATAAGCTCTCCAATCTAAGATGGCGCCTGACAAAATATGTTAGCATGCCACCTGTGTGCAGCGCGCCGATTGTCATAGCTTCTACCGCAAAACTAGACGGAAATTTGGGGGCATGGACAGGTGACCTTGACCCATAAGCTGTCTTCATTACTTCAGCATAAACAACCGTTCTATTTACACAGGTTGCATTTATGGCAGCGTCAGGTGACGGTGGTGCGCTGGAAATACTGACTACATAAACCAATTAGAGAACGTTATGATGACAAACGTTCTGATCGGAAGTGTTTCCCAGGTTAACCTCAATCAAAGGCTTGATCAGAAGATTAGCTTCGTTACGCTAGCAACACAGCGGCCGCCATACAACACAGAAGTGCGGGTCTCTGATAACACCAAGCCGCCAGCCACAAACAGCTCCACATGACATCCATCAAGTCTCCATTTGTAGACAGTATGTTTGTGATAAGCGCAATATTGATAGCAGGCGAGTTCCTGGTTGGCATAGACTCGATAGAGTGGCTATACTCACGTAGAGATAGCCTCGTCAGTAGGGCTATCACTGCTGGACTAGAACACGATGAGCAGCCAAGTCAACACTCCAACCCCCATCACTACACGCCGCCCCCACCCCCCTCACCCCTACCAGAACCTATACACAAACACCCCACTGCTGACCCACTATCAACGGCATAGCTATCATCTCAACTGACACACACTTCTAAACAAGCCAAACTCGAGCCAGTAAATCACGTCGCTCGTTGACGGCTCCAGGTATGTATCCACGTCCACGCCAACTGGCTAGACAACTCCACACAGACATAGCGGAGATGGATACGCGCAGCTAGCACCCGGGTCGTACAAGGCCCCTCTCATACAGGGCATGTATACGGCCCGCAGACGGAAGCTGGGTGCGTGATGGGTAACGAGATGCGGGTGACAGCAGCCTGGCCAGCTGATTCCATGGGCACTTGGGCATATAGAATATTACTGCATGTGAGCTTGATGGTATAATCATACTGGTCACGCCCAAGTGCCGACAGAGCTGCTCTGCCATGTGAAGCGTGTAGTCAACGACAGCACATTATGACTATCATCAGATGGAGAATGCAGGCGGGGATCAGGCTGACAGGTGCTTGTTAATACTGACCTTCCGGGGAAATAAGATCAAAGGGAATGTGACACAGGTACTTGAGGCGGGAGGGGGATGTCAAGGAGGGTGGTGAGTGAGTTAAAACGACACCTATTGAGCAGAAAGATGATCGTGGGCGGATGAGGTGGGGGGGGGAGGTAGTGGAGAACACTGAGGTGTCAACGCGTTCAATTCCTCCACCTATTGTATGCTAATTACGACTACCTCACGAGAGATGAAAAACATCTATCAATCGCAGCATGTTCGCTCAAGGCTAGGCGACACATAAAAATGGCCGACTGCTGTGTAGAAGTAACTCTACAATAGCAATAGTAGCTTAGTGGCGCGTGGGGGTGGTTTATAGAGGGCTGTGGGAGGGTATGGTGGTTTATATATAGAGGGCTGTGGGAGGGTATGGTGGTTTATAGAGGGGCTGGGGGAGGGTATGGTGGTTTATAGAGGGGCTGTGGGAGGGTATGGTGGTTTATAGAGGGGCTGGGGGAGGGTATGGTGGTATATAGAGGGCTGTGGGAGGGTATGGTGGTTTATAGAGGGGCTGTGGGAGGGTATGGTGGTTTATAGAGGGGCTGGGGAGGGTATGGTGGTTTATAGAGGGACTGTGGGAGGGCATGGTAGTTTATAGAGGGGCTGTGGGAGGGTATGGTGGTTTAAAGAGGGGCTGTGGGAGGGTATGGTGGTTTATAGAGGGACTGGGGGAGGGTATGGTGTTTTATAGAGGGCTTTGGGAGGGTATGGTGGTTTATAGAGGGCTGTGGGAGGGCATGGTGGTTTATAGAGGGGCTGGGGGAGGGTATGGTGGTTTATAGAGGGGCTGTGGGAGGGTATGGTGGTTTATAGAGGGGCTGGGGGAGGGTATGGTGGTTTGTAGTAAGTGGTGCCGATGCCAAAATGGATCGTGGCGGTTCTCAATACTAGATCTCCGCGTGCTGATCGGCAACATATGTAAGTAACAATTGTCAAAACTTCGCTCGGCAGCCGTACATCGGAAACTGAGCGCCTGTGATTTAGTTCACTGCATCACAATTGCAGGCTCTCGGATGGAAGAGGAAGGATTCCGAGAAAAAGTGGGGGGCAGGTTCTGGTGCGGTTTATCTATAACCAGCAGAATAAAAGAAAACATACATCAATTGACAGATGAGAGGAAGGAAGAATCGATACTCTAGAAATTTGCCGGGCGTGCATGAGACATGAGCTTGATTCGCCCCCTCCCCAGATCAACATACTCAATAATCCACCCATGGTATTCGTTGGACAAAGACCAAGTCGGGGATGGTCTCACAACATAGCCTCTCATGGGACTGCCCGGTCGCTGTTGCCGAATGAGGATGATAAATGGACCACTAGAGGGCGCAGTGCTGTTAACGCAACCATAACGTAATGGCTTCAAACGTCAATTACATAACAGGCAGGTTAGCCGGGGCAGGATTTGGCCGGCGGTCGATCACTAAACATCAGAAATCATGACGCACTCTATTGGCTCCCACGGCAGCTGTCCTTTGTTCCCGGGGCAAGTCGTCATCATCGTCCTCCTCAACTCAATGGTTATTTATGCGGCCACTTGAATGAGGGGCCGTGTCCAAACACCCGTGACGCAATCAATTGCATTTGGAAAGAGAAAGGCTGGTTTGAGATAACGAGGGTTGCACCCGCATGCTCGATGATCACCATGCTGTGTTTACAAACAAATACTGAATCCCTCGGTCCTTATCAGCTTATCACTGCTTATCAACCAGCTTTGAGAGAAACATGATTGGGGAATCACGCTTACCATCCCCAGTACCCTCACTGCCACTTCCCTCAGTACCCTCACTGCCTCTTCCCTCAGTACCCTCACTGCCTCTTCCCTCAGTACCCTCACTGCCACTTCCCTCAGTACCTTCACTGCCACTTCCCTCAGTAACCTCACTGCCACTTCCCTCAACACCCTCACTGCCACTTCCCTCAGTACCTTAACTGCCACTTCCCTCAGTACCCTCACTGCCACTTCCCTTAGTAACCTCACTGCCACTTCGCTCAGTACCCTCACTGCCACTTCCCTCAGTACCCTCACTGCCACTTCCCTCAGTACCCTCACTGCCACTTCCCTCAGTACCCTCACTGCCACTTCCCTCAGTACCCTTACTGCCACTTCCCTTGGTACCCTCACTGCCACTTCCCTCAGTTCCCACACCCCCAACAGGCCCTCGCATCCTCTCATTGACATATAGTTACATACCGCGTAACATATGCGCGTATGAGACCAAATATCCACTCTCGTCGCTTCAATGCATAACAATCAGGTTGATTTCATCAATTTCAACATCAGTAGCGAACACTTCAGCCCCCGCACATTCATCGAGTACATTCCTCTCACTCAACACCTCATGAGCGCGGTTTAGCGGGCATTTGAGGTGCCGATCAGCTGTCTGCTGGCTTGTTTCAATCCACGAATCATACCTGATATCACATCTGATATGTAAACCTCGTTAAGTCCCCATCATCCCTCCTCAAGACAACAGGAGCACATTGGGGGGCTAACGTGTCTTACCATGACCTCTGAAGTGAGTCATTCCACTGACGGAGAAGTTGGTTGATCCGGCTTGAGAGGGGCTTATCCACACGTGTTGTGTTTGAGACGGCGGTGCGAGGTGGGCGGTGTGGGCAAGGACGCAGGGGGTGGGGGGGGGGGGGGGGTTGAAGTCGAATAACTGTTTTAGCATTCCTCGAGTTATGTTGTTTCATAACAAACATAGAATATATATATATATATATATATATATATATATATATATATATATATATATATATATATATATATATATATATATATATATATATATATATATATATATATATATATATATATATATATATATATATATATATATATATATATTAACAGTCTCAATTAAAGGGATATCCCATATTTCCATTAGTGTTTCTCGTGCTCATTCACAGCAATGAAGCATGCCGCGTTCCATTATCGGCTTTCTAACGGCTAATATTTCGCGTCGCGTCACAAGCAGCCGTTGGTGTGAAGCTGGTGGCTCGGCGCTCGGAAGCTTGGCATCGGGAACCGAACGCCAGTGATTTCTCTCAAGCAGGGGTCGTTATCACAAAGAGTCTGAGTGTGCTGAAGCAGGTTAAGATTCTTTGGGAATTAGGTCGCTATAATAGCAATACTTAAGTCTCAACTTGCGCCTCTTAGTTCAGACTTTGTTGTGTGTATACGGCCCCAGATTCTCTCGGAAACTACGAATTCAGCTGTTCTTTCAAGAAATCCACATTATTGATTGTGGAGTAAGTGTCACAGTGAGTGATCGACCATTATTCCGAATCCACGAGAACTCTACCCGGTTTCGACACTAGTTAGTCTCAGAGAACCAGACTTCTACTAAGCGCGCCAGTGTTACGTAATCCGGACTTGCTGCTATGTATTGTACAGAAGACTGGAAGGACGGGTTTGGGGGGGTGGGGGGTTGTCATGGGTGTAAATGACAATGGTGCAGGAGTCGGTGGAATATCGGGGGTTAGGGTTTTCTGGAAACACCACCCCAGCCACACACATTCCCCTCCCCTCCGGGGGAACTAGACACGGACTGGGGCATTCCAGTGCGAGTTGTGATGAGGAGGCGGCGATCATACGCGATGTTCTGATCAGATCCCTAGCAATAATAACGACATGGGGTTCATTATGAGACAACCCCCGGATGCGAACACCAAGGTGACATTTGCACGATCGGAGGATAGAGCACAGCCGTATTGAACTCTAATAAGCCAGCCCCATTGCGCTGAACTCTACACAGGCTTGGTGATGACCAAGGGGTCCTGTCAAACCCGAGCGGGTTTGTTGTGGGGGGGGGGGGGGGGGGGGGGCTATCTGAGATAAGACAGATGGCTATGATTTGGTGATATTTGCGGGTGGTCACCCTTAACGACAGCAGCAGCAGCAGCAGCAGCAGCTACCACAGCACCCATATGTATTCACTCAATGATGGGGACTCTGTTGTACGAAGCTCAGTAACACCTCCGGGTGCTCAACAACCGCACGGCTGGCCACAAAGGACATCCCAAAAGCGCTAACACAAGCGCGTCTGATCAACAAAATCATGACCGGGCCAAGTGCGGCGATGTCACAGTGTCTGCTTCATGACATACGGGACTCATTCGATGACGCTGATGATGGCAGGCAGACGCTCGCTCGGCGATATCAAGGTCCCTTTAACGTTTTTGGATGTTTTCGAACTAACAATGTGAACCGAGCGCCAATGAGGGTGTCAGTAGAGGGGGGGGGGGGTGTGAAGGTGTCAGGCTACCCCCATCATGCATATGATGAGAGACAAACCACATGTTAACAATATCCGCCCACACCCAACCCACATACAATGCACACGCTTCATGAAACGTTATCACAGAGAACCGTACTTTGTATTATTATACGGCTTCTCTTAACCCGATAACGTTAAAGATTTTATCACCGCGAGCAGGAAGTTTTTATATGGACTCACTTACCCTGGTCTGTTCAAAAGTAATTATCACTCAATGGAAGTGATAACACACAGACAGTGCAATCATTGTACAAAGTTACAGAGTGATAAGCTCGTGAGACTGACACAACAGTCCACATAACAGACATTGTCAAAGAAACCAATGTTAAATAACAGCACTCATTGAACTCGCCAAACCGTGGATGCTTCATGAACCGTTCGCTGGAGGGTGCCTTGATTGGGGAATGAGTTGTCTGTGCTTTAAACATCAATGTGATATGGCCACAGAATAAACGACCATACACAGACAAATTAGATGTACGCAACCCTTATCAAATACAAGTCTGTGTCACTTACATCCAGCTGTCAATGGGCCTTGTATATGATATACCCAGGCCCACCTAATTACATATTTGATCATTACATAACAGGGTCCCATGCCACCAAACATTCTCTCCTTATATCATGTGTGTCACTGCCACATCTATTTCAGTAGAGGAGATTCCCTATTAAATCAGCTGTCACGATAAAGCAGAAGCAATATTCATACAAATATACCGACTTCCCGGTGCAAATTCCATGTAATCATGGGGGCAACATGGATTTATAGAGTACAAGCCATAATCGCTAGCTACTTTAATTAGCTTCCGACAACCAAACTAAAAACAGTCATTCAGGATGATAACTGACTGCAGCCCAATAGGCAATACATGCTGGCATACATGCAGGGTGGTTTAAAAATAGTCAGTCCACAATCGAGTATAAATTCCTGATGTTGAGATTCTGTGGTTACAGATACACTACTTACATAATCGTCCAAAGCTAGCGGAGAGCCTTTTCTTGAGCTTCTTGATGCGGCTCATGGAGTTTTTCCCCCGAGCTGGACACGGAAAAAAACACAATTCAATTTGAGATGAACAGGAGGTCATGTGGAACTTATCAACCATTTGAAATGAAAACTGGAGGCATCCACAATATGCAATAATTATCTGCAAAACGTCCTATAGCATCTCTTCAGGTCGTGATGCACTATAGCATCTCTTCGGGTCGTGATGCGCTATAGCATCTCTTCAGGTCATGATGCACTATAGCATCTCTTCAGGTCGTGATGCACTATAGCATCTCTTCAGGTCGTGATGCGCTATAGCATCTCTTCGGGTCGTGATGCACTAAAGCATCTCTTCGGGTCGTGATGCACTATAGCATCTCTTCAGGTCGTGATGCACTATAGCATCTCTTCGGGTCGTGATGCATTAAAGCATCTCTTCGGGTCTTGATGCACTATAGCATCTCTTCGGGTCGTGATGCACTATAGCATCTCTTCGGGTCGTGATGAGCTATAGCATCTCTTCAGGTCGTGATGCGCTATAGCATCTCTTCGGGTCGTGATGCACTATAGCATCTCTTCGGGTCGTGATGCGCTATAGCATCTCTTCGGGTCGTGATGCACTATAGCATCTCTTCGGGTCGTGATGCACTAAATCATCTCTTCGGGTCGTGATGCGCTATAGCATCTATTCGGGTCGTGATGCGCTATAGCATATTTGCGGGTCGTGATGCGCTATAGCATCTTTTCGGGTCGTGATGCACTACAGCATCTCTTCAGGTTGTGATGCACTGTAGTATCTCTTCGGGCCATTGCCCATCAGTACTTGCCACAGCCCTGTTATCTACATTGGCTTGTAAACCCCATCCCATGCCCTCTACTGACAGTGTGATTCTGTGTAGAGCTTACAGCCTCTGTCAAATAGAACTTAGTAAAAGGTTGTTATAGTTATATACCTCTACGGTACAATAGTTAAGATGCAGCAATGACAGAGGTCCTCTTGCTGGCTAATTCATTCAAGCATATTAACAGCAGCTCTCTGTGAGTCCATTGATGCATAAACAACTGTAAGCTGTCCTGACTTCTTGTACCGCAAGTAAGTGCAGTATATGTCATCCGGCCTCTAGTAAAAGGGAGGTGTTTATTTACAGAGGGTGAGACTGGTGAGAACGCCATGTTTATAGGGGATGTACTCGGTGTGAGGTTATATCACAGGCTGCCACTGAGATGATCTCATCAGAATGCTTACTGTCTCCACAGCGATTTGAAAACATGTTGATGTGTACAGTCAGTAAAGCATGGAATACCATTAGATGAGAATAGAAGACATCAAACTAACTCATCCATTCTCAACAAGCTCAAAAATGGAACAAACACTGACGATGACAATAGCATATATAGGGTACTAAATAGGCTCCCACTCCACAAGTCAACAATGATTTTATCAGACATAAAGCCCTCTAAAGACTACAAACCAGGTACACAAAACAACAGATAAGAATCATGTCCAGTGCAAACACACACATGGTTCTGTAGATATTGACATGATTTCCTTATTTTGTTTACCATACTTGAGCTACATTAAGAGATTAACCATTCAAAACTGGGTCATCTAAGAGTCAGTCACTGCTAGCTATTCAGAAGCTTTTGTGGATGCAGTTATCAGAATCATGTATGGGTTTATGCAGTCATCTTTAAGCCCTCACACAATAACAAATTACCGACTTTGACAGATGGTTGGGCAGATCATATTGGACTGCATGAAGTGATAAGGCAGAGGGGGGTTGTTGTTGTAGTTAGGAGGTTGGAGGAATTTTATTTATAGCCACCATGACCCATGTCATATGTCATACGAACATTAGTGTAATACAGAAATATTTAAACCCTCCAATTTTCGTTGTAGACAGTTTATAATAAAATCAAGAAACAGTAACAATACTAACAATACTCGCAATGATATATAGTTTAATTTAGATATTTAATTCAAGTATTTACTGATAATCTAATAAACAGAAAAATTGAGTAGTCAAACAAGTTTACGTGTTTCGTGACTCTTTTCTCACAAATTACATCAATTGGACTTTCAGCTGAGTGACTCATAATGCGAACGCAACAACAATAGCCTCAACCTCGTCTGTCGGCACGGGTTTTTTTACCCACCAGTACGAAGCCACATCCCTCTTCCCATAAAAATGACTCACCCAAAGGGAGAGACACCGCAGACGACGACGCTCTGAAGTCTCAACGACAACTCGACTTACCGTCGCGTAATTTCACTTTTGCAGGAGACATTCCAGGTGACCGGATATCTCCGGGTGGAGGTTTCCCGTCCATACTGGTAGATCCTCCACCAGTTTTAGAAGATGTGGCACCAATTTTTCAGAAGGCGTTACTGTTTTCGAGGCAGGGAATAGATGACTAGCTTGGAGACCTCGAGTGGATGTTATTATCATAGATACTTCCGGCGACCAGCGATCAACGCGACGACTACTGGCCAAAATGCAACCGTTATGATAGATATAATAGTCATAACGCTCACACTGTCACGAACCGTCCGAACAAATCTAGTTGGGATCAACACTTACGCAAGATGATCTGATGTTCAACTGTGCCACAGGCCCTAAGTCTAGACCATTAATACCATACCATCAAGTTCGCTTGAAGGGGTATTTCATACTCTTCCATAAGGTACTACTGCATGTGAACTTGAGGGTAGGATTATAGCGTTGCAGCCTTAGTGCCTGCAGGCATTGGGGAAAAACATTGGGCCAATGATGTAGTGCTATCCGGGTGTGATCTGTACCAAGGATATTTCAAATTCTTGTCTGATTATGTAATATCGCACTAAAGTATTAGATAAAGAACCTACTCACTCTAAACTTCTCTACAATCAGTCACTTGATGTTGGTCGGTATAGACTCAACAGAATCCTGTATATTGCTGTGTCTACCAATCCTTCGAAAATGTTATGATATTGATGCCCTTTCCCTCTCAGTTGGGTAGTGCCTCCCCCGGAGCCAATCGGTGAAAGGCTTACTTAGACAGATAACTCAACATATCTATCAATGGTGTCCCCGGAAAACTGCCTTCATAGCGCCGTTATGTGATTAAGTCATCCTAGGATAAAGTAAAATAGTCTCAAAACAAGGTGAGTCTTCTGAAATAATGAACGTTTTTTTTCCCAATCAGCCATATGTGCAATCGTTTACCTTAAACACTAGAGAGCACTATTCGACACTGGTTTTGTCGTTTGAAAGATAATCTCTGCATATGTCGACAAGGATATCCATATGATAATTCCTGAATTTAATTACCCTACAGAAACTCATAGGAATGACAAGTCCTTGCTGAAATACTGTTATCATATTCCCTATAATCATAAATACACCCACCGTCATTTTTGGACTTTTCATTCTTGCATTTTAGTATATAGTTCATATAATAAAATTACTGGGGAGCTATATTTTAATTTACAAAAACTCAGTATTTGAAAGCATAATTGGGTCAAATGCAAATGTCATCTGCACGACTTAGGTTGAACAATTGTTTGCATTACATCATGATGGTTGTCTAGTGGGAATCAATAATCGTCCTGCCCAAGTTATTGTTGTCGGAAGTTTGAATCCAGAAGCATAAATCTATCAGAATTGCATAATCTATGACAAGTGCATGAGATTATGCACCATAGACTAAAATGCGCTAGAGTGGTTACCAGAGATAACATGACAATGATGCCATTCTGTTCTGCTTGTGTCAGTTGAAGCACATGGTCTGGTCGTTAAGCATAAGACGTTTAATCTGTTGTTATTCATTTACCATCCTATCATTTCAGAGGGGCGACAACTGGATGAAATTTTCTAGCATCAGGAAAAACCAAAAATGTAATTTTCAGTCCAATCAACTCCGTAATCAACAGTGCGATCATCACGCGGGAAAACCTTCGGGTCGGTTCTTAACCTGTCGAAGTTATCAAAATTCAGCTGATAGCAGCGAGAAACAGCTTCAATCAGATTCGATTTATGAGACGAGCAATCTCCACAATACTTAAGGGAACATAACCTTCGAATCATCCAGGGCGTCATCCCAAGCAGAGAATGCTTATCCGCCATCAATGCTAAGAACACGTGCCATTTCAACGACTGATAAACAACGGGAAATTGGACGTCATCAAAATTAGTCTAATAGTTCTTGTTTTATTCGTCTCCAAGGATTAACTGGTTCTTGGTGTGGATGGTTCTTGACGCTTCCGGTTTGTTCATTGAGCAAAAAAGCTCACCAAACGACCCAAATCAACCCGCCCTTATATGGAAACGTCGCAATTCCACTGGTTTAGTTCGTGGGTTTTCATACGAAGGGTAATACTTCCTTTTTGCCAATGCCATTTTAAGCAATTTGCAAAGAAGTACACAGAAATCAACAACGCTCATTGGAATAATTCAAGTGATAGTTCGATTACAAGTATTTATATCAGATACGATAAGAAGAAACTGTGGTCTTGCTCAAAGAGTTGGTCAATATAAGATTCACATATCTCGGTGTATGATCTAACCACAGGGATTTGCATTGGCCTGCCGGCCGCTATCTTTTATGTATATATAGAAGAACCGCAATACCGCAAAGTAGGTTTTGCGGAAGACTGACGACATTCCTTAGGCCTCAGTCACATTTGCCGCGGCGGCCGTGGGGTCTTAAATATCTACGGTCGTAATTATATGGCAACCGCGCGACGTATTTTGAATTTGTGGAGACTGAAAACCTGCGGCTGTCGTACGGCCTTTTGAAGTGATAACGCACGGTCGCCTAAGGGCGTCCCTGTTGCGGCCGTTAGTTTTTGACAAATACACGGCAGACGCAAGGGCAGACGCAAGGTAGCATCCAACACGCGCGAGAGAACGGTACCACCCAACACGTACTAATGAGCTTGCACATTACAGGTCTGGTTCATATCAACTCGGGCAAACCATTTGGACCTACAACGCTCGGTTGCCGATGTCATGTTTCCGAGTGGCTAATTTATGGATATTCGTTGAAGTACATGCGCTCGGTTCCCGATGCTAAGGTCGTCGCTTGGAAGCGGCTCGGCGCTCGGAAACTTGGCTTCGGGAACCAGCTCAATCATAACGTATTTTATGGATTGCCGCCAGTTTCATCCGAACAAAACCAACACGGTTTGATTTGGTCAGTCGCTCGATATATTTTGATCAAAAGAGAAATCAATAATCCAAAGATTATTATAACATATGTAGGCGCTGTTATTCCCACTGAGAATAATCACGTGACTACCCTAAGCAACGTTTGAAGATGGCCGACGCATAAAGTATCTGAGTAAACACAAACCATTCTTCAAAGTGGAACAATTACTTCTTGACAATGCCTTCAGTGAGCTTCAGCGTGAAAGTGAGGTAATATCCCGATTTGATTCCTTGACCTTTCATGCTGTGGGTACGGTATCTCGAAGCAGCTTGAAACAGGGATAAAACGAACATAATGTGTATAACAAGAATGCATATCAGTAAAAAGTAAACATAGATAAATAAATAAAGTTGAATTTTGGCTGGTGTAGAAACAAAGGACCTCCTTTTTTTCAAAATCACAATTCGGAATTAATTGAAGGGCCTTTATTATTACTTGTATATATTCACAAGACTTGATTTAGGTACACAGCTGTAATTATCTTGAGTAATCACATGATACAGGTACATACACATAGCGACGTTCTCTCATAAACCTGGAAGAGTTGGCACATTAAATTACAAATGATTGGCAAGTATAATATAATGCTAATGGTTATATTCATGCCTTCGAAATGCATGACTTGTCTTACGTAACAGCTCTTACAAGCTAGCTCTCTAATGATAACCTCTGCATGTTTTTGGTGTTTCCACATTTAGTCGAATGAACCCCTATCCCCACCAACAATGTCATTTAAATATGTGCACAGTTGAGCTAAGGGAAATATTGGGTACGTCAACACGATCAGTGTGGACGTCAACGCCGTCAAATCACCCTGGTCCAGTGCATATTTACTTCCACATGGTCACATGCTGAAATTCAACAGTGTATCAAGCTGGTTTACCAAGTGAAGCTGCAAGCTGTTTGTGCTGTTTTGCTCAACGGATTTTGAGTTGTGTTTGGTTTCCTGAGGGAGAACGAAGCAGTGGTTCTTCTGTGTTTCTGAAATTTTTGACAACTGTGTATGATAGGGTAATATTTGTGATCTGCATTGATCAAAGAAGAAATACAGTATTCTTTAATGGTCAACAAGTATTTTATTGTATGATCCTTGTTAAAGAGCGTCATATCTCAGAGAGCATCTGTCATTCATAGTTACAAAGCATATGTTGTAGTGATCACGTGGCGGGGCGGGGATACCATGTCATTATCTGCGTCGCCATGTGTCAAACTTATTCCTCGCAGGCTGCGGAGCTGGAGTTAATGCCCACACACTTGCAATGACATTAATCTATGTTTTCCGGTATTTTTGGTTGAACAACCGACGCTTGATAACAGCATGATCAAATTAACTTAAATGAATCCCCTTACGTATCGAAAGATCGTGCTTTCCGTTTACTCCAAGCTGTCTCTGTCACAGTCCATACCTCAGCCGAAGGGGGGGGGGGGGGGAGGGGATTGATGACATAAGTGGCTTGGATCCCTCGTTCTGGTGCTTCCATTGACCTAATTAATAATCATTAAATCATTGTTGTCATTTTCGAGGAACAGAGATGTATGTTTCGACAGGTGACCTTGTTTGAGGGCGGGGTGTGATTTTGTAGGATGTGTTTTTATTCCAATATAAGTATAGGGGGTGAGGGCGGGGGATTGGTGATGTTCATTTTTTATGTCAGGTGGTAGGGGTTGCGTATGGGCTTTGAGTGAGTGTTTTAATTGTAATTGTGGGGTTGTGGTGATCTGTTATATGGGATCTGGGAAGGATTCGGTTTGTTAGTCCGAGCTGATCACAAAATGAGGGGCTGAATGCCTTTATGATGCGCCCTGTTGTGTCACAGCGAAAATAAGAAGCAATTCTCAACCCAAGGAATGCCCATGACCTGAGGTTCGGATGAATGATACAGGGAGGTGATTGATTTTCCGCGGTTTAAATGTGGCTACTAAAGTTGTATCGTAAGTTGGTAAGGAAGGTAAGTATAGGGTTTAGCGGCAAATCAACACTGGTGTGTGATATGATGCCACGTTTGGTGTTGTAGAGAACTTTATTGTCAGAGGTATACTTATTACATAGCGTATGTGGCTCGCTGCGTTATGATATTATGCTGTATAATTTATATTCACTTCGTGTAACCTCGGGTCATCAACAACATTCAGTCCCTGATCCGTGATCACCCGTCTACTAATCGTTTGGCAATCGTCCACCACCCCAGCCGCATGGCACTGTCTTACCCACTTTGTATCAACACCCCATTTAACCTTCGTTTGGCATCGCCGACATAATCCTCACAACTGTTACTACCATTTCATGACCTCATTCGCTTTTCATGACCTCATTATCATTTCTGGCTAGTAGCGTTGTCTGATTATTAAGTGGACTACGTACCTCTATTGGATCGTTCACCGTGTATCAGTGTCATCACGGACCAACACATCGATGTTATCAGTTTCACTGATCGGGACTGATTCTTCGTTCTGCATCAGATAAATTTGTTGAGTGACCCCATCGTGACCCTTTTGGTGTGTCGTTTACTTCCCCTTATAAGCTTTTTGCCATCGATTTTTGGTGTTTTGAGAGACCAGCGCGGCTGAGTGGAATTAAGAGGGCCGAGGTTCAAGCACTATCGCAGCTCGTAAGCATGCCGTCTGAATAAACCCATTAACGACCTACCTTCTATATTACAAGGATCGTTACAATGCTAGCTAGCCTGCCTGCCTCAACACCAATAGTTGAGAAGTTAAAATCGCAGGCCAAAATATCAAGGAACACGCTAAGTTGAAATCGTGCCTTGAATTATTTTCTGTCAAGTGCCCTCCCCGGGACACCCGTGTACGCTTGATGTCAAGCGAGCAAGATTTAGCTCTGTAAGCAGATCAACACGGGAACCTGGCCTAAACACTTATATACTCCTTGCTTAAAGATATATATGATCACTCAAACTGGACTTCAGTGCGCAATGCTGCTCTGAAGGCAGTATTGAAATATTGACCACTCTAATGTCCCGTGTAGAATACAGGAACTGTGCCAGTTTTATATATTGATAGATATATATCGACACCTCTTTGTGGGATGGTACCTCGCCCTGTTCAATATTCTAGGTATTGAATAGTTGTCAACAATTTGGATATTGTGTTGTCATAATCCGCGTGCTTTGTAGTGATACACGGACTCACGGCGGTGATATCGCACCCATCAATGGATATTTGAGAGACCCACTTATCACAAAACCAACAACGGGAAGTTGGATTCACGTGGATGAACTTCAGGTGTGTTAGCGTCATTCTTAAGTCTTGTTTGGAATTCCGCAACTAAATCATTTGATCGTTGGAACCGGACTGGGAAAAAAACGTCCTCTTGAGAGTTTCCTATATCTGTGGTTCAGGCAATATGCAGTGTACGTAGCGATAAGTGTGCGAATTGGATTGGATTATATCTCAGTCGTTCTGTATTCACGGATAACCAATCGTGATGCTCCTGTGAGTATAAGCGAAGAGCCGGCCCTGCCGACCGCAGCTGAACGCCCTCCCACGCAACGGAATAGTGATCCGTCACTTCCTGTATCGGACGGAATATTTCTCATAACAATCTGAACAAATCACGTGACCATGCTGTATGACCCTGAAACCTGCCTACCTGACGTCACAGGCCGCGTTTCCTTGTCAACCATGTGCGTTTGCTTTTTTATGCATTTGTGCAATTGTATAATTCCCATCATCGGTACCACCGGTCACATTTTCAGTCTACTCGTTAGGCGTTTTGACCAGGATTCCTACCGATACAAAGTAATAGGTATAAGACTTGACGAGGGTAGGGTAGGTGGGGTATAGGCAAAGAAACTTCGTCTCTGACAGCGTCCGCGCTATTTACTACTTTCTATCTCTTACATCCGCGCGTAAGGAGTAAGGTGGCATCAGATCACCAAAACACCAGGGGCGAGTGCCTTGCCTAGGTGGGGTATTGTCTGTGATACTTATTGGTGCATCAGGTCTTTAAATCATGGGAAATGAGAAACAAATGTCTTGCAAATTAACACCCAACTCAAGATTTACTACGCAAAAGTAACCACAAATACCAATGCCTCAGCGTCCCATCTTCCACGATTACGCTATGATATCATGAATGTCAGTCTACTCAAAAACCAACCACAATAAGGATAACAATATTGTCACCCAGATCCCATTGACAAGGAAAAAAATGATTTCACCAAGTTCTGTTAAAAACCTTGCCAATGAGATCAACTGGTTTGATCCCAACTCAGCCCAGTCGAACCTACAAAGACGACAATGCATCTAATGTTCTTCCCAGAACATATCGTTCAATGTCTTTATTACAAAATTACACCCCCCCCCCCCACCCACACACACACTCAATGGCCAACGAGACAGTTTGTATCCATATTATCTTTTTATCGCAAATCGGATAAGTGAGACAAACTGGCTATTTTCAAAGTCAACGCTGAGATTAGAGCAATGACGACAGCGCAGCTACTGTGCTTCCCTACAAATGTTGTACCATGCCACAATTACTCCCCTACCCCACCACCACCCCCTACCCCCACTCCACCACCCCACCCGGGCTGATGAATGAGTGAGTGACAAAACAAACGTCGTGCCATAGTAATCCGTTTGTCGCTCGCCTATGAATACTCTTTCCCTAGAAACAAGTTTAGTCACGATGTTTTGCCCCCATGTGTATATACAGACCCAAGACACGCGGAACTTGTCCCAGTTACGGAAAGCAGATGCGAATGAAGCCGCCTCCTAGCGATACATTTCCAGAAAGGTCCACACAGTATCGGCTTCCCCGCCTCAAAGATGACAATGACAAACACCAGCAACACGAGGAGGATTACAAAGTATGGAGTCGCCATGGTTACGACTACTACAACACCAAGTAAGGCAATATGACGGAGCATTACCTTGAAGGCCATCTGTGTACCGACCAAATGGCTTGATCCTTATACTGGGTTCTACATATATGTATGGTGTAAGAATGTAATATTTTGTCATGTTAATATTATGCCATCTTGAACACTAACTTATGATATGTGCAGTAATAATTGGAATTATAATCCAATGTTTTCCTACATTATTCATGTTACATCCATTGAACACTCGGTATCAGCGACCGTCTTCCGCTCCACACTGAGCAGGCCTATTTTGCTCTCACAGATCAGGAGTAGAAGCTCACATGAGAGCCGCTCTCTCCATCACACCGCGTGTGCCTCACTCCCCACATAGACACAACACAGTCAACCCAACATATCCCAAGTTCCAGGAAGCCATGATATCGCCTGTACCTAGGTCGTCTGCTCACCTATACGCGGGAAATGTTATTGATCCTGCCTTTTATAGGTAGGTGACTGCTATTATTGACCCAGGTGTTGGCTCAGCCAAATACTCTTTTTAGTGTGTGTTTGGCGACTTCTTTTTGCTGCAATAGTGATAATTCATCCCATATCGACGTCAAACATTCAGTCATTCAATCCGACCCAATTTGTGCCCTTTGTACATTAACTACATAAAGTAATTTGGTCAGCCCTTCATGTTTGACCTTTTTCTGTATCCCTCAGAGGTCAGAGTCGCATGGCTTTCTCCGAGGACTCTGGCCACCTTCATGCATTTGATCCTTCGCCTACACCAGTAATGAACCATCATCCCAGGGGAGCTTCACTGCCTAAATCAGCCAAAAGCATTCACTGGACTCTCTCTCCATTCAAAAACCTCCAATACGATCGCAAAGTGAGTGAATTTGGGGTGCATCTTTTTGCTAACCATAATTCCATGATTCCGAACCATTTAAATTTATATCTATCTATTCTCCCTAATATGACTGGATTTTGCTCCGCTGGGCCTAGTAAATATACTTTCCCTCAGATTTCCATGTAACTTTACTGAAGTTGACTTCATTATGACTTCCCCAACATCCAATGATTATATGGCCTAATTAACGTTATGATATTCAAACTGGTTTTAATTCTGCAGGGAAGGTCACGTGTCCAGGGTCCATATTCCCGCGAGTTCACAGTCACTTGTACGGCTCCACCGAACTGGCTGAAGATGCGACTAGGAAGAGCTAACTCAACTTTGACATAACCCAATGTTTCCTGCCTTTATACATAAACCTACAATAATCGATATGCGATGTTGTTCTTAAAAAGTTACATAGCGCCTTACTAGTGTGAAATGAGAAATGATTAGTCTATTTAATGTTGTCCTGTGAGTATACATTACGTGTTTTACTTGTTTACGTGTCACTATTGTTTAGTCTATCATTGCTCTTTATGGCTGTGTGTATATACAACAAGTGAATTGTTGTTGACAATAAGGGTGTTTGTCAGTTGGTGCATGATAAAAACGTTGTCACATCAGCTGTGTTGATTATTTATAACACAGAGTTATGCGCTTTGTACATCAGGAAAGAAACTTTTAGGGTTCCTAACCTAATGGTCAGGGGTTTGTATAAGCTCTGAGACGGTACTAGGTTGGCAATGTCAGATAAGGACATAATAGTAACATAATTTCCACCACTGTGGTCCATTCAATTTGAAGATATAACAATCAATATCATAATATAACCATCATCGCCACGATAAAGTCATCAATGCCATGATACAACCACCCATGATATTATATAGCCATCAATGTCCGATATATCCTCAAAGAGCCCAATCACAATGTTCTTGCATAATTTCAAATGACACATTGTCTCAGTGCGTCCACGGGACTTGTATTATCGCCCGATACGATCAGGTTTTTGTTTTCGCATGTTATATTATGCTGACATTTTCCCGTGCAAATGTGTATATACCATAGTTAATCAATGTATTTGTTCTATCTGATATGTTCTATATAATCACTTTATTTGGGATGTGTATCAAGTGAAAAGCCACTGGAATATAGGCTGGCGGGAGCAGGGGGTCACTTGGACTTGTCATCGGTAATCATAAAAATAGAAAAAGAGGAAGTGCTCACTTTGGAACACCAGAATAAGTAGCATGTAGACGGATGGCTTACTGCAAAGCGTTACCAGTAAACAAAATGCTATAGACATTAAGTTTCATGTTTATACAATAAACTTTTAGTTTTCACTTTGATCATATTCTAATCCAAACCATTCTATAGATGATACCATAACAACTAATTGGTGCCTATAGTGGAGGCATGCGTGGAATGATTCGACAGATGTATTGACATAATAAGTTTTATTTTATGCAATGAAGCCTTTTTCAGAACGCAATGTGATCCCACACTACAAATATCTGATGTAAAAATGTCAAATAGTTAACTGCAATGTAAATTTAGCATCTAGCATGTCTTTCGACAAAAATCGTTGTAATCCATTTTCAAGCTCATGACACATGCATCAATCCCAACTTCTGGGATATTTATGACACCATGTCCTCGATCGAATCATGTAAACCAACTTTGAAATCTTGGCGCAAGCGCCCCTTTTCAATCAATTTCAACTGTTACGGTATGAACTCACTTCCTTTACGAGACCTGCGAGCGCTGTCAACAACCTCTGTTGAAACCTTAAAAGAGTTGTTGTTTTATAACATATTAGAAGAATATTTTGTCCTGTTTGAATCATAAACGACAATAGCTTGATAAGGATACACCTTTACAACTCGCCCGAGTTTCGGGCAATACCTGTCTACATTTATCGTAAGTAATGTATTTTCACTTGGTCGAAACCGTAAGTAAAATCGACTATATCTATTATGCTCTTAACCGACGTAGAGGATATGACACTCGGTTATCGAAATAGGCTTTTAGGTGTATATCAGCTAGATCAAAGGGAGAAATAAATGCTTGTCTGTTAAATTACATGGCCGAAATCAATACCTTAAAGGAACTACCTATTTGTGCATTAAATGTATTCTCTGACCGACTGGTGGACAATACCTGCCCTTTTAGCACTTTTTGGATTGCCCCCAACTTTGTTATGGTTGATTTGTGAAATGTGCATATGTTTATGTTTGCATGGAGTGTCTGCATGTCTCCCGATTGGTGTATATCTGAGCGATTGGTGTATATCTGAGCGTTTGTGTTTATCCAGGATCTGTTTCTGTATGCATATACATGTCTTTGTTTGATTATTTGCATGTGATATAAAGTGCTATTTCGAGATTCGGGGATATTTATGACGCCATGTCTTCGGTCAAATCATTAAACGAGGCCAAGTATATAAAATTTGGAATTTTGCTGCTAACGCTCCTTTTCGCACAATTTCAACTGTTACGGTATGCACTCACTTTCTCGTTTGGGTCTGATGTCACTTGTCAAACAACCTCTGTCGAAACCGGAAAAAGACTATATCACATTAGAAAATATAGTTTCCTGTTTAAATTAAACATGACAAAATATGCACTGAAGTTGCTATGAGGTATGGAAAATATCATTTATCAAAAGAAGTGAATTTTCATATGGTTGAAAACGAAAGCGAAATCGACTATCAGGATCTTTAACCACAATATGGGTATAACGCTCGCTAACCGATTCGGTCTTCCGGGTGCCGAACAGCTGGATCAATATAAGTAATAACCGCTCGTCTGATTAATTATATGCGCAAAATCAATAACTTACAGTTATCATCAATTTATGCATTCATTATTTTATCGGACGATCCGGACAAGCTGCATTCTGACACAGTAAATATCGTCCATGTAGGTCGTTAGTTTAGATTATACCCTGTGTCCAGGGAATTTGTATATACTCCGGGTTTTGCATGTGTGTATATCTGTATGCTAGTTCTGTCCATTCCCAGCATAGTGCAGTGCTGTTGATAAAACCAAGAGTTGTGGCTTATTTAGAACTATAGTTTTGCGTGGGCTTTTTGGGTCACAGAGATTCGTATCAGAAGGTAGTTTGAAGATATTATCGATCCATGACCCCGACAGAAAGTAGAATGAAGAGAGAAAGATTTCTATAATCAATCTATGACCCCGGGTACTGTATTCAATAGTACCCGGGGTCATTGGTTGAGAATATATATGTTTTACCATTTTCGACCTACCTTCTGGTACGAATCCTTGTGTTTCGGGTATACTGTAACAGTTTGTTTACCATAGTATCCAGGTCACGAACCCTTGTCACGTGATCTCTACTGACCGCTGCACGTTTGTCAACATTCATATGACGTCAACTATCTATGTACCTGGTGCTACAACATCCAGTTATCATTAATTGGATTTAAAATGACACATTCATGCAGAATTCCCTATCTTCACACCATTCTTCACCCGTGTTTTAATAATCTGTTCCATGGCTTCTCTCTGAAGACATCCAATTAGTTATAGCACCTGACCCTATGCATATTAGAAGTTACATTAAATTATAAGATGTTGCGTCATGTTGAATTCATAGGGCATGAGGTCTTATATTTAGTATTGTACATAAACATTCATAATTAATATTTCAACTATCCATCATATTTAATCATACATATCATCTAAAGTCATCACGATTGGTCGCGTATCTTTTGTTTATAACGAGAGAGGGTGACAATTCTGTTTTACTACATCTTTTAACTTATTATGCACAATCAAGTTACAGTACATCACAGCTTATTTTCGATGATGATTCTATGATGCATCGTTATTGTTGCAGGTTCTGCCAACCTTTGCGTGGAAATAGAAACTGGCTGTCAGAACACGGCATTATCCTCAGCTATGGCTTCTGGTGGAATACCGGAAGACCCAGCGGAACCCAAGCTAGGGTCAATCATCTTGAGTTGCGATCGTGATAAAAGGTTACGAGATGGCTTAAAAAAATTTGGGAACAATAAAGTCCATGCTGATATTGATATCATGTGCAAAGGAGAATGCTTTCCTGCCCACAAAGTACTGCTGGCAAGTCAATCGGGCTATTTCGAGCGCCAACTCGATCCTTCCCAACACAAAGGCAAGTCAATCACGTCACTCACCATTTATGCTGACCCACGGATACTGCTGTCTTGTTTGGAATTCATGTACTTCGGGAAAATAGAAGTTCACCCAGGTCAACTCCAGGCAATAACCCAACTGTCAGAACAACTCAACATCCAACAGCTTCATATGGTATGTAGATCGGCGGAGTTCAGAGATACAGTGGCTGATCGCAGCAACTGTCTGTCTATGTTGTGCATAGGACGCGCCGTCGAAGATGAACCTTTGGTGAAAAAAGCTCAACCTCTTGCTAGAGCTAACTTCGTCAAGCTGACAAGCCACAACACCTTCCATAACCTCTGCATGGAATGTGTCAAGGAATTAGTGAATGATGAAAAACTGTTTAAGACTACGCCACTACAGCTTCTCACTGCAACGTTAGCCTGGGTGCATCATGATCTCAGCACCAGGCAACAGAACTTGCTGGATCTCCTCGGGGGATTGCCTTTGATGAAGATGGAACCCTGGATGATAGAGCCATTCGTCTCCCACGTAGACTTACAGGGTCAGCCTGAATGTCAAGCTTTACTAAATGAGGCTATATCAGCGCTAGAGGAAGGAGTGAATGAAGGACAGGAAGGTACAGAGAGTACAAAGAGTGGATACAAACGTCCCTATCTTGTTACAATGGCAAAGCGTAGGGCGATGGGCGATAGTTGCAGCGATGCCACAAATGAGGTCACTATCACCGACTTGTCCCAGCCGAATGATGCCCGTGTGCTGACGAAGCTACCATCAGCCGTCCCAGTATTTGGTCGTATAGCCTGCTGTTTTTCAGGGTCCACTCTGACCGTGAGTGGGACGGGTGATGGACGGGATGAGTGTTGGTCGTATGATACCGTGCGATCTGTTTTTGGCGTAAGTGTGGTGTGCTTAACGTCAGTCGCATTGGACACTGTATGGCTGAATGTGGCGGGACGGTATATGTGCTGGCTGGACAGCAACCGAAGTCATCTGACCGAAGTCTTGTGAGTGACATCGAGAAGATGTACAACACAGAAAGGGGGGAATGGCAATTGGCGGGGAAACTGCATGGAGAGAAGTGTTATACAGCTTGTTGCTGCAGTCACCAGGGAAATATCATTGTTTACGGCGTGTACGAAAGTAATGTGAATCACCTGTTACAGATATTCGACCCATCAAATCGCTGCGTTACCAGTCAAATACATCTGCCAAGCTCTAAAAAGCTCACAGTGTATGGAGTAGCTGTGGCCCAGGACAAAGTCATCATGATTGGTCATGAAAACACCTATGTCATGCCAGTTTGGAATCTGCGCAAAGGAGAGTCTTCCAAGCTAACCACGTGCTCTAAGTACCGCTCACCTAACACCGGCTGTGTCATGGCCGTTACTAATAATGAAGTTCTGTTATTCGGCGGCAAACCTAGAGATGACAAGCCCGACCACATCTTGTACCGGGCATATGTCACCGATCTCCCCCAGATACAAAGTTCTATACAAAGTTCTGGCTGGACGCAGGTCACATCAAACTGGTCTGGGGGGAATTGTCCGCTGTATCCCGGCGCATCCTGTACAGCGAATCTATCTCTGCCTTGAACAGAACTGCTCATGAGCTCAACTCAAATTTCTTTATATTGTTGACAGAGGCGATGATAAATAATGTTGACCAATTACATGAAGATGATATTTCGGGCTTGAAATCAATCGCATGGAAAATGCTCTTCGGTGCGGTTATCCCTATGTGTTGACCGAACAGCGGTAAACATTGGACTTACTGAGTTTACTTCCATAATGTTTCTGATTAAGGTTATTTGTGTATGGGTTATGAATGAGTCATGCATAATATATAAATGTTAGGTGCAAGGTGTAATAAACCACGGAATCTTGATGCTTACTAATACGCCATTGGAAAACCCTGCTAGCGTAATGTTGATTGCAGTATGCTGGAGTCTAAAGTAGATTTAACATTGTATATTGGTGTGTCATCATACTCGATATGTGATGTTGATCTAAAAGTAGCTACATAGCGCCTTACTGGCATGAAATGAGAAATGATTAGTCTATTTAAAGTGTCCTTACTTTGTCGCTATAGCTTCGTCTATCATTGCTCTTCATTGATGTGTATACATACAACAAGTGAATTGTTGTTGATAATAAGGGTGTTTGTCAGTTGGTGCATAATAAAAACGTGTCACATCAGCTGTGGTGATTATTATTATAACACACATTTATGCGCTTTGTACATAAGGAAAAAAAAACTTTAGGGTTCCTAACCTAATGGTCATGGGTTTGTGTGAGCTCTGAGACGGTACTAGGTTGGCAATGTCAGATAAGAACATAATATTAACATAATTTCAACCACTGTGGTCCGTTCATATGAAGATATAACATCAATATCATAATATAACCATCATCGCCTCGATAAATCATCAATGCCATGATACAATCACCCATGATATTATATAACCATCAATGTCTGATATATCCTCAAAGACCCCAATCGAGATGTTCTTGCATAATTTTAAATGACTCGGTACGTTCATATAATTCAGGCACACGACTTTTGTGATCGCCCTATGTGATTTGCTCTTTGTTTTTGCATGTTTTTTTCGCATACTTATATTTGTCCGTGCAAATGTGCATGAATCAAATTTAATTATGGTATTTGATCTATCTAATATGTTCTATATAATCACTTTATTTGGGTTGTGTATCAAGTGAAAAGCCACAGGAAGGGAGGGTCACTTTAACTTGTCATCAGTAATCATAAACATAGAAAAAGAACACGTGGCCACTTTGTAACACCAGAATAAGAAGCATGTAGACGGATGGTTTACTGCAAAGCGTTACCAGTAAACAAAATGCTATAGACATTAAGTTTCATGTTTATACAACAAACATTTAGAGATTCTAAAAAGTGCCCCTTTGACCCTATTCTATAGATGATGCCTTAACTAATTATTGTTGCCAATAGTTAAGAAATTTGTGGAAGGAATCGACAGATGTATTAACAGTTACGGTATGCACTCACTTTCTCGTTTGGGTCTGATGTCACTTGTCAAACAACCTCTGTCGAAACCGGAAAAAGACTATATCACATTAGAAAATATAGTTTCCTGTTTAAATTAAACATGACAAAATATGCACTGAAGTTGCTATGAGGTATGGAAAATATCATTTATCAAAAGAAGTGAATTTTCATATGGTTGAAAACGAAAGCGAAATCGACTATCAGGATCTTTAACCACAATATGGGTATAACGCTCGCTAACCGATTCGGTCTTCCGGGTGCCGAACAGCTGGATCAATATAAGTAATAACCGCTCGTCTGATTAATTATATGCGCAAAATCAATAACTTACAGTAATCATCAATTTATGCATTCATTATTTTATCGGACGATCCGGACAAGCTGCATTCTGACACAGTAAATACCGTCCATGTAGGTCGTTAGTTTAGATTATACCCTGTGTCCAGGGAATTTGTATATACTCCGGGTTTTGCATGTGTGTATATCTGTATGCTAGTTCTGTCCATTCCCAGCATAGTGCAGTGCTGTTGATAAAACCAAGAGTTGTGGCTTATTTAGAACTATAGTTTTGCGTGGGCTTTTTGGGTCACAGAGATTCGTATCAGAAGGTAGTTTGAAGATATTATCGATCCATGATCCCGACAGAAAGTAGAAAGAAGAGAGAAAGATTTCTATAATCAATCTATGACCCCGGGTACTGTATTCAATAGTACCCGGGGTCATTGGTTGAGAATATATATGTTTACCATTTTCGACCTACCTTCTGGTACGAATCCTTGTGTTTCGGGTATACTGTAACAGTTTGTTTACCATAGTATCCAGGTCACGAACCCTTGTCACGTGATCTCTACTGACCGCTGCACGTTTGTCAACATTCATATGACGTCAACTATCTATGTACCTGGTGCTACAACATCCAGTTATCATTAATTGGATTTAAAATGACACATTCATGCAGAATTCCCTATCTTCACACCATTCTTCACCCGTGTTTTAATAATCTGTTCCATGGCTTCTCTCTGAAGACATCCAATTAGTTATAGCACCTGACCCTATGCATATTAGAAGTTACATTAAATTATAAGATGTTGCGTCATGTTGAATTCATAGGGCATGAGGTCTTATATTTAGTATTGTACATAAACATTCATAATTAATATTTCAACTATCCATCATATTTAATCATACATATCATCTAAAGTCATCACGATTGGTCGCGTATCTTTTGTTTATAACGAGAGAGGGTGACAATTCTGTTTTTACTACATCTTTTAACTTATTATGCACAATCAAGTTACAGTACATCACAGCTTATTTTCGATGATGATTCTATGATGCATCGTTATTGTTGCAGGTTCTGCCAACCTTTGCGTGGAAATAGAAACTGGCTGTCAGAACACGGCATTATCCTCAGCTATGGCTTCTGGTGGAATACCGGAAGACCCAGCGGAACCCAAGCTAGGGTCAATCATCTTGAGTTGCGATCGTGATAAAAGGTTACGAGATGGCTTAAAAAAATTTTGGAACAATAAAGTCCATGCTGATATTGATATCATGTGCAAAGGAGAATGCTTTCCTGCCCACAAAGTACTGCTGGCAAGTCAATCGGGCTATTTCGAGCGCCAACTCGATCCTTCCCAACACAAAGGCAAGTCAATCACGTCACTCACCATTTATGCTGACCCACGGATACTGCTGTCTTGTTTGGAATTCATGTACTTCGGGAAAATAGAAGTTCACCCAGGTCAACTCCAGGCAATAACCCAACTGTCAGAACAACTCAACATCCAACAGCTTCATATGGTATGTAGATCGGCGGAGTTCAGAGATACAGTGGCTGATCGCAGCAACTGTCTGTCTATGTTGTGCATAGGACGCGCCGTCGAAGATGAAGCTTTGGTGAAAAAAGCTCAACCTCTTGCTAGAGCTAACTTCGTCAAGCTGACAAGCCACAACACCTTCCATAACCTCTGCATGGAATGTGTCAAGGAATTAGTGAATGATGAAAAACTGTTTAAGACTACGCCACTACAGCTTCTCACTGCAACGTTAGCCTGGGTGCATCATGATCTCAGCACCAGGCAACAGAACTTGCTGGATCTCCTCGGGGGATTGCCTTTGATGAAGATGGAACCCTGGATGATAGAGCCATTCGTCTCCCACGTAGACTTACAGGGTCAGCCTGAATGTCAAGCTTTACTAAATGAGGCTATATCAGCGCTAGAGGAAGGAGTGAATGAAGGACAGGAAGGTACAGAGAGTACAAAGAGTGGATACAAACGTCCCTATCTTGTTACAATGGCAAAGCGTAGGGCGATGGGCGATAGTTGCAGCGATGCCACAAATGAGGTCACTATCACCGACTTGTCCCAGCCGAATGATGCCCGTGTGCTGACGAAGCTACCATCAGCCGTCCCAGTATTTGGTCGTATAGCCTGCTGTTTTTCAGGGTCCACTCTGACCGTGAGTGGGACGGGTGATGGACGGGATGAGTGTTGGTCGTATGATACCGTGCGATCTGTTTGGCGTAAGTGTGGTGTGCTTAACGTCAGTCGCATTGGACACTGTATGGCTGAATGTGGCGGGACGGTATATGTGCTGGCTGGACAGCAACCGAAGTCATCTGACCGAAGTCTTGTGAGTGACATCGAGAAGATGTACAACACAGAAAGGGGGGAATGGCAATTGGCGGGGAAACTGCATGGAGAGAAGTGTTATACAGCTTGTTGCTGCAGTCACCAGGGAAATATCATTGTTTACGGCGTGTACGAAAGTAATGTGAATCACCTGTTACAGATATTCGACCCATCAAATCGCTGCGTTACCAGTCAAATACATCTGCCAAGCTCTAAAAAGCTCACAGTGTATGGAGTAGCTGTGGCCCAGGACAAAGTCATCATGATTGGTCATGAAAACACCTATGTCATGCCAGTTTGGAATCTGCGCAAAGGAGAGTCTTCCAAGCTAACCACGTGCTCTAAGTACCGCTCACCTAACACCGGCTGTGTCATGGCCGTTACTAATAATGAAGTTCTGTTATTCGGCGGCAAACCTAGAGATGACAAGCCCGACCACATCTTGTACCGGGCATATGTCACCGATCTCCCCCAGATACAAAGTTCTATACAAAGTTCTGGCTGGACGCAGGTCACATCAAACTGGTCTGGGGGGAATTGTCCGCTGTATCCCGGCGCATCCTGTACAGCGAATCTATCTCTGCCTTGAACAGAACTGCTCATGAGCTCAACTCAAATTTCTTTATATTGTTGACAGAGGCGATGATAAATAATGTTGACCAATTACATGAAGATGATATTTCGGGCTTGAAATCAATCGCATGGAAAATGCTCTTCGGTGCGGTTATCCCTATGTGTTGACCGAACAGCGGTAAACATTGGACTTACTGAGTTTACTTCCATAATGTTTCTGATTAAGGTTATTTGTGTATGGGTTATGAATGAGTCATGCATAATATATAAATGTTAGGTGCAAGGTGTAATAAACCACGGAATCTTGATGCTTACTAATACGCCATTGGAAAACCCTGCTAGCGTAATGTTGATTGCAGTATGCTGGAGTCTAAAGTAGATTTAACATTGTATATTGGTGTGTCATCATACTCGATATGTGATGTTGATCTAAAAGTAGCTACATAGCGCCTTACTGGCATGAAATGAGAAATGATTAGTCTATTTAAAGTGTCCTTACTTTGTCGCTATAGCTTCGTCTATCATTGCTCTTCATTGATGTGTATACATACAACAAGTGAATTGTTGTTGATAATAAGGGTGTTTGTCAGTTGGTGCATAATAAAAACGTCACATCAGCTGTGGTGATTATTTATAACACACATTTATGCGCTTTGTACATAAGGAAAAAAACTTTAGGGTTCCTAACCTAATGGTCATGGGTTTGTGTGAGCTCTGAGACGGTACTAGGTTGGCAATGTCAGATAAGAACATAATATTAACATAATTTCAACCACTGTGGTCCGTTCATATGAAGATATAACATCAATATCATAATATAACCATCATCGCCTCGATAAATCATCAATGCCATGATACAATCACCCATGATATTATATAACCATCAATGTCTGATATATCCTCAAAGACCCCAATCGAGATGTTCTTGCATAATTTTAAATGACTCGGTACGTTCATATAATTCAGGCACACGACTTTTGTGATCGCCCTATGTGATTTGCTCTTTGTTTTTGCATGTTTTTTTCGCATACTTATATTTGTCCGTGCAAATGTGCATGAATCAAATTTAATTATGGTATTTGATCTATCTAATATGTTCTATATAATCACTTTATTTGGGTTGTGTATCAAGTGAAAAGCCACAGGAAGGGAGGGTCACTTTAACTTGTCATCAGTAATCATAAACATAGAAAAAGAACACGTGGCCACTTTGTAACACCAGAATAAGAAGCATGTAGACGGATGGTTTACTGCAAAGCGTTACCAGTAAACAAAATGCTATAGACATTAAGTTTCATGTTTATACAACAAACATTTAGAGATTCTAAAAAAGTGCCCCTTTGACCCTATTCTATAGATGATGCCTTAACTAATTATTGTTGCCAATAGTTAAGAAATTTGTGGAAGGAATCGACAGATGTATTAACAGTTACGGTATGCACTCACTTTCTCGTTTGGGTCTGATGTCACTTGTCAAACAACCTCTGTCGAAACCGGAAAAAGACTATATCACATTAGAAAATATAGTTTCCTGTTTAAATTAAACATGACAAAATATGCACTGAAGTTGCTATGAGGTATGGAAAATATCATTTATCAAAAGAAGTGAATTTTCATATGGTTGAAAACGAAAGCGAAATCGACTATCAGGATCTTTAACCACAATATGGGTATAACGCTCGCTAACCGATTCGGTCTTCCGGGTGCCGAACAGCTGGATCAATATAAGTAATAACCGCTCGTCTGATTAATTATATGCGCAAAATCAATAACTTACAGTAATCATCAATTTATGCATTCATTATTTTATCGGACGATCCGGACAAGCTGCATTCTGACACAGTAAATACCGTCCATGTAGGTCGTTAGTTTAGATTATACCCTGTGTCCAGGGAATTTGTATATACTCCGGGTTTTGCATGTGTGTATATCTGTATGCTAGTTCTGTCCATTCCCAGCATAGTGCAGTGCTGTTGATAAAACCAAGAGTTGTGGCTTATTTAGAACTATAGTTTTGCGTGGGCTTTTTGGGTCACAGAGATTCGTATCAGAAGGTAGTTTGAAGATATTATCGATCCATGATCCCGACAGAAAGTAGAAAGAAGAGAGAAAGATTTCTATAATCAATCTATGACCCCGGGTACTGTATTCAATAGTACCCGGGGTCATTGGTTGAGAATATATATGTTTACCATTTTCGACCTACCTTCTGGTACGAATCCTTGTGTTTGTGTGATGTACTGTAACTTGATTGTACATAATAAGTTAAAAGATGTAGTAAAACAGAATGATCACCCTCTCTCGTTTTAAACAAAAGATACGCGACCAATCGTGATGACTTTAGATGATATGTATGATTAAATATGATGGATAGTTGAAATATTAATTATGAATGTTTATGTACAATACTAAATATAAGACCTCATGCCCTATGAATTCAACATGACGCAACATCTTATAATTTAATGTAACTTCTAATATGCATAGGGTCAGGTGCTATAACTAATTGGATGTCTTCAGAGAGAAGCCATGGAACAGATTATTAAAACACGGGTGAAGAATGGTGTGAAGATAGGGAATTCTGCATGAATGTGTCATTTTAAATCCAATTAATGATAACTGGATGCTGTAGCACCAGGTACATAGATAGTTGACGTCATATGAATGTTGACAAACGTGCAGCGGTCAGTAGAGATCACGTGACAAGGGTTCGTGACCTGGATACTATGGTAAACAAACTGTTACAGTATACCCGAAACACAAGGATTCGTACCAGAAGGTAGGTCGAAAATGGTAAAACATATATATTCTCAACCAATGACCCCGGGTACTATTGAATACAGTACCCGGGGTCATAGATTGATTATAGAAATCTTTCTCTCTTCTTTCTACTTTCTGTCGGGATCATGGATCGATAATATCTTCAAACTACCTTCTGATACGAATCTCTGTGACCCAAAAAGCCCACGCAAAACTATAGTTCTAAATAAGCCACAAACTCTTGGTTTTATCAACAGCACTGCACTATGCTGGGAATGGACAGAACTAGCATACAGATATACACACATGCAAAACCCGGAGTATATACAAATTCCCTGGACACAGGGTATAATCTAAACTAACGACCTACATGGACGGTATTTACTGTGTCAGAATGCAGCTTGTCCGGATCGTCCGATAAAATAATGAATGCATAAATTGATGATTACTGTAAGTTATTGATTTTGCGCATATAATTAATCAGACGAGCGGTTATTACTTATATTGATCCAGCTGTTCGGCACCCGGAAGACCGAATCGGTTAGCGAGCGTTATACCCATATTGTGGTTAAAGATCCTGATAGTCGATTTCGCTTTCGTTTTCAACCATATGAAAATTCACTTCTTTTGATAAATGATATTTTCCATACCTCATAGCAACTTCAGTGCATATTTTGTCATGTTTAATTTAAACAGGAAACTATATTTTCTAATGTGATATAGTCTTTTTCCGGTTTCGACAGAGGTTGTTTGACAAGTGACATCAGACCCAAACGAGAAAGTGAGTGCATACCGTAACTGTTAATACATCTGTCGATTCCTTCCACAAATTTCTTAACTATTGGCAACAATAATTAGTTAAGGCATCATCTATAGAATAGGGTCAAAGGGGCACTTTTTAGAATCTCTAAATGTTTGTTGTATAAACATGAAACTTAATGTCTATAGCATTTTGTTTACTGGTAACGCTTTGCAGTAAACCATCCGTCTACATGCTTCTTATTCTGGTGTTACAAAGTGGCCACGTGTTCTTTTTCTATGTTTATGATTACTGATGACAAGTTAAAGTGACCCTCCCTTCCTGTGGCTTTTCACTTGATACACAACCCAAATAAAGTGATTATATAGAACATATTAGATAGATCAAATACCATAATTAAATTTGATTCATGCACATTTGCACGGACAAATATAAGTATGCGAAAAAAAACATGCAAAAACAAAGAGCAAATCACATAGGGCGATCACAAAAGTCGTGTGCCTGAATTATATGAATGTACCGAGTCATTTAAAATTATGCAAGAACATCTCGATTGGGGTCTTTGAGGATATATCAGACATTGATGGTTATATAATATCATGGGTGATTGTATCATGGCATTGATGATTTATCGAGGCGATGATGGTTATATTATGATATTGATGTTATATCTTCATATGAACGGACCACAGTGGTTGAAATTATGTTAATATTATGTTCTTATCTGACATTGCCAACCTAGTACCGTCTCAGAGCTCACACAAACCCATGACCATTAGGTTAGGAACCCTAAAAGTTTTTTTCCTTATGTACAAAGCGCATAAATGTGTGTTATAAATAATCACCACAGCTGATGTGACGTTTTTATTATGCACCAACTGACAAACACCCTTATTATCAACAACAATTCACTTGTTGTATGTATACACATCAATGAAGAGCAATGATAGACGAAGCTATAGCGACAAAGTAAGGACACTTTAAATAGACTAATCATTTCTCATTTCATGCCAGTAAGGCGCTATGTAGCTACTTTTAGATCAACATCACATATCGAGTATGATGACACACCAATATACAATGTTAAATCTACTTTAGACTCCAGCATACTGCAATCAACATTACGCTAGCAGGGTTTTCCAATGGCGTATTAGTAAGCATCAAGATTCCGTGGTTTATTACACCTTGCACCTAACATTTATATATTATGCATGACTCATTCATAACCCATACACAAATAACCTTAATCAGAAACATTATGGAAGTAAACTCAGTAAGTCCAATGTTTACCGCTGTTCGGTCAACACATAGGGATAACCGCACCGAAGAGCATTTTCCATGCGATTGATTTCAAGCCCGAAATATCATCTTCATGTAATTGGTCAACATTATTTATCATCGCCTCTGTCAACAATATAAAGAAATTTGAGTTGAGCTCATGAGCAGTTCTGTTCAAGGCAGAGATAGATTCGCTGTACAGGATGCGCCGGGATACAGCGGACAATTCCCCCCAGACCAGTTTGATGTGACCTGCGTCCAGCCAGAACTTTGTATAGAACTTTGTATCTGGGGGAGATCGGTGACATATGCCCGGTACAAGATGTGGTCGGGCTTGTCATCTCTAGGTTTGCCGCCGAATAACAGAACTTCATTATAAGTAACGGCCATGACACAGCCGGTGTTAGGTGAGCGGTACTTGGAGCACGTGGTTAGCTCGGAAGCATTTCCCTTTCGCAGACTCCAAACTGGCATGACATAGGTGTTTTCATGACCAATCATGATGACTTTGTCCTGGGCCACAGCTACTCCATACACTGTGAGCTTTTTAGAGCTTGGCAGACGTATTAGACTGGTAACGCAGCGCTGTGATGGGCTGAACACCTGTAACAGGTGATTCACATTTCTTTGGTACACGCCGTAAACAATGATATTTCCCTCGTGACTGCAGCAACAAGCTGTATAACACTTCTCTCCACGCAGTTTCCCCGCCAATTGCCATTTCCCCAAGTCTGTGTTGTGCACCTCGACGTCACTAACCAGACTCCGGTCAGATGACTTCGGTTGCTGTCCAGCCAGCACATATACCTTCCCGCCACATTCAGCCATACAGTGTCCCATGCGACTGACGTTAAGCACACCACACTTACGCCAAACAGATCGCACGGTATCATACGACCAACACTCATCCCGTACATCACCCGTCCCACTCACGGTAAGAGTGGACCCTGAAAAACAGCAGGCTATACGACCAAATACTGGGACGGCTGATGGTAGCTTCGTCAGCACACGGGCATATCATGTGCAAAGGAGAATGCTTCCCTGTACACAAAGTACTGCTGGCGAGTCAATCGGGCTATTTCGAGCGCCAACTCGATCCTTCCCAACACAAAGGCAAGTCAATCTCGTCACTCACCATTGATGCTGACCCACGAATACTGCTGTCTTGTTTGGAGTTCATGTACTCCGGGAAAATAGAAGTTCACCCAGGTCAACTACAGGGATTAACCCAAATGTCAGAACAACTCAGCATCCAACAGCTACATCGGGTATGTAGATCCGTGGAGTTGAGAGATACAGTGGCTGATCGCATCAACTGTCTGTCTATGTTGTGCGTAGTCGAGCCATCGTGGATGAAGCTTTGGTAAAGAAAGCTCAACCTCTTGCTAGAGCTTACTTCGTCAAGCTTACAAGCCACAACACCTTCCATAACCTCTGCATGGAATGTGTCAAGGAATTAGTGAATGATGACAAGCTGGTTAAGACTACGCCACAGCAACTTCTCATTGCAACGTTAGCCTGGGTGCATCATGATCTCAGCACAAGAAAACAGAACTTGCTGGATCTCCTCGGGGCATTGCCTTTGATGAAGATGGAACCCTGGATGATAGAGCCAATCGTCTCCCACGTAGACTTACAGGGTCAGCCTGAATGTCAGGCTTTACTGAATGAGGCTATATCAGCGCTAGAGGAAGGAGTGGATGAAGGGCAAGAAGATACAGAGAGTACAGACAGCGAAAACAAGCGGCTCTATCTTGTTACAATGGCACAGCCTAGGTGGATGGACGACAGTGTCAGCGATGCCAGAAATAAAGTCGCAATCATCGACTTGTCTCAGCCGAATGATGCCCGTGAGCTGACGACCCAAAAGATGGTGGTATAGCTTGCTGCTTTTCAGGGTCCACTCTGACCGTGAGTAGGACGGGTGATGGACGGGATGAGTGTTGGTCGTATGATAAGGTGCGATCTATTTGGCGTAAGTGTGGTGTGCTTATTGCCAGTCGCATTGGACAGTGTATGTCTGTATGTGAGGGTGTGTTATATGTGCTGGCTGGACAGCAACCGAAGTCATCTGACCGGAGTCGGGTGAGTGATGTCGAGGTGCACAACACAGAAAGTGGGGAATGGCAATTGACGGGGGAACAACCTGGAGAGAATTGTTATATAGCTTGTTGCTGCAGTCACCAGGGATATATCATCGTTTACGGTGTGTATGAAGGAAGTGTGAATCACCTGTTACAGGTGTTCAGCCCATCACAGCGCTGCGTTACCAGTAATGTCACGCTGCCAAGCTCTCTGTTACATAACGTGTATGGAGTAGCTCTGGCTCAGAACACCGTCATCATGATTGGTAATGAAGACACCTATGTCATACCTGTTGAGAGTCTGCTCCAGGGAGATGCGGCCAGGCTGATGACATGCTCCAGAATATAGGATTTGGCTGGACGTGGGTCACACCAGACTGGTGGGGGGGGGGGGGGGGGGGGGGGAGGTGTTTGCTGCGTCCCGGCGCATGGTGTACAGCGATGCTATCTCCGACTTGAACAAATATTTGTTAATATTGTTGACAGAGGCGATGACAAATAATATTTACCAATTACATGAATATGTTATTTTGGACTGGAAATCAATTGCATGGAAAATGCTCTTCGGTGTGGTTATCCCTATGTGTTGAAGGAACAGCGGTAAACATTGCTAAATTATCTTCCTTATTGTTTCTGATCAAGGTAGCTCCGGTGTAACGGTAACATGAATTTATACCGTTACGAAGAGTTAGTCAAACACAGTCGGCGATATCTCGTTTGGACTATATCTCGCGAAGGGCTATATTTCGCACCTAGAAAATAACATATATCAAGAGCCTTTACAAAAAATAGACCTTTCGCTCCAAAAAACTTAACACCACTCGACGCTATTCTTCAATGAATGCCATCGATAGTTCGTTTCCGAACAAATCGCGATACGAAGTCTGCCATTTTGGAAACTATTAATTCTCGCGATTTCCCGCATTGCCTTAGCATCCCAAGTGGGGGGCACTTACCCTAACTTGGATAGGAGTGTGCCGCGGGACCTCGAAATCCCGTACCCGTTGAACTCGTTGAGAATGAGAAAAAGTATACTCCATCGTACAAGGTATTATGCGATTGTCTAACCCGTCGTAAAAGTCGAGATGTCGAAAAAACCACCCCCTTCGTGCGGCACATGTATACTATATCCTTACACTTAAGTGCCCCCCCCCTCGGGCTTAGCATTAGACTTCGTCATTCTGTAAACAAACACGTTGCTGTGTTTCTGACTTTTTACCGCTTCCCAAATTGATCGAACTATAAAAAATTACCATGGATGAAATCCCCCGCCGAAAAGGGATAAAATCGTCCGTAAAACATCATTGCATCCTATAACTCCATCACTTGTGTATGTTTTGTGCTTGGTAGTTGTCTGAATCGATCTAAAAATATTCGCATTGCGTTGTTTCGAAAAACGGTAAGACGTCTACGCAGACGTCTTGTAGGGCTATGATCAAGGTTATTTGTGTATGGGTTATGAATGAGTCATGCATAGTATATAATTTTAGTCAATCTGTTTCTCATTAAACCTGCTTGCGAAATGCTTTTCTGCAGCTCAAGTAGCGCTTTATTTTCAATCCGACATCGTTCGATTTATATTATCCTTAGCCAGGCCATCCTACACTTAATCGTTTTAAGCAACATGGCGGCAACCATAACAGCAAGTGTATGTAGCAAGGCTGATGAGGCATCACAAACAACAGGTGTATGTAGCGAGGCTGGTGAGGCGACACGAACACAAGTGTATGTAGCGAGGCTGGTGAGGCGGCACAAACATGCCCCGGGGGGGGGGGGGCACTTGTATGGTAGCGCGGGCTGGTCAAAATGGAGGCAAGATATTATGCGAATGGCACAAACCCAGTACAGGTCGTACCCGTCGCCATATATACTACCGGACACGGTAGCGATGGGGGGGGGCCCACTTGGTACTACAACTTTCTATTAGGATCTCATTATTGTTGGTCCGTCATTGTCCCCTTCCGGTCAATCAGACCTCGATGATTCCCTATTAAAAGTATGCATGGAAATGTGTCGTACAATTAAAACATCACACAGCCTTCAACAACTTTTATATCATATGGCATTGTTGTGGAAATGATCCCTCAAGACAAGTCACAACGCTGTTGCATAATAACTGGGTAAGGTAGCAGGTTTTATTATCTCACGGTAGCATCCATTACATATAAGAAACCCAGTAAACATACTGATATCATAATTAATGTCTGCCGTCGCGTTGTTGCTAATTAACAATACAATGCCATTTCCGAGTTTCAGCACATCACAGGTTTTGAAAATGTAATTCATGTCTGGCTTCCATATTTCGTTTCCACGAGGCCATGACAATGGCTCTCTCGTTAGATGTTCGTCCAACACAAGTTCCTCGTCTGTTCTTACCCCCAGTACCCCCCATTGACAGCAAGTGCGTGCATGATTATGCAATTTAAGTGACCAAAATAGCAAACGCAGGTAGATTATTTGACAATAATGAACGATTATCACCATCATAGTGACAAAAGATTACTAATAGTGAGTTGGCTTGTACATAGAATTGCCTGCATTGCCTCATGTCATTGTTATCAGTAAGGTCATTAGATATGAAGTGACCTTGATATTTGACAGTGGAAATTTCATTGAGCAATACACCATTAAAATGGAATTTAGAGAGGTCTGAATTGATTAAATATTGCCTGCACATTTCAATGAACCCTCCGTTTCCACTTTTCGTCGTATAGCATTGACAAACAAAGACAACAGCAAAAGATCTATGTGCTTTGCTGCCAAATACATATAAACCGCGTAGTGTACTGAAAAGAACGAAATGGGGTTCACATATAAGCCACCTCGATGATTCTGTTCTGAATTGCCATCCGGAGAGTCCGAGTTGGACTGTAAATTTAATTGCTTTATCTTAGTTTTTTTCGCAGCCTCATGCATAGCCCACATACCAACAGCCGATCGGAACTCACTTGATAAACCCTTGATAGATTGACAAAAATTTCTAACTTTAAAAATACGTACTTCGGCGGAGCCACCAAGAGTGAGAGTACTGACGAATTAATTGCTATGGATTTTTTTTTTTACCAATATCCAAACTTGATATTTGTAACTTTTCTTCCACTCGAATTTCTGGTGGTTGTCAACAAACGGTCTCTTACTCAGACGTCTTGTAGGGCTAACTTACGTTGCGCAATCTCGCCGCCATATTGGAATTTAGTCTGAAAAGTTAATCGCCTCGCACATTTAAGGCGATTATGCATATTTACAAGTTGTTGCGATACCTGAGACTCTAATGCGATGCATAATACTGATTGCTTATTAAATTGGACTTGTTAAATCAAGTGAAGGTAAGATTTTATCATACAATTTTCTACTTTGGAAATGCCATCTTCGAGAACCAAGAGGGAGCCCAAGCTCCACTTGGTTCAAAAGAGCTACTCATGCATGCTAGTTTTGGGCAATACTGGGGTCAGAAAAAAATAGCTTGTCTATTTCACAGTTAATGTTTCGAGATCTTTAAGTATTTTTCTTAAACCCTTTGAACATGTCATGAACACTTTCTCTAGCCTTTCATGGCGTCTTTTTAACAGTTATATCCACTGTCAAGCGGACCATATGTGCTCCGAGTAAATCAAAATGAACTCTCCAAGAGCTGAAGTCGCGCGTCAGATTTATGTTGCGTGTCATCGAAACTCCTGGCATGTCAACGCGTTTCAATTCTCGCGCAAGTACTGATATTTTACTTCAGACTCGGACAATGTGATGACAAGGAAGGCCGATCTCCTGCGCTTCGGCTTCTGCGCAGGCTGGGATTCGCCTCTGCAATACTCTGATCGCTTTGGGCCAAATTCGGGCCATTACGCGACGAAATATTATTACGGAATGTCATCTGTTTAATATTACAAAAACATTTTCTGTTGTGTGTGATTAGAATAATAATAATCATTTTGTTATGGAAAACCTTTTATAGGCCCATTATGAGACATTTATCGAAAAAAAGTAGTTCCGCGGACGTTTCATGGCCGTCAAGCGTTTCTAAAAATGGCGGCAGTCAGATGTGAAGACGAATTTGTTAACGAAAATCGACTGAAAAAAAAGCAATAGAAAGTTTACACGCCGGGATTGGAAATGACAGACAAGCAGCGAGAGTGTTTGGAGAAGTTGTTCTTTGGAAACTTATCTACCAACGGGGTATGGGAAAAGCCTGATATATCATTTGCTCCCAGATTTGCTGCTCCCCCCAGCCCTCCGATGGGAGTTCACATGTTTTATGGAAAAAATAAAAAGACACACAACCAAAAAAACTTGGACTGCTAATGTTAGAATAAGATTTGCCCAAATTTAATACTTGTGACTGCAGGGCCTTGGTTATATAACCGAAATAACTGCAACGTATAAAGTAAAGAAAGTTCATAATCAAAGACATCAAAATGCGGCCTTTGTGGACAGTAAACACAGCTTACTTCCGAGCTTCCCCGATAAGCTCCATTCATGTTGACCATTCTTGTTTGTTTATGTTTGACGCGCGCTGCTTGTTATCGCCCGGTCAGAGGTTACAACCGGGTCAAATCGCATGCGCTCCGTGAACTATTGCAGAGATGTTATGTTAGCATTGCGTCAAACATGTCTGCCATGGAGAGTGAAGGAAGGCCTCCGGTTTCCTCGCTGGCTCGCTTGATGTCGCAATACGAAGTATACTTAGCGCCGCCAAGCGCGAGCTTGTGAAAACACTCGCTGCCGAGGCACGCACGCGAGCGCCTCGGCGGCGACTTCGAAGGGCGTTGCCACTCCTTCTTTATTATACAACTCCTTGGTCTGATCATTGTTTTTGGCCGAGCGCGTGGCAATGCCAACTTCGGCATTGTCAGCGGATTCATTGTAACTTGTAAGTATGTCGTCATACTTATAAAGACATGAGTAAGTTAGTAAGTTTATGAGACTAGGGTATTACAACACAACAAAGCTAACCGGTGACATGGTGCCTCGCAACGTGGGTTGAATATAGAGAGTTAAGATTGACCAGCCACCTTTTCTGATAAGCAGGGGTGGGGGTCACACGTGAATGAAGATGAACAAGAAAAAAATTCAAACGATTATCCTAAGGCATGTCATCACCTGTCGTTTGACTTGGCCAGGCTATTCTAGCCGGAATCCGGGTCAAAGTGGTGTACCCGGATTCCGCCTGGATGAGACCCCGGGGTGGGGGGGCACTTGGCCTTATTCTGGATAGGGGTGTGCCGAGGGACCTCGAAAACCATGTACCCGTCGTACAAGGTCAAAATGGCCAAAAACATACCCCGTCGTACAAGTATGAGGTCGAAAAACCCGTCGTACAAGTCGAGAGGCCGAAAAAGCATACCCCGTCGCGCGGCACATATATACTACCTCTATACACTATACTAAGTGCCCCCCCCCCCCCCGGGGGATGAGCCACGTGTTGCAGATATGGCTCTCGCAAGGACCTCACCGTTCAACCACCAGGTTCCCCTTGTCCACCGACATGAGTCTTAACGCAGTCATTGCCACCAATTAGTCGCCTCTTACGACATGCAAGAGGACGCAGTGGGCATATTCTACCACTTGACCTACGGCGTGTTGGGGGGGTGGGGGGGGGAGGTTAAATAATGGTTTATTGTCTCAAATAATACCAATACAACAACAACAACAACAGTTTGCAGATTTAACATCAAGTGTATTGAGACAAATGGAAACTGGAACAGTAAACTGTTTTTTCAGTTTCCTTGATTAACTACACTTAATGACAGAAGTACTTAACAGCTGAAAGCAAGGAAAAAAAAATAATAATATATAAAGTATATATATACTTATTCAATGATATCATGTCACATAAATATATAGATATATTGCTATTGAATGGAGGATATAATGTACAGGAATAATTGTTCCTTAAATATATGACAGCTCTTATTGATTTCGATATTATGTAAAATGACAATTTCATTCCAGAAATATGGTGCCATATAAGTTAGCGATTTTTGCTTCAATGTTGTATGACAACAAGGAAGTCTATATCCTGATAATTGCCTAGTGTGATAACCATGTACAGTATCTTTGGTTCTGAACATATTAAATAAAGTTTCAGGCAACAAGTTTAATCTATACTTGAACATAAATAAACAACATCTTAGTATGTGCAGATTAAAAATATTTAGGATTTTACATAGTACAAATAACTCAGGTGTATGTGCTCTGAATTCTGCATTACATATGATTCTTACAGCGCGCTTTTGTAGTAAATGTAACCTCATTAAATATTTGTGAGCTGCATTTCCCCAGATTAGATTACAATAGGTCAAATACGGATAGATAAAAGTATAATACATATTGATAAGAGTCTCTCTGTTTAATTTATTTCTCACCTTTTTGAGAATACCAATATTTTTCGATACTTTATTTGAGATTAATTTTATATGACTAGACCATGACAGTTGATTGTCTATAACAACACCGAGAAAACCTATTGTGTTCACAGTATCAAGTATAGTATCATCAATAACTATTTTGTTGATTCTATTTCTGATATTTCTATTACATGAAAAGGTCATGGTTTTTGTCTTTTTTACATTCAATGTTAGGCGGTTTACATGTAACCAATTAACAACTTTTTTAAGCTCAATGTTAAATTCATATTCAATTTTGTTAGCATCTTTTCCCACCATGAATAAATTTGTATCATCAGCAAACATAATTTGAAATAATCTATCAGATACTTGACATAAATCATTAATATATAGTAGAAAAAGTATGGGTCCCAGGACAGAACCCTGGGGAACCCCACAAGTTACATTTTTTGTTTCTGAGAGTATACCATAATACTTTACACACTGATTTCTATTTTTCAGATAACTTATAAACCAATCTAGTGGCTTACCTCTAATGCCATAACATTTTAACTTTGAAATAAGAATATCATGGTTAACAGTATCAAAGGCTTTGGCGAAATCCAGAAACACACCTGTAACATGTTCACCTTTATCCAATGAATTCATCATTTTATCAATAAATTTTACAAGTGCTACTTCTGTAGAATAGCCTTTTCTAAATCCAAACTGGTTGGGTGACAAAATGCCATATTTATCAAGATAATTGATAAATCTATTGAACATTAATTTTTCAAATATCTTCGAGAACACAGAGAGCAGTGAAATAGGACTATTATTTTCTAGTTGGGTTACACTATCTTTCTTGTGAATTGGCACAACAACAGCCAATTTTAGTTCATGAGGCACAATACCTTGAGTAAATGATAAATTAATCACATGACAAAGGGGTTCAAGGAAACCATGGTAAGTTTGTCTAATTATATTTGGATTCATGTCATCCCAACCTGGACTACTGTTTTTCAAACTAATAATAACACATTCAAGTTCATAAGTAGTAACAGGACTCAGAAAAAAGGACTGTGAACAACTAGTTTGTAAATACTCAAAAATGTTATTGTCTACGTTTGGGATCTTGTCGCATAACTTTGGTCCAACATTAGTAAAGAACTCATTAAAATTGTGAGCAATTAATTTAGAATCACTTGTTACATCACCATTCAATACAAATTCCTTACTAATTGGTTTTATAGGTTCAACACCAATAATTTCCTTTAGAACTTTCCAAGTTTGTCTGGCATTTGATTTATTTTTCTCAAGCATTTCTTGATAGTATGATTTTTTAGCCAATGTAATCAAATGATTAAGTTTGTTCCTATATCGTTTGTACCTAGTCTTATTGTACAAGGTTGATTTCTTCAAATACATCATATACAACTTGTTTTTCACATTAATAGACCTACAAATACCATTAGTCATCCAAGGCTTATATTTTCCATGCCTAGTTTTCATTTCCTTATAAGGAAATGCCTCCTCCCAGAAATTTTGTACTACATCAATAAATTGTGAATAAGCATTCTGGGCATTATTACTTTCTAAGACAGAGGTTCAATCATGAGAGTTCAATAAGGTTCGAAAACATTGAACATTTCTTCGAGAAAATGATCTAACTCTACTTACATTGTCAGAAGATTTATGCAATAAGTCTTCCGTCATTATAAATACAGGAAAATGATCAGAAAAATCTATACATAAAACACCTTTTATATGTTTATTAATTAAGCCATTGTTGCAAAAAATGTTGTCAATTAAGGTGGCTGTGCTGTGTGTCACCCTTGTAGGGTTGTCTATCGTAGGTACAAAAGACTGAGAGTACATAAAATCTAAGAACCGTTTGGGAGTGTTGTTCACAGTTCAGCAGGTTGATATTGTAGTCACCCATTAAATAACATATCTTGTTTTCAGTTTTTATGTTTGATAATATAACATTAAGTTCATTGACAAATTCCCTGATATCTGTATTTGGCGGTCTATAAATCACACCAATGACAATACTTTTACCCCTTCCTACATTTGAACATTTTAGTTCAACAAACAAGCATTCTATATAACTTTTGCTCATATTTAGATCATTTCTATACATATATTCAATATCATTAGAGATGTATAATGACACCCCACCACCAATTTGATTATGTCTCGTAGCATGAACAGAACTATATTGAGGAATATCATACAAGTGTTTGTTCACATCATTCAGCCAAGTTTCAGTGATACCAAGCACAGAGAACTTGTGATTAAGTACAGACAAATATTCAGTTAGATTATCATAGTGTTTTGTAATACTTCTTATATTCACATGAAACAAGGAAAGAGCTTCTTTAACGTGAAAAGATTTGGTTTTAAAACTATCTACATCAAGATATTCACATTCAGTTAGTTGTTCATTAAGCACATTATCATCAGGGTCTATATCCTCCAGCCAGTTTTTATCATCAACATTAATTTGAGAGGACATTCAAAATTTAAGATAACAGTAAACAAAAGAGATAGAGATTCTAGTATCATATGAGGTATTCGGACATGTTAAGTGTCTCAGAGACCTGACATAGAAATCTTGCTAGGAAAATATAATGAGATAAAAAAAGTATTCTGAAACTCTGTTGATGTGGTGCATTATTTTTTTGCAGAATCGTCAGTACTACATGAATGAATGGTTGTTGACTCTTGACATGAACCGGACATAGTGTAGATGAACGATTGGTTGTGCGATAAGTTATTATAACTGGCCTGTTTGACATCTCAAACTACCTGAACGACAGGCTGCGTGAATGGCTACCTCCACATACAGAGTGCCAGGCCAGGGAGAGAGTTGAGAGAGAGTTCGCAAAAATATTAACATAAACTTGTTGATTCGGGTTTCTCGATTTGGGCGTCTGTGGTGACATGAATTCATGCGCATGTAAACTGTAACATTGTATGTTCATGTCTCCATTCAATATATACCTTTTAACAACTTCTCGTTGTTTGTTTACCGATTAGCCATCCAAGTTTGTTGGTTACTTGTACAGTCGTACTCGTTTAAGTCGGTCCTAGCTGCCTAGACTCGAGTAGTGATTCATTGTATCTACCTGAAGATAGGTATACTCATGAGAATTCTGAAAAGCTTTTTTAAGTCAATTAGTAAAAAGGTTATTGAGGTTTCAAATTTCATGGTTTTGCTCGGTTTTGTGCCCGAATTGTACGGAAAGGGATAACAGCCACTTTTCATGTCTTATATTTTGAATATCAAAGTGAAATTATACCATAAGAATAGTATAATTTAGAGAATTCTAATAAGGTAGGTTTCATTTTTTTTAAATCAATTAGTAAAAAAGTTATTGAGGTTTTAAATTTTGTGGTATTGCTCGGTTTTGTACTGGAATTCCACGGTAAGGGATAGTTAGAGTAGACTTGGAGTTTGGCGCGAAATTGAATATTTTTACCTGAGTATTTACCTGAGTGTAGGAATTCATGTAAGGCCTGGTTATCCTCTCTCTACCAACAAATTTATTGTCTAACTCTTGCACGGATCGGCGTGGTTTAGGGATGCGCCAGCGGGGACACTTAGAGGAAGGTCATTCCAAGGCTCAACTACTCTACGGCTGAAACTGTTGCTCCTGGGGTTTGTTGTCATGTTTGAAGAGTTTGTGGCCGTTGTTGTGTGTACTTATATATTGGTCTATTTAGAAGAAGGTTTCTTCTTGAAGGTCGTCGATCTTGTCGATGATTCTGTTTGCTTGAATCAGGTCCGACCTTTTGCGCCTGTCGCTTAGTGACTATAGTTTTGTCTTGTGTAGCCTGTCCGGGTATGGCATGTATTCTAGGCCCTCTATCAGTTAGGTGGCCCTTGTTTGCACTCGCTCAATTTGTCAGCGTCTTTCTTGTGAACAGGGTTGGTGACTGGAGAGCAATACTCAACCACTGGTCTCACTAAGCACTTGTATAGTTGTACAGACAGTTTTCGTTGAAGGTTCTTGAAAGAGCACTTGATCAGACCAAGCCTATATTTTGCTTTTCTTGTAATCTTATCGTGGTGTTCAGCAATGCTAAATGATGATTCACATTCCTTGACGGCATCTGCGATTGTTGCCCTATCAAGGGTGTAACTGGCGTTGGGGTTATTCCTCCCGTAGTGGATGGTTTTGCACTTGTTTTCTTTGGATTGTAATTGTCACTTTGTGGATCATACATATTGAGCTTTAATATCAGCCTGGAATTGTTGGATGGTGGAGTCTGAGGTCACCGGCCTGAACACCTTGGAGTCATCAGTAGGAGAGGCAACAGTCATTGAAGAATATCAAGAAAGGTGTTGGGCCGAGACAGGACCCTTTTTGTATTCCGCTGGTTTACTGTTCCCATCTGTCACTTAAAGAAGGATTTAATCCACAGATGCACATTGCCATTAATACCAAAGGCATAAACTTTGGCTAGAAGTGTGGAGTGGGGCACTGAATCAAAGGCCTTGTGGTAGATGCAATAAAACCAGGTGTGCATGTGGTGCCAATGGGACCACTTCTCTGTCACTGATAGTAGCTGGGTGTTGCAGGATCTCCCCTGCTTGAAACCGGGCTTCTGGCTACCGTAGGACATGAGAGAAAACCTATCCTGAAGTAACAAGTAAGCAGCCTAGATTCTAGGCTAGAAACACTAGTACAGCTTAATAGGTCAAAAGAAAATTGGTGGTGCAGAAAATCAACACAGGCGCATGTAATCATAGCCCTGCGCGGGCGTATCATTTAATTATAACATGCTGGACCTGCACACAGTTACCACCTTGTCGTAACAATACATAAGGCGCCATGTGCTCATTGATGATGCCACCACAACTGCATTTGTGATGGTAGTTCATGTCATCTGAATACATGACTCCTGTGATTATAGGTGGAAATTGTTTGTTGCTGAAAACAAGAAACTGACCAGGTTTTATATATTCAAGATATCTGATTTGAATGGTGGATTTATGCATTGAGTTGGACTCCGTCATCATAGGACGTCTACATAGACGTCCTGTAGGGTTGGTGTTACCAGTGAAATGGCTTATTACTGTGTCAATATTTCTGGACTTCGCTAGATTTATCTTGCCAGTGATGATACAATGCCAGGGAATATGCTAATGTACATAAAATCAGAGTACAATCCTATTTACCACTGCCAGTCTCTAATGTGGGGTGGATAGAAGTGCCTCAATAATTCTCGTTACTAATGATTGTCAACATGTACAATAAGGCGGATTCACCACCAATTATGACCGGGGATCACCGTTGTTGAGTCGGGGATGGTGATGGGGAAAAAGAGAGATTAGTCTGGTTGTAGTAAATCTAACTGAACCTTTTTGGGAGGGATGGAGAGGTAGTGGGTGTATGTGTTCGTAAGTGTATGCGTGTATGTATGCGTTTGTTGGGGGGTGAAACAATGATGGTGTTGACTACAATCTCTGAAATCATCCTCTTTTTTTACAGTCAGTAGCACAACAAATGCTCTAACTTATTGTTAACTTCCGGGGTAGCCAACGTATTGTAACACTGTATTGAGTGCACCTGTATTATATGTTGATTTGACAAAATGCTTTTATGTGTGTGCAGAATACAACATCTGAAGTAGACATGGATGTAGGTTAATTTGCCTCCACATTCATTCTGTTGTATTCAATGCCTTTTGTTAAATTTTAACACGTAGCCAAAATGCAAATTGGAACCTTGTTGTGATACCATGTTGGCGATGGCTTATTTTTTCACACGAAACTAACATTGTTACTGTCTCTCTCTTTCATTGTTATTCACCTTCTCTGCTATGAGCATTCCTGGGAAACAAAACTTGCCTGAATGTGTTCAATATCAATGGAATATGTTACTGCAGTCCGAAAAGTATGAAAGCAACGAACCAAGGTCTGACCATGGACTTCTCCAACATGGTAGGTGCTTTAATGAAAAATGTTTGTATCGCATTATCACGTTAGCCTTTTTGCTGACTGATAATAATTTGAAGAGATTATATATATATATATATATAATATAATATAATATAATGATAGATATTTGAATGATCTTTTGCTGAGTGCAAGCCTTAATACTGCTGTGTTCTTGCTTGAATCATTAGCTTTTGGCCTTTGTAACACATCTGCACAGAATAAGAATGTTGTTGGCTTCTAGACATAGAACTTGTGATTGCCAGTATAGGTTGATGCACCTTACAAAGGGGATCTCAAACATTCCAATAAGTTTAGTCAAATTCCTTATGTAACATATATCACAATCAAGAAAAACAAAATATTCTTGTTTTTGCAAAAATTCATTTGCCAATGATAAAATTCCCTCTAATTTGGAAAAATGATTGCCACCATTCATATCTTTGTGACGTCACTCTTTATCGCAGCAGGTGTGATTTTCAGGCGTGACTGATTATCACCAACTCTAATCACTATCACACCTTAAAACGAAGCAGTCTGGTAAATGCCAATACATGTTGTTAAACTCCTGTGACATCACAAAACATATTCGCATTCTTATAGTATGCACCAAGTTAAATGGTCTTACCAACTTGTAATTGTGCTTTAGTTGCTTATAATGGTTTAAGATTCAGGCCTTGTCATCCTCCCAGTGTCCACCTCACCACGTGTGCTGACTAGTCCTCTTATGATCCCTCTAAGCCAGCTGTAACCCAGCATAACTTTACTAAAAAGGAATTAATAAGTAAATTATTAAGGTTTGATCATTGATTACCCCTTATTCTGTACATCCTACTTGGTAAAAGATGATTCAAAAAGAATTACTAGGTAGATGGGTATGTGAAGGACTTGTTGAGGTCTGATCATTAATTACCCCTCATTCTGTACATCCTGCTTGGTCTGATCATTAATTAATTGAGTGTGACACTTTTTGGCATGGGTCTCTTGGCTTGAAAGATGATTGCTCATACTGCTGCTCATCTTGTCAGTGCAAATACAATACATAATCGGTCCCCAAATCACAATGTAGGTGAAAACAGTCAAGATTTACACCTCAGTAGACCAGATGTGAGGTCAAGGTCATATGGCACACTGGAGGCGCCATCTGCAGGTGCGGGTATGTCATTATGTGTGTTGAATGTATCCTGAATTCTTACTAACCAATTTCTACCAGTATAACTTTGTCCCAGGACAGCTATTCTTTGCTTTGAGCTTTTGTTCCTGGTGAAAAATTTTTTCCTGGCGAATTAACATTAACTCGTAATATATAGCTGCAAATCATATTATAGCAACACAGTTCACAAAATCATAACAGAGTTCATGTAACCGTAACACAGTTCATATAATCATAACACTTCACATAGCCACTCCTAAATTAATAAACTGTATAAACAAACACCTATCCATATAGATCAATAGCCTGATTATCGTAACTAGCTCCTGGTAAAATCTGCTGTTGATTATGAACTTATTGGGGCAAGCATCGCACTTGTAATATTTGGCACCAATTATAACTGGGTATTTTGATCTATTAGCTTGTGCTGGTCGAAGAATGGTATTAGGTATCTGTCACTGCTTCTTTAGTAATGACCACTGCCTACCATTATTGCTAGAGTATCATGCCACTGTTTCATCAGTATCTACCACTAGTTCTGTAGTATCATGCCACTCCTTCATCAGTATCTGCCTCTAGTTCTGTAGTATCATGCCACTACTTCATCAGTATCTGCCTCTAGTTCTGTAGTATCATGCCACTACTTCACCAGTATCTGCCTCTAGTTCTGTAGTATCATGCCACTACTTCATCAGTATCTGCCTCTAGTTCTGTAGTATCATGCCACTACTTCATCAGTGTCTGCCTCTAATTCTGAAGTATCATGCCACTACTTCATCAGTATCTACCACTAGTTCTGTAATATCATGCTACTTCTTCATCAGTATCTACCACTAGTTCTGTAATATCATGCTACTTCTTCATCAGTATCTACCACTAGTTCTGAAGTATTTGCAAGCCAGCCTGTGTATAATATGGTGTAATGCCTGACCACCAGCTGGAAGTGACCAATCAACGTACTCGCAAACTCTGCGTAATACACTGATGCGCTACCCCTCCCTTCCCACCATGGCATGCACCTCTCGCCTCTCCACACTTGGTGAACTGCACCAACCATTGCAACTGAGACGTGCATCCGAATCTAACTTAGGCAAGTCAACTTGATGAACCCTGATGTGTCAGTTGCCCCAGTCGCAGTTTTCTGTGTCTGTGTTTGGTGTGGTTTTGAATTGTGATGATATATCATGTGAATGTGTTTGTAGATTGCATTAATAGCATTATAAAATGTGTTGATTTGTAATCTGGTTTTTGTTCACATTGCAAGCATTAAGTTAGTAAGTCTTAAAATTTGCATTTTCTTCTTCATTAGGCTTTTCCTAATTATTCATTGGTTTGGCAATATTCATAGAATATATTATATATCTTGTCAACGGCAGACTGAAACTGCAAGCTTGGGTATTTCTCAGAGCCTGTGTGACCTGAAATAACATGATGTAACATCAGCAACATTGTCCTGTCAGTAGCAATTTATTTGAAAATATGGTACGTTGCAATAAGATTTGTGGTGTCTGAAGTGACCAGTTCCATCGCTATCTCAGCTTAATTGTTTGTGCTATGGAGGCAGTGTCAGCCGAATTGTGTATCAATTGAGAGGACATAGGCTCTGTGAGTGTTTTGTCTTACATTTTTGTAATTAACACTGGACTGCTAGTTATGCAAAAAAGACCTTACTGTTCTGTGATATGCAATAGAGGAAAGGCCCATTACACATTAGCTATTGGTCCTCTTAATTATGGAGACTTTGAACAGATAGGAAGCAAGTCTTATGGATATGCAGGTGAAACCATACCTGTGGTGTATGGATTATCGATGCAGCAAGCATTGCTAGGGTTATTGTTTTCTGGATTTGCCATAATGGCATGTGGTTTCTCTGGTAATTCACAGCCTCTTTCTGGTAATTCACAGCCTCTCTCTGGTAATTCACAGCCTCTCTCTGGTTATTTCTTCTGTGGCTGTAACGGTTGAATCTGTATATCCTTCTGTCAGTCTTATCTCCATTGATGTGTTCCAGATTGATTGCTCTTGATTATGTATATACACCATCTGTTTGTAGTTGCTCAGTATTCTATTTTTAGATACTGTCCTCTATGTTCAATAGATCTTAAGACATTACACCTTTTTTTTATTTTGCACCATGTCAACTATCATTGTTCCTACACTACAAGCAGTATTTTTGTATCTACGTCTTATATTCCCACATTGATAAGAAGAAATAAATCAAACCATTTAAAACATAACAACATTGTAAGTGAATTAAAATATGCAAGATCTGCAGAAGTTCTTGATCTTATGTGTACAGAGTACATAACTGTGATTCCATAACCAATGCAAACCCATATAGCTTGTAAATTGATACCTTCTAATTGATACCTTGTTGTTTGAATAGTTACAAGCCAAGGTAAAAGAAGTGTCCCTCAACCAACCGAGAGAGCAGATCCTGTCCCAGAAGCGGAGGGGTTACTCTCACAGGGATATCGTGGTGGCGCTGGTAATGAAGATGTGCCCCCGCCATCTTATGCAGACATCATGAGGTCTAATGACTATGTTGCCGTGGAAGACAGAAGGTACTCACAGCAGGTCAGAGTTATAATCAATAAATAACCTGTAAGATTGTTTGTAAAATTTTGCTCCAGTTCTCAGGTCAAAATAGCATGGACCTGGGAGCCAGGGCAGGGCATGGGTCTCAACCAGTAGGGTATTTTAAGGTTGGTTGATGCATATGGCCTATATGTCAAACTATAAAGCAACTGTCACTAGCACCAACAAGCCTTAATTTGCAAACACACGTTCTACTTGCTAACCTTAATTTATATTCTATAAGTGGTTAATATTTTTTTAAACTAGTGTTTATGTTGATGAGTAAAGCCATTATTATATTTCATCAACAGTTATTTGAATTTGATTAAAATATTTTGTTGTTAATATTCAAATGTAGGACATGTGATGGCTCGATCATTAAAACTTAATCAAAACAAAATCAACCCAAAATAAATGGGATGAAACATATTTTAAAGGATACTTTTTATTGGTTTCAACAAAACATCTAACAATGAATCAACTTTATAGTATCAGCAGACAGCTATTGCTTCTGAGCTTTGTACAAATTCAGATTACTCACAAGCTCTGCTGTACTTTTGTCAGCTAACATGCCACTTTCAACATGGGTAGTTCTGGTAGGATATAATACAGATCATCAGCTGTATGAACTGGCTAACATTCTCCCTTGAGACTCTATCAACTGTTTACTGCCCAGGCATGGAATGATTCTAGATGCAGATCTAGCTCCCCCTGCCTCCCCCATTAATTATCTGCACAATATGGCCTGTGCTATTACCCATTGGTTAATGGCTAACGAGTCCACTGCCCCATCCCGGCTCGTTAGGCCAGAGGCGGTGGTCCAATAGCGTGGTTTGGTCAAAGGCCTCTGGAGAATCTAACTCCTGGGGGCATGATATAACCAGCCCACTCACATCATTTAAGGAGATTGTTCTAGTTCAGAGATGAGATTCAGACAGAGAACCCAGGGAAGCTTCATTGTTGAAACCTCAATAAAACCAATAAGCAACTCCACTTCTGGACTCATGTTAATCCTCTGGCTAGTCCCCACTCCAGCAACCACAAGCAGCAGCGAAAACTATAACATAGTATCGCGCACAAACAAGGAACCAACCTAACATTCATACAACTTTCTTTTCTTTTCCTGTGCCATTCAAGATGTTCACTTTCAAGACTGGAACACAAACAGCCAGTTATAACCATGCGGGGAAGAAGCTGAATAACTCTTATGTACAATTGTTCACTCTGAACATTCTGTACTGTACAATGGAAAATTTACCAAAGCCAAAACACAAGCTTTTGATCAAGCCAGTAAAGCCATGTTCTATGTCACCAGTAAAGCCACGTTCTGTGTCACCAGTGAAGCCATGTTCTGTGTCACCAGTAAAGCAAAATAAAAGCCTACAATTCCACTTATTTGATAATCTTGTTAAACTCATTCTTATATATGGTTTTGAAGTACAGGGTTTTGAACGTCTCAAAATAATTGAGAAGCTCCGCCTTAAATTTAAAGAAATGGTCCTTGGTCAGTATACAAGTTCTGTCATTGTGTATGGAGAAGAGGGAAGAGACAAATTAGAATGATATAATATTGACTGTCCCAGGTAGCAAGTACTCGAGGATTATGTACAACCTGTTATTTGAAGCTTCCTAATGTCAACCGTTTATATCGTAGTGGCTCAGTAGTGTTCAAATAATTCTTGATGGATGTGGTCTGAGTTATATTGTCCGCAATCAGAGGGGTGCAACACTGAACCTGAGCACAGAATGCGTAAAGAAAAAAATAACAATATCAATATGTGACCAATTTAAACAGTCCTGGTATGAGGCACTCGACAGTAATGCAAACTGTAGTTCATACAGAGTATTTAAAATGGAGTTCAGAATTGAAGATTACCTGAAAAAGTTAATTAAGATGTATGAAATTATTAAGATTTTTCACTGATCACAATGGCCACAGCATATGTCCTTTGTGTCAACTGAATGCCATAGGCAATAAAATCCATCATATGCTAGACTGTCCAGGCAATTCCCTATCAAACATGATAAGCTCTTTTCTTTTGTAGATGGCATGACTAACCTAAATAACAATATACATCTACTTAAGCTGATTATTTCTATGTCACAAAAAAATGAAGTTCATGTCACCATGTTTTGCATGAATATTGTATGTTTTGCTGGCATTTTAATGTTCCTGTATCTCATTACATTCTGTTCCTACTTACTGAACATGATATTGTCTTGTGCACCTTTAACTTGGTATTGTAATGTTCATTTTATATGCTGTTTACATCAATTGAATATGATATGGTCTTGTGTAACCTTAACTGGCCTCTTAAGAATTAAATTGATTGATTGATCGATTGTATATATAGGAAGAAAAAAATAACAGGGGATTGGTTCCTCATATTTGAGTACCACTTTATCTGAACCTTATAAATATCAACAACTATACACAGCACCTGTGCAGCCAGATTATGTTCCGTTTAGTGGGAATAATTGTCTATTGATGTTAAGTGATTTGTAACAATGGTCAATGTTTGAGAGAATCATCACAGGCCTCTTATATGATGTGTTGTAGGGGAGTAATAATGAACAGCCCCCCATAGCTCTAGATGTCATATCACCCACCCTGACAGGTATGTATATAATTCTTATTCACATTAAGTTGATGCCTAATTCAGCAAACATCTGAGCATAACCAAAGCATTTAGAAAGTCGCAACTTTTCAAAGTCCAAGCTATTGCCAATTACTGTCACCGTAGTTACCTGACTCCAGCTTATAGTCGACACTTGTCCTTCAAAGACAATTTTTCTCACCAACACAAGTCATCTTGTTGTATTTTCCAAATCCTATTGTGATTTTTGTCCGTAGATCTTCCCCGGCCTGCTGCTGATGAGGTGGACCGTAGGGCAAGTTCTCCAACAAGGTAGATATTCATTGGGGACAACTCAAGGTGACATTATGATGAGGTTATGGTGATGTAATGGTCATGGTGACATTATGATGAGGTTGTGGTTATGGTGATGTAATGGTCATGGTGACATTATGGTGAGGTTGTGGTTATGGTGATGTAATGGTCATGGTGACATTATGGTGAGGTTGTGGTTATGGTGATGTAATGGACATGGTGACATTATGGTGAGGTTGTGGTTATGGTGATGTAATGGTCATGGTGACATTATGATGAGGCTGTGGTTATGGTGATGTAATGGTCATGGTGACATTATGATGAGGTTGTGGTTATGGTGATGTAATGGTCAAGGTGACATTATGGTGAGGTTGTGGTTATGGTGATGTAATGGTCATGGTGACATGATGAGGCTGTGGTTATGGTGATGTAATGGTCATGGTGACATTATGATGAGGTTGTGGTTATGGTGTTGTAATGGTCAAGGTGACATTATGGTCAAGGTGACTTTGTGGTCCCTGTGAGAGTATGGTCATTATGTCGTTATGGTCACTATCATTGTGACAGTATGGTCATGTCATTATGGTCACAATCATTGTGACAGTATGGTCATTATGCTGTTATGGTCGCTATCATTGTGACAGTATGGTCATGGTAACGGGGTCATGTGTGTTGCAGTTCTCGGAAGTAAATAACAGTCTATACAGCTAAGCAATATATTGTTCATCTTCATCTTTCTCCCCCGTATCATCCTGATACGTTCACCGCCCTATGATTTCCATACTTGTCAGTATGCATTATATCTAGGTCAGGTCGAGGTCGGCGACCTGGGGGCCCATTCCCGGCTATGTGGCACTCGGCACAGAGCTGTTTTCAGTGGCTGGGAGAGAAAACCGGTAAGAAGCGAGCTCGACTCATCATCGGAGGGTGTGTCATTGGCGCTCTGATTCTCCTCTTCCTCACGCTCTTCCCCATCAGCTTCGTTTACGTCGAGTATCACGAGGTGAGGTCACATTGTTATCAAGCCATATTGGATCTTCTGTCACAGTCATAGGCGCTCAGGCTAGATCATTATGATCCTACCATCATGGTTGCATAGAGTTATATCATATAGAAGAGAAAGTAGGTAACAGCTAAAATCTTGAGGAGAGTTTACTTGATGAATTTAACTCTTTGGACAGAAGGATGGCCCTGATTTAGGGGAGGCTTTTCAGTCCAAGAGCTTGTGATCTCTATGGTGGGTATTAACAACCTTGTGGAGGAAATGAGTTTGTGCTGAGGTTATTACACAATCATCCTCATAGGGTGGGCATACATTGCTGATGTACTGACTTAAAAGTACTTACAGGTGGTGAGCTAACAATTAACGGGTGGGTATTTGTAATAAACAGGTTGGTTTGTCTATAATTGACAGCAGTGAAGTTCATATTTTAACAGACATATCTTACACAAAATATGATACACAGATTCACTTGAGTCTGTATTCTATAATTTGTTTTACAAATCCATACCAGAAGATAACGTTCTCTCCCCTCGTTACCACAGATTGCGCTAGAGAAGAGTCGATCGACAGGCTACGTCTTCCAGCACCGCACCTACTACCCTGGCTGTTATGTCCTCTCCCCTGATTCCATCCTTGTTCGTTTTGATGCCACTGGCCAAATGACCTTGATGAATGACATGGACGTGTTTGTGAAAGAGGCATTGTCTGTTGGTATCTCCTTGTCTTTCGTCTATTTCCTGCGGTGAGTATAAGTGTAATATCCTTGAAAAGTAACAGTGATTTTGGCGCATTTTCATGTTTTAAAAAGCAACTGGTCGAAGATTATTGACTTGGACAATTCCAAAATGGTTATACATTGTTATTGCTATTGCATCCTAATTCCACATTATTCCTTATCGTGTATTGAATAGCTTCATCACAGATTATTCTCTTCCTTACTACTAGGATTAATTTGATTAGCATATGATTGAGTATAATTGGTTACAGAGGAGAAGAAGTCGGACAACTTTACGATAAATACGTTGGTAATTACGGGGAGGTCATTAATAAAGTGGCCGAGGCAAGTATCAAGTTGACTGGTACTGAGTTCTCCATTGACGAGATTCGCCTAAATCGAGAAGATGTCACTGACCGACTACACAGGGAGCTCCAACTGAAACTTGGAGGTATTGTGGTCAAATTAAATGCACATTTCATAACTAAGCTATACTGGTAGCTATTGAAGTCACGAGGGTGGTGTTAAATGTGTAATGTAGATGGAAAGTAGTTATGTTGTATTATACATTTTATCATCATCAGAAGCTTGTACAATCTCTGTAATAACAGACAAATATGCCTTTTTATTTCATACTGAAAATGTCCTTGAAGTAGTATAGCCATTACCAGACATGTAAATAACTTTCCCTTGATTGTCCATTAATGAAACTGAAACACCTGTTAGTAGCACCACAATATTTACTATATATGATCTGATGATGTTTTCAGGTGATTGCTGCCGAAAGGACTGTGACTTTGACACCTGTAATTACCTGTGTACATATGATAACTGCACACAGGGATTACATGTTGATGTTAAACATGTATACCTCACTGACATCGTCATTCCTCCCCATGTCATGTCACGCTACATGAACCAGCTATTGTTGAAGGTAACTTGATCACCCTGTGCTATATTCCTATGTCTCACATTAATCAAAAAACACTTTTGTCGAGAGTATCAATGCTGTAGAACTGATCATAACTGACCATTGCTGCAATCCTAAGTCTAGAGACTCACATATTTTCCATTAATCATCCCTAAATCAATACACTTTCGTGGAGAAATCATACACAAATATCAACGCTTCAACACATAACCGGGGACTATAGAAGCGGGCTCCAAGTCCATCCCTGCTGCAAGCAAGGACTGCATGAAACGAGAGGTGTTATATCTAATACTGTTACCATGCATACTATTGTGTTGTCAGGAGGAAATAGAGAAGATCAAGTTGCAGCAGCAGATTGCTCTCATCACCAAGGAGACGCTGAGACAAGTAGAGGAAGTGGAGTTCCAAGGTGTGCTTCCTAATAGAGCCTCATTCCCATTCAAACCCAGCCCTCATAAACACTACCTCCCTCAACCACTGAGCTCTCAGTCCACATCCACTTCTTCTCTACTCATACACACCACCTCCATCAACCACTGAACTCTCAGTCCACATCCACATCCTCTGTACTCGTCTCATATTGTACCCCTTTATTAGTCATTTAAGAAGGGTTTGATGCTCATGAAAATTTCATAGATCAGTGTTTGATAAGTTGACAGCGTAAATGGTGAATTTGAATACTGGTGACCTTATTTGGGTGTTATTCCCTTCATTATTTTAGCTTTTTATGCTTTTTGGTCGGCTCTTGAGCAGCGCTTATCATGTACCATGGCTCCGGCGTCTGTACATCTGTTTGTTCTTTTGGTGGCATGATTTCTTATTAAGCAAGCTACCTTTCCCAAATTACATATGGACCTCTCTAATGTTGTTTGCTCCTTGCAATTCAAAATTCAGCCACACATGACTTTTGACGCTTAGTGATTAGTGAAAAACATCTTTTCATGCCATGTCTCTTGTCATAATTTGTTTTTGAAAAAAAGCAGAGCTACAATGCTTATTGGCTTCTTGTTTGTGTTTGATGTTACAGCTGATGAAATTTTGGCAAATGCCACAGCCCACAAGCATCTGCTTGAACAATCAGCCATTGCTACTGCCGACCAGACTACCCAATCAGCTCTCTTCACCGGATGGAAGAAGCTCTGTGATAGGCTGGATCTAACCAATGAAGATCATTGCCTTTCAGCACTTCTAATCAAATCACTAAATGAAAGAGAAGATTTACTTCAGAATGTGGGATACCCAAAATCAGCTTTATTTACCTAAAATGTGATATTTCAACTTTGCTATTTGCTGAATCTCACCCTTTGTCTGTTTGAATGACCTTTGTATCATTTATTTACTCAAGATTTTCTAATTTTTCTATTTGCTACTTAATGTGATAGAAATTGTGGATTTTGTAGATCATAATTTCATGCCGAAAAGCTATATCAGCACATGTTCTAGACGAAGACTGCTTAATCGTTTGATTATGATAGACCATTAGCCTGGTTCTCTGAGGATAAATGAGGTCAGCACATTGGTTTGCAGCTCTACTGAGACTAAATGTTCTACCATGGAAAATAGGGTCATTGCACTAGTATTGATTTCAACAGGGTTATTTTTGTACCCATCTCTCTTCTCTTACAATCCCCTGCAGTGTACATCTTGTGATATGGCCATATATCTATGGACAAAAATATACATTTTACCATATAAATATACATGCATATATATCAATTTGACTCTTGATCGTCCTGTTATTGTCATCAAGTGCTACACATCATTTGCAGACTAATGTAACAAGGGTAAATATATTTTTAACATTCACCTGATTTATGTGTTTAAATCAAAATGACTGTATATCAAATCATTGAACTTTATTCAAAGAGTGGCTGAGGTAAGATATTATTGTTGTTATCTGTTGTACGATCATTACTTGTCTATCAACAAATTTGAATAAAATGTAACATGAACAAATAGTGTTTTTGTTTTAATTTGTGATCAGAATAAATTGAGGGTGATTTGTCATTGTGATTGACCTGTCGAGAAAAAAAATACATTGGCAATAATATTTGGAACTTGAAGGACACTTTATATTCGCCATCATTTAAAGAAGTAATTAATATAACTTCATCTTCACCCAAATAACCTAACCGCTTAATAGAATAGTTACAGTTTCTTAAATAGAGCATGATGCCCTGAAGTTGAATAATCCACCATCACAGTATGTGCATAACTTGCTTGCCCTGTGGAACATCTGTATCAGTATATTATGATAACACCGTGCAACCAATGATTTTCAGATGTCATTGGAACATCCGGGTGAACAGCTTATCTGCTAAAACAAGTTGAATTTGACCAGTAATGTCAAATGGGAATAATCTTGTAGTGTTCATAGTGTTCAAGTAGGTATTGAAAAGGTAATCCTGAAAGTGTATTGTTAATAGTAAGAATACTTCGCCTTCCATGGTGTTCTTGTTTTTTGTCGCTCTCATTCTTTCATATCCGGGGGCGATGTAACTTAAGTAGGGCATAAGTATCCCTATTATCTGGTTGTAATAGCTGCGTACATTGTGAAGGTGTTCCCCAGCGCAAGTAAACGCAGGGGATCGAATTATACACTAGCATTATTATATATAATATATCAAGGGAGAATCAAATCATGATGTCCGGACTCACGCGCCAGTGAGCAAGTTGATATATTGAGCGCTCCAGGGTGAATTTGGAAGCGCTCAAAATACCCACTTGTCGACCTTATGATACGAACTCCAGTGTTCTACGTTACCATGTCTGATCACATGACTGAACGAAAGACAAAATTACGGTGCAGTTTTTGTCGATACCGTTTCCCCATATTATGAAGTATTTATAATAGGTTATATTAAAGTTTGAGGAATCGTTGCTCAGGGATTGCAACGACGTAAATGATCTACCTCACCTACTACCTCACCTACACCCCACTGATAAATAACAGATAAACTATCGCCGACTAGCTCTTTCGAACTAAGTACGGGTAGTGTAGCCCTACAAGACGTCTGAGTATATATCATGTTACCGTTATGACCGGAGCTACGGGTAGTGCTGCATGCACTCCCTCTTTCGACACTGATCGCCTGAAACTCGTCAGAACATGCATATTTCGTGAAAAAAGTGGTGAGTTCTGTGTTGATCGAATGCATCGACAATATTATTTAGGTTTTACTGTTGGACCGACAAGGTGATAAATAGAACCTGACGTTGGTCTTTTGGGCTATCGCCGACAGCTCCTCACAGGCGGCGCGACTTGGGGCCCCGCCTTCTTCAGAGCTCTCAAATGCCGTCATAACGTAATCCGTTGACGTTCAACACTTACACGGACAACTCCACTTTCGATATCGCCACGATATGGATTTCCCTAGAGACTAGACGACAACAAGGAAACTCGCTCATAATCCATGTTTCAAGAAATATGAAGAAACAACAGAGTACGATAGCCAACTACCATCCATAACTCAAGCCAATGAACTAGATTCTCACTGGGTTTAGTCCTTACGAAAAACGGTCAGTTATACTTGCTTCACGTTTCTTGTAATATCCTTTTTAATTTGTAAATATCTCCCACTTCCCGAAACGACGTCAGACCCCCCCCCCCCCCCCCCCCCCCCCCCCCCCCCCGGTCACAAATCGACAGCCCTCAAGATCTCAGACGCGGCGCCTGGCAATCAAATATGGTGTATGGCCAACATCCCAAGATCCACTGGTTAACTAGGCAAGGCACTCGCCCCTGGTGTTTTGATGATCTGTTGCCACCTTAGCCTTCGGCCAGAGGCAACATTGAAGATCGACTATAACAAAATAGCAAAGTTTCTTTGCCCAACGACAGGTATGAAAATAGTGGGTATTCCGGGTATCTAGTATATTTTGGGTCATCGTATCTCAACTATTTCGGTCACCAGTTAGTAATCGAACTGGTTGTTGGTCTGTACAGCTTGTGTCTAGCAATCAAATACAGTTAATGGCAAACATCCCAAGATCCCAGACGGAGAGCCTCATGCAATTGAATTGTTAATACTGATTAACTGTCCATATCCTATGATCACTGTAAGGTAAGGTAACTAAAAGGTTCAACGGCACACCAACACAAATGTGTTATATATGGCGCCTAGTAAGGTGGGATGAACATGAAGAGACATGATTGCCTTCTAGGATAAATGGAAAAAAGAGGGGAAAACACGTACATGGATGATAATGAAAAAGATCTACATGAAAACGATTTTCCTAGGGCATGTCATCACCAGCCAATTGACTGGACAAGGCAAATCCAGCCTCTCTTTTAGATGAAATTCGGACCTAAGTGGTGAGTTTTAGATATGTCCCTCGCAACCAGAATCCTGTTGTCCACCGACACGAATCGCAACCCACGGCAAACAGGTTACCCCCTATAAGTCGCCTCTTACGACACATAGGAGGATACAGTGGGCCTATTCTACCTCTGGACCGACAGGGGGCCCTGAGACCACTGTAACATACTGTGCTAGCCTGCATGACAAACTATGTCAATGTTATGACATTTACGTTATTGCTTTCGTGTTTAGTGTACACTAGTGATATCCATATAACAAATAATGTTAGTCACAATTGAGGGATAATTCTAATTTCAGAATGAATTTCTTCTGTTGAAATTGCCACTTCTAAAATGGCACATATTGAGGCTCACAACTGGAGAGACGGACTCACCCTCCTCCAACGCATCAAGTATATGATGGAGGGACAATACGCCTGTGACGTCACACTCAAAGTTGGTCAAGGCAAGAACGAGGAGAACATCAAGGCCCACAGCTTTATGCTTATTGCAGGCTCTCCTTATTTTGAAACCTTGATCAAACAAGAAACCAACGCCAAACAAGATGTGCTGGTTCTTGACTTGCCTCAAAATCCTGTCATCATGAAAGAAATTATCAAGTAAGCCTCTTCATCACAAAGTCAATTACAGCTCTGCTCAGATGAGAATATTTCGTGAAAACAACATGCTATGAAATGTGGTATTATTATATTTTACCACAAGCAATGTCTGTTTTGTATCCCATATATAATTGCAAGTAACTAGTGTTTCTCATGTTGTTAACTGACCTATGAAAAATCTGCTACTGTGTATGATTTTGTTAAATTTTATTTGTTAATTTGGTTCATAGATATTTTTATTGTGAAGAAGTTGACTTGCGTTCCTCCAACATTTTGGATATACTGTTGGCCTCCAAGAAATATGAGATTCCCCAACTGACCCAACAGTGCTCACAGTTTCTGGAAGCAAACCTCACTCCAGAGAACGTGTCTACAATGCTGACACAGAGCCTCATACACAGGGAGACCAAACTGGCTGACAAGTGTGTCGAGCTCATTTCACAAAACGCCAAAGTAGTATTTGAATCTGTCGAGTTTCCCAGTATGTCACAAGCTGCATTGTTGAGGGTGGTTGGGAGCGATCTCTTACACGGAGTGACCGAGCTGGATGTCTACCACTCCTGTTTAAAATGGGCGGACCAGCAATGTCGAGATCGTGGGCGAGAGGCAAGTGACACAAACCGTAGGGAAGTCCTAGCAGACGCTATTTACCAAATTCGTTTCCCCACGATGTCCAATTTGCAGTTTGCACAGCTTGTAGATAGTTCTTCATTGCTGACACTATCTGAACAAGCATCAATCTTTCAGTGTATTGCATATATTTCCGCTGATTTGACAACTTCCACAACAATCCCATTTAACACCCTAAAACGATTATCAAAACAATTGTATGGACCGCAAGTGCCTCTTCTGTCACCAATTTGTCAGGACGCGTTGATTCAGTCCACCAAAATGGCAGTGCATCCTGACAGTCAAACTCCACCTTCTCCCCCTACTCAACGGTCAGTGGGTTCTAAGCAACCTTCCACTACCCCTCTTTCCACTCAACTGTCAGCAGATAGACAAGCAGGCCAACCCCAACTGTCAGCAGGTAGACAAGAAGACCAACCCCAACTGTCAGCAGATAGACAAGCAGACCAACCCCAACTGTCAGCAGATAGACAAGAAGACCGACCCCAACTGTCAGCAGATAGACAAGCAGACCAACCCCAATTGTCAGCAGGTAGACAAGAAGACCAACCCCAACTGTTAGCAGGTAGACAAGAAGACAGACCCCAACTGTCAGCAGATAGACAAGCAGACCAACCCCATTGGTCAGCAGGTAGACGAGGAGGCCGATCCCAACTGTCAGCAGGTAGACAAGAAGACCGACCCCAACTGTCACTAGGTAGACAAGAAGACCGACCCCAACTGTCAGCAGATAGACAAGGAGGCCGATCCCAACTGTCAGCAGATAGACAAGAAGACCGACCCCAAATGTCAGCAGGTAGACGAGGAGACCAATCCCAAATGTCAGCAGGTAGACAAGAAGACCGATCCCAACTGTCAGCAGGTAGACGAGAAGACCGATCCCAACTGTCAGCAGGTAGACGAGAAGACCGACCCCAACTGTCAGCAGGTAGACAAGAAGACCGACCCCAACTGTCAGCAGGTAGACGAGGAGACCGATCCCAACTGTCAGCAGGTAGACGAGAAGACCGATCCCAACTGTCAGCAGGTAGACAAGAAGACCGACCCCAACTGTCAGCAGATAGACAAGCAGACCAACCCCAATTGTCAGCAGGTAGACAAGAAGACCAACCCCAACTGTTAGCAGGTAGACAAGAAGACAGACCCCAACTGTCAGCAGGTAGACGAGAAGACCGACCCCAACTGTCAGCAGGTAGACGAGGAGACCGATCCCAACTGTCAGCAGGTAGACGAGAAGACCGATCCCAACTGTCAGCAGGTAGACAAGAAGACCGACCCCAACTGTCAGCAGATAGACAAGCAGACCAACCCCAATTGTCAGCAGGTAGACAAGAAGACCAACCCCAACTGTTAGCAGGTAGACAAGAAGACAGACCCCAACTGTCAGCAGATAGACAAGCAGACCAACCCCATTGGTCAGCAGGTAGACGAGGAGGCCGATCCCAACTGTTAGCAGGTAGACAAGAAGACCAACCCCATTGGTCAGCAGGTAGACAAGAAGACCGACCCCAACTGTGAGCAGGTAGACAAGAAGGCCCACCCCAACTGTCAGCACGTAGACAAGAAGACCAACCCCATTGGTCAGCAGATAGATAAGAAGACCAATCCCAACTGTCAGCAGGTAGACAAGAAGACCGACACCCACAATGCGGTTACCTCGAGAGAGAAATTTGGGCGCATTAGCGAAAGTTAAATTTCATATCTCGGAATGGGGAGGTTGGGGGCGGCATTTAGGCCATTTATTTTTCAAATTGGATCAGGGTGAAGCGTCCATAAAACCCTCCTCGAATTTGTGTGTCTAAGTGCATGTTGTCAAAACAAACGACCTCTCATATTCCCAGTGACCCGGCCCATTTCAGCGGACAAATAGTGCACGTCCCCTTAGCAATTATGTGTTTTGAATAGTGCATTTGCATGTAGCCTTTATGAGAATGTAAACTATAATTCCTAATTTGTCCCTATAAAAATAATTGATCATTGCCTATTGTAATTGCCATGTTGAGTGATGCAAGAAATATACTTTTATATAGCACTCTCCGTTGCGAGCCCGGCGTTACATCCGCAAGCTACCTTAACTGTAGGAATGACCAGCCTCGCTATGGAGAATGCTTCTATAGCACGCACTACAATTGTATCTAATAGTACAAGTTATACTATATCGTGCCGAACAAAACGGTACCAACATAGTTTTGTACCATACTCTGTTCATGTTTTTAATAATGCCTAATGTACCATTGTCTATGTTAAATGTCTCGTTTTAGAACTATATGTTAATATTTGTCTGTAGATTGTAAAACGAATAAAGTATATTTTATCAGCATTACTTTTTTGCAAAACCCACATCTTAAAGATTAGCTATAACCATGCAATGCTTCGTGTAGTGAATTATGCAACGTACTTAATCCATTGGTGAATAGATTAATGAATATTGGCCTGTTGAGGTTTGGCCAGTTTTACCTGACTCGAATGTCATTTAATTGGTAAAAGCCTTAAAATACTCTTTTCTGAAATTGGGTTGTGCATTGCCAACAAGAAGAGCATATTAAGGGGCCGTTTGAAATATTCCATAACGTTAGTGTGGGGGTGGGGTGGGGGGAGTGCCTTGCCTATGATGGGGCGGGGGTGCCCCCAAATCTGTGGTGCCACCCCGGGTGGTATGTGGACTAGCGTTATGGCCTATCTGATATCCCACAGTGCGGACATGAGAGAACGAATGTGGCGAACAGCGCGGACGATGTCAGAGGCGAAGTTTCTTTGTTTAGTTCGAAGCAACTTGCCTCAGATTACCTCATCTTAAACTGGCAATACAGGATTTGGACATCTCGTTTTTGCATGGCTGATATTGACTGGCACCGGAAGCGTGTATATTTGCTACACCAGCCAAGCCCTCTGTTCCTCGTATTTCCTGTTGTTCTGGTTACCGTAAAAATGTTACGAAACCTAATCGGCACCCACCAAACAAAAAAGAACAAACAGAACATTTATTGTCTACATAATTTGCACGATAATAAAGTAAATGACAAAATAAATCCACAGGATTGTCTAAAACTTTTAATCGGATTTAGCGCAAAGAAATCGATGGATATTGACTAGGGGCGCTGTTAACATTCCCATGGTATTGAGTCGCTACTGTAATAGCGATTGTTGTCTTTCCGAAATAAGCATATCGTACCCCAGGGATCGTACCCAGCGAAAGTGTTCGAACGCAACCTCCAACCTGGTCATGGTATTCATCGATTGTTCTATGTGACTCTCGAAGTAAAATACGGTACGCGAGTGTATACAAATGTACTACGTCTATCATGTGATATATAAGAGTTCAACTTTACTGTCCAGCTGTCGTCAAGTCGTCGTGCAGCCCAAAAATGAACAGACCAACAGTCTTGTTGAGGCCAATGAGGAAGCACTGGCTCCCAAACTTGGTTCAAAATAGCCCCGGTCGGACGGTAATATAAATACGTCTACTCTGACGTCTTGTTGGCCTAGGTTCAAAATAGCTACTGCACAGGAATTCGTATTAGAAGGTAGGTTGAAGAGAGTGATATATGATCGAAAAAAGTAGTACCTGGGGTCTTAGAGTTAGATAGATTTTATAAATCTTTCTCTCTTCAACCTACATTCTGTCGGGCTGCTGAGCGAGGTCCCTCAGCAGAAGAGATATTTGATATTAATATTCCACTACGGGTGCAAGTCAGAAAGCGATATGTAAAAGACGCAACAGGACGGAAACGCAACTACCCTTACATGACATTTGCTTTTTTACCCTTTCAAATAAGGGCATGAATTGGTTGCACCATTCTTACCTGGGTTGCATTCTGATCGGGATACTTCCACCACCAGTCTACCACTGTACCAATGTTAATTGCGGGCATCAAAAATCGAGGTTATTTAATACAGCAGTCACCGTCTGAGGCGAGGTGGTTTTTGCCAGTCGTATTGCGATCTTGGTGTGAGGGTTATTATTTTGATTCATGTTCAGATAAAACTGGTTGGATCTGTTAACTTTGTGGGAGGTGGGGTGTGTATACTTTGTAAAAAGAAGTTAAACGCTAAGGGAGCTGTGCTATGATTGGTCATATCTATGTCATATACTTATAAGGCTGTATCTGCTCAATAGCGTGGTCCTAGTGACGGCAACAAGAAGTTTACTTTGTCCAACATTTCATCTTTTAACCATAAAAGGACACAACTGGACCTCAGAACAATGTGATTAAATTGGTCTGAATCTGATTTGTGGGAACATTTCCTATGCAAAAAGCAGTGTTGAAACTGTAAATTCATTTAGGCTTTTTAAAATTTACTGTTGGCTTTTCATTAGAACCCCATTCAGAAAAAAACGACTGAGACAAATTAAATCATCAGTCAGCAATCTGTTGAATCACCCCAATCGAATGACTTGTTGGAATTATCTTACTTTAATTTCAATAAAATCTCCTTATGACTCCGGAGCAACAAGCAGACAATGAACAGCAATTTTTGTTTAGGTAGCTCTTCTGCTCATTTCAGTATATTTACTTTACTTAAATATCAATATGCTTCATGTCATCTCAGTAAAGGTTGTTAATTCTGTACGAAGGATGATATATCAAGTCAGGGGCGGACATCTTACCATGTCCATTGACCTGAATAGATATGTGCTTAATAATATCATATAATTAACTGATTTCCACCATCAAAGAAAAAGTAGAATATAATATAATGTTAAGGCTATCTGTTCTTCAGTCATGAAGCCTTGTTTGTCAGTTTATCAACACATTTCTATGCAAGCCTCAATGTGATAATAACGTTATTAGAGAAACGCACCATTTTAGTTTTGGCTTAGATCTTTGTATGCATGCTACAGATAAATTGAGCAAAACCATTGTCAACTTGGGTTTTATTGATACCTATTGACTAGCCGTGCTCACGTGTATGAGGAATTTAAACTTATGTTAGCGACCCACAATCAGTTTATTTGAGCTGGTAGCGAATGATGTTCAACATAGACAGGGTGACTCTGCCTTCGACCTCACCCATGCTATTTACTTCTTGCTATTTTGGTGAGACACTATGTTACTCCAGCCTGTATGTATGGCTGCTGCTGAACACAGCTACCAGTCAAACCCATTGTATCTAGTACCGCCATTCAGCAGCTACAGGTTGTCCCACTGCATTTCGTTGAATATTGTATGTATAGCTTTATATTTCTTTATAAACATGTACAATATTAGTCCATCAAAGTTTGGTGCATACATTCCAGTGATACACCACCTGACTGACTATACAGTCCCAGTAGAACTGTTTTTCTTAGTTGGTCTTCTTTGGTGTTTTATACTAGTGTCCCTGTAAAGCATAGTTAGGATGTAATATCCAAAGTTGATTCTGTAAATATTATGAAATCAACTGTGGTTATATGTTTAAGCCAATTTTGTTGTTGTTGTGAATCTCCATTGCAGAGAATGTTTGCAAATGGCTGTCCATAATTCCTGGAAGACGAGAGAGATTTACTCATCTGGCCACTAGGACTCCATCTGAAAGGTCCAAGCTTAAAGATAACAGTCTTGACACCATAAATTCCATGACCTGTATTTGACATTGAGCTCAGATTCTGTGAGACAACCTTCATGTGGTACACAATGTCAAAATTACAAAATTCCTACGGGCTGTCGGAGAGGTTGATTCGGGCTATAAGTCAGTGGAATAGCAGTTGTATTGGAGAGTTGGACAGTGTGGAGGACTTGCTGGAGGCTGGTGCTAACGTCAACATACCACATGGGACATTGATGCCCCTTCATTGTGCGTGTATGGTCGGGGGGATAGTGAATGTGTGCTACTGTTGCTGCAGCGGGGAGCTCAGGTAAGATGATCTCCAAGTGAGTTGTGTAGCGTTATCTGTATAGCTTTCTTTGATCATCAAGCGTTATGAATGTAAATGGTCTTTGGAGCCCTGTATCATCAATATAAAGTAGCTTAATGCAGTACAGTTTAATGTACTATTTTTCATTGTCTATTGTGGGCTAGCATTATTGTTTCTGAACTGACCCTATATAATGTTTTATTCTAAGCTTAGCATGCTTACTCTCCAGGTGGATGCTATCGATGGATATGGACGTGCAGCTATACATTATGCTGCTGAGAAAGACGCTGAGTGTTTGGAGCTGCTGTTGGCTCACAACTGTCACCCTGATATCCCAGACACCAACAGCAACACAGCCTTACACTGGGCAGCCTTCAAAAACCAAACAGATTGCATCCATATCCTGTTGCAGAATGGGTCCAATGTCAATGTTCTTGATTTCAACAATAATTCCCCATTGAGCTGGGCAGCTATGAAAGGCAACTTGGAGTCCATAAAGATCCTACTAGATTATAATGCTTGTGTGGACCTCGTTAATTATGATGGGGTGACTCCACTTCTGCGTGTGGCTATGATGCAAGCATCTGGACTCAATGCCTCCAACGACGATATGAGTCTAGAATTGCTGATGAGAGCTCATGCTCAGATTCATGTCAGAAACTCTCGGGGACAGCTCCCTAATGCGATCATGGCTGATAATCGCCTGAGTGATATGCTCCTCCAACACTCAACCACCCCACGGTCTCTTCAGCATCTCTGTCGTCATGCCGTCCGCAAAAACCTTGGTGCGACATACTTGCCGAATATTGTCCCAAAGCTACCTTTACCAGAACAACTGCAAAGACTAATTCTCCTACAAACTTGATACAATAGTATCAGCTCTGTGTCTTTTGGGACAGCATCTTGTTTGATCAGCTGGGCTGATCTGTGATCTGATGCTAAAGGATTCCCCCGTGAACTATGGATGTGAATTTGGAAGACTAATAACATTTGATACCAAGTTCTACTGAGCTGAAGCTTGCTTGGTATTGGGTTGTGCTTTGTGCAATGCTAGTTTGACAGCTGGTGACTATACTGTGTACACCTCTGCTTTTACTGTTTTTTGGGGGTGTATTTTACTCCTGTCAGTAATTTTTCCCACTTTTATCAATTGATATGGACCTGAGTTTATTTAAGTTGATATATTAGTTATATAGTGAATAAATGTTTACAGTATATCAGATTAAAGATACGCCTGGTGATTTGTGCAACTATGCATGTCCCTTGTAACCACATCTGTCTTTGACCCATAAAATCAGGGCTGTCTCTGACTCATGTGACCATGTTTAACCATGGCTGCCCTTCTATACTTGTCTGACCCATATAACCATGTCTATGCCTGTCACATGTAACCAAATCTGGCCCATATAGCCATGTCTATGCCTGTCCCATGTAACCATATCTGACCTATATAACCATGTCTATGCCTGTCCCATATAACCATATCTGACCCATATAACCATGTCTATGTCTGTCCCATGTAACCATATCTAACCCATATAAACATGTCTATGTCTGTCCCATGTAACCATATCTGGCCCATATAACCATGTCTATGCCTGTCCCATGTAACCATATCTGACCCATATAACCATGACTATGTCTGTCCCATGTAGTGATGTAACCATATCTGACCCATATAACCATGTCTATGCCTGTCCCATATAACCATATCTGACCCATATAACCATGTCTATGTCTGTCCCATGTAACCATATCTAACCCATATAAACATGTCTATGTCTGTCCCATGTAACCATATCTGGCCCATATAACCATGTCTATGCCTGTCCCATGTAACCATATCTGACCCATATAACCATGTCTATGCCTGTCCCATGTAACCATTTCTGACCCATATAACCATGTCTATGCCTATCCCATGTAACCATATCTGACCCATATAACCATGACTATGTCTGTCCCATGTAGTGATGTAACCATATCTGACCAATATAACCATGTCTATGCCTGTCACATGTAACCAAATCTGGCCCATATAGCCATGTCTATGCCTGTCCCATGTAACCATATCTGACCTATATAACCATGTCTATGCCTGTCCCATATAACCATATCTGACCCATATAACCATGTCTATGTCTGTCCCATGTAACCATATCTAACCCATATAAACATGTCTATGTCTGTCCCATGTAACCATATCTGGCCCATATAACCATGTCTATGCCTGTCCCATGTAACCATATCTGACCCATATAACCATGACTATGTCTGTCCCATGTAGTGATGTAACCATATCTGACCCATATAACCATGTCTATGCCTGTCCCATATAACCATATCTGACCCATATAACCATGTCTATGTCTGTCCCATGTAACCATATCTAACCCATATAAACATGTCTATGTCTGTCCCATGTAACCATATCTGGCCCATATAACCATGTCTATGCCTGTCCCATGTAACCATATCTGACCCATATAACCATGTCTATGCCTGTCCCATGTAACCATTTCTGACCCATATAACCATGTCTATGCCTATCCCATGTAACCATATCTGACCCATATAACCATGACTATGTCTGCCCCATGTAGTGATGTAACCATATCTGACCCATATAACCATGTCTATGTCTGTCCCATGTAACGAAATCTGACCCATATAACCATGTCTCTGCCTGTCCCATGTAACCATATCTGGTCCATATAACCATGCCTATGACTGCCCCATGTAACCATGTCGGTCCAATGTAAACATGTCTGTCTTAGACCCATTTAACCTGGTCTATCTCTGACTCATGTTATCATGTCTAAATATGGATGTATTGTGAACTATGTTCAACTCTTGCAGTAGAGGAAGCAATAGCAGTTCTGAAGCACACCCTCATGTGGGCTACCCTACCCCATTCACAGGCCCCCTGCAGTTGTTCCTGTGGTTCATGTTATAGATATAGACCACACACCCCTTTGATGAGTCCCAAATACCAACACAAAGGGTGATGAGAGTGCATGTTTGGTCAGGGCTGCTGCTAAAATGTATCTGGTTGCTAAGACATTTGTGTGGTTATGCAGGGTGCTGTCAAACGGAAAAATGTCGATATCCTGCCTCGTTAGATGTGTGTGCAAGTCTGCGTGCGCAAGCATGAGGTGGGACAAAGATGCATGTCTCTT